>JAGXJF010001806.1:0-680000 GCA_019208055.1 Stipa capillata | reverse complement strand
GACCTGCTCCTGGCGCCGATTGGCCTCTGCCTCGCGGGAGGCTATCTCCTTCTCGCGCTACAGCAGCTCATCGGCGTCGTCTATCGCTCCCGCCCGCATGTCCGACACCTCTGTCCTTTCCTTGGCGATGTCTTCAATGACCTTCTGGTGCTCGAGGCGAGCAACACGGAGCCGCGTGGAGAAGTCAGCTTCGGCCTGAGCAAGAGTCACCTCCCGCTCATCCAGAGCTGTCCTCAGCTCTGTCAAGGCCTTTTCCTGCTCCTCCAAGGCTTTCTTCTCCTTAGAGAGGGCAGCCTGGACTTGGTCCGGCAGCCTGGACTTGGTCCAGCAGGCGGTGCGCCAAGCTCGGCCCCTGGGTTGGCTCGGCGGGAAGCGAGCTCACCCTCCCGGAGAACTCTTCAAGCTCGGAGGGCTCCTCGCTTCCCGGGCGCCAAGCTCCCCCGAGCAGCGCTAAGGCCCACTGGAAGCCTCGGGACTCCTGAGTCCCCGAGCTCTCCTTCGGCCCGTGCCATCTCGGTCTCCGCTCCCGCGCCCCTTTGAGTCGCGAGAGCTGCGGACCCTTCGGCATCAGCAGCGCCAGGAGCGGCCGCAACCGTCGGGACGACCTCGGGCGCCGGGGCTTCCTCCGTGCTCGAGGCATCCCCCGTCCCCGGGGCATCGTCGTGCTCAGGGCAGGTCCGGTCCCCAGGGTGTCTCCAGTCCCCGGGGTCTCCTCCGCGCTCAGGGCAGCCACCTCCCCCGGAGTGTCTTCAGTCCCCGGGGTCTCATCCGCGCTCGGGGCGGCCTCCGTGGTCAGGGCGGGCTCGACCCTGGCGGTAGGCTCTTCCCTCGGACCAGCCTCGGCGCTCGAGGCAAGTTCGCCCCCCCGAGCTGGCTTCGGAGCTCGGCTGAGTCTGGGGGCTCGGGGACGTCCAAGCCTTCCTAGGCGCCCTGAAATTCAAACAAAAAGCGCGGGTTAATGCCCGAGCACGGCACACTCCGTTTTAAAGCAAAGGAAGCAAGTTTTGCGACTTACTTCTTCGAAGGCCCTTGGTATCGCCAGCGCGAGGTCGGGGACCTCGAACCCCGGACTTGTCGCCGGCGCTGGCTCTTTCCCTTTTTTGCTCACGGCCACCGGTTCGGCGGCCCCCGAGCTCGCCTACCCCGCACCTTCGGCCGTCGCCGGTTGGGCATTGCCTTGCCCCGAGCTCGCCTGCGCCGAGCCCTCGGCCGTCGCCGGTCGGGCACTGCCTTGCCCCGAGCTCGCCTGCGCCGCGCCCTCGGCCACCGCCGGCCGGGCACTGCTTTGCCCTGCACTGCTACCCCCAGCTCCCGCCGCTGTCCGGCGGAAGGTGAGGGACGCGGCGGAGGAGGCGGCGGAGATGGCGGAGACGAAGGAGTCGGAGGGGAGGGCGGCCGCGCCCTCTTCCCCTTCGGGTCCGCGGGATCCACACCTACGGCGCCGGCCCTCGACCCGCCTTCAGCGGCGCCCTCGTCGTCCGCGAGCACCATGTGGCGGGACATCTGCGCATTCCTGACCGCCTCCTGCGACATCACCCCCTTCGAGTCGAATTCGGGGAGCGATGCTCGGATCTCGTCACGCTTCACATGAAGGCAAAGCGGAAGGTCTGGCCGGGACAGCTCGGCACCCGTGGAGGCTCCGGAGCTCAGGAGCATCTGCAACAGCGTCTTGATGGCGTCGGGCGCAAGCTCCCCCGCCAGGCCGGGTTCCGTCCGGCCGTAGTCGTTGATGCCGGTGTACATCCATGCAGCGCGGCCACGTTCCCGCAGCGGCGCCAGCCGCCGCCGGATGAAGTCCCCGACGACCATCGTCGCCGTCAGGCCCTCGGACCGCAGGTGCGTGATCCGGTCCACCACCGGCTTCAGAAGATCGTCGTCCTCCGGCAAGAACTCCCACGTCCTTCGTTGCGGTTCCGCCGGGCCGTCGGGAAGCTGCAGCCGAATGTGTGGATCGGTGGCCATGTAGCACCATTGCTGGCGCCAATCATCCCACTTGTTCCGAGCTCCTGCGGGATGTAGGCCTCCCCCCATCTTCTCCCGAAACTAGAAATTGCAGCTCCCCGCAGTCTCCCCCCGGTCGGAGCCCCGGCCTTTCCCCGACGACCGCAGCACAAAGTAGTGGTGGAACAGCGCCACCGACGGCATCACCCCCACGAACATCTTGCAGAGGTGAGCAAAGATCGACAGCATGATGACCGAGTTGGGAGTGAGATGGATCAGATGGATCTCATACTCCTCCAGCACCGCCATGAAGAAGGCGGAGAACGGTGACGCCGGCCTCGCCGCGATGAAGCTGGAGAAGATAACGGTCTCGTTGTCGTACGGCTCCGGCGGGTACGTGGCCGGCCGCACCTCCCGATGGCTTTTCTTCCCCCGCGGCACCAGCAGCGTCCGCACCTTGTCCATGGCCTCCTCGTTAAGGAGGCGGGACTTGGGGAGGATGCCGGGGGCGGCAGCGGGTGGCGGGGACGAGCGGCGCTTGGAGCCCCTCGACTTCCGAGGCATGGTGGCGAAAGGTGTGGAGAGAGAGAAGAAAGCTTTGGCGCGAGGAGGCGAAAAGGCATAGCAGAGGCAGATGGCGCAAGGAAGAAGAAGCAGTTGTGAAAGGCGTGGAAAAGCGGAGGCATACGGGCGGTGGAGCATTTAAAGGGTTGGGAGGAATTCGAAAAGACTGCAAAAAGGCTGCAACGCTTCGTGCGCCGCGCAGTCGTGGGGGACGGCTCGGTTTTCGTAACTGATTACGCCCCCCACGAGGCGCGAAAATCGGAGCGGTTCCCCTCGTGCGCCGCGCGCGGAGGTCGAATCAACTTCCCCGCCGGTTTCCTTCGGTGGGCCGGCATCTCGGTGGCCCAAGAGATCTTTGGGCCCGCCCCCAATCTTGCCCCTTTCTGGACTGGCGTTTTGGAAGCAGGCCCGGGGGCTACTGTCGGCGGTACGGGAACTAGGGTTCCCTTAGCCATCGGCAAAGGCCCAAACTCGATGCCACGTCACCCAAAGGACGTGGGAATCGGGAGTATGCGCTCGGGGGCTGGCCCCCCGAGCACTGTGTCCGCTTGGCCCCCACGGGTTTAATCAAGTGGCCCACGTGCAGCGAGTGGTCGATGATGCGTGCTCGGGGTTCCCCGAGCCCGGGAACCCCGAGCGCCTTTGGTTCCTCCCTCGGTGCCGCGTGGCAAGGAGCCCCGAGTGCCCCTCGGGGGCTCTACCCCGAGCGCCGCTTGTTTCCTCCCACGGCGCCACGTGGCGGGATGCCCCGAGCACCGCCCGGGGGCCTTGACCCCGAGCGATCCTCGTGGGTCCACCAGTACACGTGGCGGGGGATCCGCGGCGCCCTCCAAAGGGCCTCGGCGGGCCCCTTCCTCGTGTCCCATCGGGCGCATTTAAGGCCTGTCCAGTGCATTTAGTGCCTGTCAGCAGGCGTGCCTACTCCAGGCCCAACGCGGGTGTCCACCGACGTGATAAGGCCTGTCAGTTATCATCTGACACGCTTTATGACTTTCGGGCACGGTACGGCATGCCCAGGTGCGTCCCTTGGTTCCGTGGGACCCGGGCGGTTGTCGCCGTGGTGGGCAGCTTGCCCGTTAAGTACTCTCCAGCACACTTCAACTCATCATGAAGACCCGGTTTCCGAGGTTGGTTTGTCAACAAAACATCCCCTCCGCAGCAACTTTCGACGGACGGCATGGCGTGCCCACGCCCCCGCGTAAGCAGCGCGTCTATCGCATTTAATGCCCTTTGGTCACTGTGGTAAACCCCCGGGTATATAAGGGGAGAGCCGAGGCCATGCAAAGGGTTAGATCTTTTGGAGAAAAACTGCCCTTGTGATAACAAAGGCTCTGTAAATCTCTAAAAAACGTGAACATACACACACACCAAACCAGGACTAGGGTTTTACACCCTTGCGGTGGCCTGAACCTGAAAAACATCTTTGTCTCTGTTTCCTATCGTTTAATCGGGCCTAAACAGATCGTAGCTCCTGTTCCAGCTCCTCCCCGGCCGAATCCCAAAGGGGGTCCTTCCGGACCACCGACGCCGGCGTTTAGTCGTCGAAAGAGGCCTTGCTACGTTGTGCTAGGGTTTGCGAGCACCATGAGACAGTTGAGAGGAGATGACAACTCCTCTTGTGGTGATGCACTGTTTAGTGATATCTAATTATTGTAAAATAATATATATAAAAAGATATTGTTGTGTAAAAATACCAATTTTGTATAGCATCATTCGGAGATTACAAATAGTCTAGAACTATCGTTGTTACTAGTAATAGTAATCATTATAAGAAACCTCATCAAAGGTGCGTGATAATACTAGTAAGTGGAACCAATGGTTGAAACTTGAAACAAGGGCAGACCCACCAAATGCAAAGCCACAAACCAGGCCATTGGGTTCCCAGCAACACAAAACTAACAGCATCGCGGTTACCGTCCGTCCTTCACGGACGCTGCCATGCGGTCCCACATGTCATTCTCCGTTAGCTCTCCCCCTTCCTACAATATAAAATTGTTTCCCACAGCCACGCTTCCTTCTTCCTCCCCCGTCGTCTCCTTCCCACAATCCCACCTCACCTACCTCTACTCTTTCTCTCCCCACCCAAAACTAAAATCCCCAAAACAGCAGCGACAGAATCACGCGACCACGCGAATTCTTTTTGATTCCGTTCGGCCATAAACCCTAGCGCGAATCCTCCACTTCGATCCTGAACCCATCTCCGTCGCTCGCTGACCCGATTCCCTGACGAGGTAATCCGCTCAATCCCCAAAGGAACCCTAAGAAATCGGTGTTGTTTCATCGAGTTTGATAGGATTGGCGGGTGATTTAGGATTTTGGGACGGTGGTTTGCCGCCCTCACCGTACGGGAGTAGCCTGCGCGTCTCGATCTCGTGGGAGCTAGGGTTTTGTGATCTCAGGTTTCTAGGAGAGCGGCGCCGCCCTGGTTCTGATGAGAATTGGCAGTGTGATGCTCAGATTGGTCGCCGGCGACGACGAGAGGAGCAGCTTCCTTGGCAGCGGCGGCGGAGGCGTCAGGTTCACCGCCCCCAAGGTCCGTACACGCGACAAGGGGCCCTTGTATCCCTCTAATTTGAGAGGGTTGCTGGTGTTGAAACGTGGAGCCTTCGCTGAGGTGACTGGGGGATGACGAGGATCTTCGTGCAGCGTGGGGCCGGTAGCTCCTCGTCCAACTCTGGTCGCTCGGGCTCACAGACACAGCAGCAGCAGCAAAACCAGCCAGCATCAGCTGCCCGGGAGGAGGAGCTGACGGTGCAGCCACAGCCACTGGACCTCTTGGCTTCAGATGATATAACTGATCATCTACATGAAGGCGGTGAGAGTAGTAGCAATAAGCCTTTGAGGCTGGTTGATCCCATATCTGAGAGCTCAAGCTCTGCGGAGGAGAGGGCTGTGACGGAGAAACCTCCCAAAGATGACTCGAATGTGACCGATCCCGCTTTTTTGGTTGAATTAACGGGGCTCCAGTTTTCAGATCAGTTTGAGCAGGGGAATTCAGTGCAGTCAAGCATAGGGCCATCGCAGATGGCCGGTGCAGCATCACACCCACCGCCTCCACCAGTTCCACCACCAAAACCATCATCTGGTAATCATGGGTTGAGGAGAATGGGATCTGGAAGCTCAAACAGTGTGCGGATTGGATCTTCAAGAAGGCCAGCTGCTTGGCCACCGGTGGCAGCTCGGACGTCTGTTTCAGGTTCTCGGCCTTCTTCACCTAGGTCACTCGCTGATTGTGAAGGGTACAATAGTGCAGATGAGCAGGGCCTCTGTTACACCTCTAGTTATGATGATTCGGTATGATCTCTTGTCTGGTTCTGTTTTATATGCGGGTTTTAATTTCTCATGGTACATTTATAGCTGTTTTACTTACTACATCAGCATTGATCATATGATATGGAGATAATGACGTAGATGCTTTGGATCCTTTGCAGCTGAATGATACGATTTTAAAGAACTGTTTTTAGTTAGGTGTATGAATAATAAATGTTTCATTGGGTGCTTATTCTGATATAGTAAGTATACATGCCTATCTAATGTTGATCCAGAAAATGTCAATGTCTCTTGCTTATATTATTGATGGCCGCTTTTGTATGTACAAGATTAGGTATAATTTTGTACTTGGGCAAGTGCTGATGTATGTTATTTTGCCTCAGGAAAGGGAGCGTATGTTTGAACATGACCTAACACGAGTGAAAGGGTTTGAAATACGGAAGATGGCAGAAGATGGGAATTGTCTGTTCAGAGCAGTTGCTGATCAAGTTTATGGTGATCCAGAAGCTTATGACATGGCTAGGCAGATGTGTGTTGATTATATGGTAGGTCGCTAGTTGCATCTGACTAGTAATTTTATCGAGTATGTGCTTTTAACCTTTTTGGAGCAAATATTTGTTGTCAGTGAGTAGCGTAATAGCAATCTCTAGATTTTTAATTCATAAACTTGATTCACAAGTTTCCGCTATTTGTTATGTTAACATTTTAATCCTTGGCATCTTCTACTCTGTCTCCCTATTTATCTCGCTATTTTATGGACATCTTAAGTTCTTAGCTTTGTTAGGCCTTTGTGATAATACTGGATATAAAAGGCATGTGCTAGATAGTAGATACTATAACATCACTAATGTGAAACAGCGTACAGCCTAGTACAAATTAGACAGGATTACAAAAATTCTTGGTTCCAGGCTTCCAGTTGATGGCTGATATTGGTTTCTGCCTGGCTGATCAGTGATAATCAGCTCTCTAAAGATACTCGCAGAGGTAGCACCCAGTAACTTGGGCAGGACCTTGTAAAAAAAAGGGGTTATGGGCTTATGGCCATTCCCATCAAAACTTGTTGCTACTTCCCTCTTTTGGTATATTTGGTGAAAGAGTAACATTGAATACTGATATTATGTGCCAGAACAATGTGAAATCCTGCGATATTCATCGTGAATCAACTGTGCGAATCAACATATCTTTACTCCTGTAAAAAAACCAATTGGTGATGATGGTCTGTTCACCTTGGGGTCACACCAACCGTCAGATCTGCTGCCAACAGTTGAGATTGAGGCAGGATTGTGCACCATCCACTTAACTCTGTTTTGCATAAACGTCCTACTCTAACATGGATTTTGTGGATGCACTAAGCAACGCTTCGATTTAGTAAAGTAAATAGTCTTGTAAATATGTTGCGAGATTTTTTTTATCCATAGGAATGACGGGCTCCTTGCTCGTAAATTCCTAATTCAATGTATGGCTTATCCCCGAATTGGCATTTTTCTGCCAACAAGAATATATCTGATTATTATAACAGGTTTCCCCAAGTTTCTCCATCATTTTCCCACTCATCTTTTTTGACAGTTTGTCATGTGGTTTATGGCAGAATTTTTTTGTTACGCTACTGTCTGTGTCGCCACCACATCCATAGTTAGCTTTTCTAGTAGCTTTTTGTTGTCTATACTTTGTGGTATGGTGTTTGGGAGTTCAGTGTAAGCAGTTGAAAATCTACGGAAACTACATGACCTCTTTGGGCCTGGGACACAGTATAATACATGGATTAAAATTGTTATTACTCCCACCTGTTCAAATTACTTGTCATTTTAGCTTCATGCATGTAAAACAAGGAAGGAGTTAATACTTCAACTGTCGAGTTTTGGACATAGTTTACCCCCATGGATTATATAACCATTTCTCCAACACCAGTACCAGTAAGCAATTTGTGGAAAATGTTCTCCCGAAACCCAAAACAGTATCTATATGCAAACCGAACGAACATCCGAAAACCTCACCTATTTGGACTGGAGTAGTTAATAGCCTTTAGCAAGGCCGTTAAATTGCTCATTGTGGTTTTCTTTTCTCATTTCAGGAAAGAGAGCGGGATCATTTCTCTCAGTTCATGACTGAAGGCTTTACATCATACTGTAAGAGGAAAAGAAAAGATAAGGTAAGCTATTCAATACATGCCTGCTATTTTTGCTTACACTTAGTAAGCAAGTCATTGCTTACCCCACTGCTTTGTTAGTCCCTCATTTGCACAGAATGTTTTCATTCTTCTACTTTCAATGCTGGTAAATAACTAATGCTATTGCGCTCTGCTTAAGCTGTTCTATTTCAAAAATAATCTTGTGAAACCTATCTCCTGTGGTTAACTGACTTACATATTTGATTTCATTATCTAGTGCTTTCTTGCGCTTCTGGCAAACATTTTCCACCAGAATCTTGTGTACTACTGCAGAGATTAAATAATGTTTTCTTTGCTACATTTTTATTTCATATTATGCGTGCTTCCATACAGCAAAGCATGCATTTCTCCTGACTTTTAGACCTGTTTTGCTGCATACATGAGTTCTTAAAGTAGTGCTTCAATGTACATAGCGAGCAGCTGCCTTTCAAATACAAAATGAAAGAAAAAAAATAGGAAAGAGATAGTACAAGGAAAAATTTGGCATCTTAGCTTCTTTAATTGCAAAGGATTTATGTTGATTGCTTGCCTGATTTTTCTAGGTATATGGCAACAATATTGAGATCCAGGCATTTGCTGAGATGTACAATCGTCCGATTCACATATATTCCTACAGTACAGGTAAATTTTGCTCTAGCATTTAACCCTGCTCTTTTTTGTTCTTGTAGTAACATCAGCTCTCTCACATCAGTCTCATGTTGGTTTGCTCTGATTGCAGAGCCCATTAACATTTTTCAGGGAAGCTATAACACAGATGTTCCTCCGGTTAGGTTAAGTTACCATCACGGTAATCACTACAATTCAGTTGTTGATCCTCGTCGACTGACAGTTGGGGCAGGCCTGGGATTTAGCTCCCTTAGAGGGGTTAGTCTTCTGAAACTTTCTAGACATGATTCATTGTGGTTATCATTGCCATCTTAGCCATTTTATATAAGAAAGGGTTTGTCAACTGCCTATGTAAATTAATTTTCACTTCCTTTGTGTATAGACCAATAATGTCGACAGGGACCAGGTGAAGGCTGCAATAAAAGCTCAGCAAGATCAGCAGATTGAGAATGTTAGTACTGCTAATTACTTTTCATCTCGGCAAATTCATAATTAAACAGGTTTATCTTAACATATTTGATAATCAAATCATCAAATGGCACATGTTTGATGCTTGTGTGTGTAATTTTAGGCACTTTTGGCTGAAGGGCGGCTCTACTCTGATCTGGAGTTGACAGAGAAGGAAATAGAGAGGATGGTAATGGAGGCCTCTCGGGCAGAGTATATGAAGGAGCAACATCTTAACTTCAGAGAGTCATCAACATCAGGGGCAGCAGAGCCATCTTCTTCTGCCGCAAGTAAGCGCACTTCTCTTGTGGTTCGAGAAACTTTATAATGTTCCATTGGTATCTAGTTTGCTTGAAACTGGATGCTTTCCTGTTCTGTAGTTAGTGGGTCATCTTGTTCCGCCACAGCAGCAGATAAAGGCAGTGAGGGGTGCTACGTGCTCCCAGACACCGTGCTGACTCACAGCATGCAGTTGCTCCTAGCAATGGGCTTCAGCTACATCCAAGTGATGGAATCCTACAGTATATTTGGCGAGGACGTGGACTCAATGATCTGCTACCTGGTGGAGATGGGAGGCACCGGAGCCTCTGCAGGTGGCAGCAATCGCCGGAAAGGAAAGGCTGCTGAGTGATGGGTGCACCCATCTAGATGCGATGGAGAATCAAACTCATCAGGCATAAGTCATACGAGATAATGATAGCCTTTGTGAGTTGAGAGTTGAGATCTCCATATAATACTTGCTGCCGTGTTGGGGGGATAATAAATAAAAAGGTACTCTCAAGAGTTGAGACTTTTCTATGCGATCTGGTGTTTGAATGGCTGTTGTACTTTTGATCTGTTGAGCCAAACTGTTGTGTTCCCCTTATGATTATTGTGGTGTTCTCTTGTGATCACTGTGGGAAGCCTTGCCTTACGGGACGTGCGTCTGCTCGGTTGTTGAGCTGGGCAACATGGCTAGTAGTTTCGTAGAGCCATATTACACTTGCAGAATGAGGCATGCCCTAAATGCTACAGTTGCCAGCATGAGGGGTGCCTTGAAACAGCTTAAAATGAAAAGGAATTTGAATTATGACCACCAGGTTTCTTCCTTTTGGGCAACTTCCCTATTAAGCCTAATCTATACTACCTTATAAAAGGGGGAGTTTTTCTTTTCTAACTCCACCCCACATATTGTACACAGGTTATTCAGAACCCTCAGATCTTATGCATCTAATGGCTCTAATTATTTTGATGGTCTGCCGATCCAACGGTTGAAATTGATCCCGCGGTCTGCCAAGCCATCCCGATCAGCCGTGCAAGCCCTTCTCCTCTGCCTTATTCCCTTTCAATCCGATCCCCATCTCACCCCGTGCTCCTCCTCCGCCGCCGCGGCCTCCGACTTCCTCTCCTCCGCCCCTCCCTCAAGTCCCGCCTCGCCACCGGCGACACCCTCTACGGCCTCTTCCTCCTCTCCTTCTCCCCCACCCTCGCGGAGCTCGCGGCCCTCCCTAGCACCGCACGCCTCCGCCCCGGCCGCCTCCGCCCCGCGCATCTCCACCACCGCACGCCTCCGCCCCGGCCGCCTCCGCTGCCGCGCGCCTCCGCCCCCGCCGCCTCTGCCCCGGCCGCCTCCGCTGCCGCGCGCCTCCGCCCCCGCCGCCTCCACCCCGGCCGCCTCCGCCGCCACGCACCTCCGCCTCCGCCCCGCGCGCCTCCGCCACCGCGCGCCTCCGCCCCGCCCCCGCCGCCTCCGCCCCGGCCGCCTCCGCTGCCGCGCGCCTCCGCCCCCGCCGCCTCCGCCCCGGCCGCCTCCGCTGAATCATGCTGAAAAAAACAAAATGCACTCTTGTTTCGATTTTTTTTTCCCATATGGTTCTTACTATCGTTTGGTTTGTATTACCTGATTATGGCATTGTTTGGGTTATAACTGAAGATGAATTCTGCAGATTAGGGGTCATCTTCGTGAGAAGAGTTCTTTCAATCTTAACCAGATTGGGCCACCGTCCTTAATTGATCTCAGAAAGGTGCATTCCAGCAGGTCTCATGTTGTGCTAATATATATATATGCTCTATAGCTTTACTTTGTTTCTTTGTTTTTTGAATTCTTTACGAGGTTCTATATCTCTATTGGGAACATAAATCCGTCAATCTAAAGTTGCATTTGTCTTAATTTGAAGTTAGCTGATAAAACTATAATATAAGATGGCCAGATGGCCAAGATTTGGAAATTCAGTATACTTAGAGCACTAAAAAGAAACTTCTGTAGTAAGGATACTAATTATATAATTGCTTTCCGCAGAATCTATGTTCATTGAAAGGTAAAACTACTAGGTACTAGCTAATTGTGGTGTGCTATTTCAGAACTGGACAATTCATGCTCTCTTAATTCGGCCAGCAGTACTCATTGACTCCCTCAATGAACTCCTGTCATGGCTTTCGAAGGGTTTGATAACTGTTCAAATTTCACATACCTACAGACTGTCTGAGGTAAGCAACATTTGGACCACCTTCAAGCAACAAGTAGAAAAATTTGGTGTAAAAAGCCATTGCAGACCAACATAATTGAAGTTCAAAAGACTAATGATATGCATTCATATGGATGTTCGATATGTGCTTGTTATGCATGTTTGCACCTCACGTAGTCTTTATAATAAATGGATCCAACCTCTGTTACCCAGCAATGAAGATGATAGTATATAAGTAGAGCAGCATTTAAGCATCTTATGACATAGCTGCAGTCTTTAAACATCCATGCAAAGCTAGATGTTATACTATTTAGTATAAAAACACAAGAGACTCCTTGACATGGGATTGTCTTCAGGGTTAGTTTTATTTTTTCATAACAGCAACTTTGATCCCTTTGGATGTTTATCTTCATGGTTTAGCTGTATGCAAGATGGCGAGAAACTACAATGATATGAACAAAGAAATTACGCGCCATGCTGTTGTTACTCATGATATAATATTACAGTCATTACTGCTACAATTAGGCTTTAAAGAATGAAGGTTGTTACTTTTAGATTTTTAGTTTATGTTTACACAACTCAGGGTTTTGATGATTTTGGTGTAAATCAAGGAGGGGATAAGCCCGCGGCAGCTGTGCAGGAGGAAGGAGCTACAGCAGTAGCACGCGGCGCCATGGGCCAAGCTGCTTTTGCAGTGTTCACAGGTCAGGGAATCCCTATTCTTGTAGATATTGCAAAAATTATGTGTCCATCAGTTGCTACTTGATTATTTGCAGGGAGGATGATGTGGCATCTACGGAGGCAATTCCCCTGAGTGGGTTGTCAGTATGCAGGCATGTCATATATATGATCATTCTATGGATTAATGGTGCTTAATATGTGGAGCAAATCAGAAACAATGCATCTACAATGAATGTAGGAGCTATCCTGAGTGGGTTATCAGTATACAAATATACATCATTGGGTTTGTTACAGTTTTATCAAATGTCCAGTCCAATTATGTACCCCTATGTTCTAAGTTGTCTAAAAGAACTAAATTGTCCAAAAGAATCACCCCCCCCCCTTTTTGCTATAAGTCCTATGACAACTTTTGCTGCTCTATCAAAGGAAAAAAGACAATTTCTCAGTACACAGGTTTATGCTTTGTCAATTGTGTTGGTCTTCTAAAGAAGAAATGTGGAAACCTTTGTGTACATTCCTCTGCAATAGTTATCTCCTAACTGTGTTGTATCAAAATAATATATCATCATTTGTATATCACACCATAACTTTCACAATTCTATCATTGTTTCCTTATCACTTATGTTCTTCTTTCCTTAATTTTGTAGGCCTGCAATGCCCATGGCATTTACTATGTTCCATTGCATGACACACTTGGTAAGTTTTCCTTGGTTCTAGGCATTGAAAACACATGACATGGTATCTGGAATTTCTTGTCTGCAAAGCAATTATGAGCATCACAACACGTGTACATGCACTCAAATGTTAGAATTTTGGTTTTTTGGTAGTTCTTAACAATGTCGTGCTGACATATCCCATCAAATCCCATGTTTTTAGGTGCTGGGGCTATAGAATTTATATTATGCCACGCAGAGGTAGAAATTGCTTTTGTATAGAGGAGAAGAAGATTGGAGAGTTATATTCCTTCACTGCAACGCCAACTGAAATTCCTTTTGCATGTGTTTTCTGTACTGTTTTCCTTACTTTTGCATTTCTAAAGACATGCACAACATCTGAATAAACATATTATGCAGTTCTTGGAGCTCTAATAGCGTACCACTGTTTATTTTTGACACGGTTACCAATCTTCACTATTTTATTAGTGCCCACATTGATTGGTTTAAAGGTCTATGCTCCAATAATTTGCTTAGTTTATACATGCATCATGTCTTACTTTTTCCTGTGATAGCAAATTGAAGGATCTCAATAGCCGCTCAACACATGCCAGAAGCTATTCCATGGCGAGGCAACTGATAAGCAGGTCAGATATTGTTGCTGTCATAGACAATGTTGAAGCCACCTCTGTTCCTGTGCGTGCATTTTGTCTAATGCTCTCCCTGCTCCTTTGGTTATCCTCATATGCACCTATTTTTTTCTAAGATAACTAACTCCAGGAATCTTTGGACTGTAAGTGCTAATGTTGCAGTGCCATGGTGTTAGAGCTTAGTTATATTTAAGAAATGCGAGTAAATGTTCAGAAGAATAAATGTTCAGAACAACACACCACTTAACCAATGACATTATGTAAAGATTAACTTTAAAGTACTTCTCTGTTTGCGTGAGTGAATATTTTGTTTGTTAGCTAAAAGTTGAGGATATATATTAATATGATTTCAACTTGGAGAGGCTCTGATCTCGACATCTAACTATATGTGCAATGGATTCTTAGAAGAAATTTACATGGTACAAATCTCAGGCTTAATAATATACTTCTAATTTAAATAGAATCCACTGCAAACAAGATATAAAATTTGCTCATCGCTACGAGTTAGACTTGATGTGTTGTTGGACTCTTAACAAATTTCGCATTTTGTTAGTCGATAAGGTTTGTTCATGTACAAGGTTCCATAACAAACATGCTAGAACATGAGAATTTTCTGCATTCTATCTTTAGAAAGGTTCCATAACAAACCCTATAGATTCTCTATCACCTTACGAAAGCTTTCTTTTATGAGATGTTAGATTCAGGCGTAGCAATTCATTTTATACGCATTATGTAGTAAACATTTTTTTTGATCCTACAGGACTTGAGCTTTGATTTTTTGCAAATAGCACTTTCAGCTTTGATTTGAGGAGTTTGATTCCGACTTGAAGAAACTCTAGATTTTAGCAGTAATTACTGGCCAGCGGACATTGATAAGAATAATAATCATTGACATTCTGTTGAAGGAAAAGTTGTATATGGCAATCAAGCTTGCTAGCGGCTCTGGATCTGCAGAAGCTAACCCAATGAAGAATCTGTTCAGCTACCTGACGAATGGCGCTAATGATCACATAACTATCATGCTTGCCAAGAAGAAAATTCCAAAATTTGTTGGGATTATATTAGAGCAGATATAACATGAAAATTTAGAAAGGAGCTCAAATTGGTGTGGTATATATTGGACAACACGACTGCATTGCATGTGTTTGATTACTATTGTATTTTTTTAAATTTTGGTGAAATTATACTATAACCAGTATGGTTTGTAATTTTTTTAGATTGCAATTTGTATCAGTTAAGACGTGCGTTGCACGTGCACGCTTACTAGTTATTGTAATACTGGAGTTTTGTCCGAATCTTATCAGAACTACACTAGTTTCGGCTCGCCTTGCAGCCCTAAAAGGCTGTCGTCAGTGTTGTGGTAGCTTTTAGAAAGTACTATCAGTTTCTATTTCGAATCCTAGTAAGTACTTAAAAGTATCCTTTTGCTGGAAAATCACCTTACGATCCCGTATGCATATGATGATACGAATTCAGGCCACAAAATCACACTTGGAAATATTAAAAATAAAATAAAAAATATAGGTGTGCGTTGTGGGACTGTGTTAGTCTACAAATTTTGGGCAATAAATGACTATTTGTTTGATGTGTAAAAACAACTGTATGTAAATTTCGGGCAATAAACATGACTATTTATGTGATGTGTAAAACAATGAATTGTATGCATTGTAGTTGTTATATGGGACCTTCCTGGATTTTTTTTAATTTCTTTTGCTGGCACAGTAGTGGCTATACTTTTAGCCCAAAATTTGTGGGTTGGCATTTAGTTCTACAATGCACGTATATGAAATTGTTGGACTTTTCCAAAACTTTTAAAAGTATGATTAATTGTAAACAACAGGGTGCTGATGCACTAAGACCCCCTTAGTAACGGCTTCTCCAGCGGCTTCTCCCAGAAGCCGCCCCCTCCTAGCTTCTCCTAGAAGCCGCCCCGTCAAATTCGTTGGGGCTTCTAAATTCGTTGGGGATTGACTAGTTTAGAAGCCCCGACGAATTTGACGGGGCGGCTTCTGGGAGAAGCTGGGAGGAGGCAGCTTCTGGGAGAAGCCGTTACTAAGGAGGCCTAAAGATCTATCTATTCCTACTGTTTTGGTTATAACAGTGAAGTCCTAAAAGTAATTGTAACTCAATACTGTATAAGGGCATGTACAATGGTACATACGGTGGTTATCTATAGTACCCTCTATCATTTGTAGATAGGACTAAAAAAAATGTATAATGTTCTATCTGTAAGGTTGTCTGCATAAGGCCCTATTACTTGTAAGTGTTAGATATAATAGTAATAACAATGTTTGTAAGTCGTCTATAAAGATCTTATAGACTTTCCGTAGAATCATAGGTAGCCTTGTTCTCTCTCTTCTTTCTTTCACTTCACAAAAAATCTGATGTGACATCTCTTATAGATAGTTGATGTCATCTCTTTGTACATATCCTAAAATCTTTGGCTTCTGGGGTGGTTGGCCAACCAACGATGTCTCTACAGTGCAACGGTAGCATGTTTGTCTACAACACCCTGTTCGATCTGGCTCTAGGGAGCCTGTTGAATATGGTGTGACTCATATCTAAACCTGTTAGGATTCAAAGATGTGTGCTACAAGGAAATCATAAAGAAAATCTACTAGGATTCGAAAACCTCCTTACATTGGAAGGTGCTTTGCGGGAACCTATATAAACCCATGAGGAGTTGGCTATAGGAAAATAACTTAAGCAATCCAAGAGATAATTAGAGACTAGGTTTTTTTTAGCATTAGATTCTTATAGAGTAAAGATCTGAGAGTCCTTAATGTGTAAGAGGATTGTGAGAGAGCAACAATCTCTTTTACTCTTTGAAGTTGTGCTCAAAGAATTTATGGTCAATTTTATCTAATTTTTTTTATTGTGATTGTTTATTGTCATTATATGGGTACTCGCTACGAATTAGTACAACAATAGCTCGGTAATGTTTAGATGGAATACGCCGACCTAAGAAAATGAAAGAGATGAAATACGTCAGTTTTAATTCTCATAGCCCGTCGTATGGAAGAATTTTCACAGCCCGTCAATCCATCATTTACCGTACTCTCCACCAAAAATGAAAGCCCAGGGCCCAGTTCGCCACCAAAGTCCCGCGGCAAACCCTAGCCACCCCCCGAGTCCCGCAGAGGTCAGCCCCGACGCCGTCCTAAACCCTCCCCTTCTCCCACCTCTCCACCCCTATCGCCCGCCAACAGAAGCCGTCGCCGTCGCAGCCACAGCAGGCGAGCGAGATGGTAAGATCCGCAAGCCTCTTCTAAACTAGGTGTCGCCCATGTCTGGTAGCCTTTTTCTGTTCGAGTCCATGGTGTATTCGTGTGCTTAATTTTGGATGTTTTTTCAGGTATTTGTCAAGACCCAGAAGACCAGGGCTTACTCCAAGCGGTTCCAAGTGAAGTTCAAGAGAAGGAGACGTATGTTTAATCCTGTGACTCAACGACTTTGGTCAGTTGACGGTGTTTTTGATGGACTGCATTTATTTTATTTTTTGCACTTGTTTGCAGAGGGGAAGACTGATTACAGGGCCAGGCTGAGGCTTACTAACCAAGACAAGAACAAGTACAACACACCCAAGTACCGGTTTGTAGTGCGATTTGTATCCTTAAGTTGCTCATTGTCACGTTGTGCACTGGTTAATCCTCTATTATGCTTGCTATAACCATAATCTTGACTGGTAGAGGCATATTGTATCTCTTAACGATAGTACTTTAGACCAACAAGGATGTCACCGCCCAAATCGTATACGCTACCATTGCTGGTGATATTGTGATGGCTGCTGCCTATTCCCATGAGCTGCCTCGGTATGGTCTTGAAGTTGGCCTCACCAACTACGCTGCAGGTAGATTTGTCAACTGAATTAACACGCGAAATCATAGAGTTATCTTGATGAATGTATTTTTTTAATTCAACTGTTTAAATGTATAATGTAGCCTACTGCACTGGTCTGCTTTTGGCTCGCCGTGTGCTCAAGTGCCGTGATTTGGATCAGGAATATGAGGGCAATGTCGAGGTATAATTCATTTGTGAGATTTATTTTCAGACTAATAATCTCTGATGTTGCTTTTGATGAATACTTGTAATTATGTTTCGGAGCTCAGGCCACTGGGGAGGACTTTTCTGTTGAGCCATCTGATGAGAGGAGGCCTTTCCGTGCGCTCTTGGATGTTGGCCTCATTAGGACCACTACTGGAAACCGTGTGTTTGGTGCCCTTAAGGTATGTGATGCTTTATGGTATAATTGTATGCTTCTACGAAAATTCTGAATGGTTGTTTGTGCTTGTATACGCAAGTACGCAGTTTTTTGACATGAAATTCTTGGGCAGATCGCCATTTGTCTTGAGCTATCTTGGATTTAAGACTTGTGTTAATTTTGCACCATCAGCCAATAAAGTTTGTGTAGCTGTTCCATTTTTAGGTCAAGTTTTGTAACTTCAGTAAAAAGCATGCTGCATGCCTATATGCCATTTAACTTAGTGAAAAGATAATTCTTATATGTGTTCATCATGGATTTGCATGAAGGGATATCTTGCTCGCTATTTACTAACACAGAACTGTATTTTATTTTGAAATATATAGATATACCTTTTGAGCATTTTAACACCTGGTGTGACTTTGCGTGCTGCTTAACATTTGGTGTAATTCTGTTTGCTGTTGCAGGGAGCTTTGGATGGTGGTCTTGATATTCCTCACAGTGACAAGAGATTTGCTGGCTTCAAGAAGGATGAGAAGCAGCTGGATACGGAGATTCACCGCAAGTACATCTATGGAGGCCATGTTGCTGACTACATGAGGGTGTGTTGAAACTATTGGTCTCGTGATATGATAGTGTCAATTCTACCTTCCCTAGTGTTCCTGTTGTTGTACTTCCCAGTTTCTTTCAGAAAGATAACTGTGCAGATGTTATGTATCTAGTAGCCTAGAGGCAATGTACTGCGTTGTTAATTCTGAAGGAGCTTACTGATTCTCATTTTGACTTTTGCCCTACCCTTATTCCAGTCACTAGCCGAGGAGGAACCCGAGAAGTACCAATCCCACTTCAGTGAGTACATCAAGAAGGGAATTGAGGCTGGTGACATGGAAGCACTGTACAAGAAGGTTCATGCTGCCATTCGTGCTGATCCTACCATGGCCAAATCAACCAAGGAACCTCCAAAGACGCACAAGAGGTATACATTGCTAGCTGTCTATTAAATGCTCCTGACTGATTTCACTACCATGATGGGATTGCAATTTAACTTGACTACTCATTGCAGGTACAACCTTAAGAAGCTAACGTATGAGCAGAGGAAGGCCAGTCTCGTAGAACGGCTTAATGCCCTCAACTCCTCTGCTGGTGCTGGTGCTGATGACGATGAGGATGATGACGAATGAGGAGTGTATTCGACGGTAGTCGCGCTATCATTATGCTTCCAACCGAACTTGCTCTATGGCGTTTACCTTGCCTCTAGTTTGCAAGAGGCATTTTTGCTCAAGTTGGCACTCTACACAGTGAACCTGTTTCTTTCAGTTTTGAGTATCATGCTGGAGCTATGGATTATCGTAAATTATTATTTCACATGCCAGCATTTTCATATTGCTTTGAATTCGTTGATCTGGCATTTTGTTGGGTGTGCCGACTGCCTGGATTACAAGGTCTTGTGTGCTTTGTGTTGTTCTGCTGAATGGTGCACTCGCAACGACCACACATCACTGGTGTTTGCTGATTTCCTCGGCAGGACCGAAAATGTCATGCCTGGGATTCGCACATTCTGTTAATCGAACGCTGAATTGCTGGCTGCAGAATGTATGGCTTGATGCAAATCCGAAGCCTTTTCCATTGATTAAATCTTAGCTGCTGGCCGCTGCTCTGAGACTCCATTTCTCCCTAGAGTATTTATCCTCCATGCCTCTACTGAGGAGGACCTGTTATCTTGGGGGCTTATGTTCTAGTGATTTTATAACTAGGTCCCCAAGAGTGTGGACTACCTAATGAACGATGCTTATGTAAATTTAAGTGGTAGTATTGAAGTAAATTCAAACTAACTGCATTGGTATGCGTTGTTAAGGTCAACTTAATTCATATAACTATAATAAATTCCAACTACTATTCCTAGTTTTTCAGCAAGGTGTAAGATTTTGTTGAGTGCTGATATACACTGAATTATGATGGTTATCATTTTTCATACTAATTTCAGTTGATTTTTATGTTTCTTGCAAGTTACAAATTATTTCGCAATATCATTTGAACTCGAGTTTCTGAGAATTGTCTTTGTCCCATCCAAGCTGAAATTCTTACTGGGTAGAAGAAATAAAGAAATACACATGTGAGATATGCTCTTCAGGAATTAGGTCTAGAACTGCTTCAATGGACTGTCTGAGTTCTCAATTCTTTTACAGGGCTGTCACAATTTGCATCGGAAGACAGCCTAGCAGAAGTTTTCTCGCGTTATGGCCAAGTATTAGAAGGTCTATCCTTATCAATTGCCACAACACATTTAAGTTAGTAGTTGTTTTGCCCGCTGTTATGACCTAAGTTGGAACTTGTTCTTCTTTGAGCTCAGCAACGGTCGTCACAGATAAGATGACTAACCGGCCAAAAGGCTTCAGATTTGTGAAAGTTGCCTCCGAGGAAGAAGCCAGTAAAGCACGGGACGAGATGAAGGGCAAGGCAAGAGTTTGTGGGAGTATTGCTTGCTCAGTTTAACTTCGTACTATCTGTATTTTTCCCACGCCATTTGGAAAAAAGAGCTGAATAATGCCAGTTTGTAACAGGTACTGAACGGGCGAGTTATATATGTGGACATTGCAAAGGCCAAACAGGACCGTGCTGCACACGTCCTCCCAATAGCAAGAGGTCCGCCTGAGCGAATTGGCAACAACTGATAATGCGTGATGTGTCTATACTTTCTTTGATCTTCTATATAGTAGTAGTATTAGATTGGTAGATTGGGAAGTTGCTCTTAGAGAGAAGCTCATGTGTAATAATGTGCTGAATTTTTAGTTTTGCAAGAACAGAAAGAGAGTTCATTTAACAGCCTGAGTATATCAAAAGAACATCACATCCTCGAGCATATCAGATGCTGAACGTGTTCTTTACTTTGTCATCAAAATGTGCTGCTATAATTCTGTTTGTCGTCAACAGGTGCTGCTATAATTCTGTTCACTTGAACTGATGTTACAGATTGCACATACAGTTCGATATGTCCCTTGAAGCTGTACTGGAACAGTGTCTTCCGCATGGCTGCCCTGTAGGGAGCCAATGTCTTGTCGTTCATATGTACTTCTTCTGTTTCATTTAATCGCTAGAAGTAGGGAACGGCACTCAACGGCAGATGTTTTTCTCCATTTATGTGTCATTTTCACTTTCTTTTATGAGAAAATTGTATTGAAACTTCCTAAACTATCATGACTTGGCTCCCTTAACTGGTCTCTCTGCAGGCATGGTCCCTATGACTTTCTCACTCCACCTCCGCATGTCATTTTCTAACAGAATATGTGGACGTTGATGTGGCTTTAGAGAGGATTAGAGGAGAGGTGGACGTTGAAATGAATGCTCTACAGGGCTCATATATCATTCAGAATAGCATTATAACCAAACAAATTAGATATATCTAGTTAGCTACCGCCCACGTTTTAGATTAATATGACAAAATTGTAAATCTTAGATAAATTAACATGTAGTTAGAATCACAAAGATAAAATAAAGATGAATTAAGCTAAATTTAGCATACAATAGCCCATAATTATCACTGAAATGTTAGATTAATCAAAAAATATTAGATTAATCAGGTAAAATACTTGTATATGTATTTAAAGTAATTCTTTTTGTTGAAAAGTTACATAATTCTTTTTGTCGAAAAAGATGTGTATTAGATCGCTAATGTTTGATATGTGAGCCCATATCATTTCTGAGAATCATTTTTCACGATCAACCGCGTCGACGGTTAATTCTAACCGTGTCGTTTCTCACCGTATGGAGCTTATCTCTGTCCTCTCATACGTAGCTTCAGTCTCCAACCATATGCACGTTTTTTCACCATATGAAGCCCACATTCGTCCTCCCATACATAGCTCTAGGCACATGCATGGTATGCATATAGGTTTTATTGAATTGTGGTCATGTATCTACACTGCAAATTCTCAAATTCCTTTCTTTTTCTATTTTTGAAGCTCAAAGTCTTGCACTTACGTGCATAGATTGATTAGCAAAAAATTTCTATGTAACAAAAAAAATTTGAAAATCATACAACGAGGCAGATGAACTAAGCCCAAAAAATTAAATTTTTAATTATTTTCTTACATTTAATTTTTGGGTTAATTGTCTAAAGTTTGAACTAATGGTTCAATCTGGCATAAAAGTTTATAATTTTCAAATTGGAAGCTTGGAATTCCGAGTAGAAAGCTTGTAGTATTATTCGGGTAAAAAGCATATAGTAACATAGTTAAAAACTTATAGTGTTCGAGTAGAAAGCTAGTATTATTGTCCGAGTAGAAAGAAAGCTTGTCGTATTATCCGAGTGGAAAGCATGTAGTGACCTAGTTGAAAGCTCGTAGTGTTCAAGTGAAAAGCTGATGGTATTATCCGAGTAGAAAGCGGATAGTGTCTAAGTTGAAAGTCCATAGTATTCAAGTAAAAAGCTTATAGTACTATTTAGACAATATTGTTCGAGTAGAAAGATCAATGTACTGATAGTATTGCCCGAATAGAAGCATGCTATGTAGAGCGCGGTGTACGTTTCTACTTTCTACTGCTAGTACAAGAGGGAAGTAATTAATGAAAAGTAACTGATGAATGTATACTGAGGGACAATGAATAGTGAGAGATATTAATTTATGTTAGTGAAAAAGAAAAAACAGATATAATACCTTATAGAATATTTATTTATCATAGTGCAAACTGATAAGATAAACTTAATCACATATGAAATAGACTACCCACAAAATAAAAAAATTAGGTAGACTACTTAGACACAACACTTAGCTGTCTAAATTAACCGCGCTGAATGGCCAAGCGGTTGACCACAGAGTAGCGCCACACATCATTTCTCTCGACACATTGGAGTCCATATCAGTATCCACCTAAGCAAATTATCACGTCAACGTTCACCTCATCGGAGTCTGTTACTCTGAAAAGAGCGGGTTGAATTTTTTTTGGAAAATAGCGGATTGAAAAAATTGTGATAGTTTAAGAACTGTAACTAAAAAAACTGGTTGAGGAAGCTAAACGAGAGTCGTGGTAGTCTAAGGAGTTATAATACAATTTTTTTTATCAGGAGAAAAAGGTTGACACTGGAGTGGCGGATTCGATGTACACTTCCTAACTACCGAGCAAAAGGAAGTACACAATAGTTCGTACGAATCATGTTTGGAACGCAGGAATTTTACATGGAACAAATCATTTTCCACAAGACATGAAAATAATTCTTGCGTTCCAAAGGGCTAATGACATCTCTTGTGCACCTATATTGTGAATTCATCGCTGAATTCGTTGGCGGCAAAATGAACTGGGTGCGCCGGCAGTCGCCGATTACCGGAGCACGACGGTGGCAATGAAGGTCAGCACGGCGACGGCGCTGGCAGCGGAGCAGCACAGGTCAAGGAGTGCCTCGCGTCGCGCCTTGCTCTCCTTCCTCCCCTTCTTGCTCTTCACGAACACTTCGTACCTTGTCTTCGCCTCCTCCTCCTCTCTTACCCCTCCCTTCCTCTGCCCCTCCATTGCCGCGGCAAGAAGCCGGAGGCTGCCCTCGCCGCTCACCGCTGCGCCGTCTGCGTCCTCGACCGCGAGGCTGACCTTGCTGACGTGTCCGGCCTCCTCGGAGCAGGCCACGGTTGTCTCGAAGTTGCACCCACCCAGCACCACCGCGAACCGCACCAGCATCTCGCCGGTGTACCAGTGCCGGCCCACGGCCACTGCCCGCCTGCTCGACACGTTCACCGCTCGGCCGCGGGCGGGGTCAACTACCAACCAGCTCAGCTCCAGCTCGGCCGGAGAGAACACCGTCACCGGCGCCGGCTTCTTGCAGCCCACGGCCTCGACGCAGAACGGCGAGCCGAGGAACCACGACGACGACGTGGGCGTCTCCACCACGCGGGACAGCAGGGGTGCGCCCCTGTAGTAGACGTCCACCGCGGAGACGAGCTCCCGGGGGAGGCAGCCTTCGCCGACGCCGAGCTCCCTGGCGTCCGCGCCCGGGAAAGGGAACGCGTCGGCGAAGAGCCTGCGCGGCGGGACCGCCGAGAGGAGCCTGTGCTGGCCCGCCAGGGATGGCCACTCGGCGAGGCAGAGCGCGCGCCACGTCTCCGGGTCCGCGGCGAGCGCGCGGAACCCCGCCGTCGAGCAGCTCGCCGCGGCCAGCGACCGCCCGTCCAGCCGCCGCAGCGCGCAGGCCAGCACGTCCGCGTGCAGGTCCTCTATCGTACTCACCATGTCAGCTTCGGTTCTTGGGATCGATCGATGATAAAAGAGGTATCTTGGCTGCGCGGGCTAGCTTGTTTATACAGATGGCAAATATATAAGCGCGGTGAACTCTCTGCGGAAACGACGGGGGCCCCAGTGTCTGCCGTACGATTTCCGGACGCTGCTTTTGTTTGAGAGGCAGAATTTCCCCATGCTGCTGGTACTGAATTACGGGCGCGTGTGTCAGTGCGCGGTGGCAGGCAGACAGGCGCTCTCGTGGCGTCGGACACTGGCAGCCATCATGCAGCGTGGCGAGACGCGGCACGCGTCGGCGTACTCGACTGTCTCAGGCCGTGCCGGTTCGACTCGTGGCATCTGGGTGGGGCTCGCACGCGGGGTAATGGGCGCTTTATCGTCGCTCCCGACCTCCTGTACAGTGCTGTCTGCCGAGGGGCGCAGCATTCTGCCGTTCCTCACATGCGGCGCCCGTGCGCGGGCCGTGGCGCGGAGCGGTTTGTGTCGCCGCGCCCGCGCGCTTCTTACCGTGCCGACGCCGCATTTTTGCAACTCTTTTACCCCGCACACGCCCCGGCCCCCACCCGGGTCCCCGGCCATGAAGGAGGTGCAGTGCAACCTCGAGCGACGTGCTTAATTTGCCTTAATTCCACGTGAGCGCGACAGGATTATGGTGTGGCTTTCAAGGATTTCCAGCGTGTTAGATAGGCCGGATCGAGTTCTTTGAACGGCTCCATATATCGGGCTTGATTGCGTTAGAAGTATATCGGGGCGATCTGCATCTGTACCGCTGACGAAGGGGCAGTTCCGAGAGATTAATGTCCTGTGAGTTCGTTCGTAGTGGCTACTGGCTACTGGTACTCACACTACTACTGGCCGCTAGAAGATCGAGCTCGGAGATTTCTCGTGGAAGGGTGCGTTAATACCGGAACTTATGTTCTCATGCCTAGGCCACATGATAGGTGTCTAGTGTTGGGGACCTGGGGTTGTCCAGTCCAGGATCGCGCAGTTTCTCGTAGGTCTTGAATCTTGTAGTCTTTTATGTGATCGATCTCATTGCTCATCTATCTTTCAAATTTTTTTACTATTATATATTTAAGTTGATAATGATTGATTGATTCATCTATAGTTCATTCACACTCTTATTTCCTGCTGGTTGATCTATCTTCCACCTCTCTTCACGTCTCCCCCTTTCCCACAGCTAGAAAATCTCAACTAAACAACAACCATTTGACATCCATACATTATCCATGTAAAAATTATCTATTTAACAAACAAAACTAATAAGCTATTGCTAGCTTAACTAAACCTTTGCTGTCACCGTGTTGTTCTTCCCTTGCCATCACGTCCAACCCTTGTCGGCTGTCGCTGACTACCATCGCTTATAATATGGGACTATATATATATACACACACACTATTATAAAGTGCTTCTAAGTTCAGAGTTGGGTTGTCTAATCATCTCTCTTTGAGCTTCTAAGTGATGCCTCACCGTTGCTATCTGCCGCTTCGATTTGTTTGCGCCAATCTGCTTTTATGCTTTCCATAGAAAAGAAAAGCCAGGACTAGAAAACAAAAGGACTAGCAGAGTGCCCGTGCATTGTAACGGATACAATTTTTAGAAAGAAATATAGTATCATAAAATAAACTATGATAGTCATTTTATTTCTCAAGTTATGTTGTAGCATGTCTTATTTAAAATTAGTGTGATATGATTTTTTTTCTTAAATTTATATTTGTTATAACACACGGATACTTTGCTAGTATTGTATAACGAGGGACTAAGCTGGGTATGATCAGAGGTTCAGAACCAAATCCTTCCCAACAGCATGGCTGGGTAAAAGACTTTGTCCTGGAGGCAGCGGCACGTGCATTTCTACTGTTTTCGGGGTTAGTTTTTTGGTTGTGCCTGAGTTGCTTCACCCCCTGTCACTAGTGTATCGATCATCTTCTTAAGTTTGAACTGTTTTGTGGTTTCTAAACCAGGGTATGGAAGCATGGTCCTTGTCAGGATTGACTGACCAACTAAGACCAAAGATTAAACAAATCCAATTTTGTCGTCATATTTAGATCGCTCTCGCAATAAAATATCCTCAGATTTGTTAGGAGTTGCATGCAGTATTCTGGGTCCCTGGGACATCCTTATCTAGGTGTTGCAATCCTAATCATGGGTTCCCTACCCTTGCATCGGTATTTGGGGCCCAAATTCTTCTATAATCACTCAATAATATGTTCTCCCCTACTATATTGAAAGATTGGTATAGTCTATACGTATGAACATCGTTTGTTAGTTCGTACTTCCGTAGCTATTACAAGCATTTTCTGTTGTAAATCATGTGCACGGATAGTTAGGCCTTAGGCGCCTCGGCTAACAGGCATAAGTGATCAGCTTAGATAGATTTTGTTGGACGGAGCCAGGATTTGGCGTAAGAGGGACCAGAGGAGACGTTAATTTCCTACAACAGCTCTATCATAGTAATACAGTCGCATTGAATATTGAGTAAAAATAATTATGTTCTTTTTGTACATTATGTATCATGGAATAATTGGAGCCCAGACCATTAATGATAGTGAAATAATGTACGAAAAATCTATCCGGGGTAAGTGCTCTGGATTGACTCTCACAGCAACGCGCTATTGTCCATCGGATTGATCGGTGCGGACAGGTTATTGTCCATCAGATCAAGAGATGGCGGGGACTATTATCTGTTGGATCAAGTGATAATACGGGCTATTGTCCGTTGGATTAAGGCAATGACGCCAGCTATTATCCGTTGGGTAAAGACCGATGACGCGGGTCCGGATTTGATACCATCAGTGCATCAATTCTAAACGCGTAATTAAAATGATTTATCTCCCAAACCGTAAATCCAATTCATTATCCGTTTTCGCCATTGGACTCATCTCGACGATGACTTCAAAACTAGATCCCATATTAATATGTTTTGACGAAACTTATTTCGTCGTCACCAACTATCAAATTATAATATCTTAGCTACCAAGTTAAAAATGAACACTTACTAGGTTACGAACGATTACATGTGGTAATTGATTTGTCATTAGCCATTGTGTACTATTATGCAAGTACATAGAGATGATAATGATGTGTTATTTAGGTAGTACTTGATGATATCGGACCATTTGGAGCACTGAAATATAAGTTTGAATGGTGTAGCAGTGATATTCACTAATCCGGTAACCACGTAAGTGTAACCTGGTTGTTCAGCAGTAACAATCGAAATAACTCATTCATGGAATCTGGTAGCTACTGACGTTAAAAAAAAAGTCATCGGAATATATCAACACGGATCTAGATTTGAAGATCTTGTCGTGATGAAGCTAACAGTAAAAACAGATTGTAAATCAGAGTAACGGTTTAAGAGATAAAATATTTTGAATTTTTAAAATCGAAAGAATCTTTGATGATGTCATCTATTTTGGATTTCTCTGTATGTTGCATGTTTCTTTCTTATCCGTTGCTGTGGATGACTATTTGAGGCACGTCGTCTTATAGTTCACTCCAAGAATATAACACCAATCTTGATTATTGTGGTGGAGTTGGCCGCACACGTACGCTTCATATAGTCACTTCAATCGATGGTGCTAATAATTGGTGCAAGCTTATATATTGACTCAATTGATGTAGCACAAATACTAGATACATGAAAGAAGGGTTCGATCGAGCGCTAAAACGTATAGGGAGATTGTGCACAATTTTGAAAATTAGGAAAATACTGTGCACTTATGCAGTAAAAATTAGACCCACATGACAACTTAAATCTTTTGATAACTAGGTGGCAGATAACATGAGCTAATGGATAATGAATTAACTCGTGTTCTCTTTAGCTCTATATAGACTACTACTTAATCCCTAAGATGATTAGTACTATAGATGCTAATGTTCATCAAGTCCTGATACCGACTCCTACATCCTAATTAAGCTAACCGCACCCGAATGCTCTTTAGCTGCAGCACGTAGGCATGCTGTTTAGTCATTTGGCTTAATTAGCTTAACTGAAGGTAATATTAGAGGCTGCACAAAAATCATGAGGGTGCCAGGCCCCTGTCACTCTTTCTATTACAATCTAGAAGATAAGAGTGCTAGCATCTCCCTCTTAACCTCATTGTCACTGCCTAACTTTTAGCGTTTGTTTTCTCATGTATGCTCTGCAGACTGCAGTAGAAGATAAGAGTGCCGCTTATTACGACTAATTTATATTCCTACATGACAGTAACCTCAAGTCATGGAACAGTCTAAGTGGGAAGGTCCATACAAATCTAAAGAAAAGCCAAAGCTGCACCATCACGACATCACATCCATAAGGTGCATGCATTTTTGGCGTGGCTGCACCCATCACGACATCACATCATAAGGTGCATGCATTTTTGGCCCATATCATTGGCATGTCACCGTCCGTTAGCTGCCTGCTCGCCTTCAACCTCTCCAAGCTTGTGATCTTGATCCTGTGACCTAGAAAGCTAAAGCCATATCTTTCCCTTCAATGTCGCGGTTTTTTTTTAAGGAAGGAAGGTAGAGTAGTCTCTAACTTTTTATATTGCTTTAAAAGGGGTTAGTGATACAAAGTTGTCAAGTACATAGAAAAAAACAGAATCGATTAGGCGTTTGGTACGTAAATAGTCCCTGAGAAAATGTAGGGGCTGATTAACTTAGAAATTGTTGAGCCCAAGGGCGTATGTCGCCTGTTTTTGCGGTTTCACGAGTGGCCCAGGTCATAAGCTCGTCGAAAATACTTTATAGCGGGCTGGAACGTGTGGTGGAGTCGTCGAAAATCCGTCTGTTGCGAGCGTGCCAGAGGTGTAGCGCGCAGGCTGCGAAGCATATCGGCCATAGTTTTTTGTGAGGCATCATGTGAGCCACGGTCTGGATGAATTCCAAGGTGTTAGTACAACGTGATGCATGAGATAGGAAGCCAAGCTTCTCCCAAATCCATTGCGCATTTTGGCAGTGGAGGAATATGTGATGGACGGATTCGAGAGCAGGGCAACGGTCACAACCCGCATCTGTGATCCAGTGTTTTTTGACCATGTTGTCTTTGGTGTTAAGTCTCTCTCTGTAGGCTAGCCACAGGAAAACACGATGCCGAGGCGGAATTAGGGAGAACCAAATCCACTGGGCGGGCTGCCAAGTGATGCCTCTGTCAGTGAACAACTTGTAGAAATTTGCAGTAGAAGGCACCGGGCCACAGAGAACAAGGGCTCGAGTGTCGGCCATGTTTGGAGTTGGGCGTAGCTCATGCAAAGGATTTAGTAGATCCTGGAGCTGATGTTCTGCAGTCATAGATAGCGATTCCAGGAGCTTAATGTTCCAGCTGCCATTGCTGAATTGTGACGCTACTGTGCAGTGCTGATCAATTGCGAAGGTGAACAAAATTCCATAGCGGAGTGCAAAACAGCCTAGGGGGGTCCAATGGTCGTACTAGAAGGAGGAGGAGATGCCTGCGCCAAGCTGAACTGTGGTGGAGAACTGAACTATAGGTATGAGCTGCAGCATAGATCGCCAGAGGGGCGTGTCCTTGGATGACGGTTGATGTGGGATATGTGTGTTGAGGAACCAGGATGCCAGCCAGGTAAAGCAAGGACCATTTGCGCCTGAAAGCAGTTTAGCAACTAGCTGGCACATGGGGGCTCTGTTATGCTCATGTAAATTTTGGATGCCTAGACCACCGTGTTGTTTTGGCAATGTGACATGTTTCCAAACGACAAGGCAGTGTCCTCCCTGTGCTTTCCCTTTCCAGAGAAAAGCTCGCCTGAGTTGGTCAACCTGATCAATGATGCTGCGTGGCCAGGCAATGTAGGACATGTAGAAATTGGATATGGCGGATATGACAGAGTTGATCATGGTGACACGCCCTCCCCAGGTCAGAAGTTGTGGTATCCATCCAGCGAGTCGGCTGTTGATTCGATCAATGACAGGCTGCAGTAGATCTTTAGGGATCTTGATCAGGGAGAGAGGCAGACCTAAGTAAGTGCATGGCAAATTGCTCACGGAGAATCCAAGGATCTGTGCAATCTGGGCTGTCTCCTCTGGTTGAATGTGTAGCGGGACGAGGGTGCTTTTTTGATAATTAATCACTAGACCAGAACTGTGTGAAAGCCTGAAGAATCACTTTGACATATTTGGCTTGCTGTGCTGTTCCTTGAAGGATCAAAAGGGTATCGTCTGTTAAACCGAATATCCTCTGTAACCATACCAGATCCATTGTACAGCTAGCGTATCCTTGTATTCTAGGAAACTAACCAACTCCATGATCCTAGAGATCAATCACCCCTGTAAACGTGATGTACACGTCTCTGTAAACATCCTGTCTATATAAGGAGAACGGCGTGAGATGATTCTCCGCATAAGCCAAAATAATCTTGTTTCTCTTTTGTTGATATGGTATCAGAGCGAGGCTCTCTTCCATCAACGTCCAGATGAGTTCCAGCTCTTCGTCCGCGACTCCGGCCTCTGTCGTCGCCAGCGGCGGCACCATCTAGCTCTCGTGTGACAACTACCTGTTGTGGAAAGCGCAGTAGGTTCCGATCCTCTGTGGCCAGCGTCTTCTCGGCTACGCGGATGGATCCATCGTTGCTCCACCGGAGTACATCAAGGTCTCCAAGAAGGTGGACGACAAAATCGTCGAAGAAGACGTTCTGAACCCCGAGTACGAGGCCTGGCTCGTCAAGGACCAGCAGGTACTCGGCGCCATCCTCCTGTCTCTCGAACCTGAGGTCATGGCGCAAGTCGTCGGGCTGACCTCCGCTGCTGCGGTATGGTCGACGCTCGAGCGCTCCTTCGCTTCGCAGTCCAAGGCGCGGGTCATCCAAATCCGAACCCTTCTCTCCACTACTCGAAAGAATGATCTTTCGGCTGTGGAGTATTTCAATCGGATGAAAGGACTTGCGGACCAGATGGCGGCCACCGGCTGTCCCATGGAGGATGAAGATCTGATCGGCTACATAATGGCCGGTCTCGACGCCAAGTACAACCCACCCTGCTCCGTCGTCAACACCGTCATCGCGCGCACCGAGTTCTACACCCTTTCTGAGTTCTACTCGGAGTTCCTGTCGTACGAGAGCCGCTTGGAGGCGCAGGCGCTCCAGGTGTCCATCGCCAACGTCGCTTCCCACCAATCTAGTGGTCACGGCGGCACTCATGGCGGCAGCAGCTATGGCCAAGGCTCTCAGCAGAGGGGCTCGGCCGGCCAGCAAGGTGGGCATCGTGGCCAACAGGGTGGTAGCCGCACCTCACAGCCACGAGGACGCGGCAAAGGCAAGAAAGGCGGTGGTGGGCGTCAGACCTGCCAAATCTGCTCCATCCCAGGCCATGTGGTGCTACAATGTCGCCAGAGGTTCAATCACTCGTACTAGGCTGATGATGAACGCGCGGCGAACTACACCAACACTTCGTACCAAGTCGACAACAACTGGTACACAGATACTGGTGCCACCAACCATATAACTGGCGAGCTCGACAAGCTGACAGTTCGTGACCGGTACAACGGACGCGATCAGGTGCACACCACCAACGGTGTAGGTATGCACATTAGTCATATTGGCCATTCCTCTATTCAAACCCCCGCTCATGAATTGTCCTTACATAATGTTCTTCATGTTCCACATGCCAAGAAAAACCTTGTCTCCGTCCATCGTCTTACTTCCGATAATAATGTTTTTCTTGAGTGTCACCCTGACTTCTTTCTTGTCAAGGATCAGGACACGAAGAAAATAATACTCCGCGGGGAATGTAGGGGTGGCCTTTATCCCTTCAAGTTCAGTTCGTCATCTCCATCGTCTCGGTTAGCCTATTCCGTCACTCGTCCGTCTCAAGAACGGTGGCATCGTCGCCTTGGTCATCCCTCATCGGCCATAGTTAGTTATATTTTGAGTCACAATAATTTGCCTTTTGTTAGCACTTTCAATAATGAGTCGGTCTGTGATGCTTGTCAACAAGCAAAAAGTCATCAACTCCCATACATTACGTTGCATGAACGTTCTTCATCGCCTTTGGCACTTATATATTCTGATGTATGGGTTCCTGCTATCACCTCCGCTGGAGGGTTTAAGTACTATGTAAGCTTCATTGATGACTTCAGTAGATTTGTTTGGTTCTATCCTCTTAAGAACAAATCTGATGTCTTTTGCATTTTTATGCAATTTCAAGCGCTTGTTGAACGCCAGCTTAACAAGAAGATCCTTTGTGTGCAGACCGACTGGGGCGAATATCAAAAAATGCACCCTTTCTTCAAACAAATTGGCATAGTTCATCGTGTCTCATGTCCTCATACCCACCAACAAAACGGTGCAGCCGAGCGTAACACCGCATATTGTTGAAACAGGTCTTGCTCTCTTAGCTTTTTCACATATGCCACTCAAATTTTGGGATGAGGCTTTCAGTTCGGCCAGCTATCTCATAAACCGCCTACCCACCAAAATTCTCCAAAATTCTACGCCACTTGAAACCCTTTTCGAAATTACACCTGACTACTCCTTCCTAAAAATATTTGGTTGTGCATGTTGGCCTCATCTTCGTCCCTACAACACCCGCAAACTCCAGTTTCGGTCTCGCCAATGTGTCTTCCTCGGGTACAGTCCGACTCATAAGGGATACAAGTGCCTAGATACCTCCTCAGGTCATATGTACATTTCTAGAGATGTTGTCTTCGATGAGGATGTATTCCCTTTTGCTGGGTCATCCCCCACAGCAGGATCTCACATTCTCTCCGAATCCATTCTTCTCTCTGTTCCGGGGACTTTTTTTGGCCAATTGCCTAATGTTGCACCTAATCCAGCTTTGCCTGTGCAACCTAACGTGTCGTTGTAGGTACCAGGCTCCCCAGCTGCTTCCTCGACGTTGTTGCATGAGCTGCATGCAGGCGTCGGCTCGACTGGGCTTACGCCGAGACTCTTCTCTACGCCATCGGCTCCAGCTCCTGGTGGATTTGAGGACTCCGCGCAGTCTGTCCCGGCTGTCCACGCTGAGCCGCCTACTGCTTCCAACGGGCCGCCTGCTTCCCCCGGAGGGCCACGTGCTTCTGCATCCTCTGCTAGGCTGCATGCCCCTCCTCTTGACGGGCTGCCTGCCCCGCTCGCTCCTGGAGACGTAGGACTGTCTCAGGGAGCGGGCGTGGTCCTTGCGCCACCTCCTGCTCCAGTGGCACCAGCAGCAACGTGTCGACGTACTACTGCCGCGTCTACCCCGGCACATCCGATGACGACTCAGCTTCGTGACGGCACTCGGCAGCCCAAGATCTTCACATATGGCATGGTGTGTTATGGCAACTCTGCTGTACGTGAACCGGCCTCTCTTGATGATGCTCTCGTCAATCCACGTTGGAAAGCGGCGATGGATCAGGAGTTCCATGCGTTGCAGCGCAATGGGACTTGGAGCCTCGTACGTCCTGCTTGTGGTCAAAATGTCATAGACTGCAAGTGGGTGTACAAAGTCAAGCATAAATCCGACGGCAGCATCGACCGGTACAAGGCTCGTTTGGTGGCAAAGGGGTTTCGGCAGCGCTATGGGATTGATTACGAGGACACCTTCAGTCCTGTAGTCAAATCCGCTACTATCCGGCTGGTTCTATCTATTGCGGTGTCGTGAGGTTGGGCACTGCGACAACTGGACGTTCAGAACACGTTCTTGCATGGTGTTCTGGAAGAGGAGGCCTTTATACGCCAACCCCCTGGGTATGTTGATCCTAGCGAGCCGCAGCTCGTGTGTCGCCTTCACAAGGCCCTCTATGGACTTAAGCAGGCACCTCGTGCTTGGTATGCTCGTCTCAGCTCCAAGTTGCAAGCCCTTGGTTTTCGTCCATCACAATCTGACACCTCTCTATTTATTTATATCAGTGGTGCCACTATGGTATATGTTCTCATCTATGTTGATGATATTATTGTTACCGACTCCTCACTCTCGGCGGTGCAGACTTTGATTCGTGCACTTCAGCATGATTTTGCTCTCAAGGATCTTGGCCCATTGCACTTCTTCCTTGGTATTGCAGTTACAGCGGTTGATGATGGTATTATTGTCTCACAGTCCCAGTATGTGGCAGATTTGCTTCGTCGGGTTGGCATGACGTCATGCAAGGGGGCGCCTACTCCTATGTCCAACACCGAGAAGCTCTCTTTGACTCTTGGAGAGCTGCTGGGTCCGGATGATGTGACCAAGTACAGAAGCACAGTCGGTGCTCTTCAGTATCTCGTGCTCACCAGACCCGACATCACATTCTCTGTCAACAAGGTGTGTCAGTTTTTGCATTCTCCTACCAGCGTGCACTGGACGGCGGTGAAGCAAATACTCAGGTATCTCAGTCACACTGCAGCCACTGGTATGAAAATTCGCAAGTCTCCTTCCACCTTGGTGAGTTCCTTCTCCGATGCCGATTGGGCAGGTTGTCCAGATGACCGGAAGTCCACAGGTGGTTTTGCTGTATTTTTTGGATCCAACTTGATCTCCTGGAGTGCGCGTAAACAAGCAACTGTTTCTCGTTCTAGCACTGAGGCCGAATACAAGGCGCTAACTAATGCTACCGCTGAGATTGTATGGGTACAGTCTCTGCTTGGTGAGCTTGGCATTTATCAATCTCGAGCTACATGCTTGTGGTGTGATAATCTCGGTGCTACATACTTGTCGGCTAATCCTGTGTTTCATGCAAGGACTAAGCATATTGAGGTTGATTTCCACTTTGTTCGAGAACATGTTGCGTGCAAGGTACTTGATATCAGGTTTATTCCTTCTCGAGATCAAGTGGCTGATGGTTTCACGAAATCATTGGCAGTTCGGCAACAAGAGGAATTCAAGCGCAATCTCAATCTTCATGCGTTGTGATTGAAGGGGGCTGTTAAACCGAATATCCTCTGTAACCGTAGCAGATCCATTGTACAGCTAGCGTATCCTTGTATTCTAGGAAACTAACCAACTCCATGATCCTAGGGATCAATCACCCCTGTAAACGTGATGCACAGGTCTCTATAAACATCCTGTCAAAGCCAGTGGGTGGTGGGCATTGCGTGACAGGTAGCTGAACAATGGATGTGATGTCCGGGAGTCGACGCGTCTTGCGACGACTAGCAGTGGAAGTCTGAGAGCCACGGGAGGAGCTGCCGGAAGAAGTAGCTTTTCTCTGAGAGGCTCGCTCGACACAGTCCAAGTGTGCACCATCATGGAGTGCGGATCCTGGGACTGCGACGGACGTAGACCTGAGTAGAGGTTTGTTGAGCTGGCATGTTCAGGTCCGGAATGGTAGTCCGTTCAGGGGCTGGCTCGCAGGTGTCAGTCTCTTCTGCTGGTTGCTTGTTAGTCTTGCGATCGTGGCTATCTGGATCAAGAGGTACTGACTGCTGCATTGCGGGTGTAGGAGTTGTTTTGCCTTGTCCTCCAAGAATAGGAGTTTGCGGACCAGCTGCCTTGCTGCATAGCTGTGGTGAGGGGCAGTTGGCACAGGTGGCAAATGGCAGAGGAGTGGTTGCTATTGGAGACATGGGTATGGAGAATAGAGGAACTATGCGTGTGACAGGGTTTTGGAGGAAAGGTGGGAAGGTGCAGGACGAAGGAGCTGTGGCGGACAGGTTGATGGAGGTGGAGCTGGTATGGCTTATTGGCGAAGAGAGCGACATGTGAGCTATGTCAGCTCCTAGCAGACTGGCGGGATAGAGAGGTTTTGGCTCGTATGTGGAGTCTACCGCTGGTAGGAGAGGCAGCGGCATGTGCCCATGAATCTGGTCAGGGAACATGCTAAACAGCAGCGAGCGCACTGTCTCCCGAGTGAGGCCGCGGCCGTGCGCAGCTTCCGGGGCGAGGTCGCTGAAGTTGTAGTTGAAGACGGAGAAGAGGTCTTCACCGTCTAGGCCTGGTGTGCCAACCGGATGCTTACGTCGAAGACGCGAGCTAGGCTGAGCAGCCTGAGCGTGATCTTGATGTGAAAGATGGCGGAGGTGTCGAAGGAGACGACCGCATGAGGTGGGCGGCATGGAATAGACGGCTGCTGTAGCTTGGAGGAGAGCATGAGGAGGACGAGGAAGTCATACATATATTAGCCAGAGATGGCGCATGTAATGCGCGGTTTGCACGCTGTACAAGGGCCGCGTTTTGCCCTCCCCTGAAACGGGGCGAGAACCCGCTGGCGCTGGGGACAACCTGTCCCGTCAGCCGCGCACTGGCCACACAGCCGTTATGCCGATGTGCCATGCAGCGGATGCTTCCCACGAACATCTGGGGGAGGTGGAGAGCGATCTCTGCGAGCTGGGTTTACGGGTTCGTGCTCCGTATCCCAGATTTCGTTGATTGTAGACATCAGAGTATGAGCCGTTGCCGTTGTGGCGGTGGAAGGCGCGCGAGGTGGTGTGGGATATGGCGTGGGGACTCTACTTTGATCATGGCAAAGAGAGCCGAGAAATCATGGCCGCGCACAGCCGCGTGCTCAATGCTCATGAGGTTAGCAAAGCCAGAGACCGCCATTGTTACGCCATGCCTGTCCCAGAACTTGAGCGGCAGCTTCTCGAGGGTGATGCAGACCACGTAGCGGTAGCAGAAGGAGAAAGACTCCTCCCCGCCGCTATGCGGGAGAATAGGAATGGTGTAGAAGACACCGTCGCTTTTCACCCGCAGCCGGCCCGTCGTCAGAGCGTGCTCCTGGTCCTCCTGACGCAGGAACACGGCGTAACATGCACCAACAGGGCTTACGGCGAAGCGGACGGCTGGGTTTCGGAGACGTTGGTGGAAGATGCGCCTCAGCCAGGATAGGCAGTTGTAGCGAGGTGGGTGGACGGTGACCAGGCACACCAGCGCGTGTGGGTCACGGATTGGGGGACAGTGAATGTCAAGAGAGGTGGGGCGACCATGGACAACTGGCTCCATGACGGGCTGTGGCTGGTCAGGCGCGTGTGGGTCGCGATTTTTGATTTCATTAAGTAGGTAGAAAACCGAGTTTATCTACAAAGAAATCAAACCAAACAAAATAACTAATTATATCAGGGTTTTCAAAGCAATATTCTTCTGCACAAGGTCCTCTGCTGTCTTGAATGCTACATTCAGGACATCTATAGTTTTCCCATAGAAAATACAACGATTTCGCTTAAGCCATACGTTCCAAAGCACACATCTCCAAAAAAAAATCATTGGTTGTAGATTAGACGTGTTTCTTGTCCACCAATCATCAAACAAACAATGGTCGAGCAAAAGACTCGTATTTATGGACTACTTGTGCACAATAATTCCCCACACACCCCTTGAGAAATTACATCATCTAGCAAAGTGCTTGTTTGTTACACCTTTAGTGTTGCACAGTTGGCAAGTTGGTTCATGAGGCCATCCGCGGGTGGCCATCTCCTATCAAGGCCTTCTGATGCAAGAGTAGCCATACAAAAAGCTTACACTTCGGCTCAGCTGAGGCTTTCCAAATTTTTGCGGATGAGAAAGGTGTGTCCCAAAAAATTGAAAACGATAAGCTGAACCTGCCGTGTTCCCCGTTAGCAGTCCACCACTAGGATTTGGAGTCTGGAATGTTCATGTCCGTGCTCACATCCTGGATAACCGCCCATAGCTCAACAAAATCATTAATGTGAGCTGTCGATGTAATTGTTCGTAGCAATCTGATCCACGACTCGTCCTGTAGCTCAACTTGTGCGGTTCAAGGCTTCCTCTTTGCAAGCATAAAAATTGACAGGGCAATGTCTTTTGGGGCAGCACCATGCAGCCATCGATCATGCCAGAATAACGCCATTTTTCTAGCACCCAAGGCGATTGTTGTTGCAATTGGAAAGAGTGACATGTATTTGGTCATTGCAGGGACGTGGTGACCCGACCAAGACCCGTTTGGAGCGGTCCATTACAGCCATGACCATCTTAACCGTAGTGCTCGACCAAACCCACCCACCCAACTCCTTTGGGGAGCAAACCATTTTCCAGTTGACTAACGAGTGGTCGTCAGAAAAGTGTTTCCCATCATTCCCTTTCCAAGTGAAACCTCTTTGAATTTCGTCAATCGGCTGCATGAACCATTTGGACAGGTTGATGATGGACGTGTGATAAATTCTAATGGCAGTAAGAACCGCTTTGACCAATGTAATCCGTCCAGCACGCGAAAGAAGTTTTTCTTTCCATATAGCTAGTTTTCTGCCCGTTTTATCAAGAAGAGGTTGAAAGTCGCCCTTTCTTAGTGTCCTTGTGTGGAGAGGCAAGCCTACGTATTTGTAAGAAAAGGTAGAGAGCTTGGCCGGAAGAGGCGTGAACACATCCTTTAAGTCAATACCTTCGCAATATATAGGAAAAATCTTGGTCTTTTCTACGTTAGTTAGCAGCCTGGTCGCTTACTCAAAACATTCTAAAACTTTGGCAATTGCACCAAGCTCATTTCTCTCTGGGTTAGCAAAAAGTGACGCATCATCTACATAAAGTGAGACCCAGAAGAAATCATTCTTTGTCCGAAGCAGCTTTAGCAGCCCATCCTCAGCCGCCCGCATCAGTAGACGCTGGAGCCGTGGTTTTGAGACGCTGGAGCGGGTTGATTGCGGATTTGTTCGTCACCGTCTTTTTGTTTCTTATGCGCCTCAAGAACTGCAGGTACTAGGATTTGGATGCCATGTACTCCGGCGTTTCAATTAGCCAGTGAGCAACTTGGCTCGATTCTTTCCTGTTGCTTCTCGAAATCAGCGGTGTTCTCTTTGCGCGGCTCTGAGTCTGGACGTGTATGGGTGAGGATCTGTTCTTAGATTGGCTCACATCGCATCTGATTTCGTTCTTACTGTAGGCCGTGAGCTGTTTTTTAAAAGATAATAATAGCAGACGCTCCGCTAATTTCAGTGCGAAAAGCAAAAAATAGAGAGTTATGTAGAAAGGTAAGACACTCGAAAGCTTAGTAAAACATTATGTCAAAATGACCGCCGGCGCAGCTAGAGGTGAATATTGAGCCAGCTCGAGTTGCCTCGTAAATACTCATTAACTTAACGAGCTAGCTCGAGTCGTCTCATTAACATAACGAGCTAAAATCTCAACTCGACTCGCCTCGTTAAATACTTGAATTAGCTCGTTAAGTTCATTAAGAACTCGTTAAGACTGTTATTTGGATTGATGCTCTTGAAACTAGCACTTTGGTCTTGGGTAAAACCGGAGCTAGCATTTAGGCCTTGGGTCTACTGGAGGTTATTTATATTCAGGCCTTTGGGCCTGCCAAATAAACTGAGTCTAACGAGTTACTCGAGTACTCATTAACTCAACTCGTTAAGCTCGTTAACTTAACGAGTTGAAAAGCTAGCTCGGCTCGACTCGTTAAGGCACGAGTTCGAGCCAAGTTATCGAGTACTCGTTAAGCTCGCAAGTTTCAAGTATTTTGTCTACTCGTAGCTACAGCTATCATCCTCTAGACCAGCGCACTCTGAGTTATGTCCTCCGGCCATCACCCTGAAAGCCGTATCTACGACCCTGAGAGATTGCCCTTGAGAAGTCCTATGGTGGTCGTGAGCTATTAACTAAGTGTTTTTTGACTAAGCCTGGATTTCGTTTGACGACGGGCGGGCGATCTCTCTGTTGTCCTGCAAGGCGAGTGTCCGGTGCAACGGAGGCTTAACTCAGATACTTCCATGGTTTAGCAGACTCGTTATTCTTACTAGCCGTATGTCTCGTCTGGTGCTACGAAAATAACAGAAATAAATCCAGTCATATGACAGATCTATTTTCATATAAATTCATGGCCATAAAAATTAACTATGAGTTAGGGAATACAAGACAACTTACAAATAACAAAACTATAAAATAACATATAACATATTTTACAAAACCCTAAAATAGTAAGTTTGACTTTAATGGAGGAAAGATGAGACGGCAAACTGATCATTCAACTCGATCAAATATTTATGCGAGTAAAATCATTGCGCTGCCACAGAAACTACAAATGGTGGGACAATGTAAATGGAGAAACGAGATGCAAATAGTAGAATGCATATAATAGATTATGTGAATTGAGGACTTGGGGGTTGGTGTTCCTAGTTTTCTCTCGGAAAGGCCAAGAGCCCAGTAATATCCAAGCCGTGTTTCAGGCTTTCAACTACCAGCTGGTCTGAAGACTACCGAAGCTAGCCCAGAAACTTCGGGCCGGACATCGCAAAATAAGACCGCCATATCTTAGTCCATTTAATCTCTCAAGTATTGTTCTCTAGCCACTTTCCCCTTTAAATTTCATTCGGGTTATCTTACTACCTGAATTTTTAAAATCAGTGTAATAACCTCCTAATCCGGTTTTAGAAGAAGGTTTTGCCACAAGGACGCTGACATGGCATGTACTCAGCAAATAATTTAATAAAACATATATTTCTTTTTTTCTTATGTCCCGCCACATGGGTCCCGCTCGCTATAGCTTCTTCAACCGCCAGCCTCCTCTGACCCCCCATCACCTCCTTCCTATCCTCCTCGACCTCACCTCTGCAGCCCCACAACGACTTCCTCGCTAGATCTGCTGCCCCCGTTATGTCCCTGCCACCGTACCCCTGACGAACTGAAGCCCGGAGGCCACACCCTCCATGCTGGCTGCTCCTCCCAGGTCTCCCTCATCCTCGGCTCTGGCCTGGCACTCTGGCTAAAGGGGCACTAGGACGAGGTAGTGGCGGTGCTCCTAGGAAGGCTCGGTCGACGGGAAGGCAAAGGCCAGGGCCAGGCAGGCGGCGTGGTTCAGCCAGGGGGTAGTAGGGTAGCTACCTCCGGCGGCGGCGTTGAGATTTGGCGGGTCTGGTGGAACGTCGGCGGTGGTTTTGGCCATGGCATGGGTGAGGCAGCTGACTCAAGAGGTGGTACGAGCTTGGATAAAAGGGGATGGTGAGGAGGCTAGGAACGGGAGCTATGGCCGGCGGTCATGGAGCACGGAGGAGGGAGCTCTCAGAGTTGTGGAGATGGGGCCGGGTGAGGGAGCTCGTTGGGGTAGCGACCACATCAATGGGGATGGACAGGACCAGCGATGCTCTAGCTACGGAGAGTCAGGGCGGGGGTGGTGGTTGTGCTCCCAGGGAGCTGTTGGTCGACGGGAAGGCCCATAATGATGAAAGAAGCTCTGACATGTGGACCCCACATGGGGGTGACGATAAAAATAAAATTAGTGCTTGATTGAATTATTTTCTGAGTGAATACCATGTTGGTGTCCACATGGAAAAACCGCCGTCTAAACTTGCACTGGTTTTAGAAGTTTAGGGATTCAGATGGGCCGAATAATAGTTGAGGGGGAAAAGTGGCCAGCGAGCAATATTTTAGGGGATCAAATGGACTTTTTCTATCTTAAAATAGAAGAAGTGACATTTTAATACGCTCCTAAACTATTTGGACCGTCCATTTCATCCAAGGCTAGATTGAAAAATGGTGATTTATTTCTCCTAGGAGGTAGTAGGTCATCCACGACTACTAATTAGGCATTAGTGATTTTTATATGTAGCATAAAAAAAATCATATTTGGAAGGTATGTTGCTATACATCCATTGATATTACACAAACATGAAAGAGAGAAAAACTTATAAGAACATGTACATGGAAAAAATGTAAGAACGTGTACATGCGTAAGGTTGCAATGCATGATTGATTAAAAGAACTTGTTAACATCACACCTGACAAGTGACAACACACGTACCTAAACATGGGCTATGTTTCACCGGATGAAAAGATCTCTTGACATTTTATGATTTCTAGATATATCGACTCTACAGGTTTGGACACGCATGATGCTACATTTGATTTGTAACGTACGGAGAATTAACATTGTCGCACATTCACGTCAAAATGGGACTAAAATTGCGCTGGCCAATTCAAATTCCTTTCCTTTTGAATGGAAACACGATAATCAAGACTAAGGAAACTAATCACACTTTCCAATCGCACGAGGCCTTTCCAATTGTATGAGGCCATGGTAACCGGCATTAGCAAGTTACAAAAAGTACATTAGGTTACTTCGGACAATGAATGGGGAAACTCTTTTCTACCGTGCACGCTACATGTAGTAGTTCTTTAAACCAATGGTTTGCTGCCAGCGCATAAAGTATCCAACCACTGTGCTATGTATTTATTCGTATTCCACATTTCTGGATATAGCATTTTTTAAAATATGTCACATCTATACTGTCATGTCTCATCACCAGTGACTGCTACTGCTAGTAGTACTAACACTACTTCTTGAACAAAGACAAGGAAGCTGTATGCTACGGTTGCTCTGCTATTCCAAGCCTTCTTTACGCGCCTGTTGCACAGGGAGTATATTTTTTTCTTTGATTTCTTTTCTCTTTTGAACTTTGCTCCATTTCAAACGATTTTCAAATTTAGATTCAACATGCTATGATGCACAATAAAATGGCAATACATTTGGGGAGGATATGAATGCAATGTTGTAATTAACCTAGTTGCTAATTAACCTAATTGCTAATTTCAGAGCTAAATGGGACTATGGCACAACTATTAGATGAGATCACGTTGGTAAAGGGGACAATGGGACAACAACTCGAACTTGTTTTCTCCTATCTGCATTTCAGATTTTCTTGCTTCTAATGCATGAACTTCGTTAGCAAGAAATGATATACTGTTAGAAAAAATCATATACTGTCCATGTGTAAACTAGAAAGGGATATGGCAGATGGAACAATTCAAGTGTTCTAGAAACACTTTGCTAAAGACAGAAAGAGGAGGACTGGACAATGAGAGGGACTGTATATTACAAAATAGATATAGTGGACTGTATATACGACCACTTTTTTATTTTAGATGTATTGAAATAGTTAAATTAAAATGAGACAGGCTGAAACGAGAGCGAACCAGAGTGAAACTCATATGAAACATGATGAAACTAGAATGAACCAGAGTGAAACTCATATGAAACACGATGAAACTGGAGTAAACCAAAGTAAAACTCATATGAAACACGGTGAAACCAAAGTAAACCAGAGTGAAACTCATAGGAAGCAAGATGAAACCATAGTGAACCAGAGTCAAACTCATATGAAACACGATGAAACATGATGCAACCAAAATGAACCAGAGTGAAACTCATACGAAACACGATTAAACTCTATGAAACATGATAAATCGGAACCATACTGAAATCCATAAAAATTCATAAAATATTTATGAAACATAACAAAGTAACGTATAGTGAAAATTACCAAGTTTCATGTCCGTTTCATCAAGTTTCAAATAAAAAATTATTTTTTAGATAATATATTCAATATTGATCTCATCTTGAAGATCTTCTCATAACAAACACAATTGTTCAAACGAAACTTAAATCGGACTTTTGGTTGAAAATATCTAAGTCATTTAAAATATTGGCATGAAAAATTAAATGGGTGAGTTGTAGTAGAGAGAGAGAATCTAGGTAAAAGTATAGCACATTAAATGAGTTGGAGTAGAGAGAGAATTTAGAGAAAAGTAACAGCACATGCACGTCATGGAGAGGGGAATAAACGGAGAGAGAGAAAAAGATGCTATCTAGTGTGGGGACCACATCAATTCTTTACAAACTTTGTACCGAGATAAGTTGTATAAGTAGCCTATATCCTACATAGGGGAGGAGTACTGATTTTCTCCCCATTAATGAGCACAGATCCCCAAGTCACATTCAACGGTGGATTCTACTACGATATATAGCATGCACGGTAGAAAATCCGCGTCCACAATGAATGGTCTAGATTTATCTATCATTCTTATTTTTGAAGAGGTAAGTTGGTGTACATTAAGAGAGCTCGAAGAAGAAAAGAATCCACCCGTTCATATTATAGTAGTGAATCTTTTCTTTTTCTTCTCGCAACTACAATATGGTATAAAGTAGACAAATCCTTTGTGGATTACACCATCGACCCACTAACTGCGAAGGTCAGATAAACCCACGGCCTCGCAGATACGACCTGTATCTTGATGGAGGCATACTCTGCGTATGGGTGTTGAATCGTGGCAGATGGATCGGTACCGACACAAATCCACTGTCCACCCGTAGATGTGGTTGCCAAAGTTAGACAATTTACTCGCACGTACAGCGAACTTCTTTCGTAAAAAGGATAGAGAGTAAATTCTATTTTAAACTAGCTATTTGTCACAAATGATTGAATGAACCCTACTATATTTTTGTGACACTTTGAATTTAACGTATATAGTTCCACTTGCACCACATTTAATGACTGACCGGGACCTAATAGCAGGGCCCACATACCAGTCCAACGTGGCAAAGATATGTGGACCGACCTCCTGCCATGTCGGAGGTGGATTTTTACAGGGCGTGTCTGACCCAGCAAAGAGGCAAGCGAGGAGTGGGTTGTGTCTAACTAGTTCTGGCCCCACCAAATCGAAGAACTAGACAAATCCAAGTAAGTAATCCTCCTTATAGACCTTCGCTCCAACGTTTACCCTCAAATTTTTTAAGTTAGAGTTCGATCTTGCCTCTTTTTCAGTTTTCTCCTTGATTATGATTTAGCCTGCAACATATCTGGCCGTACACGTCATCTGACAAGTGAAGCCATCATGTCAGAGTCACTTCAATTGTTAAATGTGATTTAAAATAGAATTGCTTGTCACTTTGTGATACATACCAGGCTCAAAATGAAATTTATTCGAGCAAAGATGTACCGTGAACTTTCACGGCCAGATTAATGTTTTATGCAAAATTAACTTATGAATGCAATTTTGGCCCTTGATATTCGTGTATGTGCTCGATGTGTATCATTTCTCTCAGAACAAGAGGAAAAGCCATTTTTGGCCCCCCGGTTGACGTCAATGGCAGGAATGGCCCCCTGCTGCGGTCAAATGCAAAAAAGGCACCCCTGCCGCGGGCTGGGTATGCGGAAGCCGACCACCCGCGGATCAGACCCGGGCCAGCTCCCCGTGCCGCATTACCCAGGTGCGGCAGGCACCTGCCGCAGCCCCCATCCGCGCCAGCAGTGCCTGCCGCACTCCCCATCCGCGCCAGCAGTGCTGCCGCACCCCGGCCGAGCGGCACCGACCACAGCCCTGCCGCTGCCCCCATGCGCGCAACGTTTGATCCCCTGGCGACTGCCCCTTTAGCTGCCTCGAAATACATGCTATCTATTATCTGTTTGGCTGCCTCCAAATACGTGCTGTCTTGGTAGCTGTCTATTCTCGGTGCATTTGCTTACTGTTCTTTCGTATGGATTGTTCCCTTTGCGCACTATTTGGCCTCGAACTACTCGCAATTAACTTCAGAATGTGTGCCAAGAAATCCCGCAGTAGCACTGTCGGGTGAATATTTAACATGTTGACGTTTTCATTTTGGAGTCGATTAGTGCACAAATCTTTCTTTTTATGGAAATTAGTGCACAAATCAGAATTTATGTACGCAAGTATCTCGCGGTGCTTGGATTTAACTCTTCTCGTGTGATATTTTTATCGTATAAGACTATAAACTCGAATAGAAGATCTTATTAATTGATGGGAGTAGTCCAAACAACAAAGTAGAGTAGTATAATTATTTGAAACCAGTAAATAGGGTGACCGATCAACGACCTCTTCCCCTCTTGTGTCTGCGTGGCATGTGATCTGAGGGGAAAGTAAATTGTTCGTGCGGCGCCGGGTTAGTCCGGAGGCCATAGCAGGGAGTCTCCTGAGTCTCCTGAGTAGGTTCTGGTTGACTAGGAATCTGGCTATGAGCAATCTGATGCTGTTCCAAAAATTTTTGTACCCAATCGTTGCTCGGGTCGTGGGACGAACCAGCCTCATAACCTCCTCCTGCAAGTAGGGACTGGTACTGAAGTGTAGGTTGCATCCATGGGGTATGGACAGCAAAGCTACAATCGTCGTTTGACGAATCAATGTGGTCCATTGTCTAGAAAAATTTAGAATTATTATTAAAATTTTAATTTAAGGTACAACTGCTGCACGTAACTTAAAAAATATACCATTACATACCTGACTAAATGAACCTCCCTGAGACCCCTGGGCCTGTTGTTGTGATGAATTCATGTCGAACTACATACAAATTTGATCATCGCTTAGTACTTACTTTTAACCTCATCAGTTGTATAATACTGATATGCACAAAATTAAGTGCACCTGAACTCCTCGAGGAGCTCGCGTAGACGACGTTACCATGTGCGATGTGTCCTCACGAACGTCCGACTACAGAAGTTAGGAAAACATATACAGTAAAATATCATACTAACGATATATGGAAAACTTGTGCTCTGTTAACAAAGGCATATCTCTCGAGCTGCATCTCTCTGTGACGTCTGGCCTTGCTCGTGTGCCGAGTCGTACTATGTCAAACATGTGATGATTGCGTACCACAAATTTATATATGTAATTAGGTTGAATGAGTCTATGAGCTAAATTTATCGTACCTGCAGTCCTCTACCAGCTCGCCTAGAGGATATCCTCAAGAGTGAAGTGTCCCCACGCACGTCGGACTGTTAAATGTCAGTAGTTCGATTCAATCTATGTATTCACGCAGAAATAATGGACAAAGTTAACTTCGAACATTGAAAAAGGCTTACTTCTCGACGTCCTGAAGCGGCACGTGTGTCTACTGCCTCACTTGGTCGGGCCGACCGTACCTCCGGCATGTTTAAAGCATGCGGTAGTATGTCGTCTGTCCTACCGCAACTCAAATTCTTGAGAATCCCTTTCGCATCCTCGTACATGTCTTTTATCTTTCGGAAAAGGGGATGGTCGCGATGATGGCCGGTGCGAAGTTCGGACGCTGCGGTATCGTGGATCCGCAAGGCCCGATCGAACTGCACATGCAAGGTTAGTTCGACTCATCGAGATGTGCCTTTTTCTCAAATGCGTCACAAAATTCTTTAATATTACCGTGTCGTCACGATGTGAAGCTCGGTATCGATCCATCCCCATCCGTAGTTGATCAGCATGTGTGATGGTTGCTCGTCTCTCGGGTGGAGGACATGTGAGCCTAGCGCGGGTCCTTGGCACGTACCACCGCAGGTAGTCATCGTACGTGCTCTCGTCGTACTGCCTACATTTAAGGTAATGTTAGTCACCGACAAGCAGAACATAACATGCGTAACCTGAGTGTCACAAATTATCTACCTTAGTTCTGGGATGATCTCTTGTGCAGCCAAGTTGTCCCACATTTCCTTCCACGGATGTTGTGTCATTCTCCAATCGTCGTCCTTCCTGCCTTTCTTACCCTGCCTGCATTTCAAATATGAAAATCAGCAGTAAATACACTAAAAACGCTCCCAACCATATAATAATGTAGGGTTATTCAAAACGTACTCATGGATTTTTTTCTGCAGTTGTCTGCTAGCTGGAGGGGGCACTTGCTGGAATAACCCAAACTGCCTCATGACACGTTGGGGTGCATACGGCTCTACCATGTTAGAGAAAACTAGGTGACATGTCGTCAACCAGTAATGCACGTCCCTTCTGCACTGGATGGACAAACCATGAGATGCTACACTACCTATATGGTCATTTGTCCATGGGAACCATATCACCCCACTGTGGTCCATCATCTCGATCTCCTGGTGGTACATTGGGTAGCAACGCGCACTATTCGTGCTACCTTGAACTGGCACTGTGACAGATCGAGCCCGCAAGGCCCGTCCCGTATTACGTTGCCTCCATAGAACACTAATAATTCATTCATTGTACCTACGTACGCATGAAGTAGATATAAATATGTTATTATCATTTCAACTTCGTCTACTACCATAATAAATGTCTCATTTCAATATCGTCTAGTACCATAATAAATGTACTAACAATATAATTTCATAAGATATGGATGAATAATACTTTCAAAATAACTCACTAGTACTATTGATAATTTTTTTTACATACGCACGTGTAGCATGCTCTGCATCCATGAATACTTTTTTTCATAATTATATACATAATTAGTATCTTTCATACTAAAGATGACCTTATATAGCTCCCATAAGAGGTCACATGAACCTTTCTCATGGAAAATCGGTGTACTAGTGTTTAGTGTACTTGCAGGTATATATCTAGTTAATATAAAAGGTTCTTACGCTTTTGCCAGCAACAGAGAAAGAAACTGCTGCAGAAGAGAGAGGACTAGCTTTGAGCTCTGGAGATTAACATCCTTGAGCACTAATGCATATGATATGCCCTAAAGCTAGATTCTTTCGAAGTTGTAAGTAACCTGATCCGGTCTCTCTTGGTGTTCTGGACTGGCCGTGTCATCTAGCTGCCTCGATCATCAATCTGTTTATCATGTGGTTCTATCCCAAAAGACATTCTTAAGGGGGTATCTGTCTAGGTATTAGTTCGTGTTTCTACATGCTAGAAATAACGTACATAAAATTACACCGAAAAAATTGCCACATGCTCAAGTACAAGTTAAAATTTGCTTCGATCAAAAAAGATGACGAGCTACACATGGTGACTACTTAGTAGTAAACAAAGGTACATAATTATTTGCATGCGAAATTTCATTACCTTAAACGGTGGTTCACCGTTTAGTGCACAATCTTCCTATTGCGACACAAATATAATCCACAATTCACTCTTCAATCCATCATCATATGTACTCGGGTCACTACATTATAAATAACAACATTGTTATCAAAATTTATAGCACCCTACAAACATACTAATTATTTGTTATTTAACTTATTTTGTCAATATAAAAAATAAGATAACTACCAATAGTAATAGAGAGAACTTCAATCTAACTAATTAATTACTACATAACGAATACATTAATACTTTCCCAGGGAAACTTACTCGACCGAGAGGAAGCGAAGCGGAGACTGAAAAGCTGGAGTTCAGTGAAGTATGCCAGCTCTAGCTTTTCATTCCAAAAGAGAAAATCTTACTTCGTTGGAGATAGAAATTCCCCTTCTACAAATGCAGTTCGGACGCACTGAAATAAGAGAACGTATAGAGTGAATGGGATGAGATAGCGAGAGGGAGCTGCACGAGTGAATGGGATGAGATAGCGAGAGGAGCTGCACGCACTGGGCTGCGGTTTAAATGAGTGAAGCGTCTCATGTCTCTGCGCGATTTCCGGGCAAACAAATCACAGCATTCACAGCTTTTCATACACAGTAGATAACTGTAGCAATAAATTGACACAGGCAATCACCTCTTCCTCCTTTATTCTCTCCTTTATTCCATTTCTAGCTCACGGATTCCTCCAGCTACTCAAAATTTTCTCACGGATTCCTCCAGCTAGTCTGGTCGCGCATGCAAATGGGTGGCCCACTCCTGCCGCACGCCTAATCTGCTGCTATATACCTGCCGCATGCCTGGCTTGCTGCAGGTGGGGGTGCCGCACGCCCCACCTGCGGCAGCCAGTTGCCGCATGCCAGATGTGCGGGATGCCTGGGTCGCGGGCCCCCCTGCGGAACGCGGTCTGGACTTGCGGTACGTTTGATGCCGCAGATCGCATGTGCGGGATGTGCCACGTGTCGACTCTCCAGCGAGCTACGGGGTGTTTTTTGGCTTTGACTAGCGAACGGGGCTACATTTAGCATTGACCGGTCGGCAGGGGGCTAAAATTGGATTTTCTTCTCAGAACAAAGGATTTTCGGCCCCAAGGGGGAACGCGGGTTTTGAACCCCGGTGGGCTACCTGCTCAACAGCAGCAGCGCCAACCAAAACCGAGGTATGTTCGATCCCCACTCAATCTATGTGAGGTCTTGCATTTGTTGTTACTGTCATGCCATGCTGGAAACGAGAGCTAACTATGACAAAGGTCACGATCAAAATACCGCGTCTTATCCACACATATCCAAGTGGAGCATCCCCATAGGCCTGCTCCTCCGGCAGAGAATCTATTTCATCCACTGCAAGTGATCCACATCAGGAATGGCCCCGCAACAATCTCCTCCTCTCGACTCCACACCAGCACGCGCCTCCATCACCCACCACGAAATAAGAGCTCGCTGGTGCACCAACACACTAGAGACGTACGACCATTGCAGCCGCAGTGCAGCACAACAGCTAGCTAGCCATGGCCGCCGCCACCTCCACCGTCTCCGGCCTCGTCGGCACCACCCTCGCCCGCCGGCCAGCCTTCTCTACCAGTTCGTATCGCTAGTAGCTCTTACCTACCTAGCTTTCCAGCCACTCATGCACCGTCGATCATCAGATGTGGTTGACGATGTTGTCTTGAAATGTTCGACCTGTGTAGGTTTCACAAGGGATAGCCGGGTGTCGGCGAGGAATCCACTGATGACGAGGAACCTGGAGAGGAACGGCAGGATCACCATGACGTGAGTAGCTAGCTAGCTTGGCCAGCCAAAAACCGACTTCGTTTTGTTTTGACATCGTCGTGTGAGTTGCTGTCACTGACTGACGATGGTTTTCCCGTTGCTCAGGTTCCCTCGGGACTGGCTGCGGAGGGACCTAAACGTGATCGGGTTCGGGCTGATCGGGTGGCTGGCACCATCGAGCATCCCGGCGATCAACGGCAACAGCCTGACGGGGCTCTTCTTCTCCAGCATCGGCCAGGAGCTCTCCCACTTCCCCTCGCCCCCGCCGCTCGACTCGCAGTTTTGGTCAGAACCGAACTACATGCAAGCTCGTTATACATGCACTTACCAGTAGCGAGGAGTATGCTGATGTTTTAACTTGATTTTCTGGTTAAATATTGCAGGCTGTGGTTGGTGACATGGCATCTTGGTCTGTTCATCGCGCTCACCTTTGGCCAGATCGGGTTCAAGGGCAGGACCGAGGACTACTTCGAGAAGTGAATTTAAGCAGCTTAATTAGCTTGACTGCTGCATGCGTGCCTCGTCCTTCCTTTGTGTAGGGCTACTTTACGCATGACCATGTAAATCTGTCGTATCTCCTACGTAATGTACCCTTTGGTTTGATGAGGCTTTGCTGCTGTGTGATTACTGTAAGCTCTTCTGTGCGATATAAGCAACAAAACTAAGGGATGTTATGAGGAATTGAAGTTAAATAAAAAGAAAAAGAAAAGCTTGTGAAACATGGGCATATGATAATTTAATTTGGAAAAAGCTCTATTTTGGTCCTTCAATTATTGGATGAGTTTAGTTAAACTCTAATACTAGATAAATTTGACTCTTAACTTTCACTACTAGATAGATTTGGTCCCTGACAGTGATTTCACAAATATAACAGCCTAGTCAGCACAACAAAACTGGAAGCAAATAAAAAACTTAGTAAAAATGAAAAAATAAAAATATTTAAAGAAAATCTATTTTTTTAAAAGATCACAGAAAAGTCATAAAAATTCAAGAAAAAGAATTAAAAATAAATTTTAGAAAAAAACTAGAAATTATTCCAAAGAAGTTACTAAAAAATAGGGAAAGATCAAAAATATTATGAGAAAATAGTGAATTTGACAAAACTCACAAATAATTTGGAATATTAATTATTTATGAGTTTTCTCAAATTTCTTGTTTTTTCATAATGCTTCTAATTATTTTGCTTTTTCTAAAGCTCCAATGTTTTCCATTTAAAAATCTGAGATTTTTCAAAATGTTATCTAGAATATTTCTAATTTATTTTACTTCTGTGTTTCTTATTTTCCTTTATTTTTCTAAATTTTTGAAAGTTTTATTTTTTGTTTTTTTTATTCTTGTGTGCCGAGTAGGCTACCATATGTGCGAAACCACTGCCACGTCATCGGTCACACCGTTTTGATTAGGATCTAGGATGAATTCTATTTGGTATAGGAAGTTAAGGGTCAATCTTTCTATATTGGAGTTTAGGGACCAAAACTAGACTCGGCCAATAGTTGAGGGACAAAAAGATGTAACTTTTCCCGCAATTTACGATTTTGCTAATTCTCTATTGGCTGAAATCTCTGTGAATCTCAGTCACCTCGAAATTGCACCACACTAAATCTAAAATTGTAGTACAAAAAATGTGCAATTTAAACCAAAAATTGATGTACTTTTTTACTTTTTTTGTTTTTTAGTCAGGATTCATCGTCTTCATTAATTTTTTCTAACTTAGAATTCCTTTGAACTTTTTAGCTTTCTATTGGGGTTAACATATCCCTAAAATTCTATCTAACATAGATTAATTTTGTTTGATTTTATAAATCGAGTAAAATGAGAATGAAAATGGTTATATATTGATCAAAGGCTAAGAAACATGATGACTTAGAGTTAAGAAAATCTGAAACAACTTAGGAATAGTCTGTCAATTTATTCTAAACCATGGATTGCACGGCAGCCAATTAGCCACAACCTAAAATTGATAGCCACATAACATACTTTTAATAGCTCCTGTTTCTGTTAAATCTGTTCAGTAGACAATTACATGGTCTAGCACAGGGAGGCAGCCATAGTTGTAGTCACAGCCATAGTTTGTAGGAATTTCTTCGTTTTCTTGTTTTAGGATAGCAGTTCTGAGCTTTTTCTTTTTTAAGACCAAGCAGTTCTTTTGTTCGCCACTACCGATGGTGGTTTAGAGGAGTACTAGCGCTGCAAGTATTTGTGATGCTATCGTGCTATAAGCTCACGGCAGCACTACTAAAATATTGTCAATCTTTTTTGAAAAATTTAAGTGGATTGGCACAAGATGCATATAGCATGTCAGAAAATTTCAAATCCAAATTTGATGTTGATAAACAAAAAGGATAAATCCAACTGTGAATAGGAGCAAATTTAATTCTACTTTGAATAGTAGTTTTGCTACTATTTACAGCTGGATTTGTTTCTTTTTCTTAATGTGTGGATTGAATTTGCATTTAAAATTTTATGACATGATAGATGCATCTTGTGTCAATCCACTTAATTTTTAAAATTTAATTGTGCTACCATATATTGATAGCATCATAGCGTCATAAGTGCTTGTAGCACAAGTACTTCTCCCATGGTGGCTTCTAGCTTTCGCGTCATTTCGACGATCTTCTTCCAATAACACAAATAACTCAAATAAAACACAAATAACACGTAGTATTCAAGAAAAGGAGGCAGCCCATGCCCAACTCGTGGGTTTGAAAGAGGAGACCCAAAAGGCCGAAAGCAAAAAAAAAGCATGCCCCAAGGCAGCTCCAAATGCCACCACCGGCCTCCCCACTCGCCGCCGCAGCCGCATGACCCTCGCCGCCGGCCGCCCATCCCCTCCGGTCGCCACCCTCCTCGGCCGCTGCCGCACCGTGCGCTGCCTCGCCCAGCTCCACGCCCGCATCGTCCGCCTTGGCCTCCACAACCACCACGCCCTCCTCGCGCGCTTCGCCGCAGCCTGCGACGCCCTCGCCTCCCCCTCCTTCGTCGCATCCTTCCTCTCCGCCCTCCCATCTCACGCCGCCGTCCCGCTCCGCCTCCGCAACTGCGTGGTCGCCTCCCTCGCCCGCCACGCCCCGCTCCAAGCCGCGCTCGCGCAGTTCAACCTCCTCCGCTGCGCCGCGCGCCCCGACGCATTCTCTTTCCCTTCCCTCCTGCGCGCGTGCGCCCGTGCCCTCTGCCTCCCCACCGGCGCCGCATTGCACGCCGCGGCAATCCGCCTCGGCCTCGACGCGGACCTCTTCGTCTGCACGGCGCTCATCCAGTTCTACGGAAGGTGCAGCGCCACCGGTGCAGCCCGGGCGCTGTTCGACTCAATGACCACTACCAGCGAGGTTTCCTGGACTGCCATTATCACGGTCTACGTCAACTATGGTGACATCGTGGCCGCCCGGGAGTGTTTTGACCGAATGCCACACAGGAACGTGGTACATTGGAACGCCATGGTTAATGGGTGTGTGAAATGTGGGGACTTCGAGGGTGCAAGGAGGCTGTTTGAAGAAATGCCTGAGAGAACTGCCACAGCGTACACATCTTTGATTGGTGGGTATGCAAAGGCAGGAAATATGGAAGCTGCCAGGTTGTTGTTTGATAAGTTAGAGGATCGGGATTTGTTTGCGTGGTCAGTGATGATATCAGGTTTTGCACAGAATGGTTACCCTGGAGAGGCTTTCAGGATTTTTACTGAGTTCCAAGAGCAAGACATATGCCCAGATGAGCTTGTCACTGTTGCTTTGATGTCAGCGTGCTCCCAATTGGGTAACATTATGTTGGCGAGACGCATTGAAGGTTTCATCGCAAGGTATTCAATAGATATGAACAATGCCCATGTATTGGCTGGTCTCATAAACATGAACGCCAAGTGTGGGAACATGGAGAGGGCTGCCTTTTTGTTTGAGTCTATGCCAGTTCGAGATGTGTTCTCATACTGTTCAATGATGCAAGGTCATTGCCTCCATGGTTCAGCTAACAAGGCTGTTGAGCTTTTCTCCAGGATGCTCTTGGACGGCCTCTCCCCAGATAATGCTTTGTTTACAGTTGTTTTGACAGCTTGCAGTCATGCTGGCCTTGTAGAAGAAGGAAAGAAGTACTTAGATATGATGGAGAATGAGTACTTGATTGTGCCATCTGGTGACCACTATTCTTGCCTTGTTGGTCTTCTTGGACGTTTTGGGAAGCTCAGAGATGCATATGAGCTTATCAAGTCAATGCCTGGAGAACCTCATTCGGGAGCATGGGGTGCACTGTTGGGTGGATGCAAACTTCACTGTGATATTGAGCTTGGAAAAATTGCAGCAAAGAAGCTGTTTGAAATTGAACCTGATAATGCTGGAAATTATGTCTCCCTGTCAAATATTTATGCTAACATTGACAGATGGGCGGATGTTTCTGAACTTAGAGATGAAATGACCGGAAAAGGGATAACGAAAATAGCAGGTTGCACCCTTGTTTTGCAGTGAAGCATTGTGAAGAATATTGATGTATTTATCTCGCCTTATCTCCTACTAGAAAGTTTATTAGACATCTGTTCTGAAAGAAAGAAAAAAATCAGCGTGTGGGCTTTTCATTGTTGACTCATGATGGTTATGAGATCGATGGAAAACAATAGTTTACATTCAAATTGAGGACGCTTACTGTAGAAGATGGCTGCATTTTAACATAGATGACATGCTAGTTAACAAGCTGTGTGGGGGTTAATAAGAGGCAGGAAGCCATCTGAGGTAGACTGTTCTCTTCTTCATAGTGCTACTCCTTCTTGCTTCCATTGCCATATTGTCAGAACCAGAAGATTCTTTGATAGGTGAGATACTGAGATTTCATCCACTGCTGATGAGATGATGCCCTGTTAGTCACCCTTAATCTTCTTTACTACCTACTAAGTTATTGTGCTGTTAACCCTAGCTAGTGTTCTGATGTGACTACTACTGAACTCCTACTTCCAGCATACAAGGTAGTGTGATTATATGGGGAAAATGTTGCTGCCCTAGGGTTTACTTTCATTTGATGTTTGAACTCGTAGAATTTGCTAGTAACTAGTACTCCCTCATAGTGCTACTTTGAATGTAGTTCTGTATAGTGTAACACTTGTATCCGATATGACATATGTTCTTGCGACATTATAGGATCGAGCAATTATTTAAACATGTGAAATTCCCTGTGAGTGGTGAATGTATTTTTCTAGAGGTATTGTAACGAGAACTTAGTCTGCTTAATATTATTCAGGGATACCAAAATTACAAAACAGGAGATTACAACATGCAGTCCCAGCCCTTGCTTGTACAATGATATACTTCTGTTGAGAATTCTCTTAACAAATCCAGTTCATCCATTGAAACTTTGTGTAAGCTGGTGTATCTTTCGTTGAGGATTTGTTAAGAGAATTGTCTTATGTCTTCTTTCGAGTGTCCTAAGGTATTACATGAACTGGATGCCTTATTCATGGGGAAAGGCGATCCTTTTTAGTTCATCTTAATGTCAATACTGAACCAGAACTTTGAACGGCACTGTGTCAAATGCTATCTAGTTGTTCAAGTTCTATTTGACCTTCTCTAAAGAAATCTTTTAGAGAGAGCCGTCCGGCCCCACCTCATCAAATGATAAAGAAGCTCATGTTCTTTTTGCATAAGGATATTTGTGCGCCTTGTTACCATTGCTAATCTGAGGCTCCAGCTTCAATGTTCTCAGATTTGTCAAATGCATCTCTTTTCAGAAGTTGTGGAGTGCAAATTTTGGAGCTTTTGAGCATCCATGCCTCAACTATATTTCCTGACGGTGCTAACTGTAGAGTTCAGTTAGACTTGCTAACAAAAAGTTGCACCTAGGCAATTACTTTCATGAATGTGCCTGAGTGTGTTCTTTGCAGGTGCTGTGAAGGACCAGATGCTGTTTCACAGTAATGACCCTGATCAAGATACGTTGTGCTGACATTATATATGAAGGTACTTTCAAGCTTCACCCATTAAGAGCTGAAGTAGAGACATGGTGCATGGCAAGTTGTTGATACTCTGATACCGTGTGGCACATGCTTCAACGATTTGTGCATGGGGACATGCACACACACACAAAAGCATTTCTTCTCATGATTAGTCTGCATCAATTGGAAATATGTATCTATTGTTCCAATTATTAATGTGCACATGCCATTCTTTTACTCTAGAATACAAGTGGTACCGAGTAGTTAGATATGTGCTGATGCATTGCAGTTGTTGCAGCTATGCGTAATTTGAACAAATTTTAAGGGGATGGGAGCATACATACATTTAGTTGACAAAACCAAGGTAAGCAGCAATATACGGAGTGATCAAATTCAAGTCGTATTGTTACACTGTTGAATTTTAATCTAATAGCTTGTCTTATAGCTGTGCACGGTAAGTCCATGATTATGTTCATGTCTCATACGTTAGGTGATGAAGTCATCATAATTTGTCCTGTATAGGAAGGTATTCTAAGATCTATAGACAATACTAGGAGGGGCAGGGGGCGACCAAAATTGACATGGGAGGAAGCAGTAAAAAGAGACTTGAAGGATTGAAATATATCTAAGGATTAGTCTCTAAATAGGTTTGCATGGAAATTAGCAATCCACGTGTCCGAACCATAATATTCCTTTTAAGCCTTTTTTTCTTTACCTTTTAGCTTATGTAAATTTTATTGGGTTCATCTCTAAACTACCCCAACTTGCTTGAGATAAAAGGATTGGTTGTTGTTGTTGTTGTTGTAGGAAGGTATATGCACTTATGATACCTGATGTCCATGTCAAACCCATGTGTGCAAAACATGTAAGTGCTGAAGTGAACAACTGAGATATTGTCACTCGTCATGCTCAGGATTGAAAACTGTAAGGTCCTGTAATCACAGTGACGATCAAGATTCAGTTTTATTTTTATTGAAATTACTCGTGTTATGAGCTTATTCGAATTCCAGCCATGTTTCAAATTCTGCTATAACTCTCCTCTTTTCTCATATTGTTGTCAGATAGAAGTGATACCAATGGCCTTGTGGTTTGAGGTTTCAGGTCTGGAGAAGGGCTTTGAAGCCGTGCTCACGTTAGTGGGTTGAGGCTTGAGACGGCTAACTTGATGCGATGATCACAGAAGTATACACCTGGAGAACTTAATTGCTTCTTATTACTTGATGAAATCCAGATGGCTGTGCTTTAGTCACCACACTAAAATTTCATGCAGTTCCCCACTTGACACCTAGAGGAAGGTGCTTTTGGATGCTTCCATTTGGGATATCTCTGGTTATAGTTAGTTGTAGAAGCAGTACGATAGAAACATGCCGTGCACCTATTAAATTATGTGCCCCTCATCCTAGTCTTAAAGAAAGTGATTAGACTTGTTCCATCATGAAATCAAGTGGACCACCCTCCATAGGCCCTCTTGCCATTTCATCCGCGTATAAAGTTTTGTGGTCCTGAATCATATGATTGAGAAATGTTGAGCTGACAGTAGACTTTATTAGTTAGCCTACAAAACTTGGATATACGTGTGCGCAAATCTGCAAGTAACTAAATCAGTGGATTTGGGAGATAATTTGCTTATAAAATGATATGGAGCTAATAATCCAGCTAGGAAATGAGCACTTCTGTGTGGGTTAATAGTTTACTACACATCTCTAGTAGTCAAACCATGAATTTGCATTACGGCATATCAGACGTGCCTGTTAGAAAAATACGACGTCCATGGTAGTTAAGAGCTTATATAGGCACTATTGCACTATATCATCGATTATTCCTATATGTGCAATTCTCAATAATCATATATTAGCCAGATTTATCTAAGATCCGTGTATGACGATGTAATGGGGTCATTGGCAAGTCATGATCTTTCGTCTTTTCTGATATAGCAAGGATATTGGTACATTCATAGACACATGATACCTGTACTCGAAGGTTAGTGCTTGCATGTGCTCACCTAGGTATGTAGACCTACCCTGTTGGAGCACCTCTACCATAGGTTGTGCACGATCCTTATTTTGGTGTATGGATCTATTAGGTCCGTTTATGGCAGACAAACTTATCTCCATGTCGACTTACCCACATATGCTGCTGCACCAATACGCTATCCCAGGTCAGTGAACATGCTCTTAATTAAACCGCGCTTTGATTCAAACAGTTTCCTTATGATATTTGTACTAGTGGCGCTACAAGAGTAACGGCAATTGGGGAATATATAAATGATGCCATTAAATTCTCTGCCTATCTGGTTGGTCCATGTTAGATTCTTAGCGGGATGTGTGCATTGCAGCACTATGTCTTTGTGTGGGGCGTGCGCACGAGTGTGTGCGTGTGTGCGCATGTTGTAGCACATGGCCAACATTATCATGCACGAACTGAATCCTGGCATTATATCCTGTTGAAATTATCAGCACTTGGACAGGAGGGGAAAACTAAATTTCTGCTACTTTATCTTTGTTAGGGAGAATAATGGGGTTATCTGACTAAGAGCACTGCTGTGCGTAATAAAATCGATTCTTTAAGAAAATAAGATTAAGAAGTGGGCTCTGTATGATACTGTATGCGTAGGATTTTGAGGAGCTCACCTATTGAGGAATGCTCATACAATTTAATTCATCTGATTTATGATCCATTTTTGTGCTAGACTCCTACCAACAAATAAAATTACATTGATCCAACGATCTATTTTGCTTGACATCAAATGTCCTCTTTCACTGAATGTGTATCAGTAACATATTGCACTAACGCTTTTCACTTTTCAGTATATTTGCCAAAAAGAAGCTTCAACTCAGAAAGCAGAAGAGATGCATAGAGGTAAATGTTTATTAAGCATATAAGATAGGTATAATCTGAATAGTACGGGGAGTGAATTAAAAATGAATCTAGACTAGTCCTAAGGGTTGACATCAGAACTATATTCTTAAATAATGATACTTATGGCAGTATTATGAGGTTCAAAGCTTATAGTTTTCTTTATTGAAGTTAGGCTATGAAGTTCTTGGCTGTATCTTCAAGCCATTGGGTTAGTAGTTATGTTTCCTCTTACAACGTGTCAGTATCTTGCAGTAGTTTACTCCCAAGTTCGTACTAGCATTAAAAGGAGCAAGCCTTCACATAGCGAAGTTTAATGCGATGCCTGTACTTTAAGTCCACTATCTTTGAACCAACGTTAAACAAATTCCATGGCTTAATGGAGTAGTTAGTTGCACACGCTTGTGCGTGTGAGCAGACACTAGGTGTTTGACTCGTGCAGTGTTAATGGGCAGGTTCTATTTAATTACGATTAGATTATGATATTTCGCCTTAACCAATATGAACCCGGGGTTTAAAGAGAACTGTGGCACTTAAACCCCACGGCACTGGCTGTTTAAAATATTAAGGAGATGTTCCCTTCGTGGGTGGGATGATCTATTGTCTATTATTCCAATGCAACAAGAGAAGACATGGAAAAATAATACTCTCTGTGTCCACAAATGTAAGGCATGCACGAAATTTTAGATTCAACTTTGACCAACAATTAAGCCAATAATATTGAATTATATAATACAAAAGTGATACCATTTGAAAATATGTTTGAATATGAATCCAATGATACCACTACTATGTCATATAATTCAATAGTATTGGTTTAATTATTGGTTAAAGTTAGATCTTAAATTCCATGCACGCCTTACATTTGTGGACGGAGGAAGTAATTGCCAGCGCCAATTGGGAAGTTTTCCTCTTCTGTACTTAATTTCTCACTTTTTATTCACAAAACATGACGGGTAATATGGCAGCTAGAGTCGTTTGTGTGCGATGCGCGCGTGTATATGTGAGTGCGTGCTCAGATATTCAGAAGCGGTAAAATTATTCTGAAGTTGGAGTATAATTATCGCTAAAATTTATGCGCAGTTGGTTAAATGAAGTGATAAATCGCAAAGTGCTACAGGAAGCAGTAACTCAATCATGAGCTTTGTAATTCATCTTTCTGTGTTTTTTACCCCCAGGATGATGTTACCACTTGCATATCAAGCGAGGGATAGTCATACATCATCTTATCGAGCTCCCGATGTGTCGATTCAATTTACATGCACAGTTGGTTCAGAGTACATTCCTGAATAGTAGCTGCAGCTAGTCGGTGATTCTTCAAATTTGTTGCAGCTTTGAAACAAAAATTTCCCCAGTTAGTATGAAATATATTGTGAATTCTGAACAAATTATCTAAGCGAAAGTCTCGTCATACTTACAAATCATTCTTCCAACCAATTTGTGTGTACTCAAAAAATATCGATTAAGCCGGGTCGTGGAAAAACATACCAGTGACCTTAGGCCATGTACAATGCAGGATGCTTATAGCCCGATGCTTAAAGAGAGAGAGTAGCGTGACGTCTCAAAAAAAATATGTGACTTACAATGCAGAGTGTTTTATATGGGTGCTTAAGTTGCTTTAATATTCGTGTAGCACCTACTCTAGCATCTGTTGTCTCCAATGCAGCGCTGCATTGTGTGGAGTATTATTTGTGCTTCTTGGAGTACTATTTGCTAGGCACCGGTTGAAGCACCTGTTACTTATGTCACCTTAAGCACCAGCCTAGCACCGGGTGCTTAACTTTGCTTCTGTCGCCCTTTCTAAGCACCTGTCTAAGCACCTCTCACAAAAAAAAATCAGGTTTTTTTTCCTGAGACACCTGTCTAAGCACCTGCATTGTACAGGATCTTACCAAAACAGCTTATCTGATACTATCAAGTAAGATGCCATTTAAGCTTGACGAGTTTGACTTTCGTCAGTGTCCGTGGAACGGCGGGTCTGTGCCTCGATCCTACGCGAGCCAGGCAAGAAATGACATTGGAGTGGATGTTTATAGTCCCGTGTAACTCCTGTAAACGCAAGGGAAGTGAATTTCCTATGTCCAATTCTACGTTCCAAAGGGGTCTACAGGGTACATATTGTTTCCTTCAATTTTCTTGTAGAATTCATGCAATCCAAATGGGGCCGTAATCTAAAATAAAGGGTAAGATGCCAGCTTTCAGAATGTGTCTTAATATCTCAATCATCTAATTACCATATAATATTTGCATTTTGCTCATCTAACCATTGTTTTATTGGTTATGCTGTCACAGCAGTTACATCCGCTACTTAAGATACCGTATCTACAGAATAACGACGACAACTGCTGGAACTGTGGTAGATGAATGCTACAAGGTTGTTAAGAACAGCTATTTCATCGTTTAGGCTCGATTTTTAGTAGAAATAATGATATATCAGTGTATCTTTTGTATTGTTTTTCTGTATTAAACTTGAATTTCCACCTAAAATTGAAGCGTGCATCATGTTTATTAACATACTCATCCTTAGCTCATAGGGCATGTCTTGCTTCTCCGGACGTTTGGAGGGACGAACCGCCAGAGTTTATTGTACTCGAACTTGTGGATGACGTAACCATCCAGTAGTATCAATAAAGATTGCCTTACATTAAAAATAATAATTTAACCTCAATTGAATTCTCTGAGGGCCAACTCATTTTCCTCCTTTCCCCTTTTCTCTCATTCTCTCTTTTGTGCTCTCTCCTCCCTTCCGCTCTGACACTCCTTCCCTCACCTCCGTCGACTCTGCTGGCCCAAGAGGTGGGGTAGAGGAGCTCGTTCCACACCCTCCTCTGTAGATATGTCTGCCTTAGAGGCATTTTTCCTTACGCCGTTTCCTGTTTGCAATAATCCAGAGCCAGGATCCGATGCCTTCCATGTTCCTGAGAGTGCAACTAGCCCCTAAGTATGGTTTTAATAATTAATGATAATTTTTATGGACTAACAGTTTCCTTGAGTTGGATATGAAGTTATGTTTCATAGGTTATGCATGGAGGATATTGGATGGGTAAATGCCATCAATTCAAGGATATGCATCAAGATATATAAAAAGATGAAGAGATGACCTACAAAAAGTTCATGGTGTAACTCAAGATGGTCATGAGTGATTAAGATCTTAAAGCGAGAGATTCAAGAGAAGAATCCATCATATGGCTTCAAGAGATAAAGAAAGAAGTCAAGAAGTGAACCTCTATGAATCAATAATGAGCTCAAGGTATGAGCCATATATGACCATGATGAAGCTCAAGAAAAGGTGAAGGTTGACCAATGTGAAGTCCAAGGATTGGATTCAAGATGGTCAACATATGAGCGCAAGTATTGTACCACTTGTCATAGGGTGATCAAGTAGAATCGGTAAAAAATTGTGTATTGTGTTCTTTGGACTAACCCATTGTTCATATCAAGGATGACTCCTGAAAGCTCATGAGATGATGACATCAAGTAGTGATAGTCATCAAGGTAGAGAAGAGCAACTTCAAGGTAAGCATCATGAGAAGATATATGCTTCAAGCTTACGGTCAATCAAGTGAAGATGGACAAGTGAAGATGAACAAGAGAATATGATTTCAAGGGAAAGCTTCCCATAACGGATTATGAGGGAGCTAAATGAAAGACTTCATTAAGTGGTGGTGATAAGGTGATTCCGGCCTGGAGCAAGAATGATGGACGTCATCAGATTCAAGGTGGAATACTCAAGGCAAATGTATGCCTAGACTATGTTTTCCTATTTTACAGGTCTCAAGGAATTTGGAGGGAGACCGTGTTATAAGATAAATAGTCGTACTATCAAGAGGGGCTATCAGACGAATAGCTTGATCATGTGATTTGTTGAGTGCTCAAACCATTACATGTGTTGCATGTCATCGTGTTTCCTTTATGGTGAAGGTGCTAGAACTTGGTGTTCTAACTTGTCCGAAGGTTCCAAGCTATTAATGCTTGGAGGCTTCGGTGGTAGTACATCATGGTAAGAGTTGTCCCTAGACTTGGTGACTAGGCACGAGAGATCCTACCGGTCAAGGTGGTTGGTTTGATCGTTCAAGGTTCGAGGACTCCGGCATTTCCATTTCTGGAGTATTCAGACAGAGGCTTTAGTTCCTTTTCAGAGTATCCAGGCCGATGGTTTAGTTCCAAGGTGTTTCTAGAATGTCTGGAGGTTGCTCCGGATGTCCGGAGTATCCAGGTGGCAAGCCAGACACTCCGAGTTCGAGACAGAGAAGTCTCCGAAGAGGTTTGTGAGCCCAGAGGCTTCATCCAGTCAAACCGGCTTCTGCGAAGTATCCGGGAATTAATTCGGACACTTTAGGACCAAGACAAAAAGTTTTCCCAACAAGCTGGTGTGCCTGGACCTGGCGGCAGTTTGACTGGCCTTCCCAAACAGAGAGTCACTTCTTCCTTGAGAGGACCATTCAGGAGCATCTGAGGTTCAATGAATTCTTTAGAGAAGTTTCCCTCCGGAGTATCCGGAGACTCCGGGGTACAATGTTCTCGTGCAATCCTAGGTGTCTAATGGTCGATTTTTCGACCGTTGACATGTGACCGATCTTACTAGCGTGAAGGCCGGTTTAAACCGGCTACACAATCAGATTTGCCCAATGGCTAGTTTTTGGGAGTTGGCTACAAGTAACCCCCTTGGGCCGGTTTGGGTGAGTTGTTGCTGCCCTTAAAGTCATTTGTTGACCTTTCCCACTTGTCTCCATCCTCTCTAAACCCCTTTAGTGCATGTGCTGCTCTTTGTGATGTGTGAGGGAGATTAGTGCATCAATTGCACTACCCGATTGTATTAATTGTATCAGTTTGTGCTCTCGGCATCGATCGTGTTTGATGAGAGTCTGAGAGTTTGTTACTCTTGGAGGCACCAACTGCTAAACGGCTTGGTGGTGTTGGCTGGGTGATCTCTTCAAGAAGCTTGTGAAGAGGCTTGAATGACTCATGAAGTGGTTGTGGAGCTCACCATCTCCCGAGTGGAGGAAGGAGCCAACTCTAGTGATCAAGGAGACGCAGGGGCATCCTAGAGAGGAAGCAGCTTGAAACAGAGTCCACATTTGATCACGAGTGATCGGGTTCTCAACGAAGATGTAGGATATCGTTGGATATCCGAACTTTGGAACAAACATTGTTTCTCCCTTGTGTCCTTTATATTACTGCAATTCATAATTATATTAATAGTTGTATTTATTTGTAGAAATTGAATTGTTTGTTTGTTACTCTTAAGACTGTAAATCTTGACATTGATGTAGGATGTTGGTATATTTAGTGAACCTAATATTTAGGATTTGATGAAAGAATAGACATAGGAAGCCTTTGATGAACTTACTCAATGCTTGATTAAATGCTTCGATTTCCATTCAAATTGGGGCTCTTCGATTCTTGCAAACACAAAGAACTAAGAATTATGGTGGAGGAACTCCCAAGTCCCAATCCTTGATGGCCTTTCACTCTTGTTCTAAGATATTTGTCTAACCCTAGAAATGGAGAGGGCATCCCGTTTTAACCCTCGTGGCCACTAGTGAAAGTATGTCCAGCTCTTTGAATTTCCTTGAACCCAATAACACAAAGCGTAGAAGCATCAGGTAGAGCCAATTCTCATGAACTGTAGACGGTAACACAAGTGTCCCTTGTTGGTGCAATTGTTTGGCCATAAGCTCTTGCAAGTGTTCCGACTTGACTGTTATCAACCTTGTTTGGAGTGACGTCACTAGAGATGTCCTCATCAAAGTCACTACACATCCAAATTGTATATCTAAGTCAGTGAATTCATGTAAGTGAGTGACTAGCGTGCCAAGCCTGTATTACCAATGACATGACACGTTGACTTGTGGCACTAGGGTGGGACGCACATCTAATCACAAAGATCAGAAAATGTAGATCACGGGTGTCTCATCGTATCCCAAGCAGCCTCCCCACCGTTCGTGACTGAGCCCCCCATTATCACCGCCAATGACTTCGTGCATTTTCAATGCCTTGCTCCTGGCAACAATCATCATCGTAGGATCTTGCTACTGGCACGAGCTACAACTCTCCCGATCGCCTCAGTTGACGTAGCTAATAGAGGTTTTCTCCTAGCAACGATTATCATTTTAGGATCTGCTGGCACGCGCTACAAACCTCGCGATTGCGTCTGTTGACGTAGCTAATAGAGGTTTTGAACTGGAAGATAATTGTGAAAGGCAAAACTTTCAGGGTGGTTGAGTGCAAATTACGATGTCCATACCCGTCATCACGTGCCACATGACGCGGTGGTGCGAACTAGCAATGTCATGTCATCAGTTATACGCTCGGGCTTATGTGCTTATTACCTTTTGCGTTCCACTTAAACAAGATTTCTGACTTGGATATATAATTCGGAAGTTTGTTGACCTACGTGGAAGAGTCGAACAAGTTTTGATGGCCCAATGTGTAGGTTACTCTTTAAAATGTGCTAAATGCGCAAAAGCAGCAGCACTTCGTAAGGATCAGAGCCGCATCGAGATAAGAGTCTACATTAACAGCACTATCCGAGCAGCAAAATTAGTTGTACTATCACGTATCACAGCCATGGGATCTAGAACACACCTCGTCGCCAGCACGAACGAGTCACATATATCAGCACCATGTGGGGCGTCTTCTAGCACCACAAATAGATCAATAGCAGAAACTTAGTTTGGATACATCTAAAAGAATGATACATGCAAAAAAAAAGAATAATAAAACTCACTCTATACTGAAATTCAAAAGAAAAGGGGAAAATTGCCACCTTCTGCGAAATGTTGCGCTCAATTGAATTGCTTGGCAAATGTATCAATCCACAAAAGGCAGTAGTGCCACAGATGAAACTACAATAACAATGAACACGAGAGATCACTCACTCAGGAGACTTCTTTCTTTTCTAACCTCTAATTAAGCTCCTTAGATCCCTCCATGAAATTAAAGAGCACATGGGTTTCAACCCAACACCGACTAATCACAATTTTGTACGTGCAAGAAACATTTTAAACAATATCCTGTACTAAGTAACCTAATGCCACAGTTATGAGCTTGCATTCAGGTCAAACCTCCTTGTCTCCGTAGTTGGGCTAGAGTTGCCTTCAACTCCGAACCTTTACCTGCAATGTTAAACACATCGATGATGAATCATGGCGAATGATGGCGAAATATTATACGCTTCGCTAAACTGAATTTAATCTTTGATCCCGAGGCCGATAGCATTGGCTCTGGATCCCAAAACCATCCATTACTGCTTCCATTTGCCCAAAAAAGAGGCATTAATGCTATAATTAGTCCTAAGTAACGCAAAATAATAATAATGATCCAGATGGCTCTCTCTTAACCCTGTAGAGAAGCAGCAGCATTGACCAAACCCATTGCAACACACAAACCAAAACAACTTTAAGTGATTTGTATGCCATCATCATTAATCAAGGTGGGATATGGAAGCAATCTTGGGGCATTACATTAGTGGGTTACCACTTGTTATGACTTAAGAGAGTTTCAATCTTTTCTTAAATGCAAGGATTCAACATCTCTAGAATACTAACAAGTCAACCCTCAGAGTTAATATCTGTTGTCAGCATTTAAACATCGCAAGCTGGAAAGAAGCAAAATCCCAACGGAGCTGAGATTTCAAATTGCGCGATGAATTACAAGGGGGCTGCTCTTATGTGCATGGAACAAAGTGGCATTAATGTATGCTTATCTCTTCGTCATTGTATGAAGATGCGCACCAGAGGCAACGTATGGGTACATAGGCGTTGCGTTTGCACCATTTAAAGACCTAAAATTGCATAGCAGCATATCTTTTCAAGAACCCCATTTAACAAAACCATGGCTCAACATTCGAGTCTATTCAGCAGTACTCTTTTATTTAGCTGCCGTGCATTTGAGCCACTGTGCCCAATAAATTCCATTCATGGTCACACTCAAGTTGTGAAATCAATTGGAGGTCAGATGAATTTTGTAAGATTTGGAAGCAATCAAAAGGGCACGTAATTGATGAGTTTCAACTTTCAACTACACGCCCAATAATAATTGTCATAGTTACCCAATGAGTCTAACTTCCTTACATGTCCACTATCTAGTTGTAAAATCTATGGGAGGTAAATCAGTTCCAAACTTTTGGAACAATCAAATTAGATATCTATGATGTGTTTGAACTTTCAACCAAACATAATTTACAAAAAAGAATCAATAAAATATGCAGCAAGAAGATTTTTGCCCAACTCTATGACAGAAAAAAACTGTGGTTTAAGAGCTAATACTCTGTATTACTAATAGCAAGCTAAAACCACTGGCTAACAGGTTCTATACCACAATAAAAGAAGATCCATCACTGGTTGGTTGAAAGAAAAGCAAAACAAAACATGTCAATAACTATAACTACATACCCCAGCCTCCCGTTTTTCTCCTTTTAGATTGTCTACCTTCTGTGCATGACTACCCTCTCACGTCGCACTTCTCTTCCACCCAACACAGATTATTCAACCTTTCCCTTGCCACTCTCCAACCATGATATGTTGGGTAATAAAAAGCCTCTGCGTGTACATGAGACACAGAGAGAGAGAGAGAGAGAGAGAGAGAGAGAGAGAGAGAGAGAGAGAGCGCGAGCAAGGGAGAGAAAAGTACGCCTATACCTCTTACTGTTGTATTAAAGAAAACCAATTGACCTCTCCCCATCCATCTATCTCCCCCTATATATACTTGCCATCTCTTTTCCAACCACACCAAAGCAACACGCTCCTAGCATTCCAACGCTCAGAGTTCTCTCCTTCCAGAGCATCCCTTTCCTGTCGCTCTCACTTTCATCTGCACGCCTCCAGGGTCTCGCCGACCCCACGCAACAGTAAGCTCCCTCCTACATGCATCTCTACCTCTAATCCTTTGTGAGTTGTAGTAATCAATCCCGTCCAGACTGCATGCTGATCAACCAGTTCAACGTTTTGATGGGTGCAGACAGGGGATACCTCTCAGGATGAGCCGTAGCAACAAGAAGAGCTCATCAAGGGGCCTTGACCTTAAGCTGAACCTCTCGCTGCCGGCAAGAGGGGACTCCAGCAGAGCGATGGCCGACGAGGAGTCGTCCCCGAGCTCATGCCTGTCATCCGAGAACGAGCACGGCCTGCAGTGGTCCAACAGCCCCGAGGCAACGTCCATGGTGCTCGCCGCCTGCCCTCGCTGCTTCATCTACGTCATGCTCCCCCAGGATGACCCTCAGTGCCCCCAGTGCAAGAGCCCCGTGCTCCTCGACTTCCTGCAGGACAATAGCAACAACAACAACAATAACAACAACAGCAGGACGAACAGGAGGGCATGAAAGAAGAGGCTCCATTTGGCAGCCAACAACATCAAGAAAAGCGTTTATATGAAGTCCTGGGTCCAGCAGTTCTCTTTGGTTCGGTCATTTCTCCAGTGTAACCATGATATTTCCGTACTGAAATTGTGAGACTAGCATATATCCCATGTGTTAGTACCCCAATTTTGACATATCATGGATACACTGGGGACTATATCCCCTCTTCTGGCTTTCTTCTCTAGTAGTTCTAAATGAACTAGCTTTATTTAGACATAGGACCAGACTTCTCTTCTGTTTTTTCATTTTTAAGATAACAAGAAAAAATTACCCGTGAAAATCTCAAGTCGACATGTGAAAATCATCTGAAGTATCTATAATAGCTTTATTGCAAGCTTCTGCAACTGCAAACCATGAACACTAGTCTGTTCTTATTTTGTGTTAAGATAAGGTGTGCAAATCCAACAAAGGAAATGGGGATAACATAGGAAGAACAGTCAACCCCAGACATAGGGTGTTAGGAACTTGTCACCACAGATTAGTTGAACTAACCAATTGGCACTACTACTCCGACGTTGCAAAATAGTGAGGTGCTCCTTGGACTCTATCTACCATCCTTGAAAAAGACATTATGTAATTGAAAAGGTGACGAAATTTCAAATTGGAAAGAGATATAGTATTTGAAACAGTTGAAAAAACGATGGTGTGACGCCATGCAACAAATACTGATTAATTTCAGCACCCATCACTCTATCTCTTGCCATTATACTTCCATCTGAATACGTGCATTGTGACGCAGCAAGCCAGCAACCGAACTTAATGCCGCTTTGGTCAACTTTGCAAGCTGATAGATTTATGTTCACTTGATAAAGACGTCTCAGATTAAGTCCACATCATCATAATCAGATACTAGAGCAGCCATACTACAAGTTAGCTCAAATCACACCGGAAGGGTCAAATCACACCGGAAAGGGAAAAGAACTGACAGAAAAATAAAAAGCATGTGCTTCTAAAATGTTTGTACCTTAATTTTTCTTGACTGGAAGTCTGGAACGGCAAGCCTGTCACTTTCATATCATCTATCAAAGAGAACTACAGGGTCTCAGGATGTGTTCTAGTATAGTTCAACGACAAGGCAACAGAAAAGGAAATCACCCTGCTATTAAAAAAGGGAAGTAAATGGCAAACAACATAAGAAGGAAAGAAGGAAAAAAATAAATCTACTAACTATTAACACATATGAGGCTTCTATAATTGATGGATGTCTGTTCTTGCCTTGTCCAGGATAACTAGCAAACACATCATCTGAACAAAGTCGACAATCCTGCAATATAAGCAAATAGCTAACTGCAAACACTTACAATTTCAGGAAATGAAACTGAAAATTGCAGAATGCTTATAAGAACCCAGTAACGTGAAACAGATAAAGATAAAACAAAACATTACCCGCGTATGTTCCTGAATATTGGCAGAAAGAACTATCTTGGATTATTGGTACATCCAAAAATTACAACTGCAAGAGAATTAATAAAACAAATGCTGAATCTCAGGCCTGAACGTATCACTGAAAATAAGGGAACTTAACAAACAAGACGAAAAATCATCTGAAAAGAGAGCCTAATCGCATGCCTTCCACTGTTGGGTCCAGGGATCTTCTTAACTCCACAGAACAATCAGCATTCAGAATGTGGAAAGGGCAAACAGTGGTATATTTATCGAAAAGTACATGATGTCGAGGGTCAGCCCACATACTGAAGCACAACAGAGTTTTTCATGCTGATACCAGATGTCTGTTTTACTACAGAAAAAGATGAGAAGAGACATGATATGGATTACTGCCCGAATAGCAGTAATAGGGTTGAGGATGGCTGCTGCAGAACTGACCAATGGGAATGACTGCGGCGGAACTCCATCGGGAAGATCGGAAATAAGCCGTGGAGCATTCCTTGTGTTCTTAACAATCTTATAACTTTCTTTTCTGGTGCATCATGGGGACAACATCTTTGACAACAATGAACTTGACAGGTGATTATTCTGAGCCATATACCTCTTGAATCTAAAATGTGTTACCACCTCCCCCTCAAGGTCCTTCAATAAATGGTAAAACTAAAAGTAACATTAAACATGTTCTGAGACCTTCAGTTATCTATTTTTCAACAAATTAGTAGGTTAGATATGTTCCCCGGTAGCAAATTTGCCTTGTAATGACCGAATGGTGTGAGCTGAATGCATTAGCAGAATACACTGGAAACCAATACAAATCTTATTGGATACTGCTGTGCCTAACTTCATAGTTGTTCGAGGTCATTTTGCTGCATTTGTGGGTGAAGCTGTCCAGTATGCAACGAAGTCTACATTTGCAAATATATCTCATAGCTGCAGCATAATACATAATGCAATCTTAACTATGGGCACTAAACCCAAAAATCAAGAAAATTAACAAACTAAAGATCCCATTTAATTATTATTCATGTAAAACACATCGCTGAAATACAACATTGCAACTCTTTATGTTGCTTTAAAAATCAACAAGTTTGATCTCAAGGTACAACCCGGTATTCCATGCCCAATCACAAAGACTACCTGAAGCACAACTAAATTGGTACTCTGTAACAAACTGCAAGTTTGTGACTCAACAAAGGAAATAAACCATGTGAACATGCATATGCTTGTCGAATGATTCTAAATTTCTAATTATCTGATTTGTTGTTTGCTTAATAGTTGCACGCTTTTAGGTTATAGCTGAGCTCTACGTTGTCAAGTGATGAAGAAGAAAATAAGAGATCTAATCACCTCTTTTCTTTTATTCTCTGAACATGTTGACAGTTTATACCCTTTCCATCTGTGTTCAAATTATGCAATATACAGTGCAAAAGAGAAAGGAAAAATCTTATCAATGCTCACGATGGCCTGATAATTCAAGCACACGCGTTGAATTGGAAAAAATAAATTCAGCACTACCATATGCAAAGGGGATGGCTGCCGTCCAATTTCCTTAATTGCAGCTATGCTATGCTGGCATATTCAGCGGAACATAAAAATCCAACCGTAGCATCTAACCTTAGTCGAAAGATTCACCTTATGATGATCCATTGGTCCACTAAAGGTCCCTCCCTGCAAAGGAAAAACAAGCACCGGTTATGGTTGGATAGTGGATACAAATGAGTAATTCGGGTGCTGAATAAACAAGTTGCAGTCCATCAATCTGCAGAATCCGAAGTGTACCACATGAAAGTTGGTTAAACTGGGCAACGAAATCGAGGGCATTTTAATGTTTAATCCAACACAAAACCCCAGATATTGCACACATTTTACCTATTGCCTTTGTTTCATCCAATCTCTATGAGCGGCACAACGAACAGGGGAATGACGGATCAAAGTCCCAAACAAGGGTTGCATTGCATCAAAACAAAAAACACGAAATGCAGCTTAAAATTCCCCCAAAGAAGTCAAGGGGAAATGAACTTGACCTAAACCACCCCCTCGGATCGAGGCCAAGAACACGGCGCATATCAGAAACGTGGTTGGAGATTGACGGAAGTGGAAGTGAGGCATCCGTAGAACAATGGCAGATTGCTTCGATTCAGAGGTCGGGAGGCGCAACGAGAACGAGAAGAAGCACCGGACGGTGACGCGAGACGAGCGCTGCCGCTTCCGTTCACCTTTCGAAACGGAGTCTCTTGTTCACTTTGACGGTTTGACCCTTGGATTTGACGGTTTCATCCTATGCCAGGTCAGGGCTCAAGAGATTCACAAGAACTCACCTTTTTATGATTTGATGAGATGAGAATCACAAGAACTCACCTTTTAATTTTTTGAGAATCACAAGAACTCACCTTTTAATTTTTTGAGGATCACAAGAACTCATCTTTTTATTTTTTGAGAATCACAAGAAATCACCTTTTTATTTTTTGAGAATCACAAGAACTCACCTAGTCCGAACCCAGATTTTTCCCCCCTCACAAAAGAAGAAAACGTAGATTAAGCCGGGCTTTAGACTTTATTGGCCCAACCAGAGTCTGGCTTCAATCCAATTGGCTCAGTTCTATAACCACTCTTATTTTAGATGATGGAATATAACACCTTCCCTACCTCTACATTGCTCAATGAACAAAGTAGTGAAAGCCCGGAGGGTGGCGGTGACAGCTACCAATACCACGTGCTGGATCCGGCAGGATGAGTGACTCCAGGGTTGTTAATTAAGCTTCTGAGCGGACACTTCTAATATGAGAAATATAAGAGTGTGAGATTTATTGAATTTAGTTCCACGACATTTTTAGGTTGAAGGAATAGGACTAGCGGAGGAAGAACACGAAGAGACGTGTTTTAATAGGGTGAAGAATGTGGTGGGAGTGGAGTGCTGATTGGGAGGAAAACGAGGATATAGGTTAGTCATAAAAAAAAAGATATCGCTATTTCTTCAACAATTGCCACACCAAAAGTGTGGAATAACCAAATTCACGTTGTAGAAAAGATTATTCTGCATAGACAAAATGATCTATCAACTTCACGCCGTACCTTTATCCGGAAAGAACAAACATTAAGCATTCGACAACACCTCACGGAGAAGAATGATTCTCGACAAGAAAAGCTAGCTACAGGCAATCAGGTCACTTCACTCTCACCGCAGCGTGAGATTTTTGAAGGAAAAGAGACACAATCGACCTATCATTGGCATGCCATGCCACACATCTTAGGCTGGTCATAGTGGGAAGTAACTTAGACTAGTAACATGCATATGTTATTAGTCTATGTTACTACCTTCATAGTGGATAGTAATATATGTGTGGTACCATGCAAGTCTTCATTTATTTAGATGTAGACTCATTTTGCCTTGAGATACGTTATGTTATGGTATCATATTATGTTACCCTAAACACTTCTCTCCTCATTAACTACATGCCACATAAGCAAACTTGTCTTGGGGTGCGTTATGTTACTAGCTAAGTTACTCCCACTATGGCCAGCCTTAGCTACTACTACCACCCTTGATTTGTCTAAGCCTCACTTGTCGGATCAATTTTGTCTCGTCTTAATGAATCCTGATGCAGTTCCCTATGATATTGTCTCTCGTTTTGATCATGCATGGATCGGCTCTAAATTCCGATCACTGTCTTATAAGGGCATTAATCATGCTCGATGCTGATGATTCATGGGAATCCCGTGGTGATACTACAGTTCTATATAATTGTGCAAGAAAACAAGAAAGACGTCAACTTTGCATGTGCAGATGGGGAATTTGTTGCTAACACCATTCCTCCATTTAGAAGTGATACCCTGAAGAACTGTTAAAAACCAAACTAATGTTGTTATGTCAGAGAAGGAACTTTTGTTCCCATGCTCCGCTTCGCATAACTCAGCACCATCAAAGGAACTACCTACTCTTCATCATCACTCTGCCCACAGAGATTACAGCACTCCCAAGTATTAGCCAACTTTTACTAAATTTAAATGCCCCCAACAACACAAATACCATTGGATTTTGCCCCAACAGTCGAAAAACCATTTCATGTACAAGAGCTACACCATCAGCAAGAAGAGAAGCACTATAAGAACAAGAAGATGGCATCCAACCACAACCGAAAACCTGGAAGAAAGTTCTAAAGCAAATTTGGCCATATACCTATTTTGTCTGTTTATAATCGCCACGGCCTTTCTTATCCTTTTGCCAATGGAACAGAACAGGTCATTAGGCCCTGAAAAGAGCAAGTAAAGCCCCTTTTAAGTGCTAACACTTTGTTTCAACCTTAGCATTAGGAACCGCTTCTTTTCTGTGGAATCAAGTTATTGTATATCCCGAACCTTTTCTTGTCGTAAGGAACAGTGCGAGCCTCGCAGGAGACATCGTTTGGCACATTGCGAGGATTCATGGCCATCGGCCCCTCCATTTTGATTCTTTCGGACATTAAATTATTCCCCCTAGAGGAACTCTTTATAGTGCCACGATGGGAGCATAAAGTTGTGAACCAAGCCAACCAAAGTTCTGAACTTTAAGAAAAAGTGTGTGTAACAGCTCATCATTCTCTCTACTGACGTCAGCCGCCCGGCACCCGCTGACACCAGCCACGCCCGCCCGCCTCCCGCGCGAGCGCGTGCGCCACGCGGCGCCCGCTCGCTGGCCGCCCCGCTCTGCGCCACGCGTCGCGGTGCCCGTCCCGGGGCCCCCTTCCCCGCGCTCCGCCTCGTCCCGACGCGCGCCGGCGCCCATGCCGCCCGCCTTTTCCCTGCCGCGCCCGGCCTCCCTCTCCTCTCTCCCCCATTTTCCCCGCTCGCCTCCTCCGCTCCCCGGCGTCGCCGCCTTCTCCGCCGCCGCCGGCTTCTTCTCCGTCCCGGAGTTCCGCACCGCCGTCACCCCGGTCTTCTTCCCCGACGCTGACGCCGCCTCCCTCTCCTTCCCCGGCTCCGGCCGAGCTCGCCTCCCCGCCGGCGCCGCCTTCTCCCCCGCCTCCGGTGCCGCCCGCCGCCGCCGTCTCCGACCTCGCCGCTGCCCCGCCATCGCCTTCCGTCACCGCCCCGGCCTCGGCCGCCCGGTGAGCCCCGCCGCTCCCCTCCCCTTCCCTTCCCCGCGGGCCGAGGGCCCGTGGCCGAGGCCCTCCGGCGCGCCTTCACCCGCGGCCCGCGTCCCCGCGCAGCCCACCACGCCGGCCGGCAAGGCCGGCCCGTTCCCTGGACCCACCGGGCCAAAACACGAAACCGAAAACAAAAAAAAAGAAGAAAAGAAAATAAATTAAAAAGAAAAATAAAAATAAAACCTAGGGCCCACTGTCATAGACTCAGGCTAGATGGACCTAGGTATAAAAAGTATTTAGAGTATTTTTATATTTAGAAAAATGCAGAAATCATTTGAAAATGGCTGAAAACTTAGAAAATTCACCAAAAATTCATATGAACTCAGAAAATTATGAAAATTTTATATTGGAATCAGTGCAACTTGTAGTATCCATTAAAAATAATTTTGGCCATGTAATTGTGCTGGAAATTTTCAGAATTTATTTAAATGCATCAAACCTTGCATAAATTGCTATAAATTTAATTCTTGCTCAAAAATTATGAAAATTTACCAACATGACCCGTATAGCAGCACCTATCACTTAAAAATAACCTCATAAAATTTTGATGTCCAGAAAAGCAATTACTTAATAGGAATGACCAATTAGGTTTTAATCGATCGACGGGAATCGTCGAAACCCTAGTTTCCGATTCTCGCCTCAAAAAGGGCCAGAACTTATTTTCAAATATTTTTCAACTATAATGATTAGCTATTGATATGCATTCCATGCAATATTCATGCCATGTCATCATGAATTCTTATTCAGTTATTTCCGTTCTTTTCGTCGTCGTTTTGCAAAACCCTAGAAACCGGCGACGAGGGAGTGGAGACTCAACAATCTGACTTCTAGGAATCCGAGGAATTCCCTAGTCCAGGCAAGCTGAGCTTGCGGCATTGCCATACTACTTTTATCGTCGTTACTTTATTATCTCATGACCCTGTTATGACTTACTTACCTCAGTTCAATATGTTATGATGCTACCAACGTGATAAGGTTTAACTTGACATGTCATTAATTTGAAATCTTAATAAGTGACATGAGAGTCGAGGGAGCATGGTTGGGAGGGCGGCTGTACATTGCTGTGGTGGCTCGAGCCCGATATCGAGTTTATTGGAGGTACAGCAGTAACCCTCGCTTGATGCCCCCTGAAAAGCCGCAAGGCAGTTGGTTGTGCCGGGAACCATAGTTGAGGTCTGGTTGGTGCCCGCTCATGGTGGACTAGCTATCCTCATGAGCCGGACCGAAAGAATCAATATGGGGTCATCGACCAACCAAGGTCTCTTTGAGTGGTATTGAACTGAATGATGTTGATCTGTAGGTCAAATCATGGATCTTTGCTGTTATATCATGTTGATCTGTAGGTCAAATCAAGGATCTCTGTTGTTATATCATGTTGATCGGTCGAATCTAGTTATATACATTGATTGATGTTAATTTGGTCGCGTAATATGGAAAACTTACATTTCTTGGTGTTGCTCAAATCCACTAGCATGGTAGGGTTGATGATCTACTTCCTGTTAATGCCATGTTAGCTTCATGTCCAAGCACTATTAAGTCTTGCGAGTACGTTTGTACTCATTGGTAGTTGTTATTGCATGCTTAGGAACAGGTGAACCCTCCCTCGGTGACTATTTTCCTGAAGACACCTAAATCAGTTATCTCTGCAGCTTTACGACTTGTGGACTGATGTAGGGTATTTTGGGTCTTTTGGAGATACTAGCTTGTATCTCAGGGTAAAACTGCATGTTTCTGCTGTTTATTTCTCATACTTAAGACTTTCGGATCAACTGTTTGTAAATTAAGTAATTGCCCAAATGTAAGGGACGTGTACTACTTATCTGGTAATCCTCCCTGTAGAGTTTGTATAATGATATGCAAAGTTGTTTACACGGCTCTTCGTGCACAGTGCGTGTATGGTTGAAGTGTGCGAAGAGACGGTAGTGAGTTGGTACGAATCTTCTGTACGAGGTTCGTGATCATGAGTTGAGTGACCCGCTAGCTGCGATGCGACTGCCGGCTGGGCAGGGTGTGGACGTCAGTGTCGGGCCTTCGAGTGACCCATCGATCGGTGCTTCGGCCGATTGGGTTAGGGTGTGGACACGGACGTCGGGCTCCTCTTGTGATTGTGTTTCTCGTCGCGGAAGCTGAATACTAACCCACTACATGGTTTCGGAACTATATTTGGCTCCTTGAATGATATTCATTTCTGGCCGGCTATACCAGCAGTGAGACATACGACCAGGTGGTCAGGTGGAGTTCGTATGCAGTGCTGGTTCGGTGTTGAACCCTTAACGGTGTATGCACGCGAGGTAACGTGTATCCATGTTAAGCGGTTGCTCGGTCTTTGACAGTGTGTCGTTTGTTGAGCCAAGTACGGTTCCTGGTCCCGACAGTGTGCGTAGAGAAACTCCCTCCATCCAGGTATATAAGATGCATTTAAGTCGTTTAATTTTAACCTTTGATCAATAATTGATTTAATAATATTTTAGTTATATGTCATAAAATTACTACTGTTGGATTCACATTCAAAAACATTTATAACCGTAATTTTGTAACTATTAAAAATATCGTGGAAAAAATTTATCTATTAAAAATATCGTGGAAAAAATTTATGATCAAAACTTAAATTGGATAGTTAAATTATGCTTTATATACGTGAACGAAGGGAGTAAGTTGTCCCTTTGTTAGAAGATCAGGGCATTGCCGTTTTCTTTCTCGTTTTAGTCTGACTCTCGATCCAGACCGGTGATTGCGCTATCGGACGACCCAAACACGCTTGCAGCCTCTCCGCGTGCAGCTCCTACTTTACACGAACTTACATAACGCTTGCTCCATAGCACTCACAATTTTTAACCATGGCACGAACAGACGACAAGCTTTCCTCCTCAAAAGCTCCAACGGCGATGCTTAAGCAATCAAAGATGGCGGGTGTTCGATCTTGAGAATGATGACACGCTCGCGCGCGTGGAGATTAAGCTTGTCTCGAGGGGAGCTAACTAACAAAAAGAAACTGCAGCCCAAGAACCGCTTGGTTATTGGCAATGGTGCAGGTCAAGAGCAGCAAGGTGTATATTGGTTAAATAATCAATCAGGAAGCAGCTGAGGGTGAGAATTTTCTGAGGTGAGATGTTTCAAATTTGTCACAGTGCCCAGCCTATGATTGTCTAGGGACCTATTTGTTTGGGCTACGACTTACTGAGAAGCAGTTGGAGCTGGTGAGATCTAAGAAGCAGTTGTAGCTGGTCAGCTGGTGAGAACTAGCTGAGCTGTTTGGCAAGGGTGTTTCTGGACGGCTGGTGGAATTGCAGCTGGTGGTGAATGTCTGAAATACCCCTGATTGCTGAAGATGATGTTTAAGTCCTAAATATACATGGTTTATACGTATTTTCTCTGATTTAGCACAAATGACATGCTTAGTACACGATTTTAACGAGAATATTTTTGAATAAGTTTTGCAAACGAACAATCAGATCCATGAAGGATATCTTCGTAGTTCTCACCAGATGATCAGCCCCTTCTATTTCAATCTTCAGGGAGAGATATGCTCAGCTGTTTGTGATAATCTGTATTCTTGTACTTCTGCTCAAATTTTCCTCAGATGAATGTCTGGTTGCAAGTCTTTGCCATGCCACCATTCTTGCAGAAGCAGAGCAGAAAACCATAAGTGTGAGATGTGGCATCTTACACCTGCCAACTTGCACTCAATAGCTTGCAGATTGTGCCAGCCTGCCAGGCACACACACACTATAGATTTCCAATCTCTATTTCTTTTAAATCCTACAGGGGAGGGACAGTAACTATTCAGGTAGTAATGAAAGTGAGATTCAGAAAGCGATGGTGCAAGCAGAGTAGCAATTCACAGGATGCATATGCAAGTTCCTAAACAAGAAATGAACTGCAATCCACAGGTGAAAATAACGCCAATGCCCATAGCATTTGTGGACAACAGAACACTGCACCATCACAGCTATTAGATTTTGAATTATATTTCCTTCAAGCAGAAAGCCAGAAACAGCTATGGGATACAATAATTTAGCAAAGCAGCTTTCCAACACATTAGAAATACAGATTTAAAATGAGCAAAGAAAGCTGTTGATCGGTGGTCACAGCCAGAGGGAAAGGACATGATAAGCATACCCCAATCTTCGGAACAAACATGTCCATCTTTAAAAAGTACTAGTTGTTGATAGAAACTTTTCTCCAAGAATTTCTATATTCCAAGATGTCTTACTGTTTGTTAAGGTTAAAGGCGCACTGTTAAACACATGAAGATATATAAAAAGATCCCGTAGGTATATATATCTAGGATGAAAATCAGCAGGCTATTATGGAGATCCATTTGTACCATTTTCCCCGTAATATCGTAGGAGCTGTTTCATACGAAACAATTGTGAACACGCCAAGAAAAAATAATTGTCTTTCAACCAATAAAATAAATTAGTTACGAAACAAAATCAATTTTCTAACCTAGATCTATGGTATGAGTCAGTTGGTCAAACTAGAACTACGAGGCTGTCTAAAACACATCTAATTATTAAAACAACCGCTTGACCTATTTTAAAGTGGTTTTGGCTGACATAAACTTCATGGCAACATATTAGCCACATCATCTAATACATCATTCAACAAAACCTCCCAATCTGCTTCTAACCAGGTTTTCCCAATCTTCATCTTCCTTTCTCCTTTCCCATCTTCTTTAGTCACTGTCAATCGAACCAATCATGTTGTCCAGTGCACCTATGTGGTCATGTCATATGAAAACTACCATGATGTCACATGAGAACATGATAGATTTACGTCGGAGTATAACTATACCATGCAACTTTTTCTGCCAATTTAATCCTCTGATAAACTAGATACATACTCCCAAAATATAAGACACGCACGTATTCCAAGATTTACAATTAGGTTGACTTTGACCAATCAAACATAGAAAACTTTAGTCCATGAGATATTTCTAAATATTTAGTTCATTTATATTATAGTAGTCCTAACAAATATTTTTGTTACCATGCACTTCCATAACATTTCATAAAAGTATTTGAACAAAACGAACAGTCAAAGTTAAACTTTGAGGACCTTGCAGAGTCAAATTAGGCCAAATATTTAGTAAGGAGTATAAATACATTGTTATTTTTGTTTTCAACACAAAAAATCTGTGTGAAATTTGGTTTTGAAATGTGCAACTCTTATAGTTTCACATTTTTAAGTCTAAGGTTGCACAAATAATTTTATAGGTCTAAAATTATCTTTTTTCTTTATTTTTATTTTTGTTTTCGTTGTGCAGCCATCGAATTAACGTCGAGAGCTAATCTCGCCTGAGACTAAAGAGGCAGACACATCCAAACAATTAAAATTGGAGATAAAAAGGGAGGAAAGAGATATGTGAGAGTGAGGCAGCGTATCAAATCAAATATTGTGCTTGCCATTGGCCAATAGACCATTCAATGGCAGTATTCAATTCCTTACTGAACCTCTCCAACTCTGTAGTAAATGAGCATGGCCATGAACTCACTTACCAGCCGGCCTCCTCTTCTTCTCCCTCTCTATAAAACGAGGAAGCGAAATAAAGAGAGCAGAGGAGAGCGGCAAGACCACGACCACCCGCCCGTCCGTCAAACGCGGCAGCGCAATGCCTGCCCTGCACCCTCCCCACCTCCACTTCCACAAGCTCAAGAAGCGCGCGCGCCCCTCCACCACTAGCGACAGCGGCAGCCACCGCCCCGCCGCCATGGCCAGGAAGGGCCTCGCCGCCATCCTCTACAAGCTCCGCGACGTGCACCACCCGCCGTCGTCGCCACACTCGCCCTCTCCGCCTCCGTCGAACCCGCATTATCGGCAGCTCTGTTACCCGCCGCCCCCGTCCTCGTGGCCGTGGCCGTCGTGCCGGCACCCGCGCACCAGCTCATTCCGCTCGCTGCCGGAGGACGCCGCGGCCGCCGTGTACCGGACCGTGAACTCGGTGTACGACACGTCGTCGGAGCACTTCCGTCGGCGCCCGTCACTGGACGAAGCTTGGTGCAGTGACCGGAGCTCCGTCGCCGTGCCGGGGCAAGCCGCCGTGGATCAAGAGCCGGAGGAGGCAGAGGAGGAGGAGACGAAGGAGCTGCAGCTGCGTGAGACTGCCGTCGTGTGCGGCGTGCGGTCGGAGCGGCTCTTCTTCGAGCCGGCCGGCGCAGAGTTCTTCTTGCCCACGCAGGTAATGCAATGCATGCCATGTACCATTCGACCAAACGGCACCACCAGTAGAAGCAGTTCTAACACGCGAGAGAGGTTTCAGGCGGAGGCGCGAGGCAAGACCGACGCGACCACCACGGACGCTGCCGCCAAGAACGATGTCGACGAAGCGACCATCGCGCCGGCCGGCAAGAACGAGGCAACGGCGGATTCCTCCGTGCTGAAGGGTGGCGCGCTGGTGGTGACGGTGGAGTCGGAGGACCCCTACGGTGACTTCCGGGCGTCGATGGCGGAGATGGTGGCGGCGCACGGGCTGCGGGACTGGGAGGGCCTGGAGGAGCTCCTGGCGTGGTACCTCAAGCTCAACGCCAAGGGCGTCCACGGCGTCATCGTCGGCGCCTTCGTGGACCTGCTCGTGAGCCTGGCGTCCTCACCGAGCCCGTCGTTGCCGTCGCCGTCGCCGTCGTCGTCGTGCATCACCTTCGAGGATTACTCCTCGGCGACCTTCGACGAGGAAGAGAAGAGCTGAGATGGAATTAATTCGTTTTGCTTTTTTCTTACTACTAAGTCTCATCCAGAGTCAGATACTCAGATGGGAGTTTTTTGTTAATTTTTTGTGAATGTACAGTTGCTAAAACTAATTTATGCTGACCATTAGGCCATGTACAATGCAGGGTGCTTATAGCGTTGTGTCTCAAAAAAATATGTGACTTACAATATAGAGTGCTTCATATGGGTGCTTAAGTTGCTTTAATATTCGTGTAGCACCTACTCTAACACTTGTTGTCTCCAATGCAGCGCTGCATTGTGTAGAGTACTATTTGTGCTTCTTGGAGTACTATTTGCTAGGCACCGGTGAAGCACCTGTCACCCTAAGCACCAGCCTAGCACCGGGTACTTAACTTTGCTTCCGTCGCCCTTCCTAAGCACCTGTCTAAGCACCTCTCATAAAAAAAATCAGATTTTTTTTCTGAGACACCTATCTAAGCACCTACATTGTAGAGGGCCTTAGTGTATACTAGTGCTGAGATGAGTGGTTGACCATATTTGCATGTTCGGTCTTCTTTGTTTGTTATGGATGGTAAAGTGAACCAACTCTGATTCCTGCACGTATTTATGGCTGTTGCTTCACAATTTTCTTGGTATGGAGAGTTACTCCAAATTTTTCTTAACATTGGAGTACAATTTGCTTGTCCAAATTTTTCTTGTGAAGATCCAGACGAATGATGAGTCAAACCTTGCCACTTGTTATCCAATGCACACCATACGATTTGAGGATTGGATGCCGGTTTCTTATTAATGCCTCACCAACAGCTCATAAATGTGTTATGTTTATGTCCTTTGAGTGCAGCAGCAGAGGACACTTAATCCAAGCGTCCTATACTTATCCAATTGCCAATATATATCGGTCCTTTTGACATTTACATAGTCTCCGCGGTACACTTTGACCACTACTTATCTCAGCCATAATGTGTTGTTGCAAATCATGAGACTACAGTTCTAACAAAAAAGAATCATGAGACTATATTGCTTCTCTTTCTGTCTCCTCTCTCGCTAACACGTGGGACACACATGATTTTGAAAGGTAAGTTTTAAGTCTCTCAGAAAAAGGGTAATTTTACCACGATGACGTGGTGATGATATTCAACATAATATATTTCTCCAACTAATATGGACACATAAGTTATCTCCTCCATGACTGTGTGGGGTCCCATGTGGTATTGAGAGAAGAGATATAATATTATTCCATCATCGCCACGTATTGTCTATGTGACAAAATTATCTTCCAAATCAATTAGGGGTTTGGTCTACTTTCGAAAGTTTACGAGGTAGGATGCATTTGGCATTACTGTGAGTTAAGATAATTTTATTTAGTTGAACCATTTTTACATACTTTTTTTTTACCGTTTGAGTAGCTATTTTGGTGTAATTCACAGAAAAAGTATTAAAAAATCATGTCTAGGCTAACGGAAAAAAAATAAGTATAGTGTTTTTATTTGGTGTATTTTACGAGTTATTTAGTAGATTATAATTTAATTTACCAAACAAGACAATAACTTTTCACAACTGCTTTTGTGCGTCAATTTTTAAAATAAGTTCAGCACAATAATGCAGGAAATTACACACTAAACCTCAATGTTAATTCAAGGGTGTTAGGTGGCCTCAAAGTTCAGACGTTAATATATCACAATGAAATTGGAAATTCCCTAAGTATGAATCTACGACAAGAAGTTTGACCTTGGAGAATGACGTTTTGGTGAGGTATAAATCATGGAGTTGTGGGTACATGACTCTACTGATCAGAGTTCAAATTTTAGTACTCTCATGTTGAATAATGAACTGAATTCAGATTATTGTATGGGACACAACACCGACTCGTGTAGGCGTAGCACTGAGTGGTGTAGGGCTTGCATTGGTGCACTGATGCAACCGAGTACAACTCATTTTCTTGTCCTTCAAGAACTCTTGTTCATTGCTCCTATGTATATACACATGTAGTCACATCTAAAGATGGTATGTCGTCTCATGCTTGTAATACTTCTCCAACATAGTGAAATCACACCCTCATGCTTTTGTAGTTTTTCTCTATAAAGGTTTTCACGTAAAAATCAGTATCTCTTGTCTCTAGATTAATCTTTACTATCGCAACAAGTGGTATCAGAGCAAGGATACGAGATTGGATCTGGAGAACGACTCAGCGGTGGCGTCCTCGCGTGATTCGTCGTGCTCCGAGTCGCTAATCAACTTGCGAGTTCTGAAGCAATATCAAATGCGCTGTTGCAGCTGAGTTCGTCAGGTATTTGGTTGCACTTTCCGTTTCAAATAGAAGCATCGCTAGGCGACCTAATAAAGGCAACCAGATCAAAAGTTTGGCACTGCAACTCACTTTATAAAAAGGCATATTAGAGTATGTTCACTCAGATTTGTGGGGATAGTCCCACATACCATCACTTGGAAGTGCAAGTTACATGTTGACCATCATTGATGATTACTCGAGGAGAGTTTAGGTATATTTTCTGAAGCACGAATCAGATGTACTCAATGCATTCAAGGGGTAGAAGATTATAATTGAATGACAGACTGACAAACATGTCAAGAAATTGTGTACCGATAATGACTTGGATTTTGTTTTAGCAATTTTTGAAGCTTTGTGCAAATCAGAAAGAATTGTGAGATACTATATTGTCCCAGGGACTCCTCAACAAAATGGTGTGGCCGAACGCATGAATAGAACCATCATGAAAAAGGTATGTTGCATGTTGTCAAGTTCTAGATTATCTAGAAGGGTTTTGGTCTGAAGCCTCTTCCACTGCTTGTCATTTAATCAATTAGTTACCTAACCTAGCTATTGGAAAGAAGACGGTATGGTCTAGTTCTCTAACAGATTATTCAGATTTGAGAAGATTTGATTGCCCTGCTTATGCTCATGTTAATAATGGTAAATTGAAGTGTCACACCCCAATTTTTCAAAACCTGAAAATTAGGACTTTCAAAAACTTTTTGTTAATAATGCTAACTGAAATACATCTGATTAAAAACTTTATCTCAAAAACAGGTTAGACCCTAATGCAAAAAAAGCCAACACCTTCCGCCCTTGTTCTCCTTCCCTTTTTCCTAACCGGTATAACCTGGACCATAACTACAGCTAGGTACCCACACGACACCCTTGTGAAATTTAAACGTATATATGTCCTGAATTTTTTCCAAACGACCTGATCTTCTGCCCTCTACCTCGCCAGGACATATCGTGAATGTGTGCACATATATCCTGCCTTTATGTATGCACATACACCCTAAAACCCTAACGTGAGAAATACCTTAATGCCATATCTACACCATATACGTCGATATGTATCAACGGCACTGTGGACGAGTAAACGTCTCTAGCGGTGGTCCGAATGGACCCCCTTGTTGATTCGGCCTGGGGCGATATAGAGTTCTTCTTATGAGCCGGTGATGGCGTTTCAAGGATGAGGGCGGTTATGATGCTTGATGCCGGAGACACAGGGATTTTTTCAGGTTCAGGCCACCCGGAGGTGTAATACCCTACGTCCTACTTCGTTGTGGGTGTATTGATTCTATCAAGATTACAGGGGTGTTCTTCCTTACAAACAGGCTGGCTGATTTTCTAATACCGAATAAAGAAATCTAACCAGCGCCCCTTTTTCTCTCTGGAATCCGAACCCTTTGCATGGTCTGGGAACTCCCCTTATATAGCCGGGGGTTCACCACAGAGGCCACGCAAAGGCTATTGCACCTGGTATCGCGAGCGCTAAGGAAACGCCTACCTCTTCATTTAATGCGCCGCGCCGGTGTTCGACGCCGCGCGTCTTCTCGCCATGCCCTCCGCCAGGGGGGGCTGACAGCTTTATGCTCAGCGGGACCCGCGAAGAGAGGCTTGCCAGGCCCCTCCTGACTAAGTCGGTGAAGTATCCGCCCCTGGGCCCCGCGCGTCAGCGACCAAACGCGGGCCACGAGGCGCGTGGTGATTTGACCCAAAGGGGCGGAAAGGGGTGACAGCGACGCGGGCGCGCGGGGCAGCGCGCCTAGCCGGTCAACAACCCTGTCAGACGGACCCCATCCCCTGACAGGGGCTATGGCAAAAAGGGATTTGCCCTGCGGGGATGGGACCGTCCTGACCGATATCATGCCCATACGGGACTTTAGCATTTAATGCCTGAGTGACAGGCATTAAATGCCTCTGCCGGGACTAAGGCTTATGGAAGAAGCCAGCTTACTGCTGCGGCAGCCCAGAGGAGGGCCCCACCGGGGGGCCCCACGACCCCCGAGCGCTTCCGCCCCCGAGCAGCCCCTTCGGCCTCGGAGAGCGCCAGCTGTCCCGGACTGCCTTGGCCGACCCCGGGCGCTCGGGGAGCGTCCGTCGGGGGGTCGCTCGGGACTCCGCTCGGGGGAGGTGCTCGGGGGGGTCCGCCCGGGGACCCTCCCGAGCACTCTTCTGGGCCCACGCCTTGCGGGATGCCGGTCGCTCGGGGAGAGGGCCCCGAGCGCTTCCTTGATTCTTGGGCCTTGGACCCCCGGGACCGCAAGGCCCTTAGATGGCTCGCACAAACGTGGCACTCGGGGGAATCCCCCGAGTGCCCGGGTTTGACCACCGGGCCCACCTGCTTCTCCAGCAGGGCCTTTGCCGATAAGGCCGCCACGTGTCACGCCCTGTGGCCTCTGGTTGGTCTGCGCCGGCGGTTCGGGGGACCCTGGGCCCCATTCTGCCGACAGGCACCCTACCAACGGCTGGTCCCAAACCTAGAAGAATGGATCCCCGCGTGTTTCCATAACCTCTCCCCACCTTGCCACGCTCCGAAACCCTAGTTCCGAGCTCCCGATTCCCTTCTCCCTATTCTAACCCAATTCCTTCCTAAACCCTAATCGCGAGATCTATCACTCCCTGGCCTTTCTAGAAATTCCAAGTTAAATTGTGGGACAACCTAATAATATTCTTAACTCAATTATAACACAAAACAGTGATGTCCAATACAAAAATATTTACATACAAAACTAATAAACTGTAGGACAGAAAGTCGCATTGAACTACAACCTTAGAAATGAGCTTCCATAAATTCCCTCTGGCAGCTCTCGCCCAACCATCTCCAGTTGACTCTGAGCCAGCTCAGCATTGGCATTCAAACGAATAACTGTGCTAGGGTACACCAATCGATGCCCAATCAATTTCCTGTTTCTCCGCACAGCTATCACCTCAATGCCAGTCCATATATTTATTTTTTATTGAAAACCATGCTTGGAACAAGCTCCCACCTTTAGCAGCATGAGCATAACGTGGCTAGTATTTAATCCCTAGCATGAGCAAGCAATGTGCCATGCACTGCCTTCCCCTGCCATTCCAATTTAATGCAGTGCCACCTCCTTTCTTGGCAATAGTATTCGGCGCCCGACTCCGTGTGCACCTACAGCAAGGGCCAGCATATCCCTGTGCCCCTTTATTTCCCTTGACACGTTGTGCCGCTTTTCTCTCCATGGCAGGAATCCTTGCCCAACTATCCCTATGCATCTACAGCACCAGGCCATGCCACCCTTCTCCTGGTTTCAATGCGCAGCTACCTCTCATCCAATTCTTTCCATTTCTCCTCAATTCCTCTCACCAGCTCGGGTCATTTCTTCTCTCTTCCCTTTCCCCAAGCTCAATCCCGAGCTCCCCAAGCGTCAGCCAAGCAGTCAAGAGCAAATCCGAGCAGCGCCGCTCTCCGAGCAGCCTCTCTCTCCCCTGTTCCCTTCTCCCTTCCGCCGTGCTGAGACGCCGCTGCAGCCTAGGTCCTCGTGCAGCCACTCGCTGCCGAGCCGCCATCAACCACCGGTAGGACCTTCCGAGCACGCCGCCGGCCAAGACCTTTCCCCCGTCTAGTGCACTCTTCCGAACACGTCTACCCCGTTCTTTCTTCTTCGTCGGGCTCCTCCCCATCTATCGCAGGCCACTGCCATCGGTCGACTGCCACCGCTAAGCGCTCGCCCCTCCACCGGCCAACCCACCGAGCCCCCCCCTCCGAGCTGCTCCAAGATCCACCCGAGCTCGCCAGCAAACCCCTTCCTAGCCTCCCCGTCGCCGGCGAGGTCGAGAGCAGCTAGGGCAGCCGCTCGGTTGTTGACGGCCACCAGCACGCCGCTGCTCCATTCACCTCCACCGGCGCGCCTTTGTTGGAGGAGCCCTGCCACGTCGTCCGGGACGAGGCACCCCTTGTCCGACTTTTCCTCTTACTATTCTTAATCGTATTGCCTTCCTCTTTAGACCCGCAGAAATACCAGGTGAGGCACCCGGGGCGAGGTCGCGGTACGTCGTCCCTCTCGGCGAGATGCTCCCGGGTGAGGACCGGGAAGGTCGTCCCTGGCGTGGACTGGGCGGAGTTGGAGCACGTCGCCAATCCTGAACGAGGCCGATGTCAACTCCTCCCCAGGACGAGGCCAAGGTCCGAGGCTCCGGAGACGCCAGGCCAGGCGCCTCGCCCGCGGTCGACCTCGTCCCAAGGTCGGGGACAGCACCTCGCCAGGGCGTCAGGACGTGAAGGAATCCACCCATGGACAGGCTCGACGGAAAAGGGACGAGCGCGGTGGCGGTCCGTACCGGCGAAGCGCATTAGGGATATGCCGGCGCATATAGTAGGTAGCGGCGAGGATAAGAGTACTGATTCGCCCAGTGTACGATGACACAAGATTGTAACCTGCCTAAGGGCATCAATGTATATTCACTCGTGGGTCTTTTTGCCTATATAAGGGCGCATCGACACCCCATGTAAAAAGAAGTTCACCTCTTCAAATTCCAGTTCTATTTCTCACCGCGATCCCTGTACTAACCTCTCGCGGTAGCTTTGGGTGATTCTCTTGGACACCAGGCGTCGTTCCCCAAGTCGTTCTCTTTGCACCTCGGTCTCCCGACCCAGGGTGTCCAAGTTTACTGTCCAAGAGACATTTCGTCGACAGTTGGTGCTGACCGTGGGGATCGAAGGGGCGACGTACTTCTGACCCGGGGTTTCACCATGCCACCTCGGCCGAAGAAAGGAGTGACCACGACGAGGCGGAAGACGGCGACGAGCGGGAGGCGCGAGGTCCGGCTTCCTTCCCCTCAGGCGGAAGTCGAGATGAATGCGGAGGCGGCGAGGGCTGCACCTGCCGGGCCCGATCGCCCCAGCGAGCTCACTTCTGGCGTCGCGATGGATGGGGGGTCCCAAGCCGCGGACCCACTCGTCGGGGCGCAGGCGCCGTCAGTGGCGGAGACCATTGTGGGCCCATGGAGCCTGGCGGACGAGGTGGAGGGCTTGCGGCGGCAGGCCGAGGAAGCGGCAAAGAAATCGGCGAAGCTGCTGACGCGCCTTCAGGCGACGGAGTTAGAGGCTCTAAGGGCGAACGCCCAATCCCAGCAAGTGGCTGGTCTATACCGGGCGCAACTCGAGGCGATGCGCCTCCTGGCGACTCCCCGCCCCCTCCGGAGGCCCGCGCCGCAGAGGAGCTGCACCGCCAGCTAGCCGAGGGTCACTCCGTTGCCCGCGCGGAGACCCTCGCTCCTTCCCCAGCCGCCGAGGCTCTCCTTAGAGACTTGGACGCGGCACGGGCGTCGGCGGCGGCATACATGGGCAAGGCGGACCTCGAGGCAGAATGCCTCAGGACGAGCATACTGCAGAGCCAGCAAGCCGCCCGAAAAACGATCCACAACTACGAAGCCGGGCCGAGTCGACCGGGGGACCAGCATCCCGGGCAACGCCCAGGAAAGGCTCATGTCGGCCAACAACAGGCGCAGGTCACCCGTGACCCGAAGATCGTCGACCTTGCCGGCCTGGCAAGCCCATTGAGCCCGGGGCTCATGGCGGTCCCGTTCCCCCTCAATTTTCGTCCCGCCGACCTCCCAAAATACACGGGTACGATGGACCCGGTACTGTACACAAGGGTGTACGAGGCGGCAGTGATGGCTTCGGGAGGTGGTGAGGCCATTATGGCAAAAAGCCTTCTCCTCGCTCTCACCGGCATCGCCCAGGCGTGGTACCTCGGCCTCGAGTCCCGCACGATATACTCCTGGGAGCAACTGCGCGACAAGTTGCACGGACATTTTCAGGGGTGTCGCAACAAGGAGATGACCTCGACCGACCTTGGCAACCTTCGGCAGCACCCGGGCGAGACCATCCGAGCATTCCAGCGTCGATTTTTCAAAATCCAGTGCCAAGTGAAGGGGGGTCGCCGAGTAGACCATCTGCGAGGCCGCTCGGTGAGGCATCAGCAATGAGGCCTTGGCTGACAAGCTCGAGAGGAAGCAGCTGAGCCGTGTCGAACAGCTATATGACATCATGGAAGGCTACGCACGCGTGGAGGAAGGGCAAATACTGCGAAGGGAGGAGGCCAAAGCGTCCCAGATGTCCCAGATGATGCCACAACGTGCACCATGTGACCGAGGAGGGCCGGCGAGATGAGGAACGTGCCGGGTATGAGGAGGAAGGTCGACTGCGAGAGTTGCGTCAGGCGGCCCGTCGCCCGCCGCATGAAGACCCTCCCTCCCGTGAACCTCCGCGACATCACGGGAGGGAGCCCTACGGCCGCCCCCAAGGCCGAGGCGGGGTGGATCGTCACTAGCGGGCACAGCCTCGGCCAAGAGGGCCCCAACGGAAGTACTGTGAGCTGCACAAGATGTGCTCACACTCGACGGCCGAGTGCGAAGTCGTTGCTCGGGCGTATGGCCCCCCTATGATGGCCCAAGGACAGCGAGCACAGGAGCTCCCGGTCAAGTTCCAGGACGAAGGTGGTGAGCGCACCGAGACCGTGTTGTTCGACGTCGTCGACATGCCCTACCAATACAACGTGATTCTCGGGCGGATGGCGCTCAACAGGCTCGGGGCGGTTCCTCATCATGCTTATCTGTGCATGAAGGTCCCCGCTCCCGCCGGGGTCATAACGGTGTACGGTGACCAAGGCCTCTCTCGCCACATTGAAGAAGCCACGACTTCGGCCATCAGATACGTCCACGACGTCATCCCTGCAGTCGGACATCGCCTCGTTTTCGGCGAAGCTGCCCAGCCCGAAGCGGGCGAGGTCCTCGGCATCGACGTCACCGGCGACCAGTTCATGTCGTCTGCCACCGAGTGGTAGATCCCCAAGCCCAGGCTGGACGGAGAAAGTCGTTTAGTCAGGCTGTCTGAAGACGAGCCTCACAAGACTATATTAGTTGGGGAGGATGTGGACTACCCGGTTTTAAGGCCGGATAAACCCTTGTGTTTACTGTATCGATCCCTGGATCAGTAGTCGATACACACAAGTACTTGATACATAACCATGCCATACATCGTTTATTACAAACATTAGCCATAATTGGTCTTTAGTTCTTACAAACCAGGCCTATTGGCCGAATAAAAACAGCAGCGGAAAATAAAATGCGGTGGATAGCCCATCAGTATGCCGATCCACAGGCAACAGACTGGGGAGAAAACCCTACGCGTCGAAGTCGCTGTCGCTATCGCCAGACTGGTACTCCTCCTCATTGTCTGGCCACATAACAAGCCAGGTGAGTACATTGAATGTACTCGCAAGCACTCCGTCGGGGAGTTTAATACGGATATGAACATGCTCGGGCTTTAACAATAACATGGCTCTATCCTATGTTTCATGTTGTGCGACAAAGTAAGTTTGCATTTGAAATAAGTAAATAGATATAAAAGCAGTTTTCGTAAACCTTGCGGCATCTGACTTCCCTACTGCAACGGGAAATCAAATCCGCCATCCCTACAACAACGGGATTCATAACTATGCACTTCCTTTTCACCGGAAGGCCTGGTGGTCACCGGTTCCTCAGGGAGACGATGCTCACCTCGTACTTACGGTGACACTGGGTTTGCCCTACTGGTACGGGTCAATACCTCAGTCCAGGGCTGCCCTACTGGTACGGGTCAGTCCCTCATTCCAGGGTTGCCCTACTGGTACGGGTCAATCCCTCCTTCTCAATTCCTGACACGGCATGACGCCCTGCGAACACGGCGGTTCGCGTCCTTAAACCCATAACCCAAAGATCCTTTTTGGGGCTCAGAGAGCCAAAACTACTTTAGTGTGGCCCGACCAAGTTCGTCCATGACCGCAGACGCGGCTATTCGAATAGTTTTAACACTCTGCAGAGGTTGTACGGCGTTACCCACACGATGTAGTTCCCCCTGGGCATGCTACCGGTCGCATGTGTCCAGGGTTTGTACAACGAGACTCTTCACCGCTGTGAACCCAGCCACGAACCCGTCAGAATAGACATGTCCCACACCTAGCTCGAATCAGTACCCCTGCCACGAGGAGGTTGGTGTTCCATCTTTGTGGCGGGCGAAACTCGGTATCCCCGGGTTTGCCCTCTTCGAAGTGTACCCCACCCCATCTGCACTCTACTAACTGCCCACGGGTTCATGCTAGTTCAGGTCGGCTACTAGATCAAGTCCTTCCCACAAAGGACATGTGGTCGTACGGTAAGACTTGGCCAAACGGCACTTAAGACAGGTCCTTAGGTGATCCGAGAAGGACTCCACTCCACTCCCGTAAACGGGCAGCGAGAACCACGACGGGCCTTACCTCGCTCTTTAACATCTCCCTTCCAACACCCTTCATTACCAACCCGGATCAAAATCTTCTCCTTTTTAACTCGGTTCCACAGAACCATTTCACGGTAGAATATCCCAACCCATGCATATCCTACCTTCCATGCACCTCTACAATCCGGACGCGACGGTCCGTTACGGGGTAATCACCCTCAGGAAATACTTGGGTATTTCATCCCTAATCTAAGAAAAACCTAGCTTTACTACTGCAGGGCTAAGCATATATATATATACATACACTATCCTAAGTTTCCGATAAGTTTTCGGAATACAATAGTCCTAAGGCGACAAGGATTACGGGGTCGGACTAGGGTTTCCTATCATAGGTGATATCTATTCTACATAAAATAACAGGGATAAAATATAGCATGCATGGTTCGAAAACAAAATAATGCTTTGTAAAACTGGGATTCAACATGATCAATGGCGGAGAGCTTGCCTGGCAGGTCCTGGCTTGGTTCCGGACGCGGAGATGCTTCGGGTTCGTCCTGGCGCACGTACCTCACACCGTCAACTACACGTTCGGAAAAATCTCGAATAAGAACCAAACATCACAAGAACGACTAATAAAGGTAATCATGCATGCATCAAGGGCCTCATAATGGTTTCAAAATGATTCAACTTGCTCGGATGTTGATTGGATGTGTATAAGAGTTGCATGCACTCCTAGGGTTAGGATGACTAGGGTTTTACGATGCCCTTACGTCTACGAGCTATGCAACAAGGGGATGGTTACCACTACATGCATGAGTTCTAGGTTCTAACACTTCCTTGAACGGTTTAACATGGTGGAGCTAACACTAAGAAGAAACAACATATGTATGCATGCAATGCCGATTAGGGTGTCTAGGGTTTCGAGGATATGCACATGCTTTCTTTGGCTCATGGATTCATGCATTAAGAGAACAAATGGGCTACTGAGATGCTTGACAATGTTTTGGATGCTAAACCTACTGGACAAAAGGAATGCATCATTCAAACGAACTTGTTTTGAAAAGGAATTAACACTACGTATGCATGCTCATGAATTAGGGTTTCGTGGCTTTACTCTATTATTTTTACTCTCTAAGCTAAGCCATCATGAATGCGTGGATGCAACGTGAGTCAGGCTCTAAAAATGCTCATGATCATATGCTGGAATAACCTAGAATTGAACCCATTTTCAAAAGGAGTTTGAAAACAGATTTTGAAATTGAAGTGGCTACTGGACTAGGGCTGTACAGGGAGAAATAATGAGATTTTCGAAAAGTGGTCAATATGAAAAAGGTGGGAAATGAAATTCTGAGAAACTTTTATTTGGGGAGTTTTCTAAGAATCGGCCGGCTTGAGGCCGAACCGGTTGAACCAGAGAGGGGGCTGCACTGAACCAGTGAGAAACCAGCCGGTTTTAATACACAGGAGGGGGGGCTGACGTGGACAGGGAATACGGCGCCGGGTTCATTAAATCTGACAGCGGGCCCGGGTGATGGATGAGGCCCACTGGCGGTGACTGAGGAGCGGTGTACCGCTTTGGCTAGGGGTGGCCCACCGGTCAGTAGCACAGAGAACAGAGAAGGAGCGCGCGCGGGGGAAGAAGCTCCGGCGAAGAATTAGGTTTCCGGCGGGGAATTAGGTGGCTCCGGCGGTGCTCCGGTTAATACTCCGGCGAGAAATCACGGGAGATCCAGAGGGAGTTAGGAAGAACGGCGGCTACCCTCGGGTTCAGGGAAGAGAGACGGACCCGTTTTTGAGGACGGGGAGCTCGCGATGTTGCTGGTCTTGCGATCTCGACGTGGTCCAGCGGGGGAAAGGCGGGGACGGAGGCGAAGGTGGAGCTCCGGTGAACTGCTTCTGTAAGGAAGAGATGGGGAAGGTTAAGAGGGATTCCAGGGAGCTTAGGGATGAGAAAATGGCAGGAGTTCTTCACTGATGGCGAGGAATTTCTCTTGGGGACGATGGCGACTGGTTTCTGGAAGTGAGGAAGAAAACGAGGAATCGAAGGAGTTTGGGAGCAATGCTAGCTGCTGGAGCTTCAGTGGAGCTAAGAGAGGTTGGATGAGGAAGCTTGGTGCTTGGCACCTTCTTTTATAGGCTGGCGCCTATGGCTGCCAGGCGGGGGCCGCTGGACGTCGCCGGGGTTTGCGCAGAGAGGGTGGGGGCGAGGTCAGAGGGGCGCAGAGCTTCACGGGTGGCTCGAGCAAGGCGCTGGAGGTAGGAGATGACATGTCGGGCAGTGGAGTAAAGAAGGGCGCGCGGTGGTTGGCCTGGCCGGGCACTGGTGCGCATCAACCCATGCCAGAGCGCGTCCAGTGTCATGCCATGGCATGTCTGGATCGGCATGCCCGTACCACAGCGATTTCTATCAAGCGTAGAGATGTCCGAGCATGTCCACAGAGCTGAGGTGATCAGAGGGAGGGGGAGGCTACAAGAGTTGACACGAATTCATGTTGATGAGGCTTGCCACTGCCTTGCCATTGTTGGCATGAGGTGATGTAGGAGTTGAAATGCTGTGGTTTTGATGTGAAGCTGAGAGGAGGTGATGTGAGGGGAATAGGGGAGGTGCCTGAGCTGGTTTGAGTGCTAACAGCACGAGGACATGGCTTGGTTATTAAGGGTGCACACCATTTAACCCTTGCCAAAGTTGACATGAGGTGACAAGAGAGTGGAATCCTTGTGGCTTCGACTTATTACTGAAGAAATGTGTTGCAGGCAAGGCTCTGTGTGAAGTGTTGCTGCTGGTCATCTCATGGAGGGAGGTGGTTGGCAGTTGGGTGAGTTTAAGAGGGGGAGGGAAGAAATACACCATGTGTTCGATGGGTATCCTGGTAGTTAATTGTACTGGGGGTGGCAATGTTTTCACATATCTGGAACAAGATCACAGGGAGGAGTGCTGTGGAATTTTTGTAGAATTTTCTGAGTGAGGAAAAGAGGGGTTGGGTAGCAGGATAAGGAGGTCGGGAACAAAAATGGGCAAGCTGCCGCTAGGGTTAGGGTTTATGGATGCGATGACGAGGCAACCTCTAAAGATGACATGAAATGATATGCATGAGGAATGCTGAAGATCCAACAATCCGGCAAAAGTTTTGGGATATACACGCATATACGCGCCTAGGGTTTTGGTTTTCGAATAAACCCGATTAGGAAAAACAGGGCGTGACAGAGGACCTGCTGGACGAGGTGGAGCGGGCGCTCCTTCTTACCCTGCGAGCTAACAGTGACATCTTCGCGTGGGAACCCGAGGACTTGCCAGGCGTGCAGCCCATCCCGCCCTCCTGGCGCTGCAGCCCATCCCGCCCTCCTGGCCCCTGGCACGTTGGGGAGTTGACCTCGTCGGCCCCTTTAAAAAGGCGTGCCGGGGGGCCAAGTTCGTCATCGTCGCCCTGGACTACTTTTCCAAATGGATGGAAGTAGAGCCTCTGGCAAAGATCACCTCGGCCGCCGTACAGAAGTTTGTTTGGAAAAGCATCGTGTGCCGGTTCGACCTCCCCCGCGAATTGACGGTAGACAACGGGACTCAGTTCGACGCGGTGAACTTCCGAAGCTTCTGCTCCGGCCTCGGTATCAGGCTATGCTTCGCCTCGGTAGCAAACCCGAAGGCTAACGGGGTAGTAGAGAGGGCTAATGGCATTATCCTTTCGGGCTTACAAAAACACATGTTTGAGCTTCCTGCAGGAAAATGGGCGGATGAACTTTCAAGCGTTCAAGCTGCTATTCGGCGAGGAAGCCATCACCCCGACCGAGGTAGAGTTCGAATCGCTGTGCATCACTGAGCTACTGGATGATGCTGACCACCTAACCTCGCTCGAAGGGCTCGACGAGGTACGACAAGACGCTGCACTGCACATCGACCAATACCAGGCTGCAACCGCAAAGCACTACAACAAGACGGTGAGGCCGAGGCCCATAGCGGTGGGAGACCTGGTACTTAAGAAGAAACTCAACCTTGAGGCTGACAGCAAGCTTGGCTCCAAGTGGGAGGGCCCGTACGAGGTCATCAGCTCGTCTCGGCCATCGTCGTTTCGCCTTCGGGACCTCGACGGCGTCGTCCTCAAGCACAACTGGAACAGTGATAACCTCCGGAAATACTATGTGTGATCTGGCTAGGTGATTGTCAACAGCTGCTGCGCAAGCTCAACAGGATTTCGTCCTTGTAATAATTGCCTACTTTTGTTAAGACATCTAAATGCAGTCACCTTCGAAAACCAGCACGGCTATCCCGTCCTAGGTGGCACCTCGGCCCGGCGCGGCGCCCCTAGGTACGATGAACGTCACCTTCACAAGCCAACACGGCTATCCCGTCCTAGGTGGCAGCTCGGCCCGGCGCCGCGCCCCTAGGTACGATGAATGTCACCTTCGCAAGCCAGCACGGCTATCCCGTCCTAGGTGGCACCTCGGCCCGGCGCCGCGCCCCTAGGTACGATGAACGTCACCTTCGCAATCCAGCACGGCTATCCCGTCCTAGGTGGCACTTCGGCCCGGCGCCGCGCCCCTAGGTACGATGAACGTCACCTTCGCAAGCCAGCACGGCTATCTTGTCCTAGGTGACACCTCGGCCCGGCGCAACGCCCCTAGGTACGATGAACATCACTTTCGCAAGCCAGCACGGCTATCTCGTCCTAGGCGGCACTTCGGCCCGGCACCGCGCCCCTAGGTACGATGAACGTCGCCTTCACGAGCCAGCACGACTGTCCCGTTCATCACCCTAAGGACGATGGGTTGCGCAGCGATCCTCGCCCTACACCGCGCCTCGGACGCACTAGTCCTACATAATGATCGTGGCCTCGCCGGTGCCCGAGATCAAACAAAGTTGCCCACCAGACAAAGGAAAGAACAGTTCAAGGGAATGTAAAAACAAAAAAAACAATCAGGTTCCCAAATACACGGTTACAAAGTGGGGCGACCACGACTATTTCGCGGTCGCCCGTTATTTTGGTGGGAAGGGAGTAGTGCCTCTCCCCCTCAACACAAGTTACAACAATCGCAACCGACGCGATGCTAAAATAGCTAAGTCCTAGATTCTGGGACGCGCGAGACAACATTGGACGACGTTAACGTGAAACGACCTACGAAAGCCGGACGACCCTAAGTCTTGGCGTCGCCGTCCAGGTCGGCGGCGAGAGCCAGAAGGAATAAGTCGCTCCCGCCCCCTGGGCCGTGGCTGGGACGACGTCTTCGGCAACCTCCTCGCCAGCCGCGACGAGCAAGTTGCCCCCGCGGGCTCTGATCGCTTCCATAACAATGTCTTCCCCAGCCACGACAAGCAAGTCACCCCCACGGGCCTCGACTGCTTCCGGAATGATGTTTTCCTCGGCCTTCCTGATTGCGCAACATTTCCTTTGCGCAATTGACAAGCCGGACGAGCGGTGCTTATGCGACATGGCCACGAGGGGGCGGGACCCGCGTCGTCCGGCAGGCGACTTAAATTGCGAAGACATTCTCTGCAAATAAGCACGATAAAAGATGAACATCGCAACCTTTTTGATTTAAATCAAAGCATAATATCACCACGAGTCGAGTTTGCGAAGGGCCACAGGCGGCGATATTACATCGACGCAGCGACGGCAGGGCAAGACTTCAAAAAAAAATTTAAGACCGGAGGCCGAGGCAAGCTCTAGACCTTGGGCTACTGGGATGATGTGGCGGGGCCTCCGCCCGAGGTACCTTCGGCGCTCCTCGGGCTTCCTCCGGTGGCCGACTTCTTTCGAGACTTCTGGATGCCCTCGACGTATTTCTGCCCTTTCTTGCGGGAGCTCCAGACTGAAGTCATGAAGGCGTCGGCTTCACCCTTAAACTTGTCTCGGGCCGCCACCGCCTCGGAAGTCTTCGGGGCGACGTAGCCCGAGGCCGAGAAGACTGACTGAGCAGCGCGGGTCACCAAGTAGGAGCAGCCTAGTGCAAGTTCCGTGGCAGCTCGGGCATTGTCCCGGGCGAAGATGAAGCTGGCGAGGTAGACGTCGTGGCAAACCTGAGTTGCCCACTTGATGCCCTCCACGACCTTTGTCTCTGGCTCGGAAGACTCGAAGGCAGCGACATTGAGACCAACCGCTTCGGCCGCTAGTCCCGCCGCATGGCATAGGGACGAGACGAGCTGATAGGCTTGAGTGTCCTGATCAGCGAAGCGGCCGAGTCTCTCCTGCACCAGCGTAAGATCGTCTTGGAGTCGGGTGGCTTCTTTTTGCACCGCGGCGGATTTGCTCTCCTCCGTGGCGAGAATCGCTGCCGCGGCCTCGGCCTTCCCGCGCTCGGAGGAAAGCGCATTCTCTGCCGCGACAGCCCGATTCCTCATCGCCTCGGTTTTCTCCCGCTCAGCGGCAAACTCCTCCTCGACCCGGGCGGCGCGAGCCTCCACCTCCTTAAGTTTGGCCTTGAGGAGATCCGCCTCGAAGATCTTGTCCTTCAGGCGAGCGGAGAGCTCGGTTGTCTTCTTCGACCCGGCGTCGAGGACCTCCAAAACATCGGCGGTACGAGCCCGCTCCTCGGCCAGCGGACCCTCGACATCGGCCGCGCGCGCCTCCAAGAGGGAAAGCTTCTCCGCGGCGAACATACACTGCAACAAGAAGTCAGTACACGATAAACGATAGAGCAAAGAGATGGGCCGGGATTACCTTCAGTGTGTCGGCCCGGGCAGCTACCCCGACCTGGGAGGCCGACATCCCGGCGAAGCTCGACGCCACGTCGTCTTCAGATAGCCTCGCCCCCGGGTGGCTGACTAACTCGAACTCCAGCGGCGAGACGGCGAGGAGATCTGGCCCGAGTCGACCGGAGAGCGCCAGGCGAGGGCGAGACAGTTGGAGAGTCGAGTCGAGGGAGCCCCGGCATTTTGTTTTATCCTTCGAGGTCGAGGAGGAAGACAAGACGGTCACCAGCACGCCCGAGGGACGAGGAGCGTCGACCCCCTCCACGGCCGTGGCCCGGGGGGGGACGTTCAGGTGCGGCGTCATCCCCCGGCGCCTGAGCGCCTGCGGGGCGGGGCGAGGACCCCCTCGGCGCCGGTATGAGCGAAGGGGGGCGTTGTCCCGGTGTAGCATCTCTAGGCGAGGCTCCTCCAGGGTGACTGGTCTCGGGCGGCGGCGTTGCCTCGAGGGCTGGAACATCCTTCTGGAGGGATTCGTTGGCGACGTCTGCTCCGACGACGTCGACCACCTCGTCGATGTCCACGTCAGACGAAGACGAGGAAGACGACTCCCAGGAGAACCGGTCCTGGGCCACGGCCGTCGAATGAACTGCGGTGAAGAGGCCTCCCATCGGACCTTTGCCCGCGCCCGGCCCAGGTTTCGCAGCCGTGTCACCCTTCTTCTTCGTGGGGGGCTCCTCCTCGCTCCCGATGCGTGACCCCGCCTCTGACTCCTCATCCCCCGAGTCCTCTGTGTTCGCCCCACCCGGAGCGGATGACTCGCGGCGGTCGCTGTCCGCGTTGTCGTCCCAGTCTGCTAGCTCCTGGACGAAGCTCTTCGGCTTCGCCTTCTGCGGGGATGGAGCGGCCCGTTTCCTCTTATCACCCATCTTGGCATCGCTGGAGGGGGCGATATCCAGGCGAGGGGGAACCTCCCACTGGAAGAGCTCGCAGGCCTGGTTCCGGCGTCCTGTGATCATCTTCAAGACGATCTTCGCCTCGGATGGTAGGTACCAACCGAGGAGGAGGTTCGCCTCCCTCTCCGCCCAGGCGAGGTCATACCCTTTGGTAGGCTCGTACCCATAGAAGGGGCACGGCCCGAGGGGCCTCCCCTCGGAGAGAGGAAGGCACTTCATCCGCCAGTCGGTGGCGAGCGGGCAGATGCTCAGAAGAATGAACTCTTCGACCAGGTCTCGTGACGAGAGCTGGTGGCTCATCTCGGCCAGCGCGTCGCACCTCGCCATGTCGGTGGAGGTGGCGACGAGTTGGCGCATGGAGTAGCCAGGGGCGGTCTTGTCGCCGGAGAAACCAAGGTCGCCCACTCGGTAGTAAAACCATTCACTGCGCCAGTTCTTCCACTTGTTCTTCAGCGCCATTGCCGGGTAAGTGGTGTCGGACCCGCGGCTGCCCCGGAATTCGATCGTCCCAAAGAGGGAATGGGCGCCGTTGTGGATGGACGACGTCGTCATCACCGGTTCATGGAACATGGAAAAGCAGGTTGCCGTACTCTCCATCCTCATCATCCTCATCGCCCACTCGAAGATGGCTAGGCGCGAGATCGCCGTGGGGTTGAGATCCGAGATCTCCAGGCCAAAGTGGCCCAGGACGAGCTGGACGATGGGCGCGGCGGGGAAGGTCAGGCTGGCCTTAAACTGGTCGGCGAAGACAACGATATGTCCCTCTGGCGGGGTGGTCCGCGTGCTCCCCTCTTTGGGGAGGACGGGGCCGTGCTCGTCCAGGCCGAGGAGGAAGCTCCCCGCGGCGCTGAGGTGAGACAACATGGTCTCTGATGCTTGGGTCGTCCCGAGCCACCGGGTGTAGGTGAACTTCTCGGCTGCCTTCTTCCCCTTTTGCTTTGTAACTGCGGCGGCCTTGCTAGTCGACATGGTCGTTTTTCCCTCCTCGAATGCCAGGTCGTCCTGCAGACGCTTAATCGCGATCCAATACGAGCGACGAATCGTGCCGAGGACAGGAACCGGGCGCGAGGCTATGAGGCTTGGGCGCGGTGAGCGGCGAGGTGCGGGTGAGGATGGCAGACGTGAATTCATGAAAGGGAGGTTGGGGGTATTTATAGGCCTGGGGTGGACCGAAGTTCACGGCAACGTAACGGGCGGACGCGGAGGAGTCGGACCCGGCAGTTACGATCCGAGATCATGGGCAGAATGCTCGAAAATGGAAGATTTAGGAGCAGGGTATCCGGGGGGGCCGAAGCAAATGCGGAATCCGGGAGCCGGCGGCTCCTTGTCCCGAACTCCTTGTCCTCCCACTTGAAAAAAAAGGGACTGATGCAGCCGCGGGTGACGTCGATCCCCTCGTCGACTGTGCCTGCAAGGGGCTACAGTTGGGGAGCCCTGCCACGTCGTCCGAGACGAGGTACCCCCTGTCCGAATTTTCCTCTTACTATTCTTAACCGTATTGCCTTCCTCTTCAGACCCGCAGAAATACCAGGCGAGGCACCCGGGGCGAGGTCACGGTACGTCGTCCCTCTTGGTGAGATGCTCCCGGGCGAGGACTGGGAAGGTCGTCCCTGGCGTGGACTGGGCGGAGTTGGAGCACGTCGCCAATCCTGAACGAGGCCGATGTCAACTCCTCCCCAGGACGAGGCCAAGGTTCGAGGCTCCAGAGACACCAGGCCAGGCACCTCGCCCACGGTCAACCTCGTCCCAAGGTCAGGGACAGCACCTCACCAGGGCGTCAGGACGCGAAGGAATCCACCCACGGACGGGCTCGACGGAAAAGGGACTAGCGCGGTGGCGCTCCGTACCGGCGAAGCACATCAGGGATATGCCGGCGCATATAGTAGGTAGCGGCGAGGATAAGAGTACTGATTCGCCCAGTGTACGGTGACACAAGATTGTAACCTGCCTAAGGGCATCAATGTATATTCACTCGTGGGTCATTTTTGCCTATATAAGGACGCATCGACACCCCATGTAAAAAGAAGTTCACCTCTTCAAATTCCAGTTCCATTGCTCACCACGATCCCTGTACTAACCTCCGGCGGTAGCTTTGGGTGGTTCTCGTGGTCACCAGTTCCCCAAGTCGTCCTCTTTGCACCTCGGTCTCCCGACCCGGGGTGCCCAAGTTTACTGTCTGAGAGACATTTCGTCGACAGCCTCCGTCCAACAGCTCCCTGATTGAAAGAGCATCTAGGCCCCTAAGTGGTTTCGATGGTTAATGGCAACTCAATCTGGGATCTAATGTTTACAATGAGTGTAAGCAGGTTAAATAGGTTCCAGGAAGAAGGGTCATCAAGGGAATGATGACCACCCAAAAAGTACAAAGGTGGTTTCTAGGACAAGGGAATGGCTGTGCTAGGCAGTTGTGTCACAGCTGTGAAGAAGCTGTTGCTGTGCAAGGAGTTGTAAGCAAGGTGATGGTGGCTTGATGCGTCAAGGGCCCTGAATACAGTTGGTGGCAGGTAAAACCTAGATTTGCTAGTTTCTTTGAGTCCATAGGAAACACCCGTACTATCAAGAGGGATGAAGTAATAATAATTTGTGGAGGATCTTTTGCTCAATGCTCAGGGTGTTAGACAGTGGCACTGATGCTTTGAGATCAGTGGCCTGTGTCAACAGTTTTGCACAAGTGTGAAACTGGTTTTGTTAGCACTCTGCAGTGCTAGCAGTAGAAAACCCTAGGGGTTAGAGTCGCCGGTGTGACATAGCTGTGTCACATGTGGTCTAGCACTCTATGACTCAGGTACATCTCTGTACCAGGGGAGAGCTTGTAAAGGCTAAGGGACTTGCACTGCGATGGTTTGTCTGCTGAGTCAGAAGACTGTCGGAGGTTCTCTCCTTATTAGGGATCAGAGTAGTTGTATGTTGAGGGCATGTCATGTGCCAAGACCGGGCTGAGTAGTGCTGCTACGTCAGTTAAGGGTTCCCCTGTGTCAGCCTCTGGTGACACAGGTGTCGGTCTGCCCGAGCTGGTTATAGGTTGGGCGTAGTGTGTAGCTGTGTCACCGGTGCTTCACTTAATCCTACGTGGCAACAGTGTAACGGTCGGGTTCCTGCGAACCCTATATATAGGGGACCAGGGGAGGTCTTCGACCTCAACCATCCAAGCTAGCTCAAACCAGTAAAGCATATTCGACCGTTGCAAGCCTCTTTCACTCGGAACAAAAGCAAACCTTCCTAAGAGAGTTAGAGTCTTTGAGCAGAAGAGCATTTGGTTCCTCCAAGATTCGTTGCCGCTGAATCTATTACTCTTGGAGTGTCTACTCCTAGACGGGCGTGGGAGTTGCTGGTATCACCCAAGCTTGTGTGGGCTGAACCAGTAGTTTGTGAAGGTGATCTGAAGTCTACCTGCTGCAAGGCAAAAGGACTTCCACAAGCAAAGCAAGAGGCCTGATCGTCAGGTACTCGGAGAACAAGCATGATTCAGTGCTGGTGATCTCTTCGGAGTAGCCTCTCCAACGGAGACGTACTTCTCTGAGAAGAGCAGGGAACTTCGGTGAAAAACACCTTGTCTCTGAGTACTTACTGCATTACTTACAGTACTTGCTATTCTTGCATGCTTGTGTGATCCTAGACTTATTCTGTTCATCTGTTGTAGATCACCTTTTTACCTGTGCTATCTTAACTGTGTCTCAGTTGCTATTGATCACATCTCTTACCTGTGTTAGCTACCTGTTACACAGCCAGTCAGGTTGCACATTATTTCTGTCTTTAGCTCACCTGTGTTAGCCACCTGTGTGACAACTACTTGTTAAATCATACATAATATCTTGCCTGTGCTGTTCACCTGTTACACAGTTAGCTCACCCTGCAACTAGCTAAGATTTAATCTGTTCAATAAAGCAAAAAGAAGTAGTTTTATTTAGCCTCCTATTCACCCCTCCTCTAGTCGGCACCTTCGGTCCTTTCACTGAGCCTATACCCTTTGGTCCCTGTTGCCGCCGCCAATGGACCTGCCTCGCTCCCCGTGTAGCCGCTCGCCACTAGTAAGTCACCACAGAGCCACCGCCATCCTTCTCTCTTTTTCCTCGACGGCAAAGATCCTCCAATCCTCGCCTCTCCTTCTCCTTCCGTTCTGTGTCTCCAAGCTCTACTCCCAAGTGCCTGAGTTGCTCTACATTCCCCTAGACCCCATCGGTAAGCCGCCACCGGCCGGATCCCTTTTCTCCGTACCCGCTGTCCTCGGACATGTCGCCATGAGTAGCCGGTAATGCCCCGAGCCACCTACCGATTAAGTCCCCCGGTCCTCACTCTCTAAGCTCCTTTTTCCTGGTGGTTAGTAGCTCTAAACTGAGTTAAGCACGCAAAAGGGAGCAGTTAGAGGTCGATTAACCCAAGCTGCCGCAGCACTACCCAACCTCAATCTCTCTCTCCCTCTGCGGCTAATTCTTCCACAACACGCACTAATGCCGCTTAAACCGAGACCTGCTGTTAATCACCGGACCCCACGACTAGTTAGGGCTAAGCTCAAGGTTGATGCTCTCGTGATTTCTTTCTGTATATGAACTGTGGTGCTGCTCTTAACATAAATACGGTATCTGGAGGGCGTACTCGTTTTGGCCATATTCAGTCGGTTGTTAAATGTTTTAGGCTAATCTACACTCCGATGCCAGCTATTGAGTACTTAGAACATGAGTTGATATACCCTCTGATTTCCTCAGAACAAATAGTAAGCTTAATCTTGGCTTTCCTTACAATCAACATACGCATACATACATGCCAAATCCAACCATTGAAAGGAACGATGCTTAACTGGGTCTGTTACGATTAGCTAATAGAATCTTGCTAGGTCATACACAAGCCACCCTAAGATTGATTACTGGGTATGCTAATTGTTAGCTCATGATATCCTTCTACTCCTTTTGAGATAGCAGTGGTGCATATATGTATGTGCGTATGTTTGTCATTTTGAAGATTGATGAGAACAGATGGTGCAACTCCGATCAAAATGATTTTTGCCCCTAAAATCATTTTGGGTTCCGATGTTCTATTAAGATGCACGTGCACATTAGTTTAGGGCCAGTTAGTAATAAGAATTCTATATTCAGCCATTACATGTTTAAATGATCATCAATAACCGGATACGCCAATGAGGATTCCTGAAACCTCATAAAGAGATCCTCACCCTGCTTTAAATAGGAAAAGTAGGATCTAATTTGCTCCCATTAAGGGAAGGAGCTCATAGTACACGTTCACCATAATGTAATAGAAGTTAAAGAAAACCCTAACCGATGATAAGCCGTGAGCTGATATTTCCGCCAAGTTAACATACGACACCCAATCCTAGCTCTCTAAATCTGCTTAAAATCAAATGGCAAAATCAAACACGTTATGATTACATGTGTTGATGTGTCTGTTGTTGCATTCGATGTTCTCGGTTCTTCCTTGCACCGTTGATTTATTCGCCGTTCTTTCGACGTGTAGATACCGACGTTAGAAGATATCACGCGAAGGATTTCAGACAATTGACGAATCAGATCCAAGCTCGAGACTCGGCCAATATTGCCAGGCAAGCATTCCCACCTTGATCATGTTGAATCCCATATGTGTGAAATTAATTATTTTGTTTGCGAAACATGCATGCTATTTGGTTATCAATGATATTTTATGTAGACCTAGTTATACCCTATAGTTGCATGTGACTTAGGTTTGAATATCTGATCCTTGTAACCCTAGAAGTATTAGTCGGCTGTTCCACGATCGACAAAAGTATTAGGGCTATAGGCCTTAGCCATGCTTAGACCCGCTTTAGTTCAAAACTAAACATTTGATCAGTGTTCACAAAAACCCTAGGACATGGGAAATAAAACCCTCGAATAGTATGTGTTATCCGAGATGGCATTGGAAAGAAATGTTTGTCAAAACCCAAATAAAACTGGAGATGATTTTGATTCGAGTAAGAATGCTAAGGGCAGCCTGGGGCTGTAGAGTACCGGATGGAGGCATGATCGTCTGGGATGAACATGGGTCGAGAAATGGAGTCTTGCTCGAATCAGTTAAGGACCGAGCCTAAGTGCCACTAAACCAGTTCCCTCACCGTACGTCCACATGTCCTTTATGGGAAGGACTTGGCTTGGTACCCCGGCAAGTATTAGGGTATAGACCCGTGGGAAGTAGGAAGCATGTGCTAGGTGTTTAAAGTCCTAGAGATCCACCAGCGCCGGGCGTTTGGGTGATGATGCGACACAGAGGTGGGGAGTCCCACTTTTGGTCCAGGACGCAAAAGTTGGGTCAACCACCTAGCGGGTCCAGCTCTAGTATGGAAGCGGGTGAAGGTCTCGTTGTAATAACCCTGCCGGCACTCCTCGTGAGATGTGCTCATTTGGCCATGGCAACAAGGGGGACTTACATCTTGTGGGTAAAGCCGTACAATCTCTGCAGAGTATTAAAAACTATTCGAATAGCCGCGTCCTCAGTCATGGACATGAACTGGCAAGGCCACACATTGGTTAGACTAAGTTTTGTTTGTGAAAGCTGGGAAAAAGGGATTAAGGACGTGGGCATGACGTGTCCACAGAGTGTAATTTACGCTACACGGCTGGTAGCAAGGAATTGCAGGAGGAGGAGGCTAGCCGTGCTATCCGGGATAGCACGGGCTGAGCACTGAGTTGAGAAGGCAAGCTGTACCATCCGGGATAGTACGAGCTGAGCAGAGAAATGAGGAGGCTAGTCATACTACCCGGGGTAGTATGGACTGAGCCATCATGAGTAATGAAAAGGAGGTAGCCGGGTCTACCTGAAGAGAAGCTTATTACTTGAATTTCTCTGCTTTATAAAGCTGCTTTGAAATCTACTATTCTCGTATTTAAATTGAAAACTTACATTTCGCACAACAAGCAACTTAGGTTAGAGCTATTTCTTGATCTATTCCCTGTATGAAATATTGCCGTATATTTCCTCCTGTGGAAATAGCTTGCGAGTACATTCAATGTACTCACCTGGCTTGTTGATTTGGCCAGACGAAGGAGACACCAAATTCGAGGATACGAATACGATCACGAAAGTTAGGGCGTAACCCCAGTCAGATGCCTGTTGGGTACGGCATATCGCTGGGCCATCATCTCTTGTTTTTCCGCTGTAAATTTATAGCCACTGGGCTACAAGTATCAGACATTCGACCTTGACAGTCTATTTATTTAAATTTGTATGTATGTCAATGATATACAGGTTAACTTGTGTGTACCGGCTACTGATCCAGGGACCGGTACAGTAATCACAAGGGAGTATCTGGCCTTGAAAACCGGGTACGCCACATGAAGTCTAGAGCTGGTAAGTGCATTTTCCTTGGTTTTAAGTCTGCTATAGAAGGTTATAAATTATGGAATCCTAAAACTAGAAATGTGGTAATTAGCAAAAGTGTTACTTTTGATGAATCTGTTATGTTACATAATAAGCCATCTACTGATGTTCCCATTGAGAAGCCACATAAAACAAGTGTGTAAGTGGAGCATGTTAGTAGTTCAGGTGGTACATCAAATAAGGAGAATATTGTTATTCATGATGATGCACCTATTACTAAGAATCCTCCTAAAGTTGTGCAGCCACCACAATGTTGTGTTGCAGTTGAGGAGGTCTACGAGGCATCATAGGCCCACAATAGGTATATTGAAGAATGTAATGTTGTTGCTTATTAGTGTGGTAGAAGACATTGAAGGTACTGTTGAACCTTCAACTTATTCAGAGGCTATTACTTTAGTTGATTTAAATAAATAGATGACTGTCATGCATGATAAGATGGAGTCACTTGAGAAAAATGGCACTTGTGAGCTAGTCAAATTGTCAATTGAGAAGCCTTTCGCTGCAAATGGATATTTAAGAAAAAGGGCATTACACCAATCGAAGAGGTCACGTACAAAGCAAGACTAGTTAAAGGTTACAGTCAGATTCCATGTATTGATTTTATAGATGTCTTTTTCCCTGTCGTGAAGCATAGTTCTATTCATACTTTACTCATTGTTGTGGCTATGCGTGATTATGAGCTTGAGAAATTGGATGTGAAACTGCATTCTTACATTGGGAGCTGGAAGAAGACATTTATATGGAGCAGCCAAAAGTTTTTGTCGTTCTGGAAAAGGAGAACTTTGCTTGCAAGTTAAAGAATTCTCTTTATGGTTTGAAGCAATCACCAAGATAGCAGTACAAGAGGTTTGAATTCTTTATGATCTCTCAAGATTTCACAAGATCATATTATAATAGTTGTGTTTATTTAAAGAAAGTTAATGGTTTAGCTATCTACTTGCTCATATATGTTGCTGATATGTTGATTGCTACAAAAGACAAGGCAAATATTACAAAATTAAAGGCATAGTTAAACAGTGAATTTGAGGCGAAGGATCTTGGTGCAACAAAGAAGATTCTTGATATGGAGATTACTAGAGATAAGCACTCTAAAAATTATTCCTAAGTCAGAAATCATATATTGATATGGTACTTCATCATTTTAATATGCATAATACAAAACCAGTGAGTACTCATTTAGCTGACATTTTAGACTTTCTTCAGATTTATATCCACAGTCAGATAATGATATTGAGCACATGTCTAGAGTTCCACATGCCAGTGCAGCAGGTTCACTTATGTGTGTCATGGTATGTTCTTGCCCCGAGTTATCTCATGCACTAAGTATTGTTAGTAGATACATGGCTAATCCTGGCAAGGAGCATTGAAAAACAGTTCAGTAGATTTTTAGATACTTACAGGGCACTTCTAATGCTTGTATACAGTTTGAAAAATCTAGAGATAAACTTGTTGATTATGTGGATTTAGATTTTGCTGGAGATTTAGATAAGAGATGGTCTCTTACTAGTTATGTTTCACCATTGGAGGATGTGCCATTAGCTAGAAAGCAAGCCTTCAAGGTACTGTTGCTTTGTCCACTACAGAAACCGCGAGCTTGCAAAGAAGCTATTTAGCTAAGAGGTTTGTTTATCAAGCTTTGTGGAAGTACATATTGCACTACAATATTTTATGACAATCAGAATGTTCTTTACCTTACAAAGAGTCAGATGTTCCATGAAAGGACAAAACACATTGACATGAGATATCACTTCATTCGATGTGTTATTGCTCAGAGTGACATTAAGGTCAACAAGATAAACACACATAATAATCCAGCTGATACGATGACAAACCTGGTTCCTAACACTAATTAACATTTGCTAAGGCTTAGTTGGTATTACTCACTAGTCCTATGTGATTTTGATGCACAAGGTGTTTATGCTTATTTGATTGGAGAAGTTCATTGTTTTCTTTGACTACTAGAGGGAATTCGGCTAAAATTAGAGATTTTTGAAAAGTGATCAGAATTTAGGTTATTGTAGGGGACACGGCACCAACTCATGCTAGGCATAGAACCGAGCGATGCAGGGCTCGCGTTGGTGCATCGACGCAACTGAGTACAACCCGTTCTCTTGTCCTCCAAGGATTCTTGTTCATTGCCCCTTAATATATGCCATTGTAGTCGCACCTAAAGATGGCATGTCATCTCATGCTTGTAATACTTTTTCAACGTAGTGAAATAACGTCTTCATGTGTCCGTGATTTTTTCACAAAAATTTCCATGAAAAATCTATGCCTTGCCTTTAGATTAATCTTTAATATCGCTACATCATATTGAAGAACACGTGAGTACACCTTAACAAAAAGTACGAGAGATTGGCACATTTACTTCGGTCTACATATATCAATTATAGACCATGCTTAGGTAGGACGTTCGGGTGGATGTGTACGTATGTAATCTTTTTTGTAATAGAATAAATTGGCCTTGGAGTCTTTCTTGAATAAGCCTCGCATGTAAAAGGCCAATTTATGCATGATATTGCCATCTAAGCAAATATTAAAAGAGAAGTACACAGGGCTGTTAGGTTATCTCCTTGAATAAGCCTCGCTGAGGAGATGAGAAGTCCCATTCAGTGTCTTGCTTGCCTTGAATGCATGGAGCAAGCAGATATGGGACCATGAATCTCTAGCTGCTTATCATGACCTATACGATCTTAGAAGACAGGACGCACGAGTAATATCAGCTAGGTCCCATCAATCCAAGCAACTGCTCCAATCAAGTCTCATGTTGACCGATCATCAAGAGCTCGTTACGGGGATTTCCGCTGTCTTAGCCTGTCAGCTTGGTTAATCATGTTTGGCTAAATAGGTTAACGCATGTGCTTGCAGGGTTTTCAGACTGCTCAGTCCTCCCAAACACGCATAATGCACTACAGCAGAGCATACAATCCACACAGCTTTCCTGGGTCCTGACCGACAATTTTACCCTGCACCACCCCAAACTATTCCTTAAGTAAATCTTTTTTACGTGGCCATGCAGATCCCAGGTTCTAGAAATCTGTAAAGATGTTTGTACAATACTGGCCAAGTAGGCACGCACTTTACAGAGATTAATATTTGCATCTCTACAGGCACAGGTCATGTGTGCAGCCAATTCTGGCTCATGCAAGAGACCCATGAAACTACACAAGAAACACTGTGCGATGAAACGGCCGCACAATCGATCGATGCATGGAGCTGGGAGCAAATTTAAGGACGGCCGGGCGTATTGATTACCTCTGCGTCTTCGTCATTGAGACGCAGTGTCACGTCCCCGTTTTCTGGAGCCGCAACGTGTTGCCCGCAACTGTCCAGGATGTTGCTCAGTTGCGGAGGTGGTACAGATACAACATCAACACAGCGTTCAAACATTCAAATTATATTACATTACAACAAAATAAGTTTGGCAGCGGCATAGTTCTTACACTTGACTAGGGCATCTGAGCCCAAAACTTACATTACAAAAGGAACTTCTACCACAGGCGCCTTTGAGCGCGGATAAGACCTAGAATTCGTAGTCGTCTGTATCGAAACACTCCTCTTTGTAAGGGCCCTCTTCATAGTCCTGCGCATCTAATGTGAATTGTGCAGTAGTGAGTACACAACATACTCAGCAAGTCACATTGGGAAGCTAATCTACATAACTACATGCATGGGATTTCAAAGGAAAGATATAGGGTTATATCATCTGGTGGATGCATAGTCCTAACTTCACCTTAGTAGTTCAAAGCTTATCCGCTAAAATAGCTTTAAAACAAAGTGTTGAGTTTAATTAACCCTGCTGGGTTAACGACAAGTTTAAGCAACCATTTCAAAAATTCTACTTGTGCTTCGTGGCGAGAATCACCTATAAACACAGTTCCATTGACAGGGAACACGGCGTATTCGAATAACATTTGATATGACTCTGCAGAGTTGCTCAGCTTTATCCACATGATCGCCGTGCCTCTTAGCGTCACTGCAGCCATACACACGCCCTTCGGTGTGTCGACAGAGGCAGGCTAACAAGGCTTTTTATCTGCTCTATCTTTTGAAGTTTCTACCCAGGAACTTTTCACCACTCGCCCTCCCGAGAGCCGACGGGCCAATGTCGACTACGCGGTTCGGGAGTCGAGTGAGTTCCAGTTGTGATTTCCTACCAAGTAGTCTATCACCATATTTGCTTCTGCGGGCCTCCCAGAGAAGAGGGACAGCAAGCCAGTTCTGTAGAAGTTCAGCGGGTAGAGCAGACTTACTAGGCTAGGTTCCACGAGTCGAACATGTGGTTGAGCGATTCTTATGTTTTTCACTACGCACAAGGGTTGTGTCCTTATCTGCCTGAGTAAGGAAATCCTCCCGATTTCCCTTACTCCACGACTAGGGGCATGGCGGCACGATCAACTCGTGAAAGGCCCCATCTTCTCTATCCCCTATCGTCGGCAATTTCCTTTCAAGAAACCACATTCTCCGAGTTTTAGCTAGGGTTAGTAATTATTCCTAAACTTTGTCTAGCCTGAGTTCTAACGCTGGTGAAGGATACTGGTAGTATTTATTTTCAACCTAGGGTTTTCGAGGTGAATAAGGCCTACAAAAATTGACTGGGCTGTGGGGGGTGGTAGGTATTAACTACGCATCATGTCATTCGAAAATACCATGGTACTAAATTAATCATGCAGAAAATAATTAACTAAGCTAATAATACAATAAATAGCAGGCAATTGGGATCAACATGGACAAAGAAATGTGACTTGCCTACTGCACTATAGTCATTCGCGTCGTTGTCCTCACGAAGGTCTTTACCGTCGGGTTCCTGCTCGAGCGTCGGTTCGCCACTAACGTTCCCTAGTTGCAAGAAAATCCAAGCAAACATATACACACATAAGTCCGCGCTTGACGAATGCAAGTTGGGAGCAAAATACATATTAATTGAAAATAATACTGAAAATAAGGTGTGTGGGTGTGCGGGACTGAACCCGGGATGTCGAGAGGTTGAAGGAAAGGTTGGGGTCGGAGCTAGGGTTTTTGGACGGAAAGTTGGATTATGAGTTGTAGGAGTTTCGTGGGTTTTGGACATTAACAAGTGAGAATTTGGATCAATGGATATCAGAAATGGAACCGCATCGTCAAAACGATCGAAACAATATATTATAGGGTTTTTAGGGTTTCGTCGGGCCCGGGCCCGCAAAGGTATTGGGCCCACTAGGGCTTTTTGTTGGGCTTGAAATGGGCTGGAATGGATATGGGTTGGCCTTGGGTTTAGGGCAGGGCTTGGATTTGGACTGGATAGGGCCTGGGTCAGGGTTTGGGCTTTAAACAGAAAAAGAAAAAGAAAATCTAAACCTAAATGGGCTTACTCGGGATGGGCTATTGGGCTGCTATTGGGTTGCTTACTAGGCTCGGCCTGGTAAGGAATTAAAAGAAAAAGAAAAAGAAAATGGAAAACGGGCCGGCCGAACCGGCGTGCGGCGCTCGGATCCGGTCTAGAGGAGAGGGCAGGCCGGCCTGTTAAGGGGGAGAGGTGGCGGCCTGCGAGGAGAAGAGGCCGAAGCCTGTCGGGGTGGGGAGAAAACAGGGGAGGCAGGGAGGAGATGGCGGTCGCCGGCGGTAGGGGTGGAATCCATCGCCGGTAGGGCTCGGGGACCAAAATTGATGGGTCCAAAAGCATGTAGGGAGCTCGGGGTTTTCATTTTCGTGGAGAATAGGGCTCGTTTCCATGGGGATTAGGGTTGGCGACGAGAGCAGGTGGCTCGGATTTGAGCTCGCTGGAGATGGGCGGCAGGGAGGAAAATGGCGGGGCTGCCGGGCTCGAGAGAGAAGTGGGGGAGGCGGGGAGGTTCTAGAGGAGGAGGGGCTCACTCGGGGTTGCTCGGGAGCAAGGGGAAGGAGGAAGAAGGGAGATCGGCGGCGGCGGGAGTGGTCTCGGGTTCCACTTACCGGAGATGGGGGCGACGGCGGCGCGGTGGGTTGAGCTCGAGAATGGCGAGAGGGAGGCGGAGGGCTGTTCTAGAGAAGCGGCGGTGCTCGGAGGAGAAGGGACGGGGATTTGGACGCTCGGGGATGCTAGCAGGGAATGAGGGAGGAAAGGGGGCGAGGCTCGGGATCACCGGCTTTTATAACCGAGTGGCGAGGCGCTACCGGGTGCTCGGGGCTCGAGGAGACGGCTGTCGTGGCGACGGTGAGCTGGCATGGCGCGCGCGCGAGCTCGGGAGCAGCATGCGACGGCAAAGTGGCGAGCGGCGCAGCGAGAGGAGGAGCAGAGGGAGAAGAGGAGCGGCGACGCGTGTGCTGCGGTCTCGGGCGCTGCGACAGCAAAGCGGGCCCCACTCGGCGTCGATGCCGAGGACGAACAGCACAGAGACGCCGGCTTCTCCTCGGGCGGCGCGACGAGGTGGCGATGGCGACAGGACAGGGCGGCGATCGGGAGGAGGGAGAAGAAGGAGATGGGCCAGGGGAGGAAACGGGCTGAGGGAGAAGAGAAGGAATCGGCCCAGCTGAGGATTTCGAATTTTTCAAAATTTCAAACTTTACAAAATTGTGGTTTTGTCACACGCAGAAACACTGTGCAATGCATTGCTACTCGCTGCACGCTGCTGATGCATCACATCGGGCACAACTCATCAGCCATCAAACATAACCAACCACATGCCACTCTATCCAAAACATAAAAAGATAAAATAACAACAACACATGCCACTCTTTGTCTCTATCCGACGCGAACATGATGGTGTATCTTTGCACTATAAAGTTACAAGGCTCCAACTGTTAGCTCGCAGTGTCAGTGCCGTTCTTTTCTGTAGCTGACAGCTGATACATACAGCGGGATAAACAGGGGTCGTCAGATTCCAATTCCAAAAAATTTATGTACATGTTTGTACTTGCGGAGTGGAGATTATGCATGTTCTGTACATGTTGGCACCTTGGAGTTACAAGGCCATGTGCGTATTGGGGCTATGTAGGAGGATCAGGTTGCCAGAACCGCTTGATAGGTGCTAGAACAGGTGATTTTTATCGCTTTCATTTCGTTTGACTAATTTATTTTTTATATGGAAGTTGATCTGCCTGGAACCTCTCTTATCAAACTTGCTTAAGAGACTCAGCGCGGAAGAAGACATGAAGAAATTGCTCTGTTTATTCTCTTTGTTTAACTATAGTGTGGTCTCTATTACTGGAAAGTATCATTTCTGCGCTAGCAGGAGAGTCGAGGTTTGTTCTTCCTTTATAATTACAACTAGCCGGGTAACCCACATATTTATACAGTTAGATTTATTATATGTTGTCATATTTGGTATTATTTTCTCTAGTTATTTGATAATATCACAAACTATCATTGATTTTATTTGCCGCTACGTTAACTTTGATATATCATTCAACATACAAAAAAATTGTAACCAAAATTACGTCTTGAAATAATATAATTAGTGTTGTAGAAATATTTTCATTAAATATATTAGATTATTAGTTTTCTAGTTTAAAATACTCTTTCGGTAATAAATTTTATTTAATCATATGTGTTGTTTTCTCTATCTCTTTTACATTTCTCTTCCATTCTTTAGTGTCGATAGACAATTAAAGAGCATGACGAGGACATTGTTATTTGACGGTGAACGTACGCATCGACATCCGTAACATGCCATGCAAAGTCATAGACTTCCATACTATTATCCAGCCTTCCCTCTTTCACTCCTCACCCCTAAGTGCCTGTCTTTTCATCAATAATTTTTTGAGGATTTTTTCACCAAAAATCAAATCTAAACATTGGTGGCTCTTAACTAAACATTCTATTTTCTTCTTCCATCCACCTCATTGCTGGCTGTATGGTAGTTGCATTACTTGATTAGTGCAATATCATACCTTGAGATGCTTTCACACATGCTCGTCTTACTTGCCTCTACCATATTTCCATATCGTCGATGGCAGCGACAAAGTAGACGTCCTCATCATCCTCAAGCTTCACTTTTTAACTAAACCTATCATGACCTGACATCCTATGGCCAGCACCTAGGCATTGTGTCCAATTTTTGCTCTTGGACTCATGTGCATTAAAGTGACCTGGATGGCCATGATACTAAGCTCTTTTGCGAGAACCTAAGCCTTAGTAGTTCCTTTGCTGTCTCCTAATCAAACTGCTCTACTTCTCTGAAAATATTCTCCAAGGGTGCATCACCCTCAGTCTTGCCTTGCTACATCTGACCACCACCGTTTATTTGTTTCACAAAACTCTTTTGAAGCGTGATCCCTGCTACCTTGTTATCATGTCATGACTTACCTTACGACCTCGACGGTATTGTGTTCGTCAGCATATATTTATCGAATTCTAAAGCATTTTCTCTCACTCATTCTCATCATAGATTGTCCTTTCTGATCATGGCCATGTTGTTTTGCATCGACTTATTTTTTTTACCACAATTGGAATGCCATATAACATGCTTGATGTAATTTCTTATCTAGCACATTCCAGTCATCTCCATTCTATCTTGTCAACCTCTTACCCTATACTGCCAAACCCATGCGTATTGATATATCTAATACATGTTTCCTCTTTGTCTATTGGTAGAAGCAGCTCATAGATACTTCTGATGCTTGTTATGTTGACATTGGTTTTTCATCGCTACATGTTTTGTGCTATCGAAATGGAAATCAAATTGATAATTCTATTTTAGTTTTATTCCACATTTCAGTTTTAGGTTGAATTTCATATATAAATTCAACCGCTAATTTTCATTTAAAATTAATTCTAAAATTTAGCTATTTAGGGAAATATTGTTGTATTCTTTATCTACGTAATAAAAATTTAACTACAAATTTAGAATTTATTTTTTATTTTATTTTAGTTTATATTACATAAATTCAACTGATAATTTTCTTTTAAAATTAATTTTGAATCTATATATTTAAGGAAATAGAGTTGTATTCTTTATCCACCTAATATATAAATCCAACTGCAATTTATATTTAGAATTAATTCTAAATTTTCATTTAGAAAAAGGGAGTTGTAGTTTTTATCCACCTAATAAGAGTTATATGTATTATGGATTTCTATAAATAATCTGATTTATTTATATCCTTATAATCTAGACCCATCATGACTAATGGTGTAGATATTTAGCCTATATACATGAACATAGTGATTTATTTTTCTATTATTTTGATAATATAATAGATGTTTAGTAAAATAGGATAATGAAATTATATTAGCCATAGTTTCTATAGGGCTTGACGCCTTGACCCACTAGTTCACTTATTAAGAGACAGTAAAGCCGCGTGAGTTCGGTGCCTTCTTAGGCCCTCAGCACCTAATCTCCATCCCATACGCCGTCGATGACCCGGATCTCCCGCATCTCCCCACGCGCGTGCGCCCGCATGCCCTGCCCCGTGGGACCTATTGGGGGCGCCCTCCCTTTCAGGGACAAAATGCGTGCCCCCTGGTTGACTGGGCCTCGGCCTCGGTCGTGCTGCTACCGGGCCACCACTTCCTCTTATATCACTTAAGCGGCAGCGCCGGAGCAGGTGAGGCGACGGCCACGGAGGAGGTGAGGCCATGCTCTCCTATATCGTTGAGGATCAGAAGATTTTTGGGTGCTCTCTTGCTCGTGCTGGCGTTAGGTTTCTCCGTCCAGTGGCGAGTGGGCGCACTCGTATGGCAGCAAGGAGCACCGTGGTGCCACCATCCTCCCATCAAGCTCTCAAGCTCAAGCAGCAATGCATGAGACGTCGGGAGGCGACGTGACACCTCCGTGGTATTCTCCTCCTACTCTCTTCCCTGTTCCCTCATCTTCTCTCTCGACGAGGCTGGTGGTGATCCAGCTGGAGGCTACTCGGCGGAGGCAAGCAGCCAACGGAGCTCGCTGCAGACCTCTAACACCAGCCACACGGGAGGAGCACAGAGGCGGGCAGGCGGAGGCGGAGCTCGTCGCAGACTTCCAGCAGCAGCCGCACGGGGACGGACAGGCGGAGGGATGAACTGGTGGAGGAGGAGGGCCGCGGTCGCCGGAGAAAAGCTGTCGCCTCCATGAAGCAACAAGCGGCAAGCGACAACGAGCGGCTGATGACAGGGTTCTGTTTCTTATGCAGTGTTACTAATCTCAACATCTAGGTGACTCAGTCTCTTACTGTTGCAGCCAATCAAAAGGTTGTTCCTTGTCAAAGCAATAAGAAGTGGATACCATCGTCTTCTGCAGCAGGAAGCGATTATTCAGAACTAAGATGTGGTGATTTTGCAATTCTTCATGTTACAGAGTTTAGGCAAGGCTTGTTGGAGCTGTACAATCCTTTCGCTTTCACTCCATGCTTCCATTCTCTACAAGTCGATTGATCAATGAGAAGGTGACAGTATCCTTTCAGACTTCTCTTCTTCTTCAAACTTTTCTTTAGGAGTTAAAAGAGTATCATGAAAGTAACAGTTGTAAGAAACTAGAGCAACAGTGGTGCAAAGTCACTTTGGAGTTGTTTCGTTAAATCAGTGCTACTCATGGTTGCTCCTATCTTATGAATATGATATTCTAAGAATTGTGCAGACCATTAACAATAGAACTATTCTAATGCTCCTTTGCACATGTGAATAATCAACTCGTGGTAATTTCTTGTTATCTCTTTTGTTGGAGACGAATCAAGTCATTGAATTGCACTTGTTCAATAGAGCTGAATTGCAAGTTTCCTCACATTTCCTCTTGCAGGAAAGTTGGAATTTTTTGTACCTATGAATGTGACACTTCAGTATAATGCATTCTTTGTCTTGCTTAATACTATTAGCATATCTATGACTGGGCTAGCTGGGCAACATATGCATATTCTTTGTCTTGGGTAATACTATTTAACATATCTATGACTGGGTTAGATGGGCAACTTATGTGGCATGGACTGCAGCGTTTGTCAAATAGCTTATAGAAACAATCTTGTTTGCTACTGGTGATGGTGCAAAAAATCTAGCTAAAGCATGATCAAGCTGGCATATAAGAAAGTTCTTTTTTGCCTCTGCACTAAATTGTTCCTTCTATAGAGTACCAAAATCTATTATTGTAGTTTCACTTTAAATTATAAATTGTACTGCTATTCAAATGTGAAATACAGTGTTTCATAGCATTTTTCTGCTTCACATCATAGCTCATAATTCTTTCTCACTGTCATCTTGTTTATGTTTTCCTCTAAAAAGGCTTATTAACTTTCATCTGCCTACCATGTTAACATATTTTGTAGATCCATAAGAGCAAAGGACCTATAAAGATTTCTTGCAAACTGGCTTACAAGAAGATATTGGATCGCTATTTGAACTGCCACCTGCTATAGGGTATTCCAAAACCTAAATAGATTTTAATCCATGCTATAAATTGTTGTTTGTGTTATAACATCATATATTAAATCAAGTCAACAGCAGTGACAACAGATTCCTTTTAAAATATCGGTCGCAGCTGGTTCATGGTGCCGTTGCCGAGACAATGATGCCTCAGTTCGTGGATATGTTATAAATGTTGATATAGGATACGCGGTGGCCTCTTCATGTTAAGGTTAAATTTGTATAACATTTTTGGGAGCATTGTTGTGCTCTGACCGTTTTATGTAAACTCTTTTAGGATGGAAATACAACAAGAAGGGAGCTTCATTAAGTGGAATGGCCGGTGCTTGATGTGGTAATCTTTTGCTGGCCTTTGGACTTGTAAAGTGGCATTTCTTTGGATCATTTCCATGGAAGATTTAGATTTTACATGGCTCAAATGGCCTCCATCAAAATCTCCAAAATACCATTAAGATTTTAAAAACATTTCAAACTGTACTACAGTATTCTATAATTCCATAGAAGTTCTTTAATTGTTGACCATTTCTTTAGCCCTTTCCTCACTCTAGGTAAGATGGTCTATAATTTGCTTCCTAAAATGCAAACCTCATCTAAAACAAATAACGTGTTAATCTACAACTTTACCTGATACCAATAACAATCATGTATGTTTTATACATAGATGTTTATTAAAGTGTTTTCCTACTAATTGAATGATCATCTCTACTAATAATACCAGTTTCTTAATGTAATGTCCCTTCAAGAATCATATGTGCTAATGAAGACCAGCAGAAGGTAAGTCGAGACACAAAGTCATAAGGAGTTAGAGCTAATGAAGATCAGCAGTGGTAGGTACCTGTTGCAATTCAATTTGACAGTTTGGATGTGCTAATAAAGCTAAGTAGGCCCATGCAACTCTGATACTACAAGAGGTGTAAATCTGAAACATTTCCATCGGTCCGGGAGTTCTCGTGGAATCTATGGTAATAAAATTCGCCAATGGATTTTCGTCATACACGCATGTTTGATCTCGTTTATTTGAAGTTTTGATTTGCACGAGACGAGCGGCAGGAATCGATGAGATTACGGATAGAGTTATTCAGTAGAAAGCGCTGTGCCAGCAACTCTCGCTTGAGTTCTTTGGGAGCATGGATTTAAATATCATTAGCACCCAAATCTGAAGAAATAGATGTCGCGTACATTTCGCTATCAAGAGATATTCACGCGTCATTGGCATTTCTGCAGCGTCCATGACTGGTTTGAGTGAAACAACGACATTCTCAGGGACATAGATTGATGCGCTTGTTTCTCATAGATTGATGTGCTAGCTGTGCCATAACTGCACGGTACAGGATATCTTATTATGCGAACCTGAAATCAAATACTTTTACTTGTAAACGTGGAAAAACAGACGTGGAAAGCGACGAACTAAATCATTTACTTGTCAACCTAGAAAACAGACGTGGAAAGCACGATTAAGATGCTAATTAAGCTCCCGCATTGCTCATTATCGCAGATGTTATCCTAGGGAAAGCAAAATTAGTGTCGTTAATTAGGTTTGATTCACGGTTACTATTATGTTATGCTGAATTTATTCTATAATCTAGTGAAAAGAGATAGCCATGAAAGGAAAAAGAACTAGTTAAACAAACGGTCTACCGTATTACCAAATAATGCCTTAGGGATACGAGCCTTGTCTTAGCTTTTTCTCTCTCTCTCCCATGTCAAAAAAAAACTAACATAACATGATTCTACACGTCTTTCTTACTATAGTATAAGACGTATTTTGATTGGTTAAGATAAGACTTTAACTATCAATTACTCTATTAATATGTGTTTATGTGATACAAAGTCACAATCGTAAGTAAGTAGTTTTGCATACAAATTTAATGATATCAATTTTATGTCACATAATAAAATAATTATTAGTCAAAGTCTTATGTTAACCAATCAAAATACGGCTTCTATTATGAGTTAAAGGAAGTATATATATTAGAGTTGTGTCAATTGTACAAGAATATATATGCAACTGCACGAAATTCGGGGCCAGTCGTAGTACAACACGAAGACATCTCTTTTAAAAAAAGTTAAAACTTTTGAGAACCGCTTTGTATTTGTTAGTTCAAGTGTAATGCTCCTGCTATTAAGTTGCTTGAAAGTAAGAGTGTAAACAAATGATAGAATGTTTGCACGACCTCCCATAAATTAATGCATATACAATCTCATCCATATTTAGAGTATATTTCCAATCAATTATGCGCGGCTGCACAGAGACGAGAGCAATGCTGAGTACTGAGTACTGACTCAATAATTCTGACCTCACTCTCAGTTTCGGTGGGTTTTATGTCACGTCAAACCTATCTAATAACACCAAATTAGGCCTACATTATTGAGTCCTCTATATTACAACACCCGTCCACCTCTCGCCCGAACCAATTCAGCATGCGTCCCAAATCCCAATTCGGTGGCCCACCTGTCAGTGACCTGAAAAGGCAACCAAAAGGGTAAAACCGTAATTTCCCCTTCCAAAAAGAGATCCCGCCGGGCAGCTTAGCTAACTACCTGTCCTTCTCTTGTCCGCAAGTAACTTGGCAAGTAAGCAAGTCAGAAGCCACCAAACATATCACTTGGGCGCCCATTATCTTGTTTCCAAGAACTCAAGAACTCTGCTTGATAGATAGCTAGATAGATAGATCGATCGATCTCGATCGATCTTGATTTCCTCTTTTCAAGAATTCGACGCCGGTGCAGGATGTCCACAGAACTGCTGACGAAGTTTCTCACGTAAGTGTTTCCTCCGTCCCTGTGTGTCTGCCTCTTTTGCCTGTAATTTTGGTAGCGATTTTCCATGCATCCTCTTGGACTCTCTTGCAGGGTGCTGTTCGGGTATGCCATGCCGGCGTTGGAGTGCTTCAAGGTGGTCGAGCAGCGGACCGGCCGGACCGACCAGCTCCGGTTTTGGTGCGAGTATTGGTAGGTGATTCAGAAGCCCCTTATCTTGGACTAATTCCCATTCTTTAATTCCTTTTTGGCTGCCTCAATTGCCTAAGTTTTGTTGAATCGGTTTGTACGTGATGCTTAGACGAATTGGTTGTAATCGAGAGAACTTGGGACGTAGTGATTAGTGAGTAGTCCGTGAAAACGGGGATTGATTTGATTTCTACTACTACGTACGCATCAGAATTGGGGTGTGTTTGATGTTGAAATGTTAAATCGGAGTATGACCAAATTTCAGCAACCTTGCAGGATCATATTAGTCATTCTGGTCATATTCGATGAAATCGCAGGCGCCCTGATATCGAGGTAATCACCACCCAAAACTTACCCACTCGTCAAATGTGGCTGTACTCTACTCTCGCAAAAGAAATTAAACTGTTCTTTTTTTCTTCAGAAAAATGGTCGTAGTCTGACAAATGCTTTCATTCGAATCACAGGATCCCAATGTACTATGAGCTTAAGCTCGCCTTCCTCGTCTACCTGTGGTACCCCCAGACAAGGGTATGTTAGATGTATTAATAGTAACACCGATTCCAGTAATCTGTTGATTGATCCATGTCTGAAGTCTGAACAAACAAAGATTTACTTCCCGTGTGACTGCTCGTCGCTGTCGCGGACCAGGGAACTGACATCGTGTACGAGACCTTCGTCCGGCCGCTGGTGATGCAGTACGAGCCCAACATCGAGGAGAGGCTGCGGTACCTTCGGGCCAACGCCGGCGACCTCATCGTCTTCTACCTCAAGAACTTCACCGACAAGGGATACGAGCTCTTCCTCCGGGCACTCGACTTCGTCCGGTCGCAGGCGTCCAGAGGATCAAGGACAAGGGTAAAACCTCTCTTTTTGCTTCTCTCATTAGCGTCCTAAAAATCCCTTGCCCGCAAATTTAAGAAAATTACAAAATATTGCTCATGCGACTGTGTGATGGCTGGTGATTCACTTGATCAGTAGTGGCTACAGTATTCAGATGTTACATGCTGCGTTTCGTTTTTGGTGGTGTAGAGCTTCTTCTCGTTCCGAGGGGGTCGGGCGGAGCGGCCGAGCTTTCGCGATGACGACTTCGTCGCCGGCATGGATCCGAGGAGCACGGCGAGGCAGCGGCGACCCCGCGCCCGCAGCGATTACTAGCCGGCTAGGAGAAAGACATAGGATAGAAGTGCAAGAAATCAAAACGGTTCTAGACTAGGCCGACTCAAAGAATCAAGAGGAAATTGATGTGACATGAGTAGATTGATTGTGGATATTTAGGTAATAGGTCTCTATGTAACTCGATGTTTGGGTTGTTTATCACATATGGTTCCATCTCCTTCTTTAATCTCAAATTTTCGCTCCATGTCGCGATTTTGGCTTTGGTTCTTGAATATGTACATGTATACGTAAACTAGGCACTTTACGTACACTTTTTCCACCATTCGCTATTCACTACAACTAGGAGTGGCGGGCAGTGGAAAAGATAGTGACGGAGAAAAGTTATAAAATTTTGTTTGACCAAGAGTTGTATGCTCATGCATAAGTTTTTTTTTCATGCCTGATCACTCCTGCGTCATGTGTGAACAGTTTTAGCTGCCTGGTACATTTAGACAACTCGGATGATTTCATCTTCGAAGGAGTTCAACAGAGCTTGTATGCTTGCAAGAGGAAGTTTATGGCAGAACTAGCCCTAGTTGCCCATCCAGCTAGGAGGAAGTCGTACTCAAATTTCTCCCCATGGATGGATAACCTGTCGTCATATCTTTTTCTTTTGTTTGTACATACTCTTTTGTTCACAATTATACAAAAACCATGCAGTAGGATCCTTTCCTGCTGTTTATCCTCAAACAGGGGAGAGAGAGAGAGAGAGAGAGAGAGAGAGAGAGAGAAAGTTAGTTAGTTAGGGCATCTCCAATACAGTGATGTCAGCTTTCTCTTAGAGATGCTACAAAATATTTTTATTGAGTTGGAGGAGAGAGAGAAGAAAAAGAAGGTTGCCTTCTTTTGGTGAATGAACTATTCCTTCACACATAACATATCACTATTTTCTCCATTATATAAAATGTCTTCTCTTAAACTTATGCTTTCTAGTTTAATTTAATCTTATATTCATGCATGCATTAATTGCCAGAGATGACATCAAATGATAACCCATTATATAACATGTTTTTGTTGTTATTCTAGCTAACGTGGAAGGCATATACAACTAACTAACTCTCTCTATCGTACGTACAACTAAGGACGATAGAGAGAGAGTTAGTTAGTTGTATGTACTATAGCTATGCCCTTTACTTTTTTGAAAAGTGAAAAGAGGTGAGACAAAAAGAAGAAGTGAAAAGAGGTGATAAAAAACTGTTTTTATTTTCTTCTGAAGCTTGATTGGGCTTGGGCCGGCTCCCCAAGCCTGGTCTCTTGGCATTAGGACTCATGGCCTAACCGGCCCATATAGGCCTAAATGTATGCTTCAGAGCGGCGCCTGTGCGTTACTCAGAACAACTTGTATCACGTGCACATGCCATATTAGTATCTTAACAAAGAAACCTAATTGCGCAACAAAATAGGTTCTGCAGAAAGAAAAGAATCTCAACTATTTTACATGAGATGATAATATACAACGGTTTATGCCAACTAACTACTTAGCCTGAGCTTTCAGAATTATTAGCTCGATCTCAAGAACCATCAATCAATCCATTCAATGCATGGCTTAAAGCATATGTATGATCACGAAACGAAATCACGGTCTGACAACTCAGGCTGCCGCCACGCCTGGCATGCAGCAGAAGACGCTGGCGACTAAGGCGACGCAAGGGCTCGCGTACTTCTTGACGAACCGGTGCATGGCGCTGCCACGCCGGGTCCCCAGCGGCCCCGGCGACCGTCGCCGGTGGCGCGGGTGGGCCCGCGAGTACATCTGCGACGCCGTCCTCACGAGCGGGTCGCTGATCCCGGCCTCCGGCTGCCAGCCGCTGCCCTCCCGGAACTCCTTAGTGCCGATCACGTCCTCGAAGCTCACGTAGCCTGGCGCGGTCTGGCACCGCTTGAAGTACGCGCCGGCGTCGTCGCCGCCGTCGCCGCGTCGTACGCGGCCGAGAAGCATGTCCTCGCACATCCGAAGCGCGCTGCCGCTGGGCAGGCGCGAGCCGTCTCTGCTGCTGCCCCCGGGCGACGGAGGGATCGCGCTCATTGTAGTCGTCGGCGTGGTGGCGGCCGAGGAGCGGCTGCGAGTGGGAGTGCGAGATCTCCATGGACGACGCGTGTGTCCAGAGGAGGCGGCGTAGGCACGAGACTGACGACGGCGATTAGGAATAGGAAAGTAGGTGAAGTAAATAAGGGTGGTTAAATTGGTATAGAACACGGACTCGTTTGTATTAACTGCGTTTGTAATAGGCCCGGAACTCGGCATTACGGGCCTCAAAAGACATGGCCCAGAACTTGCTATGTGGGCTTATAGGCTCGTAAGGCCCGTGTGCCACTCATTCGTCTCTTCAAACTTGCCACAATTCATGGGCTGTTTGGGAGCACAATTGGCTCCCACGAGCTCGAGAATCCATGAACCTCCGGAGATCCTTTGAGCAAGCAATGGAGGATGGATGTAATTGATGATGTCTTCCTTCCGACGGATGCTGAAATTGTAAAGAACATTCCATTAAGTTTGGTCAATCATGAAGATTTTTGGGCATGGCATTATGATCGGAAGGGTATCTTCTCGGTAAGGTCGGTGTACAAAATGATTATTGAAACAAAATTTCAAAGGGAAGCATGGCTTGCTGGAGGAGTTGGTGGCTTGGATACAGCTGGGGATAGGAAGCAGTGGTGATCGCTGTGGAAGCACAAAATTCCAAGTAAAATAAGAGTTGTTGCGTGGCATCTTGGCCATGCATCTTTACCAACAGTGGATACTCTTCTTCGTCGTAGACTGTCGCAGCATGGGAGATGATCAATTTGCCTTGCTTCTGACGATTCATGGCGTCATTCGCTGATTGGTTGTACGATGGCTATGTGTGTCTGGGTGCTTCATGATGATGAGCTGACAGAACATCTTGCCACGAATGTGATGGTGGATGCAAAGCTTTGGCTATTTTTCATGGCAGAATCGTTACCAAAGGACTTGTTCACGAAAGTCTTAGTGACGCTCTGGGCTATTCTGGGCTATATGGCGTGCAAGATGACAAGCCATTCATGAAGAAGAGTATTAGAGTCCCCAAGCTACTTTTCATATGGGGGCTTGCGATGTAGTGTGTCACCATGACAGAGGAATTTTCATGGGGGCTGCAACAAGAATCATACCGGGTGTAACGGATTCGATGATTTCGGAAGCGCGTGCTTGCACGTAAGGACTCTCGCTTGTCGTTGATTTGCAAGTTGCAAAGGCTCAGGTGGCTTTCGGATTGTTTGGTGGTAATTACTAGCTTGGAGAAAGATAGCCAGTGCCAATTTGGAACAATCATCCGAGAGATCAGGGCCCTGTGTGGGAATTTTTCAGACATCCGCTTCTGTCATGAGTATAGAGAAACGAATTTTGAAGCTCATAATGTAGCTAAAGCTGCGATTAGTCTGTCTCCTGGACGCCATGTCTGGCTCTTTAATCCCCTAGACTTTTGTTGTATTCCAAACAATATCTTGGTTGAATAATATATCGGGTTTCCCTCAAAAAAATCATGGGTTCCTACAAACTATATTGCACGAAAGAAAAGAAAAGAAAGAAAAATTACAGTTAGCTATTGACTCTTCATTTCCTCTAGTCATGTAGAGTCGATATTAAAATAACTTATATAATAGGTCATCTCGTAGACTGACTTTATACAAGGAGTTAGCATTAAATGTAGTAGCATACAAAGTTAATGAGGTTAACTCTAAATCTTTTTTTTATAGAGCCTAACTCTTCACTAAGAAAAGAATATAACATTTTTATTATTTGACCAACCATCGAGAGAAGCAAATACAAGAGAGGTACACTAATTACTAAAATTGAGGAAGTCACAATTAATGAAAAACAACTAATTGGAAAGCAATAGTATTTCTAATCCTTCAAGCTACCATCAAATAAAGTTGACTACATATTTGATCCCTTACTTAACTAAAATTATAAAAAGAGTATAAGAAGTAGGAGGGGTTTAATCATGAATCCATTGGTTTTTCTATTTAATTAAAGCTTATTACTTTTCGCTTTTTTAGCTGACATCTTTAGGCCCCTCACAATGCTCCAACTTGGACTGGTGTTAAGATATGCCACATAGGCAAGAAGATGATGTTGCGGGGTAATTAAGAAGGAGGGAGATAGTTTTGGTGTCTCCAGGAAGAACCGATGCTAAGCGCGTGGACCTATGTAAAATGCCTATGTGACATCTATGTATTGAGAAGTTTAGTTGCTAAACAATTAAATAAAGAAAGTTTAGCTACAAAAAGCTAAGCACCTATGCATTGAGGAGTTTAGTTGCTAAGCCCTTTCATATATTTAGCATCTCATCTAAGTACCTATATATTGGAAAAGGCATTATAGATGTCCTACGAAGATTGTCTGTCCAGCTAGTCATTATTGAAAAAGATAAGTTGAGCCACGCAAAACAAGGCACAGTAATGCTGGCGTGGCATTCAAAATATTCCGAACGGACCTAACACCTAGAAATTGCAAAGTGTTTGTAGTTTTGCACGAGACAAACTGATTAAGTACTCGACGGCTTGGAGATTCCAACGAAATGAGAGAACTTCCAAAGTGGGACTAGTGTCTGGGTGTGAGCCGTATGCCCTAGCAAGCCACCAGTACGAGTCACTGGCAGGTGGGAGTATGGGTGACTGCGAAAACTAGCACTGGTACACTACCAATAGGAGTTGACCAGATATAGTAGCCAAAACCTATAAGACCAGGTCTAATTCCTCATCTAGTTAGACCCCTCTTAAGAGAATGACACGTCTCTTGCACAACTCTCAAAGCAACCTAAAGTCTTTCTTCTCCGCAAGCCTCATCCCATCTAATCGATTTTCTCAACGACGCCACGGAGAATGGTTCTGATCAATCTCGGCAGCGGCGCCCCCTCCGCAGTGGCCGCACACGACGGTTCTGTCGAGGAGCTCGCTCCCCTCGCAGTGCTCCATGGCAACGTGCAAGCCCCTCGGCATACTCGTAGGCCACGCGGAGACTTCAAATTGTGTTGAGATTTGTGCAGGAGACATGTCATCTTTTAAGAGAGGTCTAACTAGATGAGGAAATAGACCCGGTCTTAGCTGTAGCAACCAGCAAGCTGCTCATCCTCAGCCAATGCCAATCTGTAGCAGCTATGGCGTACTGCTACAAAATGTCCTGAGCGCGCGCGCAGAGCAAGCGACAATTAACGGCGACGCACCTTGGTCCCGGCCCCCTCCCCGGTTGTTCAGTGTAGTCACGAGACGGACGCCCAGAACCTGCCTCACTGATCACGGAGCCCCCCCACCGCTGCCCTGCGATTCTCCTGATTTCAGTAAGTTTCTTCCACGCCACACAGGTCACGTTATATTGCGCGGCGTCCCCGTGCACCGATCCGTTTCCCTCGTTCCGAGTTGTCTTGCCTCCACTGCTCCACTCCCTTAGCTAAGAAACCAAGAAACGTCCAGCAATGAGGGACGTGGCCGCCGCCGCCGGCGGCGGCATGGGGGCGATGATGATGGCGCCGCCGACGGACGGCCACTCGCCGACGAATGCCGCGCCGCCGCACAAGATGATGACGATGATGCACATGACCTTCTTCTGGGGCGACCGCGCGGTGGTGCTCTTCCCGGGCTGGCCGGGGGATCGTGGCTCCGGGATGTACCTCCTCTGCCTCCTCTTCGTGCTCGCCCTCGCCGCGCTCACCGAGGTGCTCGCCCTGCTCTCGCGCCGCCTCGCCCGACGCGGCGGGGACGACGCGGCTCCGGCCACGGCGTCCTCCGCGGCGCTGCTGACGGCGGTGCACGCCGCCAGGATGGGGATGACCTACCTGGTGATGCTGGCCGTCATGTCGTTCAACGTCGGCGTGTTCCTCGCGGCCGTCGCCGGCCACGCCCTCGGATTCCTCCTCGCGCGGAGCAGAGTGCGCACCGGCGCGGCGCGTGACGGTAGCGCGCCCCGTGAGCTCGTTGGCCTTGGCTCGGACGGATTCAAGCCTTAGTTATCGGCAGCGTATCTATCATCCGGTTAAAAATGCTCCTGTAACATCTAATTTGCATGTACAAGTACACATCGCTATCAGTGGTTCCAATGTGTACTAGTAATCCTAAACCCTTGATATCTTGCTAAAATTATGTTTGTGTTTGTTGTAGGCATCTGATCCATAACTTTGAGGATGGCCTGGCGTGCGTGTGTTTTGACGAATAACAGTAGGAGAGTTTCCTACTGCAATTCTTATTAATTTAAAAAAAGTTATTTATAAATAAAAGCAAAAAGATTACAAATGTTGCTCAACCCATTCCTGAAACTAAGTTGTATATTTCCTCCCAGTCCCATGGACAACCATGGCCAGACAGGCCGCCAGTTCATGCTTGTAGACCTGTTTCCATCACTCAAAGGATGGAAACACACTGTCAAAGATTTTCTTATTCTGGTTACCCAAATATTCCAGGAAGCAATGATGATGATCTCCATGAAGAGAAGACCTGCAAATTATTTTTTAGATCTCCAAAGCCTCGTGAACAGAGAGATTAGGAGCTCTGTTTCGACATAGCTGGGGATAGTGAAAAAATTTCGATGCAGCAGATTCCTTGTGTTCAATCTATCATGCAAGAGCAACCAAAAAGAAACTTTATGCTTGACTTGACAAGAGGTACTCCAAATCCAATTGAAATGAGGAATGGCAATCTGATGTCCAATCAAAATCTTATATCCTCTCCTCGTTTCAAAAAAATAATAAAAATCTTATATGCTGTCAAGGAGGAACAGGAAGCCGGGCCCCACATGCAAGTCCACTGATCCTCATGATCACCTAATTGAAACTCAGCACAAAAGATTTCCAATTCAATAAATTGCTGAAAGACTTGCTGAAATAGAGGCGGATTAAAAAGATTCTCTATATTCCTGGTTGAGCAACTGCTTGAATATGAGCTTGACATTTTTGACAAAAGAGAACAAGTGAGGGTATTTCTGGGACAATAAATGAGTAACCCATAGTAACCTGTCCAGAAGAAAGCAGATTGACAATTTCCCGCATCGCATTTTGCAATTCCTTTGTAAACGTCCGGAAGTTTCAAATTATCTCTCCACCAAAATGGACCGATCGACTGAATGATCATGAGGACGACCATTTTTGCATAATAAGAATGCCACACAAGTTTAACCCATGGCAGATGAGAATGGTTAAAAAACCATCACTAGTGATTTGCTTTACGATTTTAAGGAGACGATGTACCTTTTGGTTGAATCTCTAACCTTGATGGCGGTTTGGGTTAGAGGAGAAGGGTATATACGTAGGGAAGGAAATTTTGGCTCAGTAGATTGTGACATCGTCTGCCAATAATTTGTTTTCATATTTTTGTAAATATTGACGGTTTGTTAGGACTAGTCCCCACATTGATTGTGGGAGAGAGAGAAGAGAAGTGTTAGAAAGAACGACATGAGTAGATAAAAACACAAGAAATCAATTTTTACGTGAAAAACCATCGAAATCTTGATTTAGCTTATATAATGTCGAGTGTAATCATCGATAAGCTGAGACGTCAACTCTAACTCAACAGCCGATGTATAAATACTTTGATCGGAAGAGTGTTATGGCCTCAGAGAACCTGGAATATCAACTCATACCTCAACAGCTGGCAAACTGATACATCGGCTGGAGTAGAGTGATATAGTTTCCACACTCTTGGCTAACTGAGCCGGAACATCAATCCTAATCTGGTCTCGGCAAATTAATGCTCGGCTGGAGTAGGATGATATAGTTCTCAACATCTCGGTTAGCAAGTCGCTTCACATTGACGATCACAATCGAGCGAGATACAAAATTGATTTCAAACCCCTACACACTTCTTGCACTTTATAGACATATACGCAAACCACATGAACTATGTTTAAATCAATAACTATCACACCGGAGCTCTATAGCATGCACAGTAAATTTCAATAATAACTACTCTTACAACAAGCAAGTTTAACAACTAGATGTACACATTGGTCACACAATCAAGTACCAAACACAACAGAAGTTAATAGCAACTTAGGCAGTCGCAAAGTTAATAAATGCCATAAGATGGCTTCAAAACAATAGGGCGACACTATAACCTTTCCGGATCGCTACCCAGGATTCCCTAAGCTGATGCGTTGTTGTATTTGATTCTTCACGTAGAAGCCACCCATTTGGGGGTTGACTCTCTACGTAGCAACCAGATCATAATAAAAGCAGGTGAGTAAAAAAAATATTATACAAGACTTACGCCAAAATAGTCATAGATGCACAAGCTGTCAGAGAAGGCTATTTATGGACTGATTTACATAAAGCTAGATTATTCTTTTCATTATTCTAGATAGATGAAATTCGACTACTAGATTAATTAAGAAGATAAGCAAGCGTTCTCTAAACTATTCTATTGCTTCCATCATCATCTCCCACATATCACCTTGTCTCGAGCCTTCCTCACACCAACCATGAGGAAGTGGTCACCAATTCATTACTGAATACTTGATAGTTTTAGTTTAGCATTAAAGTTGCCTAATATGATGCAATTAATTACCAAGTTGTCCATAATCGCAGATACGACTATTCGAATAGTTCTAACCATATAGGAGTGTATAAGTTTACCTATATGTGTTGATCGACTCCTAATACCACAAGGTTAACACATTTCATGAGGTGTGTTGGCGGAGGGAGATCGACCATGACTGTTACAATGTGTTTTGACTTAACCTATGAGTCACTCATATGAGCTAGTCTGTGTACACCTGTCCGGTCGGTACCCCGACATGGTCCCACAAATTATATCAGGTGGTACATCCCCAGCCTCATCAAGACTGTGTGCCCTCTACTCATATATTGATATAACACTTCCCTTCCACTTTTCACACATATGGAAAATAGACATAGAGAACTAAGCGGCTCATAAGCTAAGTTTGGGTAAATTAGTAAGTCGTGAGGGTTTCATACGCCCTCGTGTAGAAGTATGTTTATCTTGGATCAACATACATTAGAAAATGGTATTACAGGAAAACAAGACAATCCACCATGTTTCCAACCATGGCATCTCGTCTAAGTCCATAATCATTAGTCAAATTCTTTAATTACTTTCCAGTAGTCTATGATTATCACTAAATGTGATACATGTACACCTACCTTGATTCATCGGACCATCTGAAGGATCATGACTTGACGAATCTAAGCATGGCTAAGCAAGTGGTAATATTGTAGGACCACTGGTTGCTAAACACTTGACTAGCACTAATCGTGCTATGTTGGAAGAAATAACATTGTGGTAGGGTTACTAGATAGGTTAATGCAAAGAATATGACTATTAACTAACTACAGACAAAGTAGCATCATAACACATGCAATAAAGAGGTTGAACACAAATAGTATAACAACATTTGCTTAGATGCTTCACTTATATCATAAGAAGGCATTATTTCATGTCATATGGTTTCATTTGTGCATTCATTTTACAATCTCTACTCCTCTTGCAATATCAATAACTGGGACATCACTAGGCCCGGAGATCACTTTGTAATTCCAAGAGGCTTTCTATTTCTCTTTCATTGAGTCATTCCTCCCCCATTTTATTTTCTAGTGACCAGAATGATGAGACATCATAATCTTTGTGGTTGATATGATAACAAGCGGTACTCATAATAAAAACTGCTTCATTATCCTAAGTGCGACAATCATTGGGAATCACTACACTTTGGTACATAAGGCTTTGTACTTGAGACTTGTCTCTAGTAGGTAAGCACCGAAAGTTTCATTGTGATATTGTCTTAATCTCTAATTTATTCCCTTGTAGGCATTGGTAGGAAGTGAGCTAATAAAGAATTTATTTTTTATTCTTATTGTGATTTTAAAATTTGAGTTTCAAAGAAAATCTTAGGCTTAATGGTTGATAATAATTCTTTTTAGAAAAATGCCTATGTGTTACAATATTTCTTTTGCTAAGATTTTCAAGTATTATTGTATTGAAGATATACAATACACCGCTATAGTTTCATTAACTCAAAGAAATCATCAAACTTAAGTTCCTTATGGATGCTTTAAGCTTGGGGAAGCTTAATACATAAAAAAAGTATCATATTATTATGAGTTTAATGATGTATTTCGTTACATTTTTATTATATATTTAAAATATGTTTTGGATTATTAGATATACTGCCAGACAACATATTTATCCCTTCATTTTGTATATATAGGAAAGCACCGCAAAAATCAGAAAATCAGGTGTATTCAGAAATGTTCCGGAGGGGGAAGACTTCGCATGAAAGGAGGCAACCAGGAGAGCCAACCCTAGGCAAGGCGGTCGAAGGGGGCATCCCCACCTGATGCCTCCTTCTGTCACCTGGGCCCTCCAGGGCTCGGCTGCCGCTGTGCCTTCATGGGTAGATCCATTTCACCTTTGAATAGACCCCCTACGGATTTTCCCATTCATATACAGAAGCATTCGCCTTGAAACGAGGAGAGAAGTATTCGGAACAAAGAATATAGAGGCCGTCGGCAACCACAATTTCCATCTCCACAGATCATCACCCACATCAATCCTTCATAAATTCTTATTATGACTACCATTCATCTTCAGCGTAATTAATTATTTAATTGGGTGTTTTATGGTACTATGTCATTAATAGTTTTACTTGATTATGTGTCGTTAATTGGCCATGCAAGGCATTTAGCATTGCATTAGTTGGTAAGCACGGAGGATGATGAAGAGTAACCAACTTTATGGTCCTCTCTTTTATTTTCTAGCAAATTTATTAGTATTGTTCTGACTCATGCATTAATGTACGCCTCAAATTGGTGGTTGGGCAAGGAGTATAATTATTTCTACTTGTTACTAATAATACTAACCTCTCATCTAATTGTTGCAAATTTGTAGTTGATACTTTTTGTTGCAAAATACCTATTACTTGTTTGAGAATTACTACTAGTGAACATATATACATCATGCCTCATTTTTAGCTATTAGAACACATCTCCTAGAACTTTTAGTATTTTGTTTATCTTATACTTATTCCAAAAATAGTTTAGGTTTCTTAGCTCAAGTAATTGCTCATTTTAATTATCTATTGCATCTTAGAGGTCCAGGCTATTTGAGGAAGGTAGTCGTGTATCTTGACCGTTGCTCTTTAATATTTTTAGTGCAATTTCATATTTGGGTCCAAGTGAGATTAATCACCACCTTCCTGTGGGTTCGACTCTTTCTCGTCAAAAATGATATAATTGATCCTGCGCACTTGCAGGCCAACAGTCAGCCGGCCACCGGCTGGCTGAGTTTCGGCCCAGCCGAAGGTTCGTTTTGCTTTTTCTTTTTCCATTTCTTTTTCAGTTTTCCGCTGAGTTTCGGCCCAGCCGAAGGTTCGTTTTGCTTTTTCTTTTTCCATTTTCTTTTTCAATTTTCCTTCTTTATTTAAGATTTGAACTTTGAATTCAATTCAAATAAGCTTTAAATATTATGTAAATTTGTACAAGGTCTATTGGGAATATTTTTAACCTTATAAAATGCTTCTCATGCCACATTATTATATGATATATTTTCTAATAAATAGATTTATTTTGGCCTATAATTGGGTTTGAACTACATGTATGTTGTAAATTCATCCCAAATATCTGGGAAAGTTCTTGTAGGCCTGGGATAGCATATCAATCCTCAATATGAATTTTCAAGAATTTTGCGTACTGGATGAATCTCCAAATAAATGATTGACATTACTTTTCATATGCATTTTAATGTTTTTGAATTTTAATATACGAGTTAATCTACCCAGAAAAATCTGGAAATTTTATGAGGCCTTCCTAATATACCAGAGAGATTGTGATTAAAATTTCAGAACATTCTATTGGACTAAACTTGTGCAATTTGAAAATTGATGGTCTAGCTAGGTATTGGAGTATACCTTACGATAGATATTGCCTCATATGGTACTGTTGCTTTACTTCTTTTTCCTGGTGGCTGGAATATGGACCACAATGGTGGTCAGTCTGCTTCTGGTCATCCCGTCCGCTTCTTCCCTTGGTGACCTTCTAATGGTTCCCTTGTTGTTCTTGCTACTGTGTATGTTGGGCTTGCTCACATGACTTTTTCTCTCGTTCTCTTGGTTTCCCTACTGTTGCCTTAACATGCAGAAGGGTTTGTGCTTGCTGCACATGGTCACGGCGAGGAAAAAGGAGGAGCAGCACATGCTTTAGTTGGTTGAGGATGAAGATATACAAGTATAGATAAGGTAGATGAGTCCTGCAGCTTGTGTGTGAGCTGCTTGCAGCATTAGATGGCTGTTGTGCTATCCATATGGATGTGCTTCAGTTGTAAGGTTCGACAGCTGCTTATGCTGATTCGTAGAAGTGTCAAAGTAACACCAAAGAAGGAGATAAGAGAAAAAAAAGATCTAGGTTGCCTGCCCACTCTCTCTACTAAATAAGTTGGTAATCATCTGTTTATATTATGCTTAGTAGTACACTTTGATTACTGTTAGATTCCATAACTCACTTGTAGTTTTATAATCGTAGCATGACTAATATGCTAATGTGTAATTTATCTTTACATCGCAACTATTGGTTCAATAGTTATTTTGGGTTGCCATTTAGATATATTTTTAGAATTGCCACTTGGGTTAAGCCACGTATATTACTTAGCTCAAAAATTCTATGAATATTTATAGGTGATCCTTATTTTGTTTCTGGCTCAACAAAAATATTTAGAGCTTGTAGTTCATCATTCTTAGTTGCATTATTTAATTGATTATTACTTAGCCCTTTAAGTTGTTATTTTGTTGCTTTTATGTGTATGCATGAGATGATGTAATGCAAAAAATTTAACTCTTGCTCAATTTCATCTAAATAACAAAACGGATGTTACAAAAATCCTTCCAGGATAACGATGGGTGCATGACGGAGATCTTCATCATATCAGAAGAGTGTTTACAAAAGACAGGGATTTGCAGTGAGTTGTTAGCTCATCCCGTGCGGCTTACAAGCAGTATATATGGTGGTGTAAAACTGACTCGAGTCGAAGACAAAAATCAACCGTAAAAGTAGAAGAATTCATACCACCATCTTTAGACCCTAGCCTCCGCTACGATAGACCTCGGCCTCTTACTAGAATTCGGATCATACATCAACAAAATGGAGCACAATTTATATGTGTTTTCACCATTTGAGCTAGCCTTCCTAGGGGGACAGCCCAAAGTATACCTGTTTTTCACATTCTCGACACCACCACCAACACGGTGACACCACCACAACATTAGAAAACACTATCTTTGATTTCTTTTGAGTAAATCTCACTACCTTACTGTAAATTTGGTAGGTGAGATTAGTTCAATTCAACAATTTGCAAAACGTGAATTCGACATCTTAAACTTGACAAAGTGGTGCATGTTTGGTCTAATTCTGCCAACAAGCGAGCCAAGTAAGACAAAATGCTCACGTGGCAACTAAGCTGGCTTAGGGGCAACAGATGGCCAGGTTTATTTTTCAAAAGGTCCTTCTCTATTTCTTATTGTCTCACCCCTTCACTCTCGCTCATACACCGGATCTCAATCTGTGTCTCACTCTCTCATCCATGTCCTCTTGAGAAATCATCCATATTTGTGCTTGAGATTCATCATTGTTGAGCCAATGTCAACCTCTTTGGTGTGCACAACGTTTTGCACTCTGACCACGTGGGGAGATGACAAAACGGAAGGGTGCTGATAGCAATGGCAGTGCAAAAGGCGGCTTGTTGGTTGGGAAGGCGATGCAATGGATGGGAACACCGGCAACATGAAGTGAGTGAGAAGATAGAGAACGGACAATAAGAGAGCACGATACAAAGGAGAAGTAAATTAGGAGTGCACGTTGCACGTGGCCAAGCCGGCATACCACGTGGACTTTTTTTCCATCATAGACTCTTTTGGACCACGGATACATCACTTTGCAAACTAAGTTGTAGTTGTTGTTTCCGTAAGACCTTAGATATCAACTCTATTTGAAATGTCACCACAATATGCTAAAATCTACCAAATATGAAAAAAAATTACAAATTTCGGTAGAGTCTCTGTTGGGGGAGTCCGGGCGAGGCTCCAGGACGAGGTACCCCCCGTCCTCTGTTCATGTCATGATTAACGTAAGGAGTTATGCAGGGGTCTTAGGTGGGATCCAGCCAACGGGAAGCCATCTTGGTCGGACAACTTAACCGCTGAGGCGAGAAGCAAGTCGGCCCCCACGGACGAGGTAAGAGGGCGACTCGGCCGGAGCGAGGAGGAAGGCGAGGTGGGACCACCGGGTACGGACGACGTCACCGGCGCAGAGGACGACAAGGGCGGAGGCGAGCCGTACCGGCGAAGGGAATCTACGAATATACCGGCGCATGTAGTAGGTAGGGGCGAGGTGGAGAGTACGAGTTCGGCCAAATGTACGGTGACACGAGCTGAGAAAAGATTGTAACCTTTAGAGGGGTAGCGATGTATTTACACTTGTAAGCCGGTTTTGCCTATATAAGGGCAAGTTGGCACCCCGTATGAAAAAGGATCAATACAAGCTTCCACCACACATTCTTCAATACTTTTGTCTTCGGCGGTGGTTGGATAAAGTCCCGCGGACGCTTGGCTTCGTTCCCCAAGTCTTCCCCTGGCACCTCGGTCTCCGACCCGGGGTGCCTACACCTGCTGACCGAGAGCCATCTCGTCGACAGTTGGCGCCGACCGTGGGGACGAAGGGGCGAAGTACTTCCTGAAGCGGGTCTCCATCATGCCGCCTCGACCGAAGAAGGGCGCGACCACGACGAGGCGGAAGGCGGCGGCGAGCAGCAGGCGCGGGGTCCAGCTCCCTCCCCCCGCGGCCGAGAGCGAGACGAACGTGGAACCAGCGAGAGCCGCCCCGGAAGGTCCCGACGGTGCGGGCGAGCTCACCTCCGGCGCCGCGGCAGACGGCGCGTCGCGGGCGGCTGTCCCGTCCTCCGTGGCGCGAGCGCCACCCCTGGCGGGGCCCTCGGGCGGACGGACCCTGCCGGACACGGTGGACGACTTGCGCCGGCAGGCCGACGAGGCGGTGAGGAACTCGGTGGCATTGCAGGCGCGCCTCCGGGCGGCGGAGCTGGAAGCCCAAAGGGCGAACTCGCAGTCCCAGCAGATGGCCGACCTTTATCGAGCCCAGCTTGAAGCCACACGCGCCCTAGCAACCCCCCGCCCCCTCCGGAGGCATCCGCCGCGGAAGACTTGCGGCGCCAGTCGGCCGCCGACTGGGCCGCCGCCCGAGCAGAAGTCCTTGCCCCGTCCTCCGCGGCCGAGTCTCTCCTCAAGGACCTGGACGCCGCGCGGGCCCGGGCGGCCGCGCTTATGGGCGAGGCGGACCGCGAGGCAACTCGCCTCAGGACGACCGTGCTGCTGAACCAGCAAGTCGCCCAGGACGGAACCCACGGCGGCAATGCGGGCCCGGGCGCGAGTACCCAGCGCCCAGGCAGGGCGCACGAGGAGCAAGATCGGGCGGGGCGCGGCGAGGTCGTCGACCTCACGAGCTTGGCGAGCCCGCTGAGCCCAGGGCTCATGGCGGTCCCGTTCCCGCCAAAGTTTCGTCCCGCCGACCTCCCGAAGTACGCAGGCACGACGGATCCGGTCCTATACACAAGGGTGTATGAGGCCGCCGTGATGGCCTCGGGCGGTGGCGAGGCCATCATGGCGAAGAGCCTGCTTCTCGCCCTCACCGGCATCGCCCAGGCCTGGTACCTCGGCCTGGAGCCTCGCACGATCTACTCGTGGGAACAGCTCCGGGACAAGCTGCACGGGCACTTCCAGGGGTGTCGGAACAAGGAGATGACCTCGACGGACCTCAGCAACCACCGGCAGCGACCCGGCGAGACCATCCGCGCGTTCCAACGTCGCTTCTTCGAGGTCCAGTGCCAAGTGAAGGGGGTCGCAGAGCAGACGATCTGCGAGGCAGCGAGGCGAGGCATCAACAACGAGGCCTTGGCCGACAAGCTTGAAAGGAAGCGCCCTTCCCGCGTCGAGCAGCTATACGATATTATGGAGGTATACGCCCGAGTCGAGGAGGGCAGATTCTGCGAAGGGAAGAGGCCAGGGCGACGCAGGCGTACCTGGAGAGCGAGAAGACTGAGGCCGAGCGGCGCCGGCCGAGGCGCCATGAGATACATCACGTATCAGACGAAGGGCGACCGCAAGAAAGTCAAAGGCGTCAGACCGCCCGCTCCCCGCCTCGCGCGCCTCCGCGCCACCATGGAAGGGAGCCTTATACCCGACCAGGGCCAAGCCGAGGAGACCCAGCACCTCGCCCGCGAGGGGCGCCTCGCCCAAGACCCCGGCGAAAATACTGCGAGCTTCATAAGCTCTGCTCGCACTCCACAGAGGAATGCGAGGTCGTCGCCCGCGCGCGGGCCGACGCCCCCCTCCCCGGGCGGAGGGCGAGCGGCGCAATCAAGAACCACGGGGCGAAGCCCCACTCGAGCTCCCGCCACCACCACCTCGGCGCGGCTCTCCACCCGGCGGCCATGGACCTCGTCGCGTCGTCCACACAATCACCGGCGGGGGTGCTTGCACTTTCTCATCGAAGCGCCAGCGCAAGGAATACATTCGCCGGGTCCAGCACATCGGCGCGTATCCGCCGACCGAGCTCCCCGCCTGGACGAACACCCCCATCACGTTCGGCCCGGAGGACGCTGTGGGCGTGGTCCTTCCGCACCACGACGCCCTTGTCATCTCGGCCGTCATCTCCGAGGTCGAGGTCCGGCGCGTATTCGTGGATGGAGGCAGCTCAGCAGACATCCTGTTCACCTCCGCATTGGACGAAATGGGTATCCCGCGAGCATGTCTGCAGCCTCCCGGAATCCCCCTCCTCGGCTTCGGTGGTGAGCCGATCAGGGCCCTTGGACGAATCGAACTCCCAGTAGAGTTCCGCAGCAACGGCCTTTCCCGCGCCGAGACCATCCTCTTCGACGTCGTCGACATGCCTTACCAATACAATGCCATCCTCGGGCGGCTGGCGCTCAACAAGTTCGGGGCGGTTCCCCACCACGCATACTTGTGCATGAAGATCCCCGCGCCTACTGGAGTCGTGACAGTTCACGGCGACCAAGCCCTCTCCCGCCGCATCGAGCAATCTGCAACCATCAGATACGTCCACGACGTCGTCCCAGCGGCCGAGACACCACGCTCCACCTCGCCTGCCTCAGGCGAGGTCCTCGGCATCGACCCCGCCCCCGACCAATTCATGTCGGCTACCACGGGGTGGTGGGTCCCTAAGCCCAGGCCGGACGGGGAAACTCGGTCTGTTCCGTTATCCGAAGACGAGCCTCACAAGACCGTCCTGGTCGGGGCAGATCTCCCGGCCGAGGCGGAGCAAGCCCTCCTCCTCGTCCTACGGGAGAACGCGGACATATTCGCCTGGGAGCCCGAAGATCTGCCTGGGGTCCCCAGGAGCATAATCGAGCACAAGCTGTAGGTCCGTCCCGGGGCTCGCCCAGTTAAGCAACGGCTGAGGAAGATGTCGGCTGACCGACAGCTCGCCGCCCGCGAACAGGTCGCAAAATTACTCAAGGCCGGGGTCATTCGCGAAGTACTGCACCCGGAGTGGCTGGCGAATCCGGTGCTCGTCAAAAAGGCAAACGGACAGTGGCGCATGTGCGTCGACTACACCGACCTCAACAAGGCGTGCCCAAAGGACGACTTCCCCCTCCCCCGCATCGACCAACTCGTGGACGCCACGTCCGGCTGCGAACTCATGAGTTTCCTCGACGCATACTCCGGGTACCATCAGGTGTGGATGGCCGAGGAGGACGAGGAGAAGACGAGCTTCATCACCCCGTGCGGGACGTTCTGCTACGTACGAATGCAGTTCGGCCTTAAGAACGCAGGGGCGACGTTCGCCCGGCTGATCGGCAAAACCCTGCGCGATCAAGTCGGCCGCAATGTCGAGGCATACGTGGACGACGTCGTCATAAAGAGCAGCCTCGCCCAGTCGCACGCGGTCGATGTACAGGAGACCTTCAGCAACTTGCGCAAGTCCAACATGCGTCTAAACCCAGAGAAATGTGTCTTCGGCGTGCGCGCGGGGAAGCTGCTGGGGTTCCTCGTCTCCAAGCGGGGGATAGAGGCCAACCCAAACAAGATACAAGCAATCCTCAGCATGAGTCCCCCCACCACAACCAAGCAGGTTCAGAAGCTGACGGGTCGCCTCGCCTCCTTGGGAAGGTTCGTATCTCGCTCCGCCGAGAAGGGGCTCCCATTCTTCAAAGCCCTCAGGGGCTCCGGGAAGTTCGAATGGACGGAGGAGTGCCAGCTCGCCTTCGAGAACCTCAAGCAGTACCTCGCCTCGCCTCCGCTCCTCCAGAGCCCGTCCCCGGGGGATGTCCTCCTGCTGTACCTCGCCGCAACGGCCTCGGCCGTCAGCGCCGTCCTGGTCAGGGAGCAGGCGCGGACCCAAAACCCGGTCTACTACGTCTCCGAGTCGCTGCAAGGGGCGAAGCTGCGCTACACCGAGCTCGAGAAGCTGGCATACGCGCTAATCATGGCCTCCCGAAAGCTTCGCCACTACTTCATGGCCCATTCCGTCCGGGTCCCGACATCGTTCCCAATCGGCGAGATGTTCCGCAACAGAGAAGCCACCAGCCGAGTCAGCAAGTGGGCAGCCGAGCTCGCCCCGTTCACCATCGAGTTTCTTCCTCGAACCGCCATCAAGTCGCAGGTCCTCGCCGACTTCGTCGCCGAATGGGTGCCCCGCCCGGATTTCGAACCCATCGCGGGCGACTCTGTCTGGACGCTATACGTCGACGGTTCCTGGTGTGCGGAAGGAGCGGGGGCCGGCGCGGTTCTGGTGTCGCCGGGGGGAGCGAAGATGCTATACTCGGCCCGCCTGGACTTCAAAACAACGAACAACGTCGCCGAGTACGAGGCTCTTCTACTCGGCCTCCGCAAGGCGCGCGCGGCCGGGGCGCGCCGTCTCCTCGTCCGAAGCGACTCGCAGTTAGTTGCCGGCCAAGTCGGAAAAGACTACCAGGCAAAAGATCCAGAAATGGCGAAGTATCTGGCGGCGGTAAGGGCCGTTGAGAAACACTTCAGCGGGATCACAATCCAGAGTATCCCGCGCGGGGACAATGTCGAGGCCGATCTTCTGGCCCGGGCGGCGAGCGGCGGCTCCACCCCGCCTCCTGGTACGTTCAGCGAGACCTTGAGGGCCCCCTCGGTCGAGGCTGGGTCCGAGGTCAACGCCATCACCGCAGACGCCGCCTCGCCTGAAGATTGGAGGGCACCGATCGAGGAGTACCTCGTCTCGGAAAAGGAACCCGGAGACCCGGCCAAAGCTCGGCGCCTCGCCGCACGTGCGCGGAGCTTCATCATCCACAAGGGCTCGCTCTACAAGCGGGGGGTGTGCGCCCCGTTTCTGAGGTGCCTCACACTCGAAGAAGGACGAAGCCTGCTCAAGGAGATTCACCAGGGGCTCTGCGGTTCACACCTCGCCCCGCGGTCCTTGATCGCCAAGGCCTACCGCGCTGGCTTCTACTGGCCAACGGCGTTGACCGACGCCCAGACGCTGGTACGGCGCTGCCCCGCCTGCCAGTGGATGGGCCGAGGCACTAACAAACCGGTGTCGGTGATGCAGCCCATCTCGCCCTCGTGGCCCCTCGCCCGCTGGGGGGTGGACCTCGTCGGCCCTTTCAAAACGGCGAGCCGGGGCGCCAAGTTCGTCATCGTCGTCCTGGACTACTTCTCCAAATGGATAGAGGCCGAACCACTGGCGAAAATCACTTCGGCCGCCGTGCAGAAGTTCGTCTGGAAAAATCTCATCTGTCGGTTTGGCCTCCCGCGCGAGCTTACCATGGACAACGGGACGCAGTTCGACGCAGCAAATTTCAGGACATTCTGTTCCGGCCTCGGCGTCAAGCTCTGCTTCGCCTCGGTCGCCAACCCGAAAGCTAACGGCGCGGTGGAAAGGGCGAACGGCATCATCCTCTCCGGCCTACGGCGGCGCTTGTTCGAGCTTCCCGCCGGAAAGTGGGCGGACGAGCTCCCCAACGTCTTATGGTCGTCTCGCACCTCAGTCAGCCGGGCGACGGGCCACACCCCATTCAAACTGCTGTTCGGCGAAGAAGCCGTCACCCCGGCAGAAGTCGAGTTGGAGTCCCTTCGCACGCGCGAGTCACCAGACGACAGTAACCATCTCACGTCCCTCGAGGGGCTCGACGAGGTCCGACAAAACGCCGCTCTCCACATCGACCAGTACCAAGCCGCCACGGCGAGACACTACAACAAGACAGTGAAGCCGAGACCGATAAAGGTGGGCGACCTGGTGCTCAAGAGGAAGCTCAATCCCGAAGCCGACGGCAAGCTCGCCCCCAAGTGGGAAGGCCCGTACGAAGTCGTCTCCTCATCTCGACCGTCGTCCTTCCGCCTGAAGGACCTGGATGGAGTCGTCCTCAAGCACAGCTAGAACAACGACAATCTCAGGAAATACTACGTCTGATCTCGCCGCGAGAAACTGCTGCTGCGTCAGCTAAAAAGGACGTCGTCCTTGTAAAAAACCGCATATTTTGGCTATGATAACAGCTCGCTATGTTCCAGCTCCGCGCCGCGCCCTAACTCAACGACGACACGGCCCGGCTCCGCGCCTCGGCCTCAGTGGCGACACGGCCCCGCGCCGCGCCCCAGACGACACGGCCCGGCTCCGCGCCTCGGCCTCAGTGGCGACACGGCCCCGCGCCGCGCCCTAACCTAACGACACGGCCCGGCTCCGCGCCTCGGCCTCAGTGGCGACACGGCCCCGCGCCGCGCCCTAGACCACACGGCCCGGCTCCGCGCCTCGGCCTCAGTGGCGACACGGCCCCGCGCCGCGCCCCAGACGACACGGCCCGGCTCCGCACCTCGGCCTCAGTGGCGACACGGCCCCGCGCCGCGCCCTAACCTAACGACACGGCCCGGCTCTGCGCCTCGGCCTCAGTGGCGACACGGCCCCGCGCCGCGCCCTAGACCACACGGCCCGGCTCCGCGCCTCGGCCTCAGTGGCGACACGGCCCCGCGCCGCGCCCCAGACCACACGGCCCGGCTCCGCGCCTCGGCCTCAGTGGCGACACGGCCCCGCGCCGCGCCCTAACCTAACGACACGGCCCGGCTCCGCGCCTCGGCCTCAGTGGCGACACGGCCCCGCGCCGCGCCCCAGACCACACGGCCCGGCTCCGCGCCTCGGCCTCAGTGGCGACACGGCCCCGCGCCGCGCCCTAACCTAACGACACGGCCCGGCTCCGCGCCTTGGCCTCAGTGGCGACACGGCCCCGCGCCGCGCCCTAACCTAACGACGACACGGCCCGGCCCCGCGCCTCGGCCTCAATGGCGACACGTCCCAGAGCCTCGTCCTGACCTAGCAGCGACGCGCCCCCCCCCCAAGACACCACGCCATTAAGGTCAACCCCCTCGACTTCACCAACAACATCGTACGCGAGTCCTACATAACCTCGCCTCGTCCAAACAAGAAGCACCTTGCCCATTGTATAAACGCAAAGCAATACATATCCGCCTACGCGATTACGAAACAGGGCGACCGCGTCTACTTCGCGGTCGCCCCTATTTCTAGTGGGGGAAGGGCCCTTCGGTCCACAATAAGTTACAAGCAGCGTATGGCACGCAGGATCGACCGCGTCAGCTCAACCGGTGACATGGCGTTCAACGAGGAGAAATGCTCGACGATCCTACATTACCTCGCAGCGCGTCCAACACATACCTCGCCCAGCATACGAAAGTAAGTAAATGAGTGGATAATAGATCTGCGGTTACAAGAGGAGGCGACCGCGACTACTTCACGGTCGCCCCTTTATTTCCGGTGGGAAAGGGCCCCCGTCGGTCCATAATGGATTACAAAGTCGCGTCCGGCGCAACAACACAAGGAAAACCGAAAAGTCAGCGTCCCAAAAATCTGGGGCGAACTAGACGATACAACAACCCTACTCGGCATCGTTAGGCACTTCGGCGGCGAGGGCCAAAAGGATCAGGTCCCCGTCCCCTTTGTCTTCAGCCGAATCGTCGCCCTCGACCTCCTCGCTAACCGCGGCAAGCAGCCCGCTCCTTCGGGTTGCAACAACCCTCAGGGCGACATCCCCCGCGGACCCCCCGGGTCCGTCGTCGTCCTTCCGAGTAGCCAGCAGGGCGGCCGAGCAATGCTTATGCGACAAAGCCAAGATAGGGCGAGAACCTCGTCGCCCAGCAGGCGACTTATGTCGCGACGACGTAGTCTGCAAGCAAGCACGGTAAAAATGAACATCGATATAAATAAACGAGGCCAACTCATAACCAAAAGATTTCTACGCCACGCGGTGAGTTCACAAAAAGGCCACAGGCGGCAGGCACGTCGACGCAGCGACAAAAAAAGGAAAAGCGTTTAAACCGGCCCTGAAGGCGAACTTTAAACCTTTGGCGGCGGGGACGATGCGGGCGACTTGCCACCCGAAGTGCCTTCAGTGCCCTTCGAGCTCGCCCCCACGCTCGGCCGCTTCCGGGACTTCTGGATCGCCTCCACGTACTTCTGCCCTTTCTTGCGAGAAGTCCAGACCGAAGACATGAAAGCGTCCGCCTCGCCCTTGAACTTATGACGGACCCCGACCACGTCGGCTGTCTTCGGGGCGACATACCCTGGAGCCGAAAAGACCGAAGACTGGGGGCGAGACGCCAAGAGGGAGCATCCGAGGAGGAGCTCTGCGGCGGCCCGGGCGTTGTCTTGGGCAAACTGCAAGGCCGCCAAATGAGAGTCGTGGCAGACCCGAGTCGCCCATTTTAAGCCCTCCGTAGTATAAGCATCCGCGTCGTCGCAGCTGAAGGGAGCGACGTCGAGGCCAACCACCTCGCTCGTCACGTGCGCCGCGTGACACAACCCTGCGACGAGTCGGTGCGCCCGAGAATGTTGGTCGGCGTGGAAACCGAGCCTCTCGTGCACCAAGGCGAGGTCGGCGCGGAGTTGCTTGACCTCCCGCTCGGCTGAGGCGGACTTCTTCTCCTCCGAAGCAAGCAGCTTCGCCGCCGCCTCGGCCTTCCCGCGCTCGGACGCGAGCGACTCCTCCGCCTCAGAGGCGCGCTTCTTCAACGCCTCGGCCCCTTCGCGCTCTGAGGCCAGATCGCCCTCCGCGCGAACAGCGCGCCTCTCCATCTCCTTCAGCTTGGACTTCAGGAGTCCCACCTCGGAGGTAGTCTCGTCCAGACGCACGGCGAGCACGGCCGACCTGTCCTCCGTGGAGCTAAGGGCGTGCAGGGCGTCGGCGGTGCGGGCCCGCTCCTCGGCCAACGGACTGTCGGTATCGTCCGCGCGCGCCTCCAGAAGCGCCAGCTTCTCGGCGACGAACAGACACTGAAAAAGGAGAAGTTAGTATTCATCCACCGGAGGAAACAAGGGGCTGGCGAGGTTACCTTCAGCGCCGCGGCTCGTGCCGCCGCTCCGACCTGGGATGCCGACATCCCGACGAAACTCGCCGCCACGTCCTCCTCGGACAGCCTCGCCTCAGGGCGACTTATGAGGTCCAGCTCCAGCGGCGAGGTGGTGAAGAACTCCGGCCCGAGCCGACCGGACAGCTCCACGCGGGGGCGAGACGGCTGAGTCGAGTCAAGGGAACCCCCGCTCTTCGTCTTCCCCCGCGGGGACGTCGAGGACAGCACCGTCATGACGTCTGGGGCGGAAACCTTCTCGGGTATCGGCGCCTTCACCAGGTTGGCCTCGCCATCCGCGCCGTCGGGCGAGCGCTCCTTGGAAGTTTCCGCCAGTGGCGCGTGCTCCATCGTCGTACCTCCGGGCAGAGCTTCGCCCGAGCGAGGCTCCTCGGCAGGCGACCGCACCTGAGAAACCGGGGGATCTTGAAGAGACCCCTCGGCGACGTCGCCCTTGACGGCCCCAACGGCTTCGTCAATCTCGACATCAGACGAAGACGAGGAGGACGATTCCCAGGGGAACTTCTCCCCCGTCACGGCCGTCGAGTGCACCGCGGTAAAGAGACCGCCCATCGGCCCCTTGCCTGCGCCAGGTCCGGGCTTAGCCGCCACGTCGTCCTGCTTCTTCGACGGGGGCTCCTCGTCGCTGCCGTCGCGCGACCCTTCCTCGGACTCCTCGTCGTCCTCAGATCCGTCGGAGTTCGCCCCGCCATGAGTAGGCGACTCATGGTGGTCGCTGTCGGCGTCGTCATCATCCCAGTCCGCTAGCTCGGCGGCGATGCTAATCGGCTTTGTCTTCTTCGGGGCCGCCTTCGCCTTCGGGGCCGAAGCAGGCCGCTTCCTCTTCTCCCCCGCCTTAGTGTCTCCGGCCGGGGCGATGTCCGGGCGAGCAGGAACATCCCAGCCGAATAGCTCGCAGGCCCGGTTCCGGCGAACGGCGATCATCTTCGAGACGACCACCGCCTCGGACGGCAAGTAGCGCCCCAGGAGGAGATTTGCGTCTCGCTCCGCCCGGGCGAGGTCGTACCCCTTCGTCGGCTCGTACCCGTAAAAGGAGCAGGGCCCGAGAGGTTGCCCGTCGGGAGTAGGTTTGCACTTCATCATCCAGCCGGTGGCGAGCGGCCGGATCTTCAGAAGGAGGTACTCCTCGACTAAGTCGCGCGACGAGAGCTGGTGGCTCATCACCTTCAAGGCGTCGCGCCTCGCCAAGTCCGCCGTGGAGGCGAGCGGCGTGCGATTGGTGTACCCAGGGGCGACTTTATCGCCGGTGAAGCCGAGGTCGCCGACCCGGTAGAAAAACCACTCGTTCTTCCAATTCTTCCATTTGTTCTTCAACGCCATGGCTGGGTACGAGCCGTCGGAGCCTCGGCACCCTCGGAAGCCGATCGTCCCGAAGAGAGAGTGGGCCCCGTTGTGGACGGCCGAGGTGGTCATCACCGGTTCGTGAAACATAGCGAAGCCGGCCGCCGTGCTGTCCATCCGCATCGACTTCATTGCGAACTCGAAGATGGCCAAACGAGAGATGGCGGTCGGGTTGAGATCCGAGATCTCCAGGCCGAAGTGGTCCAAGACGAGCTGGACGATGGGCGTGGCGGGGAAAGTGAACCCGGCCCTGAACTGGTCGGCGAATACGACGATGTGGCCTGCCGGCGGTTTAGCTCTTGTACACCCTTCCTCGGGGAGGGCCGGCCCGTGCTCGTCCAACCCCAGGGGGAAGCACCCCGCCGCGCTGAGGCGAGACAGCGTGGTGTCCGACACCTGAGTCGTACCAAGCCACCGGGTGTAGGTGACCTCGGCTCCCTTCTTCCCCTTCTGCTTCGTGACCGCGGCGGCCTTGCTGGTCGACATGGTCGTCTCTTCCTCCTCAAACGCCAAATCGTCCTGAAGACGCTTGATCGCGACCCAGTGCGAGCGGCGAATTGTGCCGAAGGTAGGAACCGGGCGAGAAGGTCTCAAGGCTCGGGCGCAGTGAGCGGCGAGTTGCAAGCGGAGAAGGCAGATGCTGTGACGCGGAAAGGGACGGGGGTATTTATAGCCCCGGGGTGGCCCGAACTACGAGGTGAAGTAACGGGCGCGGAGCGGGATAAGCGGGTTGGAGCGTAACTGCCCGTGACGTGAGGCGGCCTTTACGGAAACTGGCGAGCAAGGAGATCGGGGATCAGGAGAGTCGGAGGGGGCACCTCGCCCCGGGCTCTCCGCCTCCCACTAGAGGAAGGATGCGGGCGTGAACGACGTCGAATTCCCCGCCGCTCGCCCCCGCAAGGGGCTACTGTTGGGGGAGTCCGGGCGAGGCTCCAGGACGAGGTACCCCCCGTCCTCTGTTCATGTCATGATTAACGTAAGGAGTTATGCAGGGGTCTTAGGTGGGATCCAGCCAACGGGAAGCCATCTCGGTCGGACGACTTAACCGCTGAGGCGAGAAGCAAGTCGGCCCCCACGGACGAGGTAAGAGGGCGACTCGGCCGGAGCGAGGAGGAAGGCGAGGTGGGACCACCGGGTACGGACGACGTCACCGGCGCAGAGGACGACAAGGGCGGAGGCGAGCCGTACCGGCGAAGGGAATCTACGAATATACCGGCGCATGTAGTAGGTAGCGGCGAGGTGGAGAGTACGAGTTCGGCCAAATGTACGGTGACACGAGCTGGGAAAAGATTGTAACCTTTAGAGGGGTAGCGATGTATTTACACTTGTAAGCCGGTTTTGCCTATATAAGGGCAAGTTGGCACCCCGTATGAAAAAGGATCAATACAAGCTTCCACCACACATTCTTCAATACTTTTGTCTTCGGCGGTGGTTGGATAAAGTCCCGCGGACGCTTGGCTTCGTTCCCCAAGTCTTCCCCTGGCACCTCGGTCTCCGACCCGGGGTGCCTACACCTGCTGACCGAGAGCCATCTCGTCGACACTTTCTATTTGCAGTGATGCAGTGAAGCAGCGGGCGCATTAGCAGTGCTAAAAAGGGAAGAGATATTCAAATTCCTAATGGTTTGGTACATACAAATTTGTGATAGTTTGGTACACCAGTAATTCAGCACATGTAACATAAGTTTTCACAATATATATAAGTATGCTCCAAATATAAGAATAGATTCAAAATTTGAATTCTAGATGCTCTATTTTACTGAAAAAGATTTTTTTTTAAATTCTTATAACAATATAGGGTTCTGCGCAAGATTTTAATACACATATAAATTCTGTGCATATAATTAAATAAACCCAAGGGTTTTTTGTAAAAATATTTAGAGCCAGGCCAAATTAATTTGGCCAGCCTAAACGCCCGTGTGCGTGGCCGAGTGGGCCGTCGGCCCATCGCCTGCTTCAGTCTGCCTCTTTTTTCTTTTTTTCTTTTTACCTGCACTGTGGATTGGGCCGCACCATGGCTGTGGCCCACTTCTTCGGCCCACCTCCACGCGACTGTGTCGGGCTGGCCCAGAGTGCCAACGGCGGTGCGCGACGCGACCGTTGTGCACACGTGCACGACGGGCGGCTAGAGCGCAGCATGGGCATGACGTCAGCAAAGCGGCCACGCGCGGCAAACGGCCAGAGCGTGGCAGGCACATGCAATGGGGCGGCCATGTTGAAGGAGATGACGACAGTGGCACACAGGCACGGTGGCCACGCGTGGCATAGATTGGGGAGAGAAGGATGCTGGAGAGTATTACAGTAGTAATGGTGGGTAATTATCTATTAACTTTAAGTGAAGGATAATATAGATAATTATCTATTAATTTTAAGTGAACGACAACGATAGGTAATTATCTATTAAATAAGGATAGTCATTGGATTAGGTGGCAGACTAGAAAACTAATCTAAGCTGTTAGATGTATTTAATCGGACATGGCCCAATGATATACATACTTTATGAGACAGATGTAGAATATAGAAAAGAATAGATAGCATAGATGTAGATATTCTCAAGATGAATAAGCAATCCAACTGCCCGTCCGAAGGAAACGTCACAATGGGGCACTACAGGATGCAAGACAATCAGCGGCTTCATCTCAAATTCACAATAGCGTACGATTGCCAAATCACCTCCCATCGAACGTAACCTACCTTATCCGAACTACATGGCTGATTGGCTGGGCAGTGTGCACACCTCAAGCCACTGAAAACCGAAGATTACAACACCAGGGGTGGACAGACTCCGCCATGGCATTGCAGCTCGCTATCCAAGCACTCGCCGCAAGCCTCTCCTGCGCTCGTAGCAAGCCCAACAAGCCGCCGAGCAATGGCCACCAACAACCGCAGGAACCAGCCGCCACAAGCAGCAGAAGGCTCGCGACAGCGGCAGCGGTCGGCACGGCGCTCCTGGCGTCCCAGCTGCTGCCGACGACAACGGGCAGCGCCGGTGCGTTCGACCTGAGGATCACCGTGCCGGAGCAGTCGAGCGAGGAGGCGGAGGCTGTCGTGAGGACCCACGCGAAGAACCTGGTGCGGGTCAAGGAATTCATCGACGCCAGGTCGTGGCGGCAGCTGCAGGCGGCGCTGCGGGCCAGCGCGGCCAACCTCAAGCAGGACCTGTACGCGATCATCCAGGCGAGGCCGGCGAGCCAGCGCCCCGAGCTACGGCGCCTCTACTCCGACCTCTTCAACAGCGTCACAAGAGTAGGCAGACATACAAATCAACGTGTTCCATAGGGATATACATATGGAAGCAATCATACATGCATGGTGTGCTGATCCTGTTCTGCTGTTGTGTGTGCAGCTGGACTACGCGGCCAGGGACAAGGAGGAGCTCCAAGTGCAGGAATACTACGGCAACATTGTCGCTGCCCTTGACGAGATTTTTGCCAAAATCATGTAGTTTCGACACTGGCTCATCAGGATAAAGAGGGACATTCTTTTTGGTAAAACTAGGCATTTCGATTACATTTACATACAGGGAGCAGTAAATGGAAACCGGCAAAAAGGCAAGTAATAAAATAACACAAGTATCACAAGGTATAATCAAGTACGCGATTTATATCAAAATATATAACTCAGAGAGTAATAGTATAACTCAACAGACCACACCAGGACATATTATATAGACCGAAACGACCAACGGCGCACACTAAGCAAATAATATAACTCAACTAAGCCGTACGGAATAAGCATTTAATGAATTATAACCGGCAGGTATGTATCCATGAAGAGTAAACATTATATGAAGGTATATGATGTGCTCAAGTGATATAGATGTGGTACACCCATCTCCCATGCATATCACTTACTTAGTACCTGAAAAACCAAATAAAATCAACAGAAGAAAATATAAGTGAGTAGTGAATACTCAAGCCAAGTATAGTTTAGAACCGAAAGAACAGTAAAAATATTAATCAATAAAGCAACCGAAAAGAACGTCTACTTCGACCATTGAAACCAAATATTCCGACGAGCCACCAGACTAACCACAAGCTAATGGCACTCACCGGATGTCTCTCCTGACGAACTGCTTGTGACGGTTCTCACCGAGCTAGCTCAAACCCACCGGACTAGCCACAAGCTAACAGTACTCATGGGACGTCTATCCGAACTAGCTGTTCTCACCGATCTTGGCAATCAAAATATAACGCGCGAGGTGTCCGAACGTGGACCGCAAATGCCGAATAAAACGAACCACATAACTCCAATTTGAACTGACTAGCAAATGTGCCCGTGCGTTGCAACGGGAGAAACGGTTGTGGGGAGGGGACTAAGGTCGCTGCCGGCGTCGCAGAGCTGGCCGCCGGCGTCGTGGTCGAGGCGGAGGCGACTACGGCGGCAGGACCCGAGCTCGTCGCGGTCGGCAGAGGCGACGGCTCGTGCTGGCGTCGGTTCGTGTTGGGAGGAGGCGGCGGGAGGTCGGGTACGTGGCCGGAGGCGGGAGGTTGAGGACGTGGCCGGAGGCGGGAGGTCGAGGTCACGGCCGGGAGGCAGGAGCGGCACCGGAGGTTGACCGGGAGGTGGCGGAAGCGGCTTGGAGGCGGCGGAGATGGTGGGGAACGGCGGGAGGCAGGGGAGGCCGAACGCGTGGGTAGGCGGCCGGATCTGGCCGGATACGGCACGGGAGAGGCGGCGCGCGGCAGTGGTCGGCGGCGGGATGGGGTCGGCCGCGTCCAGCGGCGGGGGGAGGCGGAGGGAGGCGGAGGGAGGTGGCCTGCGGCTAGGGGAGGCGGGGCCAGCGGCCGACGGCGGCGGGAGGCGGAGGGAGGCGGAGGGAGGCGGCGGGAGGAGGGGCCAGCGGCCGGCGGCGGCGGGAGCCGGCCGTCGGCGGGGGCGCGATGGGGGCTAGGGCAGGAGGGGCGTGCGGGTGGGGGAAAAACAGTGAGGAGGAGGGTGAGGATGGGACGGACGAAGAAATAGGGGGGTGCGGATGGGACGGACGAAGAAATCGTCCGTCCTTTAATATTAGTGAGAGATTAAATACAAAAGTGAAACAGATAACTTCGAGTGGACACACAACAATCAAATATATAACCCACAGGAACCATGTGAATAAGGGGGTTCGTTATGTACTTGCCTTAAACCCAATAGAGTGGAATGACACATTGACGACTCGACCTCAGACTAAGCCGCACGAGCACATGAGCAAACCATTCTCAACTCAATACAGTGCAATAACTGTATTGTACAATCAGTGGGCCGGTTCGTTGTTGCTTCAGGGGCCGAAGTGCAGCGGGTGCTCTCAGCTTGTTCCTAGTGTTTGCGCGTACAATGGGCAGAACACTTCAGCCAGGTGCTATGGCGCGCTCAAACGCCTTTTCCTGTAGTGATGAATTGAGTCGAACTTTCTGCTTAATCTCCTTACGCACGCTCTTAATTAACTATGCGTATGCATGCTATGAAATGCTTCGTACGTTTAATAAGATTTGTTCCTTTGGTCTGTTTGTCTCTCGTATGGCAGTGCCGGTGTGCACGCGGTGTGCTCACAGCTGCGGAGGCCGCTGCGCTGCGCGCCTACCCGGTCGATGTGGTGCTGTCCAGCGTGGTCCAGGTGCTCGCGGCACTGCTGGCTCAGGTGGCGACGGGGCGGCAGCTCCGACCAGAAAAGGATAACAAACGAATGTGAGCGCGTAAAATCATATACGCATGAATTGAGCGAACAGCTAACACCAACTCACCACCAGCACCAGCCTTGCCACCTGCAGGATACATCGGACCAGAGGAGCAGAGGAGCTATGGATGTGTGTGCGTGTGTGTGGAGTTCTACTAGTACACCTTTTCCTTCACAGCGTTTCTACTACTTGATATCATGCACTGGAGCGGTGTTGCAAATATATAGTACGACGCTCATCGCCTGGCCAGCTACCTGGCTACACAAGACAGACGTAAATCAATGCATGTGTTTCGATCTGGAAAAGGTGCACCGCATACTGCAGGTGGCCGGTCAAATGATCAATGGAAAACAATGTGCTATGCATCAGCGCATGGTTCTATTCTGTCAGGACTTAGCCGAGAATTGCAAAATCGTAACGTGCAGCTTGGTTGGATGTCACTTTCTCCTTGACCGCGCGCGCTGCATGCATGTCTCTATCACTTGGCCGCCCCTTCTATTCACCCTGTGATCCCGTGTGAGGAGTAATCTACCTAGGTAACTGATTCGGCCACCGACCATCTATGTATGTACCTACGGAAATTGACTGGTAATTTCAGTTCAATTCCAGTCGCTCTCTGTGATATAACTCCTTCTTGTTGCTTTGGTTAGTTCGTCCAATCCTGTGTGCGATGCATCTGCTTCGTGCTGTGTTCTTGCAAGTTGCTTTATTGTATCGTAGTAAGTGTGAAGAAACCCCACCTCTGAATTGTATGGTGAGAGAGATGAATAGGAAGATAGCAGCTTTGGCGGTTTTGGGAAGAGGAGCAGGCGAGCTCGTTCTGTCCGCATGTGCCTGTGGTGCAAAAGAGCGGCATTTGTGTAGCAAATGGGACCTGCGATTAGCATCGGTTTCCCGCTTTCATGCATAAAACAAAACGAGACATCTTAATTAGCGTGCATATGCAGCTACAGTACTGTGAGCAAAATCAGCAAGTAAGCAGGCTTGAACACCTGGATCTAGGATCCACTGAGCCAAGCCTCATCGCGTCGAGATCGCACAACAATGCAGTGAGCTAGTGAGGGCGTGAGGCATCCGCATGCAACAACGACCATCTATGTATGTACATAGATGATCGATTCGGTAGGTACATAGCACAACAATGCAGTGAGCCAGTAAGGCCACCGACCATCTATCCGTGTGAGGCACTGCTGCTCGTACGACAAATCCCATCTCCATGTGTTAAAAGAATGAGAGTAATTCCGTTCTCTTTTGTTGTGGAATTATATCTCAGGAACTTGACCGGTTACCTCGACCATTTACGATATAGTGGACAAGAGAATGGTGACCAGTGAATATTGGGGCCGTACTTGGCATTGCCGTGGACTGTAATAGTCCCACTTGATTCATCAATTTATATATATTTTATTGTTTATTTAACCAGCTTTTTTTAATAAATATTTTATGATTAGTAAAATATAAAATAAATTTAATACAGTACAGCTAAGTAGCCTGGAGGGGAGGAACACGCAGAAATTACGTATAAAAAGAATTATTTCTCAGTGTTGCTACTGCATAACACATCGAAGCAACGGACGTGTACGTGGTCTTCACCTTCAACGTAAAGCCCAGCTAGCCTCGATTTTCTTGGGAATCGGTCCATACGTGGTTCATGGTATAGGTTTCGAGAGCATAGAGCTTAGAGATTGTGATAGGAAAATAAGGGGTAACAAGGGCTACAAGACCAGATCCGTACATCGTGAAATCTGCACCAAACAAAAAATTCTTAGGACAGATCCTAAACTTGTGGCCGGGTCACAAGGAGTAAAAACTTCATTCTTTTTCTCTCCTCTCCCTACCCAACGCCAGTTTGGGAAGGACGGTTGAAATTACCACACATTCAGTGGAAGGCGGTGAAGAGGCACTGTTATGGTGGCCAAATCTGTCCCCAAATCGGCCAAAACTAATGTCCAAATTAAACAAATCCACACTGTAGTTGAACAAATCCACATATAAATCGGCCAAACTAAAACAAATTCACATGAATCAACCAAATCCACAAACAAAACACAGGGATGGTGGCTTCCAGATTTGTGGGCCGCTTCCGAAATCCACTGCATGCTGCTCTACCATGGGCTCGTCGGCCTTGTTGTCACGACGCGGAAGGGACGACCTCATCGACCACGTAGCTAGCTTGACCCCCGTTGCGTGAGCGATGAGAAATCCAGTCAAAAGCGAGGAGTTGTTGCCTTGTCTGGAGTCGGGTACGACGAGTTGCCGCTTTGTCTGGAGTTGGGGACGACGAGCAGCCGCCGACCTTGGTCACTTGGAGCTTGTGGACGACAAGCTATCGTTGATCCCGAGAAGTTTTGGGAGGAGATGGAGCGATTTGGGATGAGACAGCAAAAGGATAGAAGGAGATAGAGGAGCGACACCGTTCGTGCAGGAGAGAGCGGCGACTAAGGGAAAGAGGTAGAATTCTAATATATTGTTTTAACTTGGTCTAGGGCCCACCTTAATGTCTCCTCCAAGCTCTACACATTGCAACACGAAAAATGGACCACCTTATTTCTATATCGATCATATATATTGGAGATGCCCTTAAGGAATGGGCTTCTAAGAGCGAGATGGGCTAGGTCGCTAAGACCCTTGAATATTGACACATACAATTGGGCCATAACTAATGCGCTAACACTTGTAGCAGTGCCTCTGAAGCAAATGATGACACCACCGCCGACACGGCGACGCACCGCACCAGCAGTATACACTTCCTTCAATTTCTTCCCACTGCCGCAGCATTTTTAGACATTATCAGATCGAAGTGCCGCGTCCACTGAAATAATTAAGTCACTAGACAAGTGCCACTTCACACTACTTTAGCTAGCTCATGCTCCCCAAGCAAGCGTGCCGATGTGCCATGTCCGTGCCCAGCCCTGGCCTTCAAGGCTTCAACAGTTCCTCTCAGGCTCTCACTGCAACGCAAAGCTGCCGGCCGTGCCATTGAAAAGCCGCGAGCCGGGACGGCCGGGCCTAGGGAGCCGGCACGTATGCGACTTCACGTAGGAGACCACCACCCACTAGCAGCTGCCTCGTCGAGCTTGCGCGACGCCATTGTTCGAGGTGTCCGGTGCCGACACAACGCGCGCCGGTGCGCGCGCGCTAGTGCTCGCTCCACCGATTCCCGCGGCCATCATGAGGGTCATTCGTTGCTAACAGTTACACTTCAGGGCTCAGGCTACTATATAAGCAGCAGCAGAGCGGCCATGGAGCCGACAGCGACTCACGAGTACTGAGTTACAGCTGCACAAACACGAGTAGCACGTATTTGTGTCTTAGCGATCGAGGCGAGGCCGGCGACGATGAGGGGTCTGTTGGTGCTCGCTCTGGTCGTGGCCGCGGCGAGCCTCGCGGCGCTGCGGGGCGCGGACGGGGCCGGCGAGTGCGGGGCGACGCCGGCGGACAAGATGGCGCTGAAGCTGGCGCCGTGCGCGTCGGCGGCGCAAAACCCCAAGTCGGCGCCGTCCAGCGGCTGCTGCACGGCGGTGCACACCATCGGGAAGCAGAGCCCCAAGTGCCTCTGCGCCGTGATGCTCTCCAACACCGCCAGGAGCGCCGGGATCAAGCCGGAGGCCGCCATCACTATCCCGAAGCGCTGCAACCTCGTCGACCGCCCGGTCGGCTACAAGTGCGGAGGTAAGAAAGGATTACTTGACCATGTCCTAGTATATGTGTTCTTGGTCCCGATCTGTGTATGAAATTTTTTCTTCTCTGCAGCTTACACACTGCCATGAGCGGATGAGCCTTGAGGCCACATCATGCGGAGCTGGTGCCTGGTGATCTGTTATATTGTGTTACGGAGTAATAAAGCTGTGCGACGGGTGGATGAACCTAGTGTTTCTCATCAAGCACCAATAAAATGGGTTCTACGATGTGGGACTCGGTCATTTAGAGGTGTATACTACCTCTAGAATAGTGCGTACGTTCTTATTGCGTACTTGTTATCTCGAAGGTTGCAGCTGAGATGTGCCTCGAATTCTCCAAAAAATAATAAAATTTGTTTTGTGAACAAATTGAGTGGTAAAATATGTACACAATTCCTACCTTTTTCTGAACGAATGAATTCACAGAAGATTTAAGATCGAGTTTCGCTGCTGATATTTTTTTCTTTTTGAGGAGTTTCGCTGCTGATGATCCCAGCCCGTAGGTGCATGAGTTGATTTCTTTTATAACAAAAAATCTACTTGTTGAACGTTCTGAGCGTTGCGTTAACGATGAATAATGCGTGCATCGTCTGATCTGGATTAATTCCGAATGCACGGTTGTGATTGAGACGGTGTGAGCATGCAGGGTGCATTGCTAAGTGCACATGAAAAAAGGATAAAAGTGATGGTGTTAGCACACTAAAAGCTATTTTCAAAAACTAAAAATATTTTTTAACTCAAATGATCTATTTGATTCACAATCCGTTTTCACAGTCGGCTTTGTCTCGACGAGAGTTTCAAAACTATATCCCATTTAGATATGTTCCGACGATATATTTTTTGACTCTTTAATTACCACGCAGTAATGCATTACTTACCCACATTGTTAGTAATTAGTTATCAAGTAGTTGAACCTTGTTTGAACATTGTCTCATTATAGATACATGTGCTGATAACTAGACAAGATTAGTCAAATAACTATAGTGAACCAGCCGAATAAGTATACACCGATGCCATTTTCCTAAAGTCGAGTTTAAAAATATGTTGGGATGATATTATTATATTCTGATAACTACATACAAATAGTCTGGTAACTCACATATTACTAGCTGATAACTTTTGAGATCGAAAAAAAGTCATTGGAAAATGCCCAAATGGGATCTAGTTTTGAAGCTCTCGTCGAGACAAAGCCGACGGTGAAAACGGGTTGTGAATTAAGTAGACAGTTTAAGAGATAAAACAATCTGAACTTTTAAAATGAGGGAATCTTCGCTAATATCAGCTAAATTGGATTGTTTTGCATGCATGCACATGCATGAGTTACCGTGGTGCATTTTTTGCCTAGATATTTGATGCGAGGGTTGCACGTGGGTTGATATCTCCGTGCACTCACTCAGACCGTGTGGTCCACGTGTGTTGGGCTATTGAAAATGTGTGAATTGGGTTATTGGGCCATTCGGTGGTTAGGTTTTTTTGGAGCACCGTCGCCATGTAGCAAGACCCTTTTTATAATTTTTTTAGGGAAAGTGCATGGGCCGTTGATTGTGTGGTTGTGCATGTGCTACTGTGCTTTCAGCCCAAAAATCAACTCTGAGACCTAACTCCACCTGATCTGTACGTCAATCAAAATCTTAGGTCTAGCCCACTGCACTACCTATACTGGGCTACCATCTAATCTGGCCCAAGAACGTGCTTAATATGTCCTAGAATTGGAGAGGAGGCCCGGTGCCCGGCCCAGACTATTGTTTTTGCGGCACAGCTTCCCTCAAAACAAAAGAAAAAAGAAGCTAATGCTCAGTTGCGCCCGTCCGCGAGCGCGACACATTTGCGCGCCGTGACCAGTCTCATTTAATTAATCCGTTTGCAGTTGGCAGCCAACGACTATGAAGGTTTCAGTAGTTTCCTTTCTGGTTCTACCTGTTTTGCATCCGCTTTGACCACTCTTCCAGATGATTTAGACACACTCACACTCTATGAGCAGGCTTCGTCTGATCCACAAGATCTGGGCGAAGATTTTGATCGCATATGTTCTCTGTTTTATTGTAACATATATATCTCTCGAGACATCGACTTGCCTCCCAGCTGGTCGATTAAAGATTTTACGCGCATGATCCTCGGGGAGGATGAAATTAGAACCCCTGCCTATCTGGCAGAAGTTTACTCAAACCTTTGTGAGTGTGGAATCTATTCTGCCTATTGGCAGATGGCTCTCGATTATCTTGATCTTATTTCAAGGAAACGTACGGCAGGAGAAACTCGAATCGAGTACCTACGAGGCTCCGACACAGGAATATATTTTACGGGGATGTCCACTGTCACGACTGTAACAATCTCTGGCTTCTCGCTAGAAGGAATCGAGGAATACATAGGGGAGTTTAGGGATCTGGATAACAGAGTAGCAAGGAAATAAAAGGGTTCAAGTCATCTGATTTTTGACGTCCTTCTACGCTGCCGTTCACGGCTTACATAGACACGCTACCTAGCTATTGGACACAGCCAAACATCAATACATATGGCCCAAAGACCACGGCTCAACCACTAGCGGAGCCAGAATTAATTTAGAGTCTGGGCAAGCTGTGGTTTGTTGATGCAAACCTGGGCAAACTGCATATATACATCACCGCTCAACCGCCGCTGACCAGATGCAGCACGCCGGCGAGCCCGGACAGCTGCCCAAGGTCGCCGGGTGCTGCCTCCGCCCCTCAGCTCAGCTGCTAAACAGATGAAACATGTGGCCCAACATCAAGTGTAGAAGCACTATCCGTGACAATCCCTCGGTCTTGAGAATTGCCTTGACCCGGCGTAGGAAACTAGAGCTTTAGGCTCTCAAGATCATCCCATGTGGCCAGTTCAGTGGTCATACATGTCCAATGCACCTTGACCTGGAGAAACGGTCGCACTGCCGCGTTGAATTAGCCGATGATCCAATATCTTTTCAGACTGGATGTAAGCTTCAGGGTCAGAATAAATAGAAGGTAACTCAACGTCTGCACCTACAACTTTCTTCAATTGAGAGACATGCACCACCGAGTGGATCATGCAACCGTCAGGCAACTAGAGTATATACGCCACAGCACCCACTCGTGCTAGGATTTGATAAGGACCAAAATATCGATAACTCAGCTTTGGGTTGCCCCGACGAGCAACAGAAACCTGAATATAAGGCTGAAGCTTCAGGTAAACCCACTCATCGACTTTAAATTACCGCTCAGAACGTTTCTTGTCAGACTGAGCCTTCATGCGTGGTTGAGCTCGAGCAAGTGTTGTTGGAGGAGATGCTCCTTTGTGGTTCTATACTTGAGCCATTCATCCACATCACCCACGGCACAGTTTTGAAGATTGTACACTACCAGATGTTTTGTCTTGTAGCCATAAAGGACTTCAAAAGATGATTTGTCCAGAGTAGGGTGAAAAGATGTGTTATACCAATACTTAGCAAATGGAAACCAAGTGGACCACTTTGAGGGACAGGATTGCACGGAGCAACATAGATAAGTTTCTAAACATATTGATTTAATCGCTCAGTTTGGCCATTCGACTGAGGGTGATAGGAAGAACTCATGTTGAGTTTCACATCAGCCAGCCGATAGATCTCTTGCCATACAGCGCTAGTTAATATACGATCTCTATCTGAAATAATGGGTTGAGAGAGACCATGCAACTTGTAAATATTGTTGATGAACACTTGAGCAACAGATAAGACCGTAAAAGGACGAGCAGTTGGAATAAAATGTCCATATTTGGTGAACTTATCAATGACTACCAGGATTGTATCAAAACCATGTGATTTAGGTAACCTTCGACAAAGTCAAGAGAGATGACTGACCATTTGATCCGGTACCTGTACAAGTTGTAGAAGCCCAGGAGATCTAACATGTTCTAGTTTAGCCTACTGACAAACCTCACATTTCTAAACATACTCTTGTATTGATTTCCTCATGTGGGGCCAGAAGAAGAGATCTTTTACTCTATTGTAAGTGGCAGTAACACCAGAATGGCCCCCAATTGCACCAGCGTGGAGTGCTAGGAAAATTGCTTGTTCAGCTTCGTTATTATTATCCAAGCAGATCATGTCTTGAAATCTGATTACTTCATTGACTAAACTGCACCCAGCAGCATTAGATCCAACCAGGCTCAATTCCTGAAGTAATTGTTGAGTCTGGTTGTCACTAGAGTATCCTTCGACTACAGCTTCCAACCAGGTGGGAGTGTGGACAGACATAGCCTGAATCTCATGCTGGACAGAATCCTTTCGAGAGTGTATTATCAGCTCTTTCTTTTTTTTCTAAACTTTTGTTGTACTTTATGTTATATTGTAACGCTGTTAACTTGAAAATGCTTTGTGTTGCATGGTGGTTGTCACTTTTTGCTCATCCAGATGTATTAAACTCTTCGGATCAGTGTGAATGACAAACTCTATGCTTGAGATAGGGTCTCCATCTTTCCACAACTAGTAACACGGCCATTCATTCCTTTTCAAAAGTTGACATGGCTTGAGCCTTCTTCCCTAAGGATTTGCTCAAATAAGCAATGGGATGACCTCGCAGCATTAAGACAGCCCCCAAACCTTTGTCACTAGAATCAGTCTCAATGACGAATTCCTTATTTCTAAATTCAAATTCCTGATTCTTCCTCAAATCGAAGTCCCGAAGCTTCCTCCCCGGCTCCCCGCTGCCAAACTCCGGCCGCTTCTCCGTCGACCAACGCCTCCATGCATGCTGCAGCCCCAATCCCATCCCTCCCCCGTCCTCCCACCACCTAGGTGCTCTTGCTGCTTCCCTCCCTTATCATGCGCATCGCCACTACAGGGTGCTGGCCGGCGGCCGCTGTTGCTACTCCACCGAGGTAGCTCCAGGTGCAGACTGATCTTTTTCTTGGCTGCACAATTTCACTTGGATCTTTGCATCTTCTGGATCTCTGGCTGCACACTGCAGTTGGATCTAATTTTGCTTCCTCTTGATATATGGCTGACTTGGAAAGTTTGTTCTCTGTGTTCGTAGGGAAAAAGCATGGTTGTTTCTTTATCTAGATTTCCAAGACTGGAAGGAGGAGTCATCATCCTTCCATGGCAGAGGAAAATGCAGGATTAAGCCCTTTGAAGCAGAGATTGAAGGCTGAAGCAAGAGCTCTTTGTACATTTGGATAGTTGAATTGCAACGTAATCCTTGGAGATATCGATGTTTGAGTGAACTAGTAATCATGGAACTATATAATGTCTCCAGAAATGTAAATTTTCTTTGTGAATCTTATGTATGAATGTGTGAATCCTTCCTTGGTAGTAATAATCTCATAGACTTGTGTCAATGTATATTTATATTGGGCATTTCTACATTTCTTGAAAAGTACCTCAGCCGTCCAAGTTACGTGCATCCAATGGCAACAAACGTGCTGGTACTACCTCGCCATCGCAAGCAGATAAGAGGAGGTACCAAGTCATGTTAGTATTGTAAATTCCTCAGCTTCGACCGAGTGACACGCTCGCACGACAAGCTCTCCTCAATCTCCGAATTTCTGGAGGAATTGGAGGTGCTGCCGCTGCTGCCATCGCAGACATGATGAGACTCGCCCTCAGCTTTGATCTTCTTGACGAAGTTGGCGGGGCAAATGCTCTTCCCTGATTGGATTTATTTACTCACCATGCTCGCTCTCGCTGTGAATGAATCGAATGAGCAAACAAGATGTAAAGTAATTTTTAGTCAAGCATTAGTGTATTACAATATACAAAAGATCAATTGATCCCAAGCTATCGCAAGGAACCTGAAAAAAGTGTAGAACATACTGAATTTTTTTGCGGTGTCCTGCACTTGGTTCACTATTATTCAAGAACCGAAGCAAGAAAAAGCAATCACAAAAAAATCACTTGGAGGACGATAGGATTGAGATGGATACAAGGGCGAGTGCTTCGATCGGTGTTCGAGACGAAATGTGCAGTCAGCAAGCCTAAAAATAGAACACCTTGGCAAGCTGCACAGAATCCTCGCATTCGCCAAGACCAGCAGTGCCATGATGGAGTCAATTTTGCCGTCAATCGCCTAGAGGTAGTGTGAGCAGGATGGGTGGCGCCGCCCTGACAAGGCGCGTGGGATCCTCGACAATTGCCGAGACCAACAGTGTCGGTATAGAATGCGGTGTCGCTCGTCTTCGTCAGCGTTTGGGACGTAAGTGGGTAACCGCTTAAACCCGCATGATATTCAAATCAGAAAATTTATATATGAGCATTTAAACTAGCTTTACTGATTTTATAATTATGTGGGCTTAAGTGAACTATAAGTGGGCAGCCACTTACATCTCTAGTCAGCGTCACTAGGTGGAGAACGAGCACCAAGCGGGATAGGTGGCGTCATTGCCTTCATAATGACACTATTGATCTCAGACAAATAAACCGTAGATCTTGGAGAGGTACTCGTTTTCGGTGAGGAGAGGAGGTACTGGTATGTCGTGCTCTCAGGGCCGTAGAAAAGCTTATTTATATTTAGTGCAAAATACTTATGGCGGTAAATAATGAAAATGGATAATAATTTAGAAAACCACAGATGGTAATGCGGTTATAAATAAATGTGTTAAGGTGTTATTTAAATCGATTTGTAATTACAATTAAAAATCAGAGGTATTTTCTAGTTGATATTTCGTGACACATAGGATGACTCTAATGTCCCTTTGGGTGACACTTTTTAAAGAGAACTAAGATTTTTCGTGACCCTTTGTGTTATAGTGCCCGTAACCCCTTCCATATACAAACCTCACAGGAGACATAGCCGGCCGGCTCCAGTTGCGCTCCGCTCGACCTCCGGCTTTGTAAAATGATGTCCGAATTGATTGTTGCAACGATTGTTTGTAAACTAACAATTTCGCTTGTCAAGATGACCAGAAACCATGCATAAGGGATGAGATTATTCCTTGCCGTTAAGTGGCAGCCGTTGAGGTCTCTTTGTTAAGAAACCGTGATGGCTAGTCACATGGTAACTCACGGCTATCATACTAGCCACATTGAAACCGAAACGCCGGAAGAAAAATACGGTGTGTTGGGGGAGTCCGGCCGAGGCCTCGGGCCGAGGTACCCCCTATTTTCTATACGTATTATCTTTAACAAGCATGTTTTGTAGGGATCTTCGGAGGGTTTCGGATGGCGCGAAGTCGTCCTGGTTGGGCGACATAGGTACAGGAACAGGGAGCAAGTCGGCCGCCTAGGGCGAGGTAGGGGGACGCCTCGGCCAGGACGAGAAGGAAGGGAAGGCGAGGCCGTCCGGCTCGGACGATGCGCGAGCACAGAGGACGGCGAGGGCGGAGGCGCACCGTACCGGCGAGGCGAATCTAGGAATATGCCGGCGCATATAGTAGGTAGCGACGAGGTGGAGAGTACGCGTTGGGCCGATGTACGGTGACACAGGCTAGAAAAAGACTGTAACCTTTTAAGGGGCAGCGATGTATTTACACTTGTAAGCCGGTTTTGCCTATATAAGGGCAAGTTGGCACCCATATGAACGATGGAAAATATACGCATCGCTATGCTTTCACCCGAATCCCTGCGTTCACGGTGGTAGTTGGATAGTCCCCGTGAACATTTGGCTTCGTTCCCCAAGTCTTCCCCTAGCACCTCGGTCTCCCGACCCGGGGTGCCCACACTTGCTGTCCGAGGTACTACTCGTCGACACGATGCAATCCTGCTCTTGTACGTGAAATCTTCAAAAGCAATTCACCAAAAAGAAGTCAAAACCAAAGCATGCATGCTTTTACATATGATATATTTCGACACATTTTCCTCTAATTATCCATACAAGCACCTAAGACAGTATGACACGTGGGTATCCGCTGGCATGATAGAAACTGAAACACCAAAAGAAAGATACAATCAAAGCGGTCTTATACGTGAAATCTTTCATATGTGGACATCTCCCTTTCCCAATTAATCTTCGTAAAAGCACATGGAATTCACATGGTAATGCACGGCAATCCCGCTAGCAGTACAGAAACTGTAACACCGAAAGAACGAAAGAAAGACAAAGCCGAAATCCCTGCATCTGCATGTGAAATATTTCGGGGACGTATTCGTCTCCCATATATTCTCCATACAAACGCCTAGAATTCCGATGGTAACGCGCGAGTACATATCCACTAGCAAAGGTAGAAGCTGAAATACTAAGGGGGTGTTTGGTTGGGCTTTTCAGCAGTTTTTGCCAACGGTAGCTGTGGGTTTTGCAGTGCAAATTTAGCTGTTTGGAAAAACTGCCTTCTGCCAGCTTTTTGCAATATGCTGAAACTTCAGTGCTCAACCAAAAGCCATATGGTCACTTTCCCACAGTCACAGTAGTTTTTCCAAACAGCCAGCCAACAGCAGCTTTGTGAACAGCCACAGCCCAACCAAACAGACCGAAATGAACACTTGAAGCTTTGCTCTTGTGCGTGAAATCTTTCGCACTTGGACATAGGCACCTAAAATTCATATAAAATTGATATCATTAGATTTCTCTTCAAAAGTACTTTCTTATGATTATAATTTTGTATCACATAAACTACATATTAATAGAGTAATTATTGGTCAAAGGCTTGTCTTAACAAATCAAAATATGCCTTACATTCTTGGACAGAGCGAGTATAACAGTAGGTGATTTGCTTCCCCGAGTAGCTGAGCTGAACCCTACCATTTGAACCCGACGTGTAAACACAGTCCGGTACACGCACGTAGTCCGTACATACTCAATGGAACGGCAATGGGCTACTTGTCGCCATCTCCCACCTCACATTGCTGCCCATGGGCTCCCAGCAAAATTGGCCAGAAGCCGAGAAAGCCCGAGGCTCAGATCGATCTCTGTCGTCCATCGCCAACATCAGCCGAAAAATATAGAGAGAATTGCCTCTGTACCACTAAAATTCTCTCCACTCTCTATAATACCACTCAAACATGAGCTCTTTCCAAAATACCACTCCATTCAATCACTTCCACTCCAAAACTAGCACTACCGTTTATTTTCCTCTCACTCACGTTAGTCAACAGCTCAGTCAAAAGGAAATATTTTGAAAATACCCAAAACACCCAAACCCACCCAACCAAGCCGCTGGCGCACTCCACTCCCGCTTCCCCGTCCTGTCCGCCGGCGGCTCCCCGTGTCGCCTCGCCCGCCAACAGTTCCCTCCCTCCCGAGCATGCGGCAGCCTCCTCCCCCGAGCACGCGGGTGGCACGGCACAACGGCCTCCCGAGCAGGCCCGGCAGGCGAGGCGGCGCGTCGGCCTCCCAAGTAGGCCCAGCGGGCGAGGCGGTGTGGCGACGTCGCGAGCAGGCCCAACAGGCGAGGCGTTGCGGCAGCGTCGCGAGCAAGCCCAGCGGGCAAGGCAGCGTGGCGGCGTCCTGAGCAGGTGGTGCGGCGGCCTCCCGAGCAGGCGGGGCGAGCGGTGCAGCAGGCCGTGGCACCTAGGACACCGAGAAGCGGCGGTTCCTCAATGACAAGCTCGGGAGGCTGCCGTGCTACGCCGCTCGCCGAGCTTGCTCGGGATGCCTCTGGCCCCGCCAGCCTGCTCGAGATGCCGCCACGTCCGTCACGCTGCGCTGCCCGCCAGCCCTGCTTGGGATGCTGCCGCACTCGCCGCGCTGCGCCGCTCGCCGGGCCTGCTCAGGATCCGCCTATCGCGCCGTGCCAGGCGCGTGCTCGGCTCGAGGAGGCCCCGGGCCACTAGACCAAGAGGGAGCGGAGGTGGACGGGACAGGGGAGGGGAGGCGCCTGCGCCGCCATGTTGCCGCCATGCTCGGCTCGGGGTGGCCGCGTGCCGCTGGATCAAAGGGGAGCGGAGACAGACGGGGTAGGGGAGGGGAGATGCTGGCGGACGGGATAGGGGGGAGCGGCAGTGGACGGGATTGGAGAGGCACCGGCGGACGGGCCGGTGGGAGCGGCGGCGGACTTAGTGCTGGGTTGGGTGAGAAGAGAGAGTTTATTTTTCACCACACAGTTGACTAACGTTTGTAAAGGCTAAACAAATGAAAATGTTATTTTGGTGTAACGGGGATTGAATTGAATAATAGTTTGAAAAGTAGTGATGTTTGGATGGTATTTTAGAGAGATATAGAAAATTTAGTGGTAGCGAGGCAATTCTCTCTATACAATATTTTTGGCAGCTCCGTTCCCAATTTTTTCTGCTGGGGTGCTGATGTCTAGGATTAGCATGTTGATTTCGGTTGAATTGTGGGCAGCTTGTTACTATCGCTGAATAGTTTGGGGAAGCTTAAAAGGTACGGCTGATGTGAACTTCCATCTCATCGGAAAGTGTGGCGCCTATCAGCTGTTTGGCATCGCTTGCAGAGTAGAGGAATTTGTGTAATGTGGTTTGCTGGTCCGCGAGTAAATTTTGGGTTTGGGATGGTAGGTAAGGTTTGGGTGGCAAATGCTACAGGTTATGTTCCTTAATCCTTCCCAGCCGTTGAGAGTTGCTTCGTATTGACTTGGGAGAGTACTAGTATAGGATTTGGTACCGTGGGTCAGTTCAGATGTGCATTCGCTGTTGTTTCACTTAGTTGCATGCAACTAGGAGAGGAAAGTCTTAATTCGGGTGCTTCTGTCATGTTATTGTTACCTTAGTACTAGTACAAGTTTGCCATTTAGATAATACTGCAAGTCGTCATGCCCGGAGCTCTATGTATCTGCAACCTAGAAGTGGTTGCTCATGTAGTCATCTCCACTGCAGTTTGCTAGAAATATCGGTTTTATTTGGTGCTAGGGATTGGTTTGGAGCACTTTCTTTGTTCTCTTTTAGGTGTACAACGTTGTAGTACTTGTAGCAAATTGAACTTATGTGTTTGTAGATTTATGATCATTGCTATCTTGGAGAGTTGACACGACTTTTCAGGTTGAAATTCTACAAATATAGTTGTGTTAGCTTTTAGAGATACTCTGAAACTTTTGGTGAAGTGGAATTGCAAGTTGGGATTATTTGTAGCTATGTTATGATCACCATTCACTTACTAACATGCTCACTGCAGCTATACCTGACACCGGTGCTCATTGCACAAGGTTTCTCTTGAATCTTTGGACTGTATTGTGATCTTAGGGATCACTGGTCATTTTATTCTAACTGGTTGTTCATGTGTTGATTATATAGTTGATAACAAAATATTGACGTGGCTCTAGCGCTAGGTGGCATTATATCTTACTCATGATACACTTATTGCATACTTGAGATCTGTTGATAGCGTTTAGCATACAATGCAGATGTTACCGCATATGGCAATTTCCAATATAATTGATCACTGAATAATACATTTCCTCCTTCTGCAGCTAAAAGAAAAGCTCCATGTGGAGAAAGTGATGCTGCTGAGTCAACTGAATGGATGATGACCAGCCCTGGGTTTACTGAAGGAGTTGGTAGTCCACTCATGACCCCAGTTTCTGGAAAAGCTGCTAGGACATACAAGTTGAAGGCTAAAGGCGGACGAGGATTTTCTAGCATGCACGTTATATGTAGTAGTGGTATCCACCATCCATTTTTTCTATGGATGCGTGCTATATTTCCTCCCCAAGCTGCAATACTCCAGTAGTATTTCTCTCAATACATGGTGTACTATGCACACTATCCAATGTCTATAAAAAGCTGAAATCTGTACACAATCCTATTTGTAGACATTGATTAGTGGGTCATATATTTGAGAGACCCATATGGAAGTGAGAGATGGTGTGCATATTCTAGTACCACTATTTTTTCTCCTTTATACAACCATCACGTGGACATGCCAGTAGCTTCACCTAGTTCTCTCTCTCCACTCCAACTCTGACATTTGATTTTTCGTGTGCTGTGCTACTTTTTGCTACACTCTCTCTCTCCACTACAAGTCACTCATTTAATTTTTCATGCCAACATTTTAAATGACAAAACCTTTTGAACCAAAAGTCTGATTTAAGTTCTATTTGAACAGTTGTGTTTGTTATGAGGAGATCTTCAAGATGAGATCAATATTGGATATATTATCTGAAAAATAATTTTTTTTTCAAAACTTGATGAAACCAACATGAAACTCTTCAAAATTTGGAAAAGATAGAACAATTGTGCTCATGAAATATTGTGCTGTAGTTTGTTATGTTTCACAAATATTTCGTGAATTTTTATGGAATTTTTGGTGATTTTCACTGTACTTGTACTGTTTCATAGAGTTTCACCATGTTTTATATGGATTTCAGTATGGTTCCGATTTGTCATGTTTCATATAGTTTCATCATGTTTCGTATGAGTTTCATCAGGTTTCATATGAGTTTCACTCTGGTTCACTGTGGTTTCATCGTGTTTCATATGAATTTCACTCTGGTTCACTGTGCTTTCATATTGCTTCATATGAGTTTCACTCTGATTTACTTTGGTTTCATCGTGTTTCATATGAGTTTCACTATGATTCATTCTGCTTTCATCATGTGTTTCATTATGGGAACATTATGAGTGAAATTTCAATCTTGTTCCATGAGATTTCATTATAGTGTTTCACCCATGTTTAATGGGATTTCATCACCTTGAGTTGAAAATCTAGCCCATGTTTTATCGATGTTTAATAACATTTTAATATTGCTTCATGGGATTACAACATATGTTCTGACACATAACTTTTCACGTCTAATGCATGTACCGAAGTTTCGTCAATGTTTCATCTTGTTTCGTATAGTTTTATGCACACTTCCCCCACAATTTTCATACATGTTTATGATGAGTTTCATAATGGTACCAAATTCGGACATAGTTTCAGCATAATGTCCTTACATCTCTGTTTCATACATGTTTAGGACAAGTTTCATAAATGGTACGAAAATCTGACATAGTTTCAGTATAATGTCCTCACATCTCTATTTAATACATGTTCACCATAAGTTTCATAAATGTTACGAATTCGGACTTAGTTTCAGCATAATGTCCTCACATCTCTGTTTCATACATGTTTACCATAAGTTTCATAAATGTTACGAATTCCGACTTAGTATCAGTATAATGTCCTCACATCTCTCTTTCATACATGTTTAGGGTCAGTTTCATAAATGGTACCAAATTCCGTGAAGGTTGAAGAAGAAAAGGCCGTGGTGAGCAGCACCGGCAAGAGTACTTGATTTTTATAGCACATAATTACAAGAGACTAATTGAGTCTTATGCGAATTAAAGTTGAAATTTAAATAAAACAACAAATAGCCGAATGGGCCAACAAACTCGAACTTAGGCATGCTTCGGAATTGGGCCCTTCTCGGCCCATCAGGTGTGCACAGTGGAAATGGGGGAGGGACAGGGCGTCAAGGGCAATACGTTCGGATGTCCGAACATTCTAAACTATCGGACATCCGAACAATCCCGACTGCTGCTCCGAGCAACCAGGAGATGAACTGGTCGAGACACGCAAAAGGGGAGGGAAGGGAAGGGGAGCGGAGACATTTGCCTTGAGATAATAAGATGGAATTACAAGCCAACAAAAAATCACTCAAGAGATTGTCAACAACAGTGCTCACCGAATTGCATCATTAGCGCATTTTGTACATCCAAGATAAGCATATGTTACTATTAACAGGTGCAAAGTTTATCAACAGAGGCGTGGAGAAAACAGTGAGCTATAACTAGAAGAAAGGCTAGTGAAAATTCCATGCGCTCACAGGCTTAGATCTGCTGCGTGCTAAGCATTATATTTCCCATCTCGAATTTTTGTTCTACGGGTGAATTCAGGACTGCTTAGAAAGGATTCAAGAACGACGAGGAGCCAAGAAAGAAGAGAAGCTACATATTCAATTCGACCCGCGACAAAAGCACAGAAACAGCACAGATCGGGACCAGGGGGCAAGAAAAGCAAAAGAACGACCAAGAACCCACCTCCCAACCCGACCACCTGCCGCGGCCCGGACGCCTTCGCAGCGCAGATCACCTCGCCCCCGGCTTCCGCGGCGCGGCACTGGAACCGCATCATCTCGTTGCCGTCGGCGGCGCAGCGCGCGTCCGCGTCCGCCGCGCACCGCGCTCGGGCGGCGGCACGAGCGTCCTCGAAGCGCACCACCGCGCGCGCCGTGCTGTGCACCTGGAAGAGCGCCTCCACCTCGGCCGCGACAGCGCGGCCCCACCCGGACGCGAAGATGAGCTCGACGACACGCCGCGACGAGTGGCCCTCCGGCAGTTCCATCATTGTCAAGAACGCCGAGCTCGGCCGCGCCGGCGACGCCGTGAGCTGCGCCTGCGCCGGCTTGGTCTTCTTCCTAGGCTTGGACGTGGCATGCTTGGTCCTAGCAGGCGGGTCCTGCTCCACGGACCTCGGCCTCTCCTTGGCCGGCAGTAACGCGACATCGTTGGTGGCGAGGGAAACGAGGGCGTGGAAGCGGCGGGAGACGAGGGAGCAGCGGCCGAGCGCCTTGACGTCGCCGGTGCGGTTGAAGATGACGAGGAGCAGCGGGTCCGGGAGGCGATCGAAGTGGTCGTCCCCCGCCGCCGAGAGCCGGTGCTCCTCGGCGGGGTCGCACCGCCAGCGGCGGGATCCCGCGGGATCTTCAGCCATCGGCGGCATCGGAGAACGGATCTGGAGGGGAAGGCGTGGGAGGCCACGAGCAGCGGGGGAGGAGAGAGTGAAGAATTGGGGATGGATGGGACGTAACAGGGAAGTGCACACAAATAGCAAGAATGGAGTGAAATACGAAGAAATACGTAGGGCTGAAAGATGTACATCATGGATCTTAAAGCAATTAGACGGTGGATTCTGCTACTACATATAACGTGCACGGTAAAAAAGAGTTTCCCGGCTAAAGGCAGCAAAGCTGGACCTCAGACGCCTATATCAAATGCTGGCATGTAGAAACTTCGTGTTTTATGATATTGGTTACATCGACATAATTTGCTTCTCACAACTTTTGTTTTATCTTCTTTTGTATGTGTTTCCCTTCACTAATGGTTGAACGCGTGCACCTTTGTGCTCCTGCAGGTTCACCTGGCAATCCACTCACTCCTGCTGGTTCTTGCCGCTATGACAATTCATTTGGTTCGTCCCATCTCAAACAATCTGCAATTCTGCTTACCTTGACTGTTATTTGGCATTATGGCCCTTTCTGGATCTGGTTGCATAATCTTGTTTCATATTAATCCTTTCCTTTACTGACAGCTCTTTATGTGATATTTGTTCAGGACTGTTGACCAAAAAGTTCATTAATTTGCTCAAGCAGGCTGAAGATGGCATTCTAGATTTGAATAATGCTGCAGAGACATTAGAGGTCTGGATTTTTTTTCTCATTAAAGCTAGCATTTCTTCTCTTGATACAAAGTTTATAGATGGTTTCTGACAACTCAGGTTCAAAAAAGGCGCATATATGACATTACAAATGTCCTTGAAGGAATTGGGTTGATACAAAAGAAGCTTAAGAACAGAATCCGTTGGAAGTAATCTTTGTCTTCCTTCAGCTCTTAACCATATATGCATGTATTTATGGTGCAAAATGCTAATGCCACAACATTACAGGGGTTTGGATGACTCAGGTACTACCTTAGAGAATGAAATTTCAGTTCTGCAGGTATGTATTGCTGTAATATCTAGTTCTTGTAATCGTGTTGAAACTATCATGCTCATGGTAAATGTATCTGAACATGGAAACAAAAAATATTTTAATCTAAGCAGCCTTTGTTGTAATCATCTTGCAGAGAGAAGTTGAAAATCTTAATCTCCAGGAGCAAGCATTGGATGAACGTATAAGGTTGGTAGCTACTAGAAGTTGCAAAATTACCGTAATTGTTATGCTGCTGTCTTAATTTATGATCTGAACATATTTATCCTTGCAGTGAAATGCGTGAAAAAGTGAGGGACTTAACTGAAGAGGAAAGCAATCAGAGGTAAATTATATTCCTTCCTGTCGGGTTTTTGGGCTTACTAGCATGTCACTGTTTAATGATATCCTGTCACTGTTTACTGTACTGTTTTTTTTGGGCTTTGTTGCGGATTTGGTGAGGTTTTGACGTTTTGTGCAGTTCGAGCTGTCATTTGGCGGAACACTTTATACAATAGAGAGATATTTTGGATGGTATTTTGGAGAGATATAGAAAGTTTAGTGGTAGTGAGGTAATTCCCTCAAAAATATACCACCTGGCGTCCACGATTCCTATCTTGTCCTCCTGGCTCCTTGGGTCTTCGCTCTTCAGCCTCTGCTCTTTGTTTCCACTCCATCCAATCGTCCGTGCTCCACCCATGGCGGCATCTGCCCTCCTCCTTGCCAACCTCGCCGCACCCACGGCCACGGCCAGATACCTCGACCTCCACCACCAGTTGCTGCACCCCTGGAGGCAGCAGCCGCAGCTCCCGCCCGGCTTCCTCGCCTCTCGGGCTCTCCGGCTGCAGCCTCGCCGGCCGCTCTCCGCCGTCCAAGGAACGAAGGAGGACGACGCCAAGACGGCCGAGGAGATCACCGAGAAGTACGGCCTCGAGTTCGGCCTCTGGAAAGTAAGGAAGGGACACCAACTAATTGAGTAGCTTCTCGAAGCACCTGTGAGCTGAATTGTGTGACGTGTCGCTGCAGTTATTTAGCTCCAAGGAGGAGGAGGGAGCCGACGAAGGAGAGGGGAAGGAGAAGAAGTCGAGGACCGACCAAGCCAAGGAGCTCCTGGCCAAGTACGGCGGCGCGTACCTGGCCACCTCGATCACGCTCTCTCTCATCTCCTTCACCGCCTGCTACCTCCTCATCAACGCCGGCGTCGACGTCCAGCAGCTGCTCAGCAAGGTGAGAGCTAAACCATTCCCATGTTTCGAGTCAAACTGGTACGCTAATTCACGAGCTATGGCTTGTGTTCGTGGTTACAAATGGGTCCTGTGCTTGCAATACATAGGTTGGGATCGCGACAGATGAGACCGGGGGGAAGGTCGGGACGTTCGCGCTGGCCTACGCGGCGCACAAGGCGGCGTCGCCGATCAGGTTCCCGCCGACAGTGGCGCTGACGCCAGTCGTGGCCAACTGGATAGGGAAGGTCAGGAAGGGGGGCGACTGATGCACCCCTCAAAAATAGGCGATTTCGGCTTGTTCTTGGCGAATCAACCTTGTAGCTTAGATGTTCTAATAGTGTAAATCTGGCTAAATATGATTCCAGCTACTGGTAAATCTGCCGCCGCTCTTGCAAAACGGGTCAAAATAATAGTAATTCCAATGTATCAGAGGTTATCTAGTACAGTAATTGCAAATATATCGGACTTTAGCTAGTACTAGCAATGAGTGATGAGTGAAGAAACCATTGAGGCGTGGTGAAATGCCTTGTACAATCTTCTGCAAGGGATTTGCCAAAGTTGCTCGGCATAGGTCATATAAGTTAATCATGCATTGTACTTTGTACACATCTAGCCAGAGTACTTACACAATTTTGAGGCGCCATTTCAAGGGAGAACCAAACGGCCATTAAGACTCACCTTACCAGGTAAACTTAAGTTTGAAAAGGCACCTGAATAAGCTCAAGCGACAGTGGCACAAAACAAAGGCGCCTGAATATACACATGCCTAACTGGAAGGAGGTGCTGAAAACAAAGAGGCGCGGTGGCCACCCTTCCTTTTCTGAGAAAGAATGAAGAATTTTATAGAAGTCCCCAGTCTCCAAAAGTCCCAAGAAGAACATTTGCCATATACCAAAAAGAACTTAGTTGTTCCAAAATATCCTCAGTTATCTTGTTGGTTGGAGCCTACAGCTGTAGGTTCACCCACAGCTGCTGGCTGTTGGTTGAGTGCGCGAGGTGTGCTCACCTTTTCAGCTAAGAACTGATCCCACTGCACTTCTGCTGTTTATCATGTTAAGTACTTCAAAGTCAAGTTGCAACTGTTGTACTCTTAGTATATGAGATTTTAAACAACAAACCAATGAGTGTATTTCTTAAAGGATACGTGCTGTTCTCCACACATCCGTAATGCTAACATCACCATCAGTGAGAAGCCAGTAGTCAGCATCAGTCTGTAAAAGTGTGATAGGATCATGAGTCACTGGGTCTTTGAGAGCCAGAGTATCATATCAGCAGAACTGATCCAGGAGGCAAGAAGTTGCACCCAGCAAAGCCAAGCATCCAAAGGCCGGCCACCACTGCAGGTTCCCTAGGAGCTAGCTGGCCTCTCCATCCTCCACAAGTACAGCTGCAGCAAAGGTGATTGCACCGGCCTTGAATGAGGAAAAAAGCGACACGCAATATATCACACGCGAAAATTGTTCCAACGACGCAATCGTGTACATGCATCCTGACAGTATGCCCCCCGGGCTGCGGTGTGGAGCTGCATCCGTCCGCTGTGATACTGCAATCAGCCATGCTGTTGAAGAGGGTGTGGTTGTTACTTGAAGGAAAAATAATCTAGACTCATGTATCAAGAAATTAGTAAGAAGCAAATACTTGTTGAGAGATTGTCGTTACTAAAATACTTATTTTGTGAGCTCCACGATCTCATATCAATATATAACTTTTATTTTAATAATAAGTCTAAGTATTAAAGAATTTACTACTATAAATATATATATATATATATATTTTTTATTTTAGTAACAAGTTTATCAACGAACTGTTGCGGACGCATAGGGGAGAAAAAAAGGAGTAACGGATCTCACGTTACTACTTCACTTCCCGAGGCCATGGCGTACGAGGAGAAGGTGGGACCCTATGGCCGTGCGTCATGCCCCCTTCCCCCGTCCGATTCGGCAGGCGAGGCACGCTCAACGAGCCACGATGGGCCACGCGCACCGCAGAAGAAAATTCGCCGTGAAACACGACATGGGCTCGTACTGGACCCAGCCGCTGCCCCTGTCTCACGGGCCGAAAAGTACATGGGCTTTTCCCGCCAGGCCCTGTGGGCCGGGATCGATCGGCGAAGCTTCCAGAATTTCTAGCCCAACTCACGTGGGAATGGCCGAGCCACTGATAGAGTGACACGTCCTCCATTTAAACCGCTGCTTCAAATTCGCAAACCCTATCTATCTGTGTTGCTCACCTAATCCCCTTCCCGCCTGACTACCACCACGTCCATGGCATGCGCCTTCTCCGCCTCCACCGTGTCCCCGGCCACGGCGCCTCTCGCCTTCCCCAAGCCCGCTGCGGCTCCGGAGTGCCTGTCGTTTCCTCGCGCCTTTGCCGGTGGCGCCGCCGCGAAGCCCTTCCGCCTCGCCGCCGCCGACTCGAGAACGGCCAGGGCACGCAGCTTCGTCGCCCGCGCCGGAGGCGAGGTTTGGTCCGGTTCGATTCGTTACTTATTTTGCCGTGGTGCTTGGTGTGAGTTGGATTTTCATGTGTGGAGGTGTGTTTGTGCGCGCAGGTGGACCTGCCGCTGGTGGGGAACAAGGCGCCGGACTTCGAGGCGGAGGCCGTGTTCGACCAGGAATTCATCAATGTATGGCCGTAACCACCTGCATTGTCCACACGCATTGATGTGATAATACCGTGAGGAGCGATTGGTTTAGACTAGCAAAATCGTCGTCTGCTCGATTCTTAATTTAGATTCGGTGTTTCACATCCATCCGTGCGATTCATGATTGCATCAGCTGTATGTATGGTTGGCGATGCTTGTGATATGTTGATGGCGCCATTTCGTACCTACAGGTCAAACTATCTGATTACATTGGGAAGAAGTATGTGATTCTTTTCTTCTACCCCCTGGACTTCACATTCGTCTGCCCAACTGGTGCGTTAACCATCTTGTGCTTCTTAACAGCAAAGATATATTGGGATTTGGCATTCTATAATGCATGTCTATAAAATTTGCAGAGATTACTGCTTTCAGTGACAGACACGGGGAGTTTGAGAAGATAAATACCGAAATTCTTGGTGTTTCAATTGATAGTGTGGTATGTTACTTTTCATTTGCATGGTTTTCCATGTGGTTACTTTCTCTCCATTGCATAAGTGCGTTTCATCCGAGTAGCAATCTCTCATTACTTGATCTGTTATTTGTAGTCAGAAAAGCATGCATACCATCTGGTCACATCTAGTTGTTCTTTTGAAACTATGTATCTAGCTTTGACATGCATTAAGCTCATCATGTAGAAAGTAACTGCGAAGTGTTGCTCTGTTTGTGTGAGTGAACATTGCTCTTAATTAAATTGAAGAATCAAATCAAGTAACCTTTGCTGTGGCACAATGTTGGAGTCTACTTGTATTGTTTGACATGCAAGTATGTGGGATCTATTACACCTTATGCGAATATGAAGGTGAAGTCATGCTGTATGAATCAAAATAGAGGCAGAATTTTCTGATTCCACGTGTTATATATGCTCACCAACTTTTTTGAGAATGGTATAGGGCTAACACAGTTATATTTGACTTCTCTCAAGAAGATTCACTGCTATGCTCAACTTATTAACCTAACTTATATCCAGAGAGACCGTTAACTTCAGTTCTAACCATTGACTGGTTTGTGGCCAGTACTGCTATTTTGTTTTCTGTTTTCTTTCAGCGCTTGTATTATGCGTTTCACTTTATGGTCTTATAGTTGTTATTCATTGTTACTTACTCGACGAAATATTAAGTAAACACAACTGATGCTTCATTTGAAATGTTCTTCTCTTGTAGTTTTCCCATCTTGCATGGGTGCAGACAGACAGGAAATCTGGCGGTCTTGGTGATCTGAAATACCCGCTGGTTTCTGATGTCACCAAATCAATTTCGAAGTCTTTTGGTGTACTGATCCCCAATCAGGTATAGTGCTATCTTGATTTTCGACAACCTGTTTGTTATATACGATCCACTCTTTCTGCTGGATGATTTGCTTTCGTTTGTGCCTTTCCTTGTGTTTTATGAAATGTCATAAGAATCTTCAGTGTAATTTTGCCAGGGAATTGCTCTAAGAGGACTATTCATCATTGACAAGGAGGGTGTGATTCAGCACTCCACAATTAATAACCTTGCTATTGGCCGTAGTGTAGATGAGACCTTGAGAACCCTTCAGGTAGAATCTTGCTCGACATGCGTTTTTATAATGTTTCTTGAATCTTGATACTAGTTGCAATGTAATTTGTAACATTGCTCTAATGTTCAGCACAGCAAAGCTTGTCCATACAAGAGTTGTAACTGCAACTTGCAAATTCCAATAGGGAAAGGCATGCAAGTGTGTATAGTCTGATCAATTTTTCTGTGATGACAGGCATTGCAGTACGTCCAAGAAAACCCAGATGAGGTTTGCCCGGCAGGTTGGAAACCTGGGGAAAAGTCGATGAAGCCCGACCCTAAGGGCAGCAAGGAGTACTTCGCTGCTATTTAGACATGTTTCGTCGTACCTTCTGTCAAGTTTTGTCATAGCCTTCATGGGGTTTCACATTGTTCTTGTGACCTGAGTTGTAGTTATTGTGCATGAAATTGACTCTGTGTCTTTGCCGCCTTGTTCTGCAATAGAAGTTTGTCTCGGTGTCATCTTGGACCTTCCCTGCTCCAATTTGGAAACAAAAACATAACCATTGGAAACAAAATCTTATTTTATATCTGGCCAATGGCTTTATTTGAAACTAAACATTACTTTAGAAATGGATAATCTTAACAGTTGATGCTGTGAAGCTAGTTGGAGTCATGAAGTTCTTTAGAAATGTTGATGTTTGTACCTAGTGGTGGACATGATCATCGCTTCCGGTCAACCAGGAGAGCTCCCATTTTCAGCTCCCGAGCCCAGCCCAATATGCCATCGGGGAAGGCACAAACCTTTGGCCCAAATGCACCTTATCGTAAGTATCATCTGCCCTGCTTTCTGGTCCCACTGCCAAGCTAAATGTTGATGAATCTTGTTTCTCTTGCGTGTAGAGCACATACTCTGATTGGCTTTTACTTTCAAGTAAGCTCTTGCTCATATGCAACTGCCCCTTGTTTGCAGGAGGCCATGGGAAAAAAGAAGGGAAATGAAAAAAAAAGGGATCCCAAGCACAAAGTGGAGAACTGGAAGCAGTGGTCTTAAACCAAGTTTCTGCAGCTCCAAAATCATCTAAATTTGGTTTAAGGTACTCTCTTCACCAAACTTTATAAAAGAAACTTTATCATAATTCACGAGCACAATAATATTTATCATGTTATTATCACAAAAATAAACCAACTGATGGTGTTTACAGCCTCTTAGGACGAAAAAAGAGAGTGATGACTGATTATAGTACTACCTATCTTAAGATATGCATACTTATAGTTGCACTGGCAGAGCCACAGGTGTCACTTTTCCATCACCTTGGAGTCATAGTATTGTCAGTAGTGGCTCTGCCGCAGCTTCTGCACCCATTACCAGCGCGCCAGGGGTATTAAAATGCGGAAGCTTTTCTGCAGATAATGCCACTTATGCGCTTTTTTAGCATCCCGTCTAGCTCCACTTTAAAAAGCTGCCTGCAACAACGCAGTGCTTAGTGTTTGTTTAATTCCTCGGCACACCACACTGCCCCTTTGCCATGCACAGATCTAAACAGCAACCTAACTGCTGCTTCGATTAAGTAGCTAGGAAAGAAAAAGAAAAGGAAAGAAAGGATCAAAAGAAGGGCAATGCAGTGATTAGTGTCTTCTTTTCTGCTTTCGTTGTTGTTGTTGTTGTTGTTGTTTTGCAGTATTTGCTCTTCTCGATCTCTTCCTGGGTCATTTCTCAAACTGCGTATATACTTTTCTCCTTGAAGCGCTCCTTTTGGGGCAAATGGCTTTGTGATGATTAGGGCTTGGCCTTTTGCTTCCCTTTTGGGTCATATGTGACCAAAGATTTCTTTGACTGTGACCACTACCTCAGATTAGTTTGAACAGATCATGCTGTACATGCTGCATACATAGAGCTACACATCAACGCCAGAATCCTAGCTCTCTTCAGGAGTGACATGGGAGTTTAGGAGTAGTTATCACTATTAACTAGGTTTGTGAAAACTTCGGGAACATTCATGCATTCATGCCATGCATCATGCACAATACTGATGCATGTGAACAGAAATGCACAACCTCATTGCACTATTAAGAGATGATGATTGATGAATGAAGGGAAATCTCCTGGGAAGGCGGCGTGAAAGGGAGGTCATCTCTGGTCGTTTGTTTTGGATGGCTGTTCAGTTATCCCTTTTCTCTGTTCGTATCCCCATAAAGAACAATGTTCGAGCACGACTTTTGATGCAAATGCACGCAGTAATGACCGGTCAATGATGCTGTTAACGGGGCTTTATTTCATGCTTTGGCTTTTCCCTGACAGTTAATTCTGCTCGTAGTAGCAGTAGCACTGTAGTACTACTGTACTACTTGCAAACCACTTGAACACTCCTGAGGAATCCTAGTTAATATGGCTACTGTTTGAACTTCAATGTTGTTTGTTTGCAGTTTGCATATCAATAAGCTTCCAATGCTAGAAATTCATTCATGCTGTATTGATCATTGCTAGATCTCACATGACACAGTTATATGACTAGTACTATATATTTATTCTCTTCACTCTAGCTAGTAGGCATATCGGCACTGAAACTTGAGAACTGGCCTGAACCTGATGAATGAATGCGTCAATTCCTGTGTCTAGTAATGCAGTCTGCTTTCAAGGGAGCAGGAATGCTGAAAAGCCCCAGCTTTCCTGAATAGCATGTGGCTGTTTTATGTATTACTACCTTTTCGAGTCGTGTTTTATGTGCTACTGCTACAACTAGTAATTTTAGTGACTGATGTTTAATCAATCGGTGCCATGCAATGCATAGACACATACACAACATATGGGCAGGAGGAGGGCGCTTTATTCCTTATACTTTGAGTCCGGAGAGAAAGATGCCGTACACAGTTCCCGATTCTTTTAGGGCACAGAGATCTCTCAGAAAAAAAAGAAACCAATTTAAAAGGGCCCTCTCAAAAGATGAGAGGTCACTGCAGGCCACATCAGATCGTATCGATCACATAAAGCATCATATGTTGTATCGTCATCATTGCAACATCAGACACATTCACTGTTCTTAATGTGATCAATCGTATAATTGTACGACCAGTGAGCAGGTACAAAAGTATGTATGTACTTCCTACATGACAGACGTATGGAGTATGGGCTGCTTATTGGTGCATTCCAGGCATATTTTTGATGTATTTTGTTTCGTTAGGGAGTAACATTGCCTAGTTACCTGGAGACTCGACGTGCTCTAGGAAAATCCTAGGAAGATTCTTTTCATAGAGCATGAAAGAATTGTTGTTTGCTCCATCATAAACTGTTGTAGAATGTGTGCAATTTTATCTTGAGAAAAACAATCAAATGTCTTTCCTAATATTTACTCTAATGTTTATCAATTGTGAACTAGTTATCAGATCACTTCATTATTTTGTTTAGTTTTGTTATGCCCCAATAAGGTTTTGTAGAGATGTTATATGGTGTCTACATATGGTGGCATGCAGACATGGCAACAGCATGGATTCTTGCAGGTCGAGAGTTGTAGGAAAGAGCCGCCCCTTGCTAAACATAGCAGTGTCTCCTATGATGGATTCTTCCCGTTTGCTATTTTTACTCGCTAGTTGCACAAAGATTTAAAAGAAGATTCCATGACCATAATGATTACACTCACAACTCACAAAAATGAATTGTGCTCAGTTTTCTCTAAAGAACACATATCGTATAAATAGATTCTTGCGAGTTAATCGTGCTGCTAAGCTAATTATTTTTGCCTGGGGAATAAAGGGTCATGCTGTTCATCTCTGTTGCAAGCTTTACTTTTTTTTTAACAGAGAGCTATCTTTCACAAAGTCGATCTTGAAGTTCTTTCCTGGTTGCATTCAATGTGCCAGTGACCAATGCACATTTGTCACTTGTCCAAATCCTTCTAGATCAGGTTAAAAATTTTATGGTTGGCAGTTTGCTCACTTTGATGCAGTCATGCATAGAATTTAGCTCTCTGGTCATTCTTTAGAGGCAAACTGATCACATACAAAAATCTAAGGCACAAAGATACTGTATACATCCATACGGTCTCCTATCCTCTTCCTGTGAGACACACAGAGATGAAGCTGAAGTGCCTTTGTGTATCTGCTTTGTCAGCACATGCATTCTACCTAGTCACTTTTTCTTCCCCACCACAAAATCCACTTTGGACCAAAAATGGCCTCCCCACAGAGAAAGAGAAAGAAAAAATAAACATATGCAGCCCTCCCCAACAAGAAAGGCACAAATTCATACACCGAAATCCATTCTTCACCTCAGTATCTCACCCGTAGCTAGGTGCTACTCAAAAGATGAACACTCACCAATATAAAGCAGCACCACATCAACCACTTGCAGTTGCAGTGACACCTCTATATCTACACTTCTTGTTCACTCTCTTTCTCCTCACATCTGCTGCTGCTTAGTACTAACGTAAGTACTACCGTTGCGGCATCAAATCGATCGGAGCTAGCTAGCTATAGGTGGCGCGAAATGAGGGCTGGGGGGTGCACGGTGCAGCAGGCGCTGACGGCGGAAGCGGCGGCGGTGGTGAAGCAGGCTGTGAGCCTGGCGCGGCGGAGGGGGAACGCGCAGGTGACGCCGCTGCACGTGGCGAGCGCGATGCTGGCCGCGCCGGCGGGGCTCCTGCGCGCGGCGTGCCTCCGGTCGCACTCCCACCCGCTCCAGTGCAAGGCGCTCGAGCTCTGCTTCAACGTGGCCCTCAACCGCCTGCCGGCCTCCGCCGCGGTCGCCTCGTCGCCGCTACTCGGCGGGCACGGCCACCACCACTATTACCCGCCGTCCCTGTCCAACGCGCTCGTCGCGGCGTTCAAGCGTGCGCAGGCGCACCAGCGCCGCGGTTCCGTCGATAGCCAGCAGCAGCCGGTGCTCGCCGTCAAGATCGAGCTCGAGCAGCTCGTCGTCTCCATCCTCGACGATCCCAGCGTCAGCCGCGTCATGCGCGAGGCCGGCTTCTCCAGCACGCAGATCAAGGCCAACGTGGAGCAGACCGTGTGCAGCACCACAACCACAGCGGCCACCTCCCCTCACCAAAACCCTAACCCTAGCAGCACGGCAGCCACGAGCAAACCTCAAGAGACCAAAGCCAAACTCCCACTCGGACAGGTGCGCGACGAGGACGCCGCCGCCGTCCTCGACTGCTTGGCCACCCGGAGCAAGAGGAGGGTCGTGATCGTCGCCGAGAGCACGGCCGCTGCGGAGGCCACGGTGCGCGCGGCCGTGGACAAGGTCAAGGGGGCCGAGGCCAAGCACGACGCGCTGCGTGGCGCGCAGGTCGTCAGCCTCCGCGTGTCGTCGTTCCGGGACATGCCGAGGGAGGAGGCGGAGCGCCGGCTGGCCGAGCTGCGGTGCCTCGTCAAGAGCCGAGGGCAGGTGCTGCTCGTCGTGGAGGACCTCAAGTGGGCGGCCGAGTTCTGGGCCGGGAACGTCCAGGGCGGGAGGAGAGGCTACTACTGCCCCGTCGAGCACGTCGTCACCGAGGTACGCGGCTTGGCGTGCGCGTCCGCCGCCGGCGGTGGCGGCGACCATGGCATCTGGCTCGTGGGGTTCGGGACCTACCAGACCTACATGAAGTGCAGGGCAGGGCAGCCGTCTCTGGAGAGCCTGTGGGGCCTCCAGACACTCACCGTCCCCGCCGGCAGCCTCGCGCTGAGCCTCACCTGCGCCTTCGACGACAGGTAAATCCGGCTGTCCTGATCGGTGCCGATCTAAAGTTGCTAAATTTCCCGGTGCAGTATGTCACCGTCAGTTCAGGTGAAACGAATCAGCCCGATCTAAAATGTCTCTGACCATTCGTTACTGAGCTAGTATCAGTTCCCAGTTGGCTTTCAGTATCCCTGCAATGCGACTTTCATGCTTTCCTTGACCTTTTCTCTTTGCCCACCATGAGTGTGAGTGAAAGCTTGCATCTTTTGCGTGCTTTCCGGCCAAAAGCTTTAGGGCAGTAGCTAGCTCTCATCAGCTTCACATTCCCTCTTTCGCATCTTTTGTTTCCTGAACCAATCTTCCTAGTTCTTAGCAATTAGCATTTCTGATTAGGTTTCAACACGAAAACCGTATGGGATTGCATGCATCGTCGATACAATTTCAGAGACACCGTAGATAGTACACCGGCCGGCAAAGAGCTAGCTGATTTTGAGTACATGTCGATGCGTGAGGTGACAGAGGAATCTTATTCCGTTTGTTCTCTGCAGTGCGCTAGGCGCAGTCAATCACTCCATGAAAGAGAGCTCTGACACGGATGGGAACGGACCGGTGCCTTGCTGGCGGCTTTTGGGCGGCGGCCAACTGATATCCAGATGCTGCGGCGATTGCTCCGCCGTAAAGACTGACACGAAAGCGGCATTGCAACCCTCCTTCGTGTCGTCGTCGAGCCTCCCTTCTTGGCTCCAGCATTGCCGCGACCAGGTACTACTATACTAGTGTTCACTCATATATGCGATGCTCCTATGAATCTTGGTTTCATCAACTGATTATAATTTTCATCACTGACTTTTGCTTTTTGCGCTAGGAGCCTGGACATTTCGCTGATCTTGGTAAAAATTGGAGCGCCATCTGCAGCAAACCATCTCAGCGGATGACACTGCACTTCTCGGCACCGGTGTCTCCGGCCTCCTCCATCTCCTCCTATGAGCACGGCCACCAGCTGCACCAGCCTCGCCATTCATGGCTTCTCACCGATCTCGACAGCAAGCATCCATGGAAGCCCAAGTGCGAGGCCGACGAAAAGGTCTCCTCGCACGATTCCGGCGCTTCCAACGGCTCGGTGGAGGTGGAGTGCCGCTCCAGGTTCAAGGAGCTCAATGCCGAGAACCTGAAGGTTCTTTGCACCGCACTGGAGAAGGAGGTGCCGTGGCAGAAGGAGATCGTCCCTGAGATCGCGAGCACGGTCCTCCAGTGCCGGTCAGGGATCGCGAAGAGGCGCGACAAGTCGAGGTCCTCGGATGCCAAGGAGGAGACATGGATGTTCTTCCTCGGAGGCGACGCTGACGGCAAGGAGCGGGTGGCGAGAGAGCTCGCTAACCTCGTCTTCGGGTCGCGCAAGAACTTCCTGTCCATCAAACCCGGTGCCTCCTCGCCGTCTGAGCCTTGCTCCACCGAGGAGCACAGGAGCAAGCGGCCACGGACATCGGCGGCGAGCGAGGCCTACCTAGAGCTGCTCTACGAGGCCGTCTCCGAGAACCCCCACCGCGTCATTCTCATGGAGGACGTCGAGCAGGCCGACCAGCACTACCAGACCGTCATCAAGGAAGCCATCGGTAGCGGGGTGGTGCGGAGCCGAACCGGAGATGAGGTCGGCGTGGCCGACGCTATCGTCATACTTTGCTGCGAGACCTTCGACGCGAGGTCCAGAGCTTGCTCGCCGCCGAGCAAGCAGATGAAGGCAGAGAGAGAGGAGGCCAAGGACAAGGAGGAGCACAGGGCTGATCATGATCATAAAGAAGTTGGCGTCTCTTCGTCCTCCTCTTCTTGCTTCGATCTGAACCTCGACATAGAGAGCCATCAAGCAGATGAGCGCAATTCCGGTAATGTCTGCCTGCTCACGGCGGTCGACCGGACGCTGTTTTTCAGAAGACAGGGGGACTTGTGAATGTGTACATGAAGGATCCATGTGTTTTATCAGCGGGGCTCCTTATCGAAAGCTAGATTAACTGCATGTCTAATTAGCTATTTCTTTCGTTTATTTCGTTTTCAATTTTCTAGTCTCCTTTTAGTTTTGTTTTTGAGAAATCATGGTATTGGAGGGTTTGATCAATGGCATACTATGTGCTTCATTAATGACGAAATGGAGCTGTTGTAAATTTGTTGTGGTGATGAACTGATGATTAATTAATGTATTTATTGCCTACGGTTTGGATTATGGATAACTTTATTCTCCAGCTAAGTAGTGAAACAATGATGGATGAATCTGTTTTGAGCACAGGAGATTATCCATGTAACTTTCAACCAAATTTTCGAGGATCAACCCCTCTCTAGGCGTCCCACTCACCCAAACAGGGACACAAAATCCAACAACTGTCTCCTCCATGTTGCCGCCCTTTGTGCCTCATATCCATCTAGTAGCGAAACTTAGAGGAAAAATTAGACGAGGACAATGTATAAACTAGAAAATTTAGTAAAATTCTTTTGAGATATAATCACTAAACTACACTAAACAGTAGTATTGGATTGTACAAGTGCTCGGGGGAGGTGGGGAGGGCACGGCCCACCTTGGCCCCAACCAAGCTCCGCTCCTGTCCCGGTCACTGCTGCCACTTCCAGCATAAAAACCTGAAAAATCTATACTCTGAGAGAGAGAGAGAGAGAGAGAGAGAGACGGGAGGAAAAGATAGAGGAAGAACTTTATTGTCTCCCAGCCTCTATATCAATTAGATACACCTAGCCAAGGGAAAGATATATCAAGGGGAACTAGGGTGAAAATGGGGGGAGGGAGGGGGGCATGTAAATATGTGACCAGATGTATAAGTCCTTGTCGCACCCTAGTTGCCTCCACTAACACAATACTGTTTGATCATTTTCTTTGCGTACTGCACTAGCGATGAAGTAACATGTGGGGTCAATTGATCCCACTAGTTTTCAAAAAATGCCTTGCTAATACTCTAGTTTACAAAGAACTCTAAAAAAAATTGTGAAGACACTGATGAATTGACCCCACAGAGTTTTAGTCCCGGCACCACCACTAAGGGTGCACCGTGCACTTGGACTTCTTCAGTAAGAAAATGACATGGGGCATTAGGCAGTGTAGCTAGTCAGTCATGGGCTTATGGCTAAAAGAAGACATGTTTCTTCCTTCCTCGCAGGAAGCGGTGTGCCCTTTTTTTTCTCGTCGCTGCTAGATTCTCGGTGCTGCCGATCTCATGTGGCGGGTGTGTCTGCACCGAGGGGTCGCTCGGTCGCGTGCTTATTATGCCTCTAGAGCTGGTAGCCCCATTTGCGAAAATTTCATCAACAGTTGATGATACAATGTTTCCCACTTCATAGAAAAACATCAATGTAGCGCACAACAAGTTATGGAAACCTGCATAATTTCTATTTTCAACTCGTCCCTGGTATGGAAAACCACAAAAGAAAAGTAGTGCTGCGACAGATATATGAACAATGATATCATGCATGGACAATTTTGTTCTTGACAGAGCGAACAAATTTGAAATACAAATTTTAGAGGTTCGCAGATTGTGTACTACATTCATAAGTTTTTTTTAGTACTTTTTGAACATTATATTATGCACTTTACGTTATCGGGACACTCTACCACTACTAAAAAAAGTCTTTACAACCGGTTAAAAATGACTATCTCAACCGGTTTTGGATCCGATTGTAGACAAAGGGAGCTAATAACACATCTTATCTCAACCGATTTTTAAACCGGCTGAAAAAATAATCTCTCAATCGGTTCAAAATCTAAACCAACTGAGATAGTTCATTTTTCTAGTCGGTTCTGGCCAGCTAACCGTTAGGCATAATCACTTTCCTCAGTCGATTGAAACTTTTAAACCGGTTGGAATGCTAATTAGTGAATTAAAAAAATACATCCCATGTTCAGTACACTGTACATCTCCTGTGCAACAAAAAGACCAATTAACTTTTACATTATTGTTGACCCGCCACTTTTCCCTATGGGTGTAGCTGCCACCGTAGCCTCCAAACCTCTTTTGCGCATCCTATTGGAATGAGCAGATCAGACAAAACAACACCGGCGTCTGGAGGAGGTGCTTGCCTGGTTGCAAGACTTCTTGAAGGCTATTAATGTTTCACAGTCAGTACATAGGCCTGGAATTTGTGGTCCTATCCCTCAAAGAAGAATTTTACCTGGGCAGATGAAGCTCCACTAGAACCAGAAGCTTTACTCTGCAGGATTAAGTAAATAGCCGTATCATTAAAAGCAAAACAAAAAAACGAATTGGAAGGAGCATTGGAACGAACAATATTATTAGCTATGCCAGATGGTCCGGCAAACTGCAACGAATCAAAGAAGAACAGATTATGTGTCATCTAATCCACCATTTATTCCCAGAATCCTGAGATTAATCTTCTTCAGCTAGTGCATACTTTGACAACAATAAAGCACAACAGAAAACGATAATGTTTGGAAGCATTTAGGTGACATATCTTAGACACAGAACATAATTATAGTTTGTGACATACAATGATGCAGAAGGGAACTTTTCACTGGAAGTTTACCTGTTGTGATTGGATTGTTTCGGATGCCTTTGTCCTATCTGCATAAACCTCAGCTAGCTGTGCCTCCAAGCTCTCTAATTGCTGAAGACAAGAACGAGGCCAGGTTAGATTACCCTAAATCCTGATCTTTTTGCGAACTGGCACTCACAAAATTGCATTTCTGCTTTCCCCCTTACCTTCTGATGATTCACAACAAGCTCCATAATTGATGGTCAGGCAAACTGCAACAAATGAAAGAAAAACAGAACAACTAGCAAAATCTTGGAAAAATTATTCCAAAATCAACACTCCGGCCGCCAAGCAGTACAAATCCGACACCAATCACTGGTCACCAAGCAGTACAAATCTATTCCAAAGTCATCTACCTACAATAGAACACCCACATCCCCACCACGCAACACCACACAGGATCTAACGAAATAAATCGAAACACGGCGATAGAACTCAGAAATAGAGGAAATCAACACTCCGGCTGCCAAGTCCATCTTCGGTGGGGAAGCCGATGACACCGTGGTGGCTCGGGGAGGGGAGTGGCACGAACTCGCCGGCATTGGCAGCAGGGTAGTACCCCCCTCCCCCCCCCCGGCAGCGTAGGTGGGCGGTGGCGGTGCGGCGATGGGGTGTGGGTGGTGCAGTAGCACCGCAGCGATGTCAGGACGAACTCCTCAGCCATGGGGTCGAGCTTGGAGAGGGGAGCTCCTCCAGATCCAGCATCTCTTGCTCCCCAGTGTCGCCTCGCCCCTCCTCCTCCTCCTCCCGTGCTGGGATCTGGATCTGGTGGCTCGATCTAGAGGTAGAGTCGGAGGAGGGAGAGGGGAAGGTTGAGGAGAGGAGGAGGCAGCGGTGAAGATGCCGAGGACGGCACCGCGGCCTCGCATCTTGAAGATTGGGGGCGGAAGAGAAGGGAAGAATTAGGCGGCGGTTCAGGAGACAGAGGGTGGAGAGAAGGGGCCGGATCAATTGGAAGATTAGGGTTAGGCCGGTTGCGTGATGAGCTGGTGGGCACGTTTAATTCGGTGTCGGTTTTCTATACCTCAGTCGGTTTGGAATAAAAACAGGTTGAGGATAGGTGGTTAATCTCAGATGGTTCAAGAATTAAAACTGACTGTAATATTATTTGAGTCAGTTCAAAGTGTGAACGGGCTGAGGTTATAGTTTTTCTCAACCGGTTATTTCTTTACAGTCGAGTTTTGTTATCGGTTTTTAGAAAACCGGCTAAGAAGGGAGGTCCTGAAAAGCCATTTCTGTAGTAAGGTACCTTGGATACAAAGCCACCATCCAATTTTGGTAGAAATTCATCACAGAAGCTTGAGAAGATATCTCCAGTAAACTGATCTCCTTGCAGATATGATTGCGGAAATCTTTTTAATAAAAAGAAAAGATATAATTGTGAGAAATTCGGCTGATTTATTATGATCGAGTTGGATCATCTTGACAGGACCAACTAATTTTACTTAGAAACAAGTTCCCAGTAACTAGCTTGATGCGATCGAGCTGTACACCTGCTCACAACGATTACTTGGAGATAGAGTTTAATTCAACAGCGCAGAGGACTCCTGAGAACGATTACTGAGGAGGAGGCATGCATTTCTGCAATCTAGCGCATTCACAACGATTACTTTGCTTCTTTGTCCTCTCTCATCCATTTCTGCAATCTTGCTAGGTTCATCCATGTGACTACCGGGTCTTGGATCTCTCACTACATGCTGATGACAGCTACACCTAAGTTAAAGCATAATATAGCTTATAGCATATATGCATTGTAACACTATACACTAAAAGGTGTGTACAGTACATAATTACAGCTACATATATATGGAGCTCAAGTACTAGTTGGAGAGTGCTCAATGATGGCTTGCGGATCCGAGGATACAAGAGCTTTGAACCCTTGATCTCTTTTACGTTGCATCATGAATATGGCAAAATATCAGGTGCAAATACCTATTTGGTGCAAATTTTACAAATTCCTAGAAAACCATACGTAGAAGTCTTCAAAAATTTGAAAAAAAATTCACAGAGTGTTTTGCACTGTTTTGAACATAAACAGAGCTGATTTGTCTTTTTTGTTGCTCGCAAACGGTTTCGAATTTGAAGTTGAAATTTTGCAGGGATGTAGACCATATCCTCACCTATACGTGGATTTATTTTCGGAATTTTTGAAGACTTCTATATATGATTTTGAAAAATAATTTTTACATTTTCACCAGATACGCCCCCATGAATATATGCCTACATGGCAGAAAAAGGTCTAGACAGCAACCCATATATATCATGACATGTGCTCTCTTTAACTCTATAACCTTCTCCTTTTTCTCTTTTTCTCTTCTTTTGGTGTATCTTTGGAAAATAAAAATATGCAAAAGGGGAAGGATTCATTTGATCTAGTTGTTTTTGCATGGAACTTCTAATATGGACGGGTCAAAAGATGATCGAGAGTGAAAGATATGGAAGAACAGAAGAGCATATGATAGCAAGCAACGTGAGCTACTGAGATTTATTTATGTGTTGTGTGTGTGAGTAAGAGAGAGATGAATGAATGACGATCCCGAGGCAAGCCTGGATACCGGGAGACCGGCCATTGCAGGGTCTTGCATACTTTCATGAAAGGTAATTCTCACTGACTTGCTTTATGGAGCTTTAATTCAACGAGGGGAATTTTGGAAGGAAAGTGGAACTGGTCTATAACGTTGTACGGCTAAGTCAGTGCATGCAAGGTACCCAGAGGCGGCCAAAGCAAAAAATGATACACTTCTCATTTTTGTTCTATAGCAACACTTCCATTGAACCAAATTTCTAAAATTCCGCCGTATAAGTTCCCTTTTGTAAATTAGTCAAATTTCTCACATTTCCACCACCACCTCCATCTTTGTCTCCAGCGTGTACATTTGGTGCTATCTAGGGTCAAGTTGCATACATTCCGGCGAAGCTAGCTCGCCACGATGCACATCACACCGATTGGCCCCTTGCTCCACCGGCCATGATTACCTTGTTGTTGCTTTCTTCGTTGGTGGCAATTTGTTTTCACCGGCTCACACAGTATAGATCTAAATTTTCTTGTAAAGTGATAACCACGAATATAAATATAGGCTTGCTAAATGGGGCATTAATTCTCCATCAACCTAACAACCAGGGAGAGCTTGATATCTAAGATTTGGATAAAAGAACAGGTGTTTGCTTAGTAAATGGCTTTTCAAGCTTTTAGCTAAAGATGGTGTCTGGCAAGATTTCATTTCAAACAAATACTTATGGGATAGACTTTATCTTGCATTCAAAGCAAGCCATCCGATTCTCATTTTTGGAAATGATTGTTGAAAGTAAAAAATTACTTCTTTTGATTTGGTTCATTTCAGATCGTTAATGAAGTTAGATTTTGGGAGGATATTTGGGTCATGACCACTCCTCTCTGCATCAAATACCCTAGACTCTAATATCGTTCAGAAAAAACATGCCAAGGTAGCAGAGGTCATGGGTCCGGTCCTACTAAATGTGTCTTTCACAAAGCTTTAATAGGTGCCAATTTAGACGCATGCTTGGAGTGAGTTAGTTCTACAAGTGTCTAATACTGTCCCCACACCTGCTAGAGATTTGTTCAGGTGGAACTTGCATGCTTCTGGGCTTTTTTAGTCCAATCTATGTATGTTGCGCTTATTAACTCTCAATTTCACTTGTCGTGCAAAAACTCATATATAGAAGCTTAAAATTCCTCTAAAGATTAAGATTTTATTATTTGAATAGAGGGGTTATTCTAACTAAGGACAACCTGACTAAACGCAATTGATAAGGGAGTAGACAATGTTATTTTGCACTAGGGACAAATCATTTCAGCACCTTTTCTTTGATTGTCCCATTGCTCGTGTTGCTTGATGTGATCTACATAGCTTTCAATATTTCTCCACATCATAGTATTCTTTTTATCTTTGGAAATTGGCTAAATGGGCTTGGGAGGTCTTTGCACTCTCTTATTTTGGTGGGCACGGTGGTACTATGTTGGTTTATTTGGTTATGCATAATATTTTTTAAATGAAAATTTTATTGCTCTTCAGGCCTCTGAATCAAGAACATGTACACAGCCTAAACCAGCCGATTATTACAAAGTATATGGAATTTAAAAAGCAGGCTGACAGCTAGCATCCGAATCAACATTACTTAAATGAAAAAAGAGCTAATCATGATGTCATCATGACCACCATTTTCAAGTCTCCAGTGAGCACACCAATCGCTAGTAGAAAAGAGCTCTGTCATCACAGCCTCCAATAATTTTCTCCCCTGGATCATTCATTCCCTAAACTCTAACTTATGCATTGTATTTGATAGAAAGAAATCATCTAATTCTATGCAAATTACCTACTTATGTATCAACTGGCTATGATCCTAGTCTTCACTACAGTGACTGCAAGACAAGGAAGTGACGGTAGCTGGCGTGAGGAGGTTGGACTTAGTTATCAGGGCATTTACATCTTGGGTTGGGTGCCGGCTGTAGCTTAGGCTATGTAGTAGTTAAGTTTTTTATGTGGCATGTCATACCTTTTTAGCCATTTAGTTTTTTTCGTTTTCATACTTTGTAATAAATGTTGGCAATGTGCATCACAAATAAAAAAAGAGAGCTAATCAAGATGTCATAGAACCATCGTCTAAAAAAATGGCTTGTCTAAGCTACGGCCGTGGAGCAGGGGGGAGGATGCAAGAGCACCAACAGTCTTGGTTACGCTAATTGTGGAGCAACCTAGCAAAAGGCGACTGATTAAAAAAAGGAGGAGAAATTGTGTTTTTTCACCCTTCAACTATTGAATGAGTGCACGTTACACCCTTAAACTCTAAAATCGAAGAAATCTGTCACACCCTAATTTCTACTAACCAAAAAAGTAGGGTTTACAAAAACCTACTTTGCTAATAATGTTAACTTAAGTGCACCTAACTAAATTTTTTTGCTCAAACGATATGGGTGCTAAGTCATAAAAATAGTATCAACCAAAAACCCTACCTTGTTCCCTCCTCCCTCACCGGCAGGTTGTTAATTCCATGTACCTGCCCTTTTCTCCCTCGACTCCCGTGGTGTTGTAAACCCTAATCCCCTCCAGGAACCGTAACCAACATTATGCAAATCCTACCTACCTATTTATGATTCCATGTACACATATATATGTTCATATAGACATGTCCTCTTCCTATGAGAATGTCTTTAAACCACCCTAGACTATTGCCACCTTTTCTCTCTCTTGGCAATGTCTGATCCTAGTCTACCTCTCTCCAGTGCCACCGGCATCCTCTCGTCTCTCACCCATGTGATCATGCATCCCATTTCCATCTCCCTATTTCATTCTGGAAGCCTCGGATGTCAAGACCCTAACTCCTCAGAACCTTCTACCGCCATCCGGCTTGTGTAACCCTATACATGTTTTCGAAGCTAGGAGGGCAATCATGTAATATGCAAGCATATATATGTGGCATAACCACCTGTCTTGTGCCATATCCTTCTTCCATGGTTGTTCCTATACCTTAGAAGGGGGATATGCACATGTCGATGATTGGTAAACCGTCGATCTTACGGTATTCGTGAAAGGTATTCGTAGTTGGGCAGGGACCCCTAGGGCACAAGGCCAGGCGATTTGAGAACGAGGAAAAAGCTCCTTTTTATATAGGTTCGGGCCTCCCTCAGGATAACAACCCTACGTCCTGTTCATATATATTAATCTGGAGAATATCTTACAAGGGATGTGAAGGTTAGTGGCTACCCTAGACCTAATCGGGGACTAACTCGACTAGTTCCGCCGGGCTCGACTCCTTCGAGACAGCGAGTCTTCTAGATGGCTTCTGCTTTAACCTTATCGGGGTGGAAAAACCTCTAAGACTTCTTGAATCTCCAGGGACCAGAAAGACCTGTCCTCCCCTATGGGATTGCTAACCCTTATATAGGGGGCTCCCCGAGTCGTACCGGACATGGACTTACGCCTGAGCAAGACTCTGGCTTCCTTAAATTTTAGGATTGACTTCCTAGTTTAAGGGATGTCCTTCCTCCTTACAGGGGGTTACCTTATCTCCTGGGGATCCTTACCGGGTACGTATGCTTACTCCGATAATTCAGGGGATTGTATATGGATACGTCTTCATATACGGGATACCGTACTATACATCATCAAGCCCCCCATCAGTACGTGAAGTGAGGCCATGACTATTTTGTAGGAAATCTGCCCTTCTCGGGGAGAAGCTCCGAGTAGGCTAATCGAATATCTTTATCGATAACTTTCCCGAGTAGGTACGACCTCTACCGAGTAGTTGCGATGTCCTTATCGAAATAATCCTTGACAAATCTAAGGCTTTTCTGACTTAATCTGATCCGTCGATCACAGACACGAGTTCGCCTGATAGATTTCTGGGAAACTGAACCGTTATGGCGGAAATTTCACGTGGTGATGAAGAATCTTTCCTTTTTCCGCGCCACTGTTTGACTGACGTTAGCCGTAACGCAGTGCGCTTGTCGGTGTCGTGGGTTTGTTAGACCCCCTCTTTTTCCTGCGCAACGTCTAGTATGCGGAAAAAGCAACTGTCCGCATTAAATGCGATGGAACAGATCGTGCCGTTAATCGCGCTTGGTCAGGCGAAAATTGACTCCTTAAGGTTTTTACCGAGAGTTGGGGTTTCTCCCACATTGCTCTCCGTTGCTTAGCATTCTCGTCTTCCTTTTTCGTGCCCTTGCTTCCCACATCTGTCTCGCCGCCGTTGATCGCCGTCAGAGTAATGGGAAAGAAGAGCGGAACGAAGAGGTCCCCCGATCCCAAGAAGTCAGCCGGGGACTCTTCGGGAGATCCAATTGTCGCCATCCCCGAGTTTGAGCCCTCGGTGATGGACTCCGCCACTCTCAAGAAGCTCGTGGCGGAGGAGGTCATCCTTCCGGAGGTCTACGTGCTGTTCTAGGATGCCGCAAAGGAGATGGTTTCAAGTCCGGATATGGCTTGGACCGTCGTCTTCGCCAGTTTCTTCAGGTGTGGATTTCAGTTCCCACCTTCGCATTTTTTTCTTCTCGTGCTCCAGTTCTATGGGATCGGGTTGATTCACCTCAAACCGAACTCGGTCTTGATGCTGGCGGTCTTTGCACACCTGTGCGAAGCATACCTCGGCATCAGGCTGAGCCTGGAGCTGTGGAAGTACTTCTACAACCTCCGCCGGATGAAGGTCAGTGGCGGCGGTGTCATCGGCGGTGTCGGATTCCGACTCCGGGAAGAGAAGAAAGACTCCTACAATTCCTCTTCCTGGAAGTCATCGTGGTCGGACTGGCATTCGAGATGGTTCTATTGCCAGCCCCCACCTTTCTCTAGGATCAACTACCGCGGGTTGGCTCCTCTTCCGACGAAGTGCTGGGTGGAGGCTCTGAAGGAGACCAAACGACTCAACGCCCTCGTTAGTGACATCGCCGACCTGGCCGCGAAATGCTTGTCAGCGTGGGACGTCGTGGAGGATTTTCTTCGGAGGAGGATTAGCCCTCTTCGGTCAAGAATTCAGCCCGCTTGGGTGGTCCCGGAGGGCCAAGATCAGACAAGGGCTTTGACACAGGTCGGTATCTGAACCTTCCTGTATTACGCTAATCAGAAAAACCTTGTCTTCTCACTCAGTTCGTGTCACATCCCGAATTTCCAAAACCCGAAAATTAGGGCTAACAAAAACTTTTTCGTTAATAATGTCAAATGAAAATACACTTAATTAAAACTTTAGTTCAAAACATGTTGTAGCTGAATACGGAAACCTGAAAAACCTTGTTCTTATCTCTCTCTTGAACTCCATGTTGCCGAAACCCTAATTCTCCGAACTTGTCCGACAACATGAGCAACCCCATTCAATACCTGATCTCCATACTTAGCTATTTCACCCTTACACTCCTGCCATGAGCACACCTTGGCATCCCTCCCCTTCTATCCAATCGGTGAGACCTAAACCGACGTCTGCCGCAAAGTGCTCTCGCGGTGCTTCTGCGAAATCGGAGCATATACCCATCTTAAATCTCTTCCGAATGACCTGAAATTCTACCACCAACTTCGCCATGCCCCATCGCGAGTATGTGCAAAAATATACTGCTTTTATGTATACGCACATACGCCAAACCCTAACCCCTTCTACCCAAACGACGAATCAAAACCAGTATCTCGATGTCTGTACCATGTACGCCGATATGCTTATGGCATCTTGCAACCCAGTAGTCCTGGACCAAGGTGAAGGAATCCCCGGGAGTTCCCATAATCTCTCCACCCTTTTCCACATCCCGAAACCCTAATTTCAACCCCTGACCCCTTCCTCCCTAATTAAACACAGTTCCTTTCAAAACCCTAATCGCGAGATTCATCACTCCCGGCCCTTCCAGAAACTCCGAGATAAATCGTGGGACGACCTAGTAATATTCCTAGCTCGACTCTAACATAAAATAACAATGTCCAGTACCAAAAACATCTACATACAGAATTAATGAACTTCGGAATAAACGGAGCATGGCACCGCAAACCCTAGATAAACATGTTCAAGAATCCCGATGAATTTCCACAACGGTCCTCGTATAACCGGAAGGACCCGAATATATAAAAATAGGCGTATTATATTCAAAGATTGGGAATAAACGGCCTCGAACACCTTAACCTCGAAATGTTTTTGGCATGAAATCAGGAGTTGACCCTAACCGAAGCTTATCAGAAAATCTCGTGAAGCACCCTCCCAGTCTCCCTGAAATATCTAACTCAGTAAATCATCTGGCAAGTATCATGAAATGTCTCATCTCATTTAATGTCCCAGTCCAGCACCTGCACTGTGCGTGCTGATCGTGCACAGAGGCCACCGAGAGGTCACCTCTCCACGCTAGCTAAGTGCCAAAATCCCTGCCATCTTATATCCTATCTATTTATTGGTGCCCCCATTTGTTTTCCCAGTGCTTGCAATACCACACAGCTCACCTGACTCAACGCCTGAAGCCTCAAATCAAACACAGCTCCTCTCTTGTCTACTCAACTATTTCTCCCTGCCACGTTTACTTCTCCACGTGGTACCCAAGCTCTACAAAACCAGCAGCTCGTAGTAATTCTTCCCTGTGTTTCCTTGGTGCCCGTGCCACCTTTCACTTCTTAGCAATAGTCAAAGACAGGCACTCCCTGTACAACCACAGCACCTGCACGAGCTGTCTACCTCTTCTCCCTGCTCATCCAAGCCACCTCACCATTGCTCGATGTCACGTACCCGCATTCAACAGAGGGCAACCCCTACCTATTGTTCACCCATTTACTCCCTGCCAGTCAACTCCTAGGCCATGTTCTTCTCTGTCATTTCTGCTCTTCTCCAAGCACGCATGTGCTCTTCCCTTGCCTCCTCCTTCTTTATCAATCTCCCCAAGCCGAGCTCCCTCACTTCACTCCCTCCCCATTTCTTCCCCAAGCAAGCAGCTCGCCCCTCCTCTATTTTTCTGAGCTGCTCACTTCTCTGATTTTTCCTCAACCGAACATCCCAAGCAGCTGAGCTAAGCCTCCCTCCTTCTCCTTGCTGCTTCACACGGATTCCGAGCACGACGGAGCTTCACCACCGGCAATGGCCACCTGAGCAACCCGAGCCGCGTCAGGACCTCACCCGAGCATCCTTCTGGGCTGCTTCCGTTCTTCCCCAGTTGAGTTGCCGCCCAAGCTTCAACAACTCTATCCCGGCCGCCACCCCCATCAGGAGGACCTGCCACCTCGCCGTCGCCAGCTTGGAACTCCAGATCCGCCGTGAACTGCTTCGTCCCGCAGCTCGCAAGGTTCCCCGCCGCCTGTGCTCCCTTCTCCGCCGCCGGCCGCCCCTTTTCTCCCGCCGGCGCCTAATCCGACCGCGCTCTACTAGCAGCCGAGCTCCGCTCCTTCTCCCCAATGCCGCCGGCCAGCCAAGCCATCCCACAGCCACTCCCTCTCGTCGCCGGCGTCGCATCAGTGGAAGGACACCGTGGCTGAGCACCAACGAGCCACCGCCTCGGCCGCCGTTCGATTCCGCCGCTCCCAAGGCCTGTTCCGGTGGGCGCTCCACCCTTAGGCCGCCGCCGCCGCCGGCGTTCCCCTCTCTGCTGCGGGCCACCAACGGTAGCCGGCGAGCTACTGCCCCGCTGCCCCTCCTCGGCCGAGATCCGCCGCGCCACCGCTTGGAATCACCGAGCCGGCACCAGCCCCGCCGCCACAGACCACAGCCACAGCCCAGCTCGCCCGGCACCCTCGGATCCGCCCGCCGCTGCTGACCAGGCCGCCGCCGGAGCTATACCATGCCAAGGTCTGCTCTCCCCCGCCACCAATGAGCTCCTCCATCCCCTGTTCCTATCTTTCCCCAGGCCGAGTCCCTGCTCTGCAGCAGTCTTCCTTCTTCTCCTCCGCCTCGGTGCCCTGCGCAAGCCCGCATCAGCCAAGCTCGTCGCCTCTCCAGGACCGGCAAGGAGATCACTGCCCCGCGCGGTGGTTCCGTTGTTTTGCTAACCCCCTTCTCCCCTGGTGAACTGCCACCGCCGGCGCCTATCCTTTCTCCCCTATTCTCTTTTTTTTCCTTCGGCAGCATCCCTCTCTGCACTGCTTGCTTGGTGGTAGCTAACCGAGTTCATTTAATTAACTCCCGGATTAGGTAACCTCGCACGTCAGCAAACCATATAAGCGTTAACTGGCTAATTAGTTAGTTAGCTAGCTAGTCAGTTAGTAGTTAGTTAGTTAATTAGCTGCAGCGATAAAAGCTAACGTAGCTGTTGAGCTTAACAATTTAATTAAAGAATCATGCTCAGTGCAACGTTAGTGAAAACATTGCCCAATAATCGGCTAACCACTGTGAACTAACTACTGCACGTGGTATTAACCAACTTTAACGTCGCTGTCAATTTCTGTCAGAACATACCATCACAATTGACTCGTGAATCACTGCGGTCAGTTATGTGCTAGACACGATAGAATCGGAGCTAGGAGAGCCTAATCTAATCTTAACCTAATATGCTCGCAAATATACTGTTCTAATGGCGAAGATACTACTCATTGGGTTAACCGATGCACTGACTTAACAACCAGTTAGACGTCACCGCTATGCATACACATAAGTCCAATAGATACCACTCTGAGCATCCGTTAGCACCGTTACTACGCTACCGCTTGGTCCTATTGAATACACGAGTAATACCCAGTGATCACTGTTAGCTTAATCGACCGGTTTTCCAAACCTTGCGAAGAATCCTTAGGTCCCCTTATGAGTGTGAAACCAGTGTTACTCGGTATCCGTCATAGTGAATATCTTTTGATGTATTCATCGAAACCCTAAATCATATACCTACACGGTAGTAATAAATTTGTTTAAGAATTTTTCTTCAAGTTCTAACATCAACCAAAATATAGGAACCAAGAACATCCAAGTACCATTAAGCTAATTGACCAAATAAGCTAGAGTATCCGGTTCCAAGAGAAACCTTTGTGGCATGTGAGGTAGAACTCCCCTCGCCCCTTTGAAAACCCTAATCACGAGGAGAATCAAAACACGGCCGAAACCCTAGAGCTATTATATGCACAAACGCATGCTCACCAAAAATCCTAAACCCTAGCTCGGCAAGATCTTCCCCAGAAATCCTAACAACAGGTGTATGCCGAAAATCTTCCGAAAGTCCTGACAACCCTAACGTGACAAAAACTTAAGGTAGATGTTTTTGATAGGATAACCAAAGCACCCGATTCTATTATTCTAAAAGTCCCTGCCGCCACGGCAGCTATTTCTTCTATCGCGGCAAGCTATGGTCGCAGCTCCCTTGCCCTGCCATGGCAACCTCCTTCCCTACCGCGGCAGAACCGCAGTAGCCCTTTTGTCCACCGCGGCAGCACCGTGGCAAGCCATTCGCTGCCACGACAAGCCAGCTCCCCGCCGTGGCAAGCTATGCTCTACCGTGGCAGCGCCGCGACAGCCTCTCTCCCGCCGCGGCACCTGCCGTGGTCATTTTCCTCTGCCATGGCAAGCCTCTACCGTCGCCGCATTGTTCCTACCGTAGCAAAACCCTGTCACTGCTGCCTAGCTCCTGCCGTGTCAAGCCATCGTCGCCGCCACCTTGCTCCTGCCGCGGCAGCGAGCCATTTCCGCACCCCTTTTTGTTTCCTGTAGCTCCTCAGAATCAAATAGCTGGTCAAGCACGTTATGATTTCATGTGTTGAAGTTTCTGATGCAATGTTATTTGGCTCTCCCTCGCAACGTTGATTTATTCGTTGTTCTCTCGACGTGTAGATACCGACGTTAGGAGTACCGCGCGAAGGATTCGAACGGTTGCCGTACCAAGTTCAAGACCAAGACTCGGCTAACATTGCCAGGCAAGCTCTTCTTCTTTGATCATGTTGAATCCCATGATTGTGAACTATTTATTTTGTTTGCAAAACATGCATGCTATGTGATAGAAAACGATATTTTATGTAGTAATAGTTACATCCGATATGGTAGAAACCCTAGACCGATCTCGTTCCTTGTCACCCTAAGGAATACATATGTTCCGAAAGAAATATCGGAAACCTAGGTGTAGTATATACATATACATATTGCTTAGCCCCGCAGTAGAAAATCTAGGTTTTCGCAAAAGTAAACTAATCCCGGAAATCTCGTATGAGATAAACTTGGGATGGATCGCTGTGACCGATGGAGAAAAGGTCACGGTATAATCCACGGGTTGGATGTTCGAAGGGTAGTTTTTGTAGAGCAAAAACAAAATGGAGATGCTTTGGATCCGGGTTAGAAATGAAGGGCGTGAGCAGGAAGGAATAAAAGCGAGCTAAGACCCAGTGGGGCACTCGCGGTCCGTGTGACGGACAAGGTGTGGAGTCTTTCTCGGATCACTTAAGGACCGAGCCTACCGTGCCGCTAAACCAGATTCACCCCGTACGTCCACATGTCCTTTATGGGAAGGACTTGACTCGGTACCCCGCCTAATATTAGGGTTCGGACCCGTAGGAAGTAAGAAGTATGTGCTAGGTAGGACGTTGGGCCCCTAGAGAATTCAACGGCGTCATTTGGGGCAAGATTCTTTAATAGTGAACCCCAAGGCATGGGTGAGGATTCGACACAAAGATGAGCGTTTCTCCGAGTTGTGGTGTCAGGTCCCCTGGACACAATCAGAGTTAGGGTAAGTCTCATTTAGCGGGTCCGACCCTAGTATGAAAGTAGGCGAAACGTCTCGTTGTACAAGCCCTGGACACATGCGACGCGTAGCATGCCCAGAGGGAACCACATCGTGTGGGTAAAGCCGTACAACCTCTGCAGAGTGTTAAAATCTATTCGAATAGCCGCGTCCTCGGTCATGGACACAATCTGGTAAGGCCACACAACCGGTTAGACTATATGATGACATGTGGGTCATGGGTTTAAGGACGCATCGCCTGATGGGCATGCAGAGTGACTTGGGAGAGCCTCGTGTAATGCGATTACACGGGAGGTGTGGTAATGAGTGGGACGCTGTTCTACCGGAGTGTAGAAACAGCTATCTGAGGAGAAATGAGGTGATGTCGGACGTCGTTCTACCTGAGGGTAGGAACGGCTATCTAATGCAGATGAATGGCCGATCCCGTAGCGGACGGCCGAATTGCAGGTATGCTATGGTGACTGATTGATATGACTCGGCATGGCCGAGGTTGTTTTCGAAAAATGAGCTTTTATCATCTATTTAATTATTTCAAATGAAAACTTACATTTCCGCACAATTACGAAACATAGGGTAGAGCCTCTTTATTGATTTCCCCTGTGCATGCATACATCTGTGATATTTCCCCTGAAGGGAGCTTGCGAGTACATTCAATGTACTCACCTGGCTTGTTGATTTGGCCAGATATGAAGAAGATATGTTTCCGAAAGTACCGACGACGTATACGAAGGCTAGGGCGTTACCCCAATCAGTTGCCTGTCGGTTATGGCATACTGATGGGCCACCTCTCTGTTGAATTCCGCTGCAGATTTATAGCCGTTGGGCTACAGGTATCAGATTACCGACCTTAACGGTCTATTTAATTGTTTACGCATGTATGACAATGATATACAGGTTAACTCGTGTGTATCGGCTACTGATCCAGGGACCGATACAGTGATCACGAGGGAGTATCCGGCCTTAAAACCGGGTATGCCACAGCTTGGTATCAGAGCCATACTGACTGTAGGTAAACCCTAGTTAGCATGGCCGTTAGTTAGGACTTAGGTTATAAAAACTATTATCTTAAGTAGAAATAATGACTAAAGTTAGGAAGCCTATTCCTCTTATCCCCTCTAGTATTCTCTCTCCTTATCCCGGTATCACCTCTAAACATATATGAGAAGTTTTTCTGAACTCAACCCTTTCAAATCCTGAGGATAGCAATCGCCGGAAATCACAGCCAAACCTAAGCTGCGATAGCACACACCTGCGCCAATGCCCGAGAAAACAAGTCATGCAAGAAGACAAGACCCCGAAGACAGAAGCGACCCAACATAGCATTGCTGATGGTATTCGGGACTTCCTTTGCAGCGAGTAGATCGCAGAGATCTTGACTCGAATGCTGAAAGGGCTGGAGCCCCCGTTCAAGACGAGGATATCGAGGTCCTCGGTACGACCACGCCGACCCTCGGGACAAGGGTCGAAGGTCCCTCCGAGGTCGGGGCGGCGGTGGAGACTACCCTGGCTTCTACCCGGGCTCCTTCTCCTCCGTCAAACCCTCAACCTCAGGCAAGAATATCCCCCCGAGTAGCCCTTCGCGGTGCTTCCCTTATTTAAGATAACAGGAGTGAGCTTGTCGGGAAACAGGAGGTGAGCGGCCCTTCCCCGGAAGTGCCGACATCTTCTCCAATGGTCGCCAGTGCGGAGGGGGACGTGGCGGCGAAGGGGAAGGCGCCACTGGCCCCTACTGAGAAACAGAGCTCGGACATCACACCGAAAGGATCTCTTCATCCAGTGAAGCGCCAAAGGTGAGTTTCTGTCATGGTCTTTCACGTCATTTTCTATTTCTTGTCTTTGTGAAGGGTTGATAGGATAGCTCCGTTGACTAGGGTGACCATCCTTCCGGCCGGAATCCTGACTAGAGCTGCCATTGAGGAGCAGCCCCCGGTGCAAAGGCCGGTGCAGGACCCGGTCGAACGGATTGAGTTCCCTACGCCGGAGTTCTCGGTGCCGGAAAGTGTTGGCTTGACTTCCCTGCTGCAGGTAACTCGAAGAGTCAGTAATAAAAAACATAATATGGTCGGTGCTAACCTTGTTGCCTTCAGCTTGCTATCTCTCGGATTCCTCCACTCGAGAAGGCTCAAACTGAACTGGAGGCGAGTCGAGCGGTGAACGAGGAGCTGAAGAAGCGCCTCGAAGAGTCTAGGAACTAGCACGTGGAGAAGGAGGAGCTGAGGAGGTGCCTGGAAGAATCTGAGAAGCGGCGGGCGATGGTCGAGGCTGAGCTTCAGGTCTCGAAGGCCCGTCTTTCGGAGGCGGAGTCTTCCCTGCAAAGGAGTCGGCCTACGCGGGGAAACTGGAGGAAGACCTTGAGTGTGCCCTAGGCACGCTCGAGAAGGCTCTTATTGAAGTCGGAGTCACCGTCTTCCCCATTCCTCCGTGCGCTGCCCGGCTGGTGGAACTCGTGGCCTCTGTTTCTCTGCTGAAGCCCATTCTCGAGAAGCTTCTCGAGGATGAGCTCCAGCACGGTGTGCGGGACGCCCTGGCCTTCGCTCTGGCCCTCCTCAAGTGTAGGCACCCGGACTTGTCCCTAGAGGCTCTCGGAACTGATCTGCCGGCCGGTGAGGAAGAGACGCTCCTGGACACTGTGCAGAGTGCTGCGGATGCTTTTGGCGATCGAGTTCAAGCGCCTAGTCTTACTGAGTAGAACATTTAACAAAACTTTGTAGAAAAACAGTGATTAGTAACTGTGCATTAACTTGTGTGTTTTGGCTTTAAAACCTTGTCTCTTCTACTCTATGAAATCTTATCAAGCGCGAGGGATCTCATAGACTTAGTCGAACTAGTGTCCAACTCTCTTTTTTGACTTAGGCTCACGAGTAGTGCCATATGCCATTTTAACTACGATCGATCAGGTCTTAGATTTATTCGGATGGAGGGCTCAGTGGCTCCTCATCATCAGTAAACGCAATAAGGGGTCTTCATAAGCTTATCGTAGCCGTGGCAGCATCTTCATGTTCCGTTGTCGGTGGGAGAATTCGGATGCTAGCTAGTAAGTTCTACGTTTGTCCTGTTGGTGACAACATTACACTCTACCCGTGATACTTTCTGTTCAAAGTAGTCGGGGGTGTAAATGAGCGTGCGGGTTCTGTTGGTCTATTCATACTCATACTTCCTCTTCTTCCCTTACTTGAGGTTGAGGGCCGTTACTAGGGAACTGGGGAGCTTAGTCGACCAGGCCTTAGGTCTGGTCAGGTGGGGGCTCAGTGGCTTCCCCTGTCACCTGCAGACACGTTAAAAGGTTTTTCTTGCATCCCAGACGGTTGCAGCGTGGGACCCTTTTCCCCTCGTGCAGGTTGAATCGTTGGTATGTGCATGAATACATCAATTCGCCGCATACTTATTCCAGCCCCTGACTGTCTTGTTCGAGAAGGTTTCTCGGATAGGCAGTCTAAAAAAGAAAATATCGAATTAGGATCGTGATATATAAAAAATTGTGAACTGTCTGAAACGTCACTTACAAGCTGTTTGTAAAAGACTATTCAAAAAAACTAGAAAGTAAAAAACACCATCCCCTCCTCCTCCAGTTTGTTGTCAGTTGCTCCAGAGACCCTTGCTCTCTTGTCGTGGTCTGCTAACGAAGTTTGTTGAGTGTGCGTGCTGGGCGGCGGCGCCCGGAGCATCTTATCATCGATTTGTTCATAGCGTGATGACCTTGGAGCTGGAGTCAGCGCAACCTTGAAACGTACCGGTGAGGAGGTGATAGCCGTACGATCTTACCGAGGGGGAGGAGGTGATAGCCGTACGGTCTTATCGAAGGGGCTTACATGGAGGTCTCTCTAAGGGACATGACTCTTTGCTACTAATGCGAGCGACCTGGATCGGGCGGCTTCTCCTGTGGAACCATTGTCCTGCTGAGGGGAAGGCCCTTCTTAGCCCGGTTTTGGTTTAATCGTGGAACTTTTTCTCTGACTTGGAGAGGGTACTTTCCGGAGTTGTCGCTCACAGGCACGACGGAGGTCTCACTGATGCGGAGGCATGTGTCGTGGCACCGGTGTCCCGACTGGAGAGTTGTTGCTGTCCTACGAGGTCGACGCTGCGCTTGTCGCAGAGAAGTGCTTCTTGAGGGGAGCTCTTTATTGTGAGGACACCCTTTGGACCAGGCATTTTCATGCACTGGTAGGCGTAGTGCGTTGCTGCCATGAACTTGGCCAAAGTTGGACGTCCTAGGATGGTATTGTATGTCGTTTCGAAGTCGACCACATCGAACATGATTTTCTCTGTTCGGAAGTTCTCAAGTGTCCCGAAAGTTACCGAGAGCGTGACTTGTCTGATCGGCGTGGCCGATGAGCCTGGTACAATGCCGTGGAACGCCTATGTCACCGTCTGGATCGATGACCGTGGTACTTGCATCGCGTCGAGGGCTTTGGTGAATAGGATATTAAGGGAACTCCCTCCATCTATCAGCACCCGGGCCACCTAGTAGTTATTGATTGTTGGTTCGACCACGATCGGGTATCGTCCTGGTCGAGCATAATTTTTGGGGTAGTCGGTTGGTCGAACGTAATCGCGACCTCCGACCACTTGACTGCCCGAGGAACTTGCGGTATGTTCGCAAAAACTTCTCGGGCAATCGCTTTGTATTGCCTTTTCGACTCGTAGGAGGTCGAGCCCCCGAATATATGCTCGATCGCTCTAACGTGTCCTTGGAAAGGCTCAAGGGAGGAGCAGTCATCAGGAGTCATGTCCCAGCTGTTGTTTGCGACCTGCGGGTTCTCCTCATGAAACTTCTCTTTCTCTTCCTTAAGGTACTTCTTGAAGATGTGACATTGACGGAGATCATGAGAATCAGTCTGGTGGAAATCACACCAGAGCTTGGATGGCTTGTCGGAGGAGTTTGTCTGCTTATCCTTGAGTTGAGGTCACCAGGTGCGCTTTTTGGGGAGATCAGCGAAGACCTCTCAGCTTTAGCTCTTTTCCCCCTGTTCCCTCCGGAAGACTTCTTCTTGTGTTTTACTTTCTTTGAGTCGTCTCTGGTCCGAAGTGGAGAGCTGGTCGACCTGCCCTGTTGCTGCCTGATGTAGCGTAGGGTTTCCTCCGCATAGGCAGCTTTTTCTGCTAAGTCCATGAGCTGTGTCATGGTCTTAGAAGGGTGCATGATCAAGTCGTGCGTACACATCTCATTTCTACTGCCTCGAGTGAAGGCGCGGATGACGTCCGAGTCAGTTATCTCAAGTATAGTGTTGCAAACAGCACTAAACCTTTTAGTGAATTCTCGGAGGGTCTCCTCTGGTTATTGGACGACTAGGAACAAGTCGTCGACTCAGCCAGGGCGCGTGTGGTTACCTTGGAAGTTGCCGACAAGCATGTCGCAGAGTTGTCTCCAGGACCGTATCGTTCCTGGGGGTAGGTTCGTCAACCATGTCCTAGCGGCTCCTCTAAAAGCAGTTGGGAGATAGTTGGCCATGACCTTCTCGTTCCCGCCTGCGGCCTGTACTGTCGTAGTGTAGATCTGTAGAAACTCTGTAGGGTTCGTGGTGCCATCGTACGACTCTAAGGCCCCAGACTTGAAGCGGGATGGCCAGCGCACATGTCGAAGCTCCTAGGATAGCGCTTGGCATCCGTTGATGGACCTCCGATAGAACGAGTACTCAGCACTGTTCGGGGTTGGAGATCTTCTCCGAGTGTTGGCATGATGTCTATGGTCTCTCCGGGGGGAGGATTGATCTTGCTGGCGTCTCTGAGCCCTGCGATCGTTGATCCTGTCACAGAGGTCGATGTGTGGTTCCCCCTAGCGAGATTGGTTCCTGGGGTGACGTCTTTCCCTGTCTGACTCCTCTTGCGGGTGAGGGGTGCTCCTCTGGTTTGAGCTACGTGCCGCCAACTGAACTTGAGAAGTCTCGGCTTGAGCTTGGGCCTGCTGTAGTTCAGCCCCCAGCTGTTGCAGCCACTGCCGTCCTTCGGGCGTCGACAAGTCTGCCGCCGGTGGTCTTGACAGTAGATTGCGTGCTTCGGTGAGCCTTCGAGCAGTTTGGGACATGTATTCCCCTGTCCCTGAAGGGGTTTTGTCTGCTCCCATGGGCATATTCCCGTTCCTTGGGGGAGTAGCTGTTGGGCTACGACGTCGAGAGCCCCCAAGCTGACCTTGTCCCTCGAGCTCGTGCATCGTGTTGTCCTCATCGGGCACGATGTGAGTGGGATCGTGATCGTCTGGACGATCGGAGGTCGTAGGTGACATCCTGGACATTGGGCTGGTCGCTCCTGCCTGGAGATTGTCGGTTAACACCAATCTCCCTTTGAAGGCCCTGGCGCACCCGGCTCTGAAACGATCAGCTTCGCTCTCCGAGTTCTCACCAGAGGCGTATTTTCCAAAGTCTACGCGGTCCGTTACCGGATATGGACCTATTGGGCCAAAGTTGTCATAGAAACCCTAGTCTGAGTATCCGGTATGGCGCGTGAAGGCGATCGGATTCCCCGCCGATCCTGCTTCATCCTCTTCCGATCGGATCGGTGAGGGCTGTGCAATCGGCGTCATGGGCTGATCGCGATTAGTTGTATGTCTTGCCGACTCCGATTCTTCCTGGATAGCTTGAGCCGGAGAGGTCCCCACGGTCAGCGTCATCTGTCGATGATCGGTAAACCGTCGATCTTACGGTATTCGTGAAAGGTATTCGTAGTTGGGCAGGGACCCCTAGGGCACAAGGCCAGGCGATCTGATAACGAGGAAAAAGCTTCTTTTTATATAGGTTCGCGCCTCCCTCAGGATAACAACCCTACGTCCTGTTCATATATGTTAATCTGGAGAATATCTTACAAGGGACGTGAAGGTTAGTGGCTACCCTAGACCTAATCGGGGACTAACTCGACTAGTTCCGCCGGGCTCGACTCCTTCGAGATAGCGAGTCTTCTAGATGGCTTCTGCTTTAACCTTATCGGGGTGGAAAAACCTCTAAGACTTCTTGAATCTCCAGGGACCAGAAAGACCTGTCCTCCCCTATGGGATTGCTGACCCTTATATAGGGGGCTCCCCGAGTCGTACCAGACATGGACTTACGCCCGAGTAGGACTCTGGCTTCCTTAAATGTTGGGATTGACTTCTTAGTTTAAGGGATGTCCTTCCTCCTTACAGGGAGTTACCTTATCTCCTGGGAATCCTTACCGGGTACGTATGCTTACTCCAATAATCCAGAGAATCGTATATGGATACGTCTTCGTATACGGGATACCGTACTATACATCATCAGCACGCATATACTACACCCATGTACATGCGTATATGCAACCCTAATTTCCTTTTGTGAGCCATGGGAAAAACCCTAAACCCTACCTTGTGCTTATGCTTCAACATTCATATCACCCCTATACCTTAAACATATTTTTAGGGTCCATCTGTACCCTCTTCAATATCTTTTTCTTTAGAGATGAAATCTTAATCAATTATTTCATTAGAGCATTTAACTTCTAAAAATTCCCATAAAATTTCATAAATCTTTTGACAACAATTCTAACAAGGCTATAAAATAATATTATGACCTATAGTACAAATATTTCAAATAACTTTAAATTTGAATATGGGGGCTAATTTGGACATTACAGTACGACCCCTATAAATAATCCTCAGAAAAATCTCAAGAAATTTCCAAAGAATATTTATATCTTTATTAGGCCAAATATGAAAAAATATGATGACCCTTAATTCAAAAAATTTCAAAATAAATGAAATCTTAATTGGGGTTGTTTTTGAAATTTGGATGAAACCCTAAGTTTGAATTTGGACTAAAATTTGGGAGATGTATTTCATTATGTATATCTCAAATCCATGCCGAGGAACTTTTGCTCTCTTCAAAAATTTCAAATAAAAATTCAAAATTACATTTGAGCCCATTTTGATTCTAGCTCAGTTTCCACTAATCTAAACCTAAAAAAAAATCAAAATTTTTGTGAGACATCCTCTATCCATACATGATCCATATTTACCATAAAATCCCACCGAAACTATTCAACAATTCTCCACAAAAATTCACAGAAAGTTCGAGGCTTTTCACTATTAATCTCTCCCTCACTTTCTATGTACTTTAGCTAGGATTACTCCTCGATGTACCCACCAACAGCCCATGCCCCTCTTCCATGTGGACCAAGGCCCACCTGTCACCTTCTTCTTTCTCCCTCCCTTTCTCTCCTTCTCTCCCATGGCCAGCTCTGCCCCCTCCTTATGTGGTAGCACCACGCCACCAGCTATCGGCCAAAGCCATCAAATGGACCACCCTTGGCATGCTAATAGACCCACCTTGGCATGCCGCCGGACCGCCCTTGCGCCACTGCCGTGATCATGTTTTCCCCTTCTTATCCTCTCCCCCTAAGCTCCATAAAATCAAGCCCTCCTCCTTCACCCGAGCTGCCCCAACCTTCTCCTCTCCCCAAGATCTCCTCTGTTTTCCCCATCACACCAAGCCAAAGAGGCCGCTCTAGGTTCCTTTTAACATCCGGCGGGGCTCCCCACGGCCACCGCCATGGTCACCCTACCCAGTGCCGTTCGCACTGGTATTTCTTACCTTGCCCCCGGCGCCTACCTTCCCACCTTCTTTTACTCCCTAACCTCTTCCTACCTCTCATCTACAGTCATGTACCACCCCTCGAATGCCACTGCCGGGGATCTACAACTGCCCGACGCCACCACATAGTGCCCACCGGGGACCCGCTCCTCCACCAGCAGCCCGCCACATCTCCCCAACCCCACCTCCGTGGTCGACAAAACCCCTCCGGCCATCGGCTGCCGCTAGCGAGCGCAACCGAGGCGGGTACATACCGCCGTCTACCCCTAGTCTAACTCTCCTCTAACGTCCCTCTCAAATCTTTGCTTAAAACCCTAAATTTTTCTTAACACACATAGTACCGGTCCAAGTCTTAAGCCGCATGGCCCACCGGCAGCTTTAGTGGAGACGTATTCTCAAAAAATGCGTCTTCTCAGACTGGAAAAGTATTCCTCTCCTACTCCATTTGAAATATGTTTTTCCCTTCGGAAGGCGTATTTCTTTCCGAGGCCTCTCCGTTTGCTGCCTCAAGTCCGCAGAAGATGCATTTTTCCAAACTACGTTTTCGACGTCACCCCCTTCTCGGCTGGGACTTACCACTTCTCCTTTTCCCTGCCAGAAATTGTTCGGAGGTTCATTTCTTCCTCGTCATAACTCCAATCAATCGGATGTTTGTTCCTATGTTCTTCTAAAATCAAAACCTACTCAATTATACAACTTTCATAAATTTTGAATTTTTCTAAATTTTCAAATTTCAATATTTCAAATATGAATATCGTATGTATCTCCTTCAATATAGTTCCAATTAAATTGATTATTTTTCCTAATATCATCTAAAACCATATATACTATTTTGGTTCCAGTATACTTTAAAATTTTGATTAAAGTAGAAAAAGAATATGGAGCTCTATATTATTGCCACATCTTTGAAATAAATCCCTATTGTCATGTTCATCCAAAATCTTTTGAATAAATATTTCTAGAATGTCTCAAAAGTCATTTCCTACCTACTACTCCAAGTGATATTTCAATCCCATGTGTTCTCAAATTAAGAAAAGTAAAAGTATATGGCATCCTATTTAATGCAATGTCTTTTCAAAGGAGGATCTTTTCTTATATTAGTCCAAAATCCTTCTAACTAAAATTTGTAAGGTATTTTTAAATACTTTCTACCTTCTATTTTCAAATGGAGTTAGGTATCAAAATATTTTCATACTAAAAACAATGAAGATCAAAGAAACCCTAATTTCTCAATGTACCCTAAAATGCAATATATCATGTTATGTTAACCCTAGTCACCCTATTTAATATTTCTAAAATTTCTAGAAACTAGTAGCTAACCAACCATGTCATGCTTTCTAGTGTTGGGTATTAAGTGTGTTTAAGTTGTATTTTATTGAATGTGTTGCTTATGTCCGACGTCTTTTAACGTGTAGTCTCCGACATCCTGAATCTAGCAAGGACGGTCATGAGCGGTCATATAAAGATCAAGACCAAGGCCAGGCCCATACTTGCCAAGCAAGCTCCCCCACTCTGATCATGTTGAATCCCATATGTGCCAACACTTAAATATTTTGTTTGCAACCTTGCATGCTATGTGGATATCAAAGCTACTTTATGCTAAACTTAGTTACGCCCTATAGTTGCATATGACATAGGCTCGATGAATACCCTTTGTAACCCTAGTTGTACCGCTGGTCATGGTGGTACCGGCGATGACTTCGCTACATGAATATACATGGCCTATAACCCCAATAGCAAACATTAAGTTTTAATAAATGAATTGTGGACCACTTGGAATTATCTTGTGAGATGAACTTTCAGGGACAGTCTTTGTCAGTGAATGTTTTGAAAATGGTTTTATACTCAAAATAAAATAAAATGGAGATGATTTGGATCCGGGTTGGAATTGCAAGTGGGAGTATGGAGGAAATGGTGTAGCGATGATATTTCTTATGTGACGTGGTTATGACCCAACCTTTTGTCGCTTCGGATCGGTGATGGGATATGTAGTCTTGCTCGGATCAATTAAGGATGCTCGGATCAATTAAGGACTGAATCTAAGTGCCGTCACAGAAGTTCATGTCATACGTCTACATGCGTTAATGGGAAATGCTGGACCTATCACTCTGCTTAGTACTAGAGTACGAACCCGTAGGCGATAGGGAGAAAGTGCAAAAGAGTAGTTTAACTCTAGAGAGCTTTCTCGTGGTTTAACGTAGGAAGTTGCTTGAAAAAAAAGTGGGTCCGTATTGTGTCGTGGTTTAACAAGCATTGCTGGGAATGGCTCATCCGACAGGTTCATCGTTAGGGCTATATGGAAGAAGAGTCTTGTTGTAATAACGCTGCCGGTACACCTCGTGTAGTGTATTCGTAGCGCTCGGCAATAGCTGTGACTTACATCTTGTGGGTAAAGCCGTACAACCTCTGTAGAGTGTTAAAAATCTATTCTAATAGCCGTGTCCGCGGTCATGGACACAGCTTGGTTAAGACACACCTGGTTAGACTATGTTTTCTTTTTAAATTGGAGCGTGGGATTAAGGACGTGGGCATCACGTGCCCACAGGTTACGGTATGAGCTACCAGGAAGGTGGCTGAAGCTACGGAGGTATGACCTACATCGGGCTACATGGGGTAGTCTGGTGGGTGGAAAGTGATGAGTCGATAGCCGGGCAGTCGGTGTATTAGTTGGCGAGTCGGTAGCCAAGTGCTACTCGTTGCTTGGAATTTTGATCCTTTATGCTTATTGTAATATTCTTTTCAAATGCTTGCAAACTCTATTATTGGTATTTTGAATGCACATTTATGCTTTGGCACAATATGCAATCTAGGGTAGGGTCACTTTCTTGAACAAGCCATGTATGAATATAGCCATTATACTCTCCTTGTGGGATACTTGTGAGTACATTGAATGTACTCACCTGGCTTGTTGACGTGGCCAGACAAGGAAGACTTTATTCCGAAGACGATGACAATCTTCTACGAGTGCTATGGTGTAACCCTAGTCGGTTGCCTATAGGGTATGGCATATCGGTGGGTCCACACTGTTGCTTGTTTTCCACTGCAGACTGTTGGCCAATTGGCTACATGTATATGACCTCGACCGTGACGATCGATTTATCTATGAATATATATTTTGTATGTGTATGATAATGATATTCAAGCTAACTTGTGTTTACTAGCTAACGATCATGGGACCAGTACAGAAATTACAAGAGTTATCCGGTCCTTAAAACTGGGTACGCCATAAATCTAACCCCCAACTTTCAAAACTGGATAGAATACCCCTCACACCATTCAAAAGTGAATTTTGACAATTTCAAAGAGGTTTTAGATAACATGGTGCCAAATCTAACCAGTGAAGGTCAGATCGAGGATATAAATCTTGAGGGCCAAGTACTAGTTTTCGAGGATGATACTTTTAAGAAAGGAATGCCGCACAAAACATCGTCGTCGCTAGGTACAACTAGTGAAGGAAAGATCAAGGGTTTTCACCCCATAGAGGAGGTATCAAAGCTCTCGAGAATGCCACACAATGAACTCATTGTCCGATCCAATGTAAAGTCCAAATCGTCACTTAATGCCACCATCCACCACAACCCCAATCAACCGTCACTAGCCCAACCATGAATCCTTCATCACATGTAGCCTCCACAAATCCGTCCGTTCGGTCAGCTCGGCCGGTTACCATCGTTGGTCATGCCTCACATTGTGACACGCCTATGGACGGATGCCGATGTCCTCCAAAGATCGTCAGACGGGCTGATAATAGCCATGCGGCGGGAAGGAGCTAACAGTCGCACAAAGTGCCCGATGCGCAACCAGAACGACTATCGTCAAAATCATCTGTCATAAACATCGAGCGATTGTGATCTCTACTTTGGCATTAATCTGTGCAGCCCACTATGGACGACTAAAAGGATCTAAGAAATTGACTAGAGGGGGAGTGGTGAATAGGAGATTATCAATCTTAAACCGAAAACTGATTTCTACATAAATATCTCTATGTATACGAAGCAACACTAAGCAAAACCAAGCATAATAGTGAGCAAAACAAGCTAAGACAAAATTGCAGAAGTAGAAGTAAGTAATAAACACAACCAAAATGAGAGACGCGTTGTTAAAGTTTGGATTCTTACAGGAACCCTATGTCTCCGTCGAGGAAACTTGATCCAATGATCGAAGCCGGCACTGAATCGTGCTCTTCCCTCAAGAAACTAGCTTATGTGAAGCTTTTTTCTCTTCTTGGTAACTCTTCACCTTACAGTAGGTAAGCTCCAAACTTTCATAGACTTGATGGGGCTCTTCACAATCTTCTTGAAGGCTCCCAACGATGTGTAGACATCTAGGAGACACCAATTTCCAAGAGTAACAAGTTGTAGATGATTAACTTGGAGTTGAACTCTTGCTTGACGCTCAACTTGGCACAAATCTCACTCTGTTAAAGATTTCCTCACAAAGATCAAAGCTTGAGCACTTGAGGAAGGAGGAAGCAAAGGCTTGAGAGTAGGAAATGATTTGGCAAAGAGTTTGTAATGCAAGGAGGGAGAGGGGTATATATAGAGACCCTCTCCCTCCCCAAAAAACTAGTAGTTATAGCTTTCTGCACAATTCTCTGAGGCATTTATAGCAAACTCAAACCATCCGGGATCTGAAAGCTGAACTCTCGGAGGATCTAAGAAAATCTGAAAGGCTTCGAGAATTTGAAAGAACACATCACTGTCAACATCAGAAGCCGATGTCGAAGGTTCAGACATGAACTCGGATGCTCTGAGAATTAGAAAAAGGAATTTCAGAAGCTGATCTCAGAAGCTTTGACATGGAACTTGGAGGCTCAGAAATTTCAAATTCCTCAGGAGAGGTCAGGTTAGAAGCAACTCTCGGATGCTCCGAATTCAAACTCGGATACTTTAGAAATTTGAACCTGATCTTGAAGCCTAGGGGTGAAAACGGATCGGAATCGGTCGGAAATGTGCTCTATAGTATTTTTTAATCTTTTAACGGAAAAGGAACAAATTCAGAAACCCCAGATTTGAATACGGTTACAAATATTATCGGATACGAATATGGTGTGAACACATAACTGAAGCGGATATTTATCGAACACAAAAATGGAAAAACCCCTTGAACCATTCGCAGCAATACAACGAAAGGAATAATTCAATTTCCTAATATTCATAAATTATAATGTCATTAATAGATTGTTCACCATAGAGTTTCGACAAGATAACAATAGTAAAATGCCAGCGAGAACTTGAGTCATATGGTGCATGATAAAATTATTGTCCACAAATGTAACAAACCAAATTTTGGTAACTTTTTAAAAATTATCTACAAATGAGGACTAGAAAATTTCCTAGATGTATTCTCCAATTAATAAAGCTTAATTAAAAATTTTCTAATTCTTTTAGATTTAAATTGACTAATAAAACATTAATATTTGATTGAAAATTTTTATTTGGCTTCTGCACATTAAAATATGCATCCAATAATTTTTTCTAGATTTTTTTAAGTTGACTTTGTATTTTTGAAGCTCGTTTGAATTTATTGGATTTTCTATAATTCAAAATTGTGTTTTACTTAAAATTCCGAATGATTTTCCTTCTCCCCACCTAGCTGCCTTCACCTTCACCCAAATGGGCCACCAGCCCATTCCCTCCCTCTTCTTATTCTTTTCCTTTTTCTTTTTCTCCTAGGCTAAAATTACCTCTAAGGCCTAGATGGGCTGAATATGATGCCTGATGACCCATATGATTTCAGTATTTTTGAATTAAGTTACCCAAAATTTTTGATTCCATTTCTGTTTCTGATGGAAACAACGATTCCATTTGTTATTCTAATTCCGACAAAAATTTCTGATTCCGTATTCATTCCGAAAGTTTCTGAAATTTCCTTTTCCAACGGTATCCATTTCCGTTTTGCTCCATAATTTTGAAAGAATTCCGATCCGTTTTCACCTCTACTCGAAGGCTCTGACTTTTTTCTAACCATCTGAGATAAAGCGTGCCTCAACTAAGGCCTTTCCAGGAGGCTATCTTAGTGGCTCCAATATCCTTCTCATAGTTTCTGAGATTTCTCCAAAGGCAAGGAAGGGCAACTCGGAGGCTCCAAGTTCCCGGACTCTAAACCAGGAAACTCGGATGCTCTAACACAACTCAAAGTCTCCAAGATGGGCTGAGATAAAAGGATACGTAGTTTTTGATGACCTTTTTGAAAGATATGAAACTTGATCCTAGTTGAGCATTAACAACACATTATCACCAGCTTCTCGACAGTTCCCCTCTTAATAGTACAATAGTCATAGACTCAATGTGGTTCCTTGAATCACACAAAGCTCTAGAAAAAGATCCCTAACCTTGAGAAATCCAAGCTTCCTTTCTTTCCAACTTCTGATTATAATCACAATCTGGGATTAAATTCTTGATTAACACTTCATATACATGTTAGTCCCTTAATTATTTTATCATTAATCATCAAAACCCACTTAGGGAGCCTTAGATGCACTTTCAACTACATATGCCAGATCAATAGTGCCACTTGTAGCGTCCGCAGAACATTGTCGCCAAGGGCTAGTGAATTCCTGGCCGCTATGGCGAGGATGAAAAATTCCCTCATCCCGCACCTACGGACAACCACAACCGGATCTGGAGTTGCCTGGGCGACGCATTGGTGCACACACACACTGGAGAAACATGAATCGTCGATGTACTCTCACCATGCTACCTTGACAAAAGGAAGGCATGAGGGCAAGTGACCAAGGGCGCAAAAGGAGAAGACGAAGCCCCGCCACCACTGACGGCCATCCAGCGGCCGCCACTGGCAGTGGCATGTTGAGGACGAAAATTGGTGGCAACTAAGGTTTATTTGGGGATGGTTTTGTCGTATGTGCCTGATGTGTACGTAATAGTCAATTTATGTACTTTTTCACGACTACACAAATCATGGGACGACCTACATTTATGGTGGAATATAGTAATCGAACAATAGAAATGAAATCAGGGGGAGCGAGTGGAAGTGTGGGATATCTGTGAGTGTCATACCTAGATCACCGAATGGTCCTTAAAATGATATTGAAATGTTCCTAAATGAATATAGACAATGATAGAGTTGGCGGGCGGTGGCCCTTCGTTTATTTCCTTCATCTCTAAACAGGGATGCATCTAACATTTTGGAAATCCTGTGCTAAATTTATAAGACCCTGAAGCATACAACACAACTACAAGAGGTTCCTCTCAGAAAAGAAAAAAGAAGAAGAAGAAAACTATAAGAGGTGCTGACGATGCAGCTAAGACAATGGGAAACAAGTTCTTGAAACTGATGGTAACCTTGGATTCCTTATTAGTTTTACTAGATAATTTTTCTTTCTATGGTTTGGTTCAAATACAATACTTTTATCCGATTAGATAATAATCGCTGAATGTAGATCCAATGCCTCTCAAGATCGATCGTCGTTAAAAAAACATGAGATCACGGAGCAGACGATCCTATGTGTTTCTCGTTTGGCATTACGATTAGTTTCCATCGATACTTAGGTTTGGTTTGTGGTTATTGAATTGTGTGTGCTGAACTTATTTAATAAGTTGTTGTGCAAAATTTTATGTCCTGTTTAGCAAATCAGATTACTCCCTTTTGTTCCCTAAAAGTTATTTTAGAGATTGGTTCAGTCTCCCAAATATAAATTTGATCAATTTTTATTTAATACATTTATGAAAGTTGATGAAATTATGATGTTATGAAATTATTTTTAAGATAAATGTACAAATATGATTTTCAAGTATCAAATCTAGATATCTAGAAACATACCGATAGTATACCAACGTAAAAAGTATGAGTTTACGGAATCCGAATGATCAGAACCATCAATTTAAGTATAATCCGACTGCCCATAATTTTAGTTGGACCCTGCAAATTCAGCTCTAGTTGCGCATTAACTCTCATAATTAGCCATCTTAGTTATGAGTTACATATCTTAATCAATCACTTTTAATTGACCTTTACATCATCCCTCACTACAAAACATACCTTTAGTACTTCCCTAATGCCCTCTCCGGTTACCACACGAGTTGCTGCTCATCACTCTTCTTCTCAATTCTAGGTAGATTGCAAGTGTTAAATAACGCATGATTATAGTAAATCAAATAGAACAAGGTACATTTCAAAAAGGATTTTCTGAATTTTGATGAAATTGTATTATGGTCAGTATGCTTAATAAACTTTTTATGAATCCAATTTGTTTCATTTAATCTTAGTCAAGATGTGGCTTGCACATGTGTGACTACTAGTAATCTAACTAACTCCTAAACACCAAAATGAAAATGCTAAGCTTGCCAGAATGATGGATATATCTCTTTTGTTTTTCTGTTATGTAGAACGTTGTTTTAGGCTTAGTTTGCGGTTGCTGAACGATGCTACGCTTATATTATTTTGTAAGTTGTTGTGTAAAAGTAGCAATGAAAAAGTTAGCACCTTGTTATAATATAAATAACTCGTAAATAAACTAACATAAAAATACTACACTTAGCATAAGGATGGATATATATGTTATGTTTTTCTATTGGCGAGTCGATTTTAAACTCTTTTTCTGCATATTATAGAAAAGTAGCTAACCAAACAACAAAACATGTAAAAACAATTCAACCAAATAGAATTATTATAATTTACCATAATGCCAAACACAGTTAAACTCTTTTTCTGTAGATTATACCAAAAGTAGATAACCTAAGGACAAGATGTAGAAGTAGTTCAACTAAATGAGATTATCATAATTCAGTAAAATGCCATGTTCACTTATGGATGCGATAGTTTGTTGGGAACATCCTTTTTAGACGCAACAATAAAAATTTACTTGAATTAATACCCATAGCTAATTAACTAATTTCTATACCTCAACAACCAACACAGAATCCTTGACAGATCCTCGTATCAAATTGCAAAATTGACCCCGAGATTGTTCTCCCCTTTTTTCTACATTAGTTTTCCTCTCGTGCTGAAGATAACGACGCTATTTTTTTGTTGCATTTTCAGATAAAATTTATTTCGTTCTACTTATACTGAAAGCTTAACAACAAATAAGTTTTGCTTGGTGACCTGCTTATAATTTTTGCAGCATTTTCTTTGTAAACCTGACACAGGACAAACAAACAATAGAAGGATATTCACAAAGGACATAATCCTTCCCAGCATTTTCAGCCAGCCCCATGCCAAGTTGAGATCATCACAAATCATAAGGTAAGCTATTACATCACAACATGTCATACATCATATTAGCAAGTCATAAGGTGCTCTCTACAAAAGAACAAAGTTCAAGCACCAAGCAAGGGGCCTCCAACACCCCTCTTCCTTGCCTTGGCTAGTCTTGAAGCCTTCTGTCTAATACTTGAGGCAGCCCACACCGCCTTCTCTCTGTCCACCTCCCCAATAGTATCTCCTATTGCTCCATTGGGAGCCTCACAACTTGCCTTCAATCGTCATTTTGTTCCTAGTGTTTCATAGCGTCCAAATAGTAGAGGCAAACCCATAAACCCACACACATTTATTCACCTCTTTTGATTGGCTACCCATTGCCCAAAAAAGTCCTAATCCTCAAACTATACTAGCATCCTCTCCCATCCAAGTGCCTCTTAGATGCTAGTCCAGACAAATTTCGCCACTGTGCATTCACCTATCGGTTATTTGGTTAAGGAAGACATATGGTGTGGAGAGGGCTCTCACCTGTCGGCTGCAACTTTTTTTAAGGAGAGATGTAGAAATACCCCATTTGTGAACTTCAGATTTTCAATGCTCCCTCCGTACGAAAAATAGGACACACATAGTTTGATAATGTTAAAAAGTGCTTCTCAAGTTCTCGGGGAGCAACTCCGAGTAGGCGAACTGAATAATCGAGTAGTCGTTATCGACAACATTCCCAAGTAGGTAGGACCTCTACCGAGTAGTTGCGATGTCCTTGTCGAAATAATCCTTGATAAATCTAAGGCTTTTCTGATTTAATCTGATCCGTCGATCACAGACACGCGTTCGCCTGGTAAATTTCTGGGAAGATGAACCGTCATGGCAAAAATTTCGCGTGGTGATGAAGAATCTTTCCTTTTTCTGCGCCACTATTGGGCTGACGTTAGCCAAAACGCAGCGCGCTTGTCGGGGTCATGGGTTTGTCAGACCCCCTCTTTTTCCAGCGCAACGTCTCGTATGCAGGAAAAGTAACTGTCTGCATTAAATGTGATGGAACAGATCATGTCGTTAACCGCGCTCGGTCAGGCGAAAACTGAATTCTTTAGGAGACCAAGAGTTGGAGTTTTGCCCGCATTGCTTCTTTGTTCCCTAGCATTCCCACCATCTTCTTTCTTGTGCACTTTACCATCCCTTTCCGTCTCCACCGTCTCCGGTCAACCGACGAAAATGGGCAAAAAGAGCTCTGCAAAGAAGTCCCTCGAGACCAAGAAGTCATCGGGAGATACTTCGGGGGAGCCAATCTCTGTCATCCTCGAGTTCGAAGCCTCGGTGATGGACTCCGCCGCCATCAAGAGACTCATGGCGGAGGAGGTCATCCTCCCGAAAGTGTTCGTGCCTTTCCGGGGGGCCATGAAGGAGACGGTCCCCAGCCCTGACACAGACTGGGTCGTCGTCTTCGCAGATTTCTTCAGGTGTGGATTCCAATTTCCACCTTCACACTTCTTCCTCCTCGTGCTCTAATTCACCTCAACCCGAACTTGGTCCTGATGCTGGCGGTTTTCGCACATTTGTGTGAAGCCTACCTCGACATCAGGCCGAGCCTGGAGCTGTGGAGGCATTTCTACAACCTCTGTCGGATGAAGGTCAGTGGCAGAGGAGTCATCGGCGACGCCGGGTTTCGATTTCGAGATGGGAAGAAGGATGCCTACATTGCTTCTTCCTGGAAGTTGTCATGGTTGAGCTGGCACTCTAGGTGGTTCTACTGTCAGCCCCCACCGTATTCTGGAATCAACTACCGTGGCCTGGCTCCCTTCCCGACGAAGTGCTGGGTGGAGACCCCGAAGGAGACCAAGCAGCTCAAGGCCTTCGTCCACGACATCGCCAACCTTGTCGCGAGAGGCTTGTCGACGTGGGACGTCGCGGAGGATTTCCTTCAGCACCGAATCAGCCCCCTTCGGTCGAGGGTCAAGCCTGCCTAGGTAGCTCCAGAGAACCAAGACCAGACAAGGGACTTTGACACGGGTAAGTGTTGTGATCTCCTCGTATCGTTCTAGTCGATAAGACGCCTTACACTTTTCTAACTTCCTTTGGTTGTGTAGATCTGTCCTCTGGGGAGCTTCAGAGTAGGTTGAACAACCTATTCGAGCAGTCCCCCCAAGGCGAGCGAACTGATGTGCCTTGCCCCTCCTGAGGTTGAGCCTCGACAACCAACAAGAAGTCCTTTCGGTGAGTTGGCGGTTGTTTACCTTATCTGGTCTTGATTCGTCCGAGTTCCTCTGCTAATGGCACTCGGGCTTTTCTTCTGCAGCAAGTAGGCCGTGGAGGTCCTAACTCGGAGGCCGAGCGGGCTGGCGCTCCTGTTCAGGACAAGGATGTTGAGATTCTTGAGGTGACCCCGCCGCCCTCTGAGACAAGGGCAGGAGGTCCTTCGAGGCTGAGGCGGCGGTGGAGGTTACTCAGGAGGATCCGCCTACTAGGGTCCCTTCTCCTTTGCCGAATCCCCAAACTCAGGTTAGAACTCTCATCCGACTAGTTCTTCCCCAGTATTTTTCTCGACTAGTATAACAGGAGTAAACTCGTCGGACTGCCTGAGGCGAGTAGCCTTCTCCCAAAAGAGCCAACGCCTCCTCCCACGACTACTCGTGAAGAGGAGGTCAGGGCATCGAAGGGGAAGGCACCGTTGGCCTCTGCCGATAAGCGAGGTTCGGATGCCTTGGCGAAAGGATCCCTTCCTCTGGTGAAGCGCCAGAGGTTAGTTCCTTTTCACGGTCCTTTTGCTATTTTTTGTCTCTTGTCTTCGTGAAGGAATGATATGGCTGCTTTGTCCACTAGGTTAACGATCCTTCCGGCCGGAGTCCTGACTAGGGCCGCTGTCGAGGAGCAGCCCCCAGTGGCAAGGCCGACGCAGGCCCCGGTCAAGCGGATCGAGCTCCTGGTGTCGGAGCCCTTGGTGCCAGAAGGCGTAGGCCTGACCTCCCTGCTGTAGGTAATGCAAAGAGTTAGTCATAAAACCTTTGTTGTTTTTAGCTCACTATCTCCTGGGTTGCTCCGCCCGAGAGGGCTCAAACTGAGCTGGAGGCAAGCCGAGCGGCGAATGAGGAGCTGAAGAAGCACCTCAAAGAGTCCGGGAACTGGCGGGCGGAGAAGGAGGAGCTGCGAAAGCGCCTTGAAGACTCCAAGAAGCGGCGGGCAGCGGTCAAGACTGAGCTTTTGGCCTCGAGGGCTCATCTTTCGCAGATGCGGAGTCTTCCCTGCAAAGGAGCCAAGCCTACGCCGGGAAGTTGGAGGAGGACCTCGAGCGGGCCCTTGGCACGCTTGAGCAGGCGCTTGTCAAAGTCGGAGTCACCGTCTTCCCTAATCCGCCTTCGGCTGCCCAACTAGTGGAGCTCGCGGCGTCTGTTTCCCGACTGAAGCCTATTCTCGAGAAGCTTCTCGAGGACGAGCTCCAGCAAGGTGTGCATGATGCCTTGGCCTTTGCCCTGGCCCTTCTCAAGTGTAGGCACCTAGACTTGTCCCTGGAGGCCCTTGCAACCGATCTGCCAGCCGGTGAGGAAGAAGCGCTCCTCGCTGTGCAGGGTGCTGCGGACGCCTTCGGTGATCAGGTCCAGGCTCCTAGTCTTGCCGAGTAGACTTGCAACAATACTTTGTATAAAACAGTGGTTAGTAACTGTTCTAAATTGTGTGTTTCTGGTTTTATAAACTTGTCTTTTCTGCTCTGTGAAATCTTGTCGAACGTGAGGGACTTCGTAGACTTAGTCGAAATAGCGTCTAACTCTCTTTCTTGACTTAGGCTTATGAGTAGTGCCGTATGCCGTTTGACTACGATCGACCAGGCCTTAGGTTTAGTTGGATGGAGGGCTCAGTGGCTCCTCGTCATCAGTAAATGCGATAAGGGGTCTTCGTACAGTCTTTCATAGCCATGGCAGCATCTTCGTGTTCCATTGTCGGGAGAAAGAAGTTGGACGCTAGCTAGTAAGTTCTACGTTTGCCCTGTTGGTGACAACATTACACTCTACTCGTGATACTTTCTGTTTCAAAGTAGTCGAGGATGTGGATAAGCACATGGGTTCCGTTGGTCTAGTTGTATTCATACCCCTTTCTTTTCCTTTACTCGAGGTCGAGGAACATTACTGTGGAACTGGGGAGCTTAGTCGACCAGGCCTTAGGTCTGGTCAGGTGGGGGGCTCAGTGGCTTCCCCTGTCACCTGCAGACACGTTAAGGGGTTTTCCTCGCATCCCCTGACAGTTGCAGCGCGGAACCTTTTTCCCTTTGTGCAGGTCAAAAAATTTGGTACTCATACGTGTACACCAATTCGTCGTATACTTATCCAGCCCCCGACTGTATTATTTGAGAAGTATCTCAGATAGGCAGCCTAAAAAATAAATATCAAACTAAGGACTTGATATACTGAAAACTGTGAACTGTCATTTACAAGCTACTTGTAAGAAGAAACTATTCGAGAAATCTAAAAGAGATAGGCAGTGCCATCCCCTCCTCCAGTTTGCCGCTAGTCGTTCCGGAGACTCTTGCCCTCTTGTCGTGGTCTGCTGACGAATTTTGTTGAGTGCGCGTGCTAGGCGGCGACGCCTGGAGCGTCTTATCATCGGTTTGTTCGTAGCGTGACGACCTTGGAGCTGGAGCCGGCTCGAATTTGAGACGTACTGGTGAGGAGACGATGGTCGTGCAGTCTTACCGAGGGTGCTTGCACGAAGGACTCTCTAGGGGACACGACTCTTTGCTGCTAACATGAGTGACCTAGGCGATTTCCCCTGTGGAACCGTTGTCCTGCTGAGGAGAGGGCCCTATTCACCCTAGTTTCGATTTAGTCGTGGAACTTTTTCTCCAAATTGGAGGGGGTTTTTTCTGGATTCGTCACTCATAGTTGCGCTTATCGCAGAGGAGTGCTTCTTGAGGGGAGCTCTTTATCGTAAGGACGCCCTTTGGACAGGGCATTTTCATGCACTAGTAAGCATAGTGCGTTGCTGCCATGAATTTGGCCAAAGTTGGGCGTCCTAAGATGGCATTGTATGCCGCCTCGAAATCGACTACATCGAACATGATTTTCTCTGTTCGAAAGTTTTCAGGTGTCCCAAAAGTCACGGAGAGTGTAACCTGCCCGATTGGCGTGGCCGATGAGCCTGGCACAATGCCGTGGAACGCCTATGTCGCCGTCTGGATTGATGACCGTGGACTTGCAGGGCATTGAGTGCTTTGGTGAATAGGATGTTGAGGGAGCTCTCTCCGTCTATCAATACCCAGGCCACTCGACAGTTCTTGATCGTTGGTTCAACCATGATCGGATATCGCCCTGGTTGAGCACTATTTCAAGACATCAGTTTGGTCAAATGTAATCGTGACCTCCGACCACTTGACTGCCCGAGGTATTTGTGGTATACTCGCAAAAACTTCCCGGGCAATCGCCTTGTATTGCCTCTTCGACTCGTAGGAGGCTGAGCCCTTGAATATATGCTCGATCGCTCTGATGTGCCCCTGGAATGGCTCAGGGGTAGAATCATCGTCGGTAGTCGTATCCCGGCTGTTGTTTGTGACTTGCGGATTTTCCCCGCGGAACTTCTCTTTCTCTTCTTTGAGGTACTTCTTGAAGATGCGACATTGACGTAGATCATGCGAATCAGTCTGGTGGAAGTCGCATCAGAGCTTGGATGGTGTGTCAGAAGAATTGGTCTGCTTATCTTTGGGGCGTGGTCGCCAGGTGCACTTCTCGGGGAGGTCGGTGAAGACCTCCTCGGCCTTAGCTCTTTTCTCCCTATTCCCTCCGGAAGACTTCTTCTTGCGTTTCGCTTTCTTTGAGTCGTCTTTGGCCCGGAGGGGAGAACTGGTCGACTTGCCCTGTTGCTGCTTGATGTAGCGCAAGGTTTCTTCCATGCAGGCAGCTTTTTCCGCTAAGTCCATAAGCTGTGTCATAGTCTTAGGAGGATGCATGATCAAGTCGTGTGTGCACATCTCATTTCTACTGTCCTGAGTGAAGGCGCGAATGACGTTCGAGTCGGTTATCTCAGGTATAGTGTTGCGAACAGCACTAAACCTTTTGGTAAACTCTCGGAGAGTCTCGTCTGGTCGATGGACGACTAGAAATAAGTCGTCGACACGACCAGGGCGTGTGAAGGTACCTTGGAAGTTGCCGAGAAGCATGTCGCAGAGTTGTCCCTAGGAGCGGATCGTTCCCGGGGGCAGATTCGTCAACCACGTCCTGGCGGCTCCTCTGAGGGCGGTCGGGAGGTAGTTGGCCATGACCTTCTCGTTTTCGCCTACGGCCTCAATTGTCGTAGTGTAGATCGCCAAGAATTCTGCAGGGTTTGTGGTGCCGTCGTACGACTCTAAGGCACCAGGCTTAAAACGAGATGGCCAGCGCACATGTCAGAGTTCTTGTGATAGTATTTGGCATCCGTTGAACGTTCTCCGATAAGGCGCATTCTCGCCGCTGTTCGGGGTTGGAGATCGTCCTCGAACGTTGGCTTGGTGTTTGTAGTCTCTCCGAGGGGGAGATTGATCTTGTTGGCGCCTCTGAGTCTGGCGCTCGTTGATCTTATCGCGAAGGTCGACGCGTGGTTCCCCCTGGTGAGACTGGTTCCTGGGGTGACATCTTTCCCCGTCTGACTCCTCCTGTGGGCGAGGGGTGCTCCTCTGGTTGGAGCTACGTGCCCCTGATTGGGTTCGAGAAGACTCGGCTTGGGCTTGGGCTTGCTGCAATTCAGCCCCCAGCCGCTGTAGCCACTGTCGTCCTTCAGGCGTCTACAAGTCTGCCGCCGGTGGTCTTAACAGTAGATTGCGCGCCTCGGCGAGCTTTCGAGCAGTTCGGGACACGTAATCTCTTGTCCCTAGAGGTGTTCTGTCTGCCCCTGTAGGCATATTCCCGTTCCTTTGGGGAGTAGCAGTCGGGCTGTGACGTCATGTGCTCTCATCCTGATCTTGTTCCTCGGGATCTTCGCGATCATCTTGGATCGCAAGAACTACTCGAGGATCTGGATCAGATGAGGTATAGTTCTACTCCATTGCATTTTTCTCCTCGGGAAGGATGCGAGTGCGATTTTGATCGCCTAGTCGATCAGAGGTTGCAGGCGATAGTCCGTAAATTGGGCTAATCGTTCTTGCCTGGGGGTTGCTCTTTAGCGTCAACTTCCTCTGGAAAGCCCTGGCGCACTCGGTTCTGAAGCGATCTGCTTCGCAATCTGAGTCTTCACCAGGGGCGTACTCTTCATAATCTACGCGGTCAGTCACTGTGTATGGATCCATCGGGCCAAAGTTGTCGTAGAAACCCTGATCCGAGTACCCGGTTTGGCGCGTGAGGGCAATCGAATTCCCCGCTGATCTTGCTTCATCCTCTTCCGATTGGATCGGAGAGGGTTGTGCAGTTGACGCCATGGGCTGATCGCGACTAGCTGTACTTCTTGCCGACTCTGATTCTTCCTGGACGGCTTGAGCCGGAGAGGTCCCCACGGTCAGCGTCATCTGTCGACGATCGGTGAACCGCCGATCTTACGGTATTCGTGAATACTATTCGTAGGGGGGTAGGGACCTCTAGGGCACAAGGCCAGACGATCTGACAGCAAGGAAAAGCTCATTTTTATATAGGTTCGGGCCTCCCTTAGGATAATAATCCTACGTCCTGTTCGTATATATTAATATGGAGAATGTCTTACAAGGGGTATGAAGGTTAGTGGCTATCCTAGGCCTAATCAGAGACTAACTAGACTAGTTCTGCCGGGCTCGACTCCTTCGAGGCAGCGGGCCTTCTCGTGAAAATCGCTAGGGCTTCTGGATCTAAGAGAACCTCCTTGACCTGGTTGAACCTAAAGACCTTGTCTCGAAGAACCTCTCCTCCCCTATGGGATTGCTGATCCTTATATAGGGGGCTTCTTGAGTCGTACTGGACATGGACTTACGCCCGAGTAGGACTCTGGCTTCCTTAAACGTAGGGATTGACTTCCTAGTTTAAGGGATGTCCTTCCTCCTTACGGGGGTTACCTTATCTCCTGGGGATCCTTACTGGATACGCGTACTTACTCCGATAATCCAGGGAATCGTACATGGGTACGCCTTCGTATACGGGATACCGTACTATACATCATCAAGCCCCCCATCAGTACGTGAAGTGAGGCTATGACTGTTCTGTAAGAAATCTGCCCTTTTCGGGGAGCAACTCCGAGTAGGCGAACTGAATAATCGAGTAGTCGTTATCGACAACATTCCCGAGTAGGTAGGACCTCTACTGAGTAGTTGCGATGTCCTTGTCGAAATAATCCTTGATAAATCTAAGACTTTTTTGATTTAATCTGATCCGTCGATCACAAACACGCGTTCGCCTCGTAAATTCCTGGGAAGCTGAACCGTCATGGGGATCCTTACCGGATAAGCGTACTTACTCCAATAATTCAGGAAATCATACACGGATATGCCTTCGTATACGGGATATCGTACTATACATCATCATATATTATTAGACTAATTTTCTAATTATTGAGAAAAAATAATCTTAAAATATTTATGAGTTTATATTTCCGAACGGGCGAGAGGAGTAATCAAGGTTGAGTTCTTATATAAAGGAATAATAGATAATGACGAAGATTTATTCATACATAAGTACCACCTTACGATCTCTCGCCTTCCTGGTCGATTCCAATTTCCAATCCACCTAAATCCAATTTTAAGTCAACGGGCCACCCCTTGCGCAATGGCAAAGACGAAGAGATCGATGCTACTTGACACCGGGTACACTACGCGGGAAGCTGTCGCGGAAGGCAATTTGGCAAAGGAATTCTAACCATATAATTTATTTTGGCTCTCTTTGAAATGGTTAGAAGTCTGAAGCCAACATATAGAAGGTATAATGAACATAAGTCTCTTTGGATTGTAGGAATCTAAAAAATTGAAATGGCATAGATTATTGAATCCTATAGAAAACAAAATCACAATCATTGGATGTTGTATATGAATTGACATAAGTGTTACTGGAGTAGATAGAGAACGGAGAGAGAAGGAAGAAAGATATATTGTAACTCTCAAAGAAAATTTTCATGAGGTTAGAATTTATGTTTGATTTCCTTCAAAAATTTATATCCTATAAAATTCTTTTGATGCAATCATATGATACAAAGAGCACGGGTAAAGAATTCTCCTTGGGATTGCAATCCTCCATTTTTTCTCAACCCAAGTAGCTACAAGCACAGGAAATAATTTCGAGGAATAGCGATATTTGACACATAAAATCCCAAAGTAGTTCTTCTTGAGCTAGTAGGAATCCACGTCTTCAAATCTCGTTATAACTGAAACTAACAGGAGTTTAGATAGTGAGTTCTAATAATATATTTGTTTCCTGTCTGATATACACCTTGGAAACAGAAGAACGATTTATTTGAAAGAAGCTAGTAACCTAAAGTTTAGAGGATATTTTCAGTTTCAAAAAAGAAATTTAGGGGATATTTTCCCTGTCGTCGATGGCAAAGGAGATGAACTGAACTGAATGATTTCATCAGCCCAGGAAGCTCCATGCCTGGTATGTATATACTTCTGGGCCAGAGCTTATTCTAGTTCTATCTGGCCACAGAGCCCATGTGTACATCTTGCCTGGAAGCCCATAAACGTAGCCACAGAGGTTAGACAAGGGTTGTAACTTGCAAGACGTATGTATGTCTTCGGCCCACATTTAGAGAGCTGAAGCATGCTCGGTTCAGACGGAAGGTTCCCCATACGCCTGATACGCGCGGATCACACGCGAACTCCCGTCATGTCACCGGCCGGCGCATGCCGCAGCAACGAACTCGGTTCTCTCGCCTCGCCGTCCCACGTTACGCAGCGCCGCGCTCCTTGGCGAGTCACGAATTTGATGTCGCGTTCGTGGAGCGTAAGGATTTTGCCCGCCGCGCACGTCGATCATTTCAGACTTCAGGTGCCGTCGCTATGCGCTGTGCGAAACGCAGCTGCGTGTGTCGGGGCGGGCTAACTTTTCAGGCTCATAATAAACACAGCAACCTATGCTCAGCTGCTTCACATGCTGCTGTCTGTTTTGGCCTATCATCGGTGGTCTCGATCGACCTGTTAGGCTGTAGCTGGTCGTTTTTCCATTTGGGTTTTTGCCCTTTGCTGCACGGAGGTGACGTGACGCGCTGCCAAATTCCTATTCTCACGTACGTACGTACGTACGTTGGCGTGTCGCTCTCCCTCCCTAGCTCAAATCATTGTACATTTCTCTTTCATTGAGTCATTTGTACGGGCTCCGAGTGTGGCACAAGTACCTGCTTCTCATGAAAACACGAACTCGTATGCACAGTAAATACGGATGGAAGCCAATGCGATGTACTCCAATTATCAGTAACTAGGCTCTCCTTTTATATTCTTCAAACGGAAGATCTGGACTATCGTGCGCTTGAGAATTGAGATACAGATTGCACAATAACAAATGACACTAGGAAGTAGTATTAGCTTGTACAATGTAGTATATAAATTGGATTATTCTGCACATATTCAAAGGGAAAAAGACTGGATAATTTTACCCTACCACGATTGCTACAAGATTACTTCCGCAAATATGCATACTGGTCCGCGCGAACGGACGGCGTCCACGTCACACGTCGACGGTGCAGTACGACGGCTGCGTGAACTTGAGCGAGACGGTCCCGTTGGCCCCGCCGCCCGCCGTGGCGCTCATGGCGAAGGCGCCGCCGACGGAGCCGCCGCTGGCAGAGAGCAGCGCGGGGCAGTTGACGAAGAGGTGGTACCCGCCGGAGACCCAGCTGCCGACCTTCCACTTGACGCGGCCGTCCACCTTCACGTGCAGCAGCACGTACCCGGCGCCGATGTCCTGCTTCATGGCGTCCGCCACGTACGATGCCACCGGCACGGACTCCCCCGACATCACCGGCGACCACACCGACTCGTCCTTGTGCCCCTGGTAGATCGCCGGCAGGGAAACCGGTATCGTGATCGGCTCGTCGCGGTACGTCGTGAACACGTGCAGTGTCTTGTAGTAGATGCCCACCCGGTCGTTCGGGTTCCGCGACGCGATGGTCACCTGTGTCAAATTGGAGCGAAGCAAAGGCGATACTAATTCAGATACGAAATGCCCAAATTATAGTTTCTGACAAAATTGGATATGCTTAGCTACACTTTCTTTTTGCCGAATTTAAAATAGATTAGCTAGGTTCCATCTAATTGGTCCAAGAAACACTAGTCTCAGATGTGACGTGCATATATGTTAACGCATCTGCTATCAGCAATCAGCTGCTTTTATTATTGATTGCAGTGACCACCAGTGGGCTGCACCCAAGACTTAGCCGCCAGCCATACAGGAGTGATGACGGCGATAGAGCCGAGGTGGAAGGCCTCGTTGGAGTGGTTAGGGTTGAGGAGACCTCACTGAAGTTAAGGATTAGGGTTGAGGATAGTTAGGGTGAAAAAATTCATCGGAGCTGAGAGGTCTAGAAGGAAAACTTGATCTGACGACCGCCGAGCCAGATGCGGCAACGATGCAGAGGGAAGTTGGATTGAGGAGGCACAGTGGTGTGGCGGAAAAGGAAGAAAAGCGGACCTTTGGATTTACATCCAACGGTTTGATAAAATTGACTACGATTTGAGAAAAAAGTAAGTGATTGAGTCGTAGACACACCCATATATTGATTACCTGGACGTCAAGGGAGAGAGCCGGATCGGAGAGGTCGATAGAGCGGAGCTGGACGTCCTGGAGGTAGAAGGACGGCTTGGAGGGGTGCAGGGCGAGGTAGACGACGAGCACGATGAACCCGACGACGACGGCCAGCGTCAGGATGCAGGCGGCGATGGAGCCGCAGCACCGCCGGAGGATCCAGTCGCTGTGGTGCTTGTCCTTGCTCATGGCGCCCTGATTACCTGACTGCGTTCAGCGTGCGACTGAGAGCTGGCTAGCTAGCTAGTAGCTAGGGACTGTAAGTGTGTGCGTGAGCGTGTGAGTAGAAGGAAAGCGCGATGCGACTGAGTGGGGGTGGCCTTTTAAAACTCCTAAATAGAGTAGAAGGGGTGGTGAGGTGTGGTCCGGCGCATGTTTTAAAAGAGATTTCTTTTGGGATTAGCTAGGGAGGGAGAGGGAGAGGTGGAAAGGTACAGCTCAACTCACCAAGATTCTTCTGCTTCTTCCTGGGCCCCGGTCAGTGGCAGTATGGGGCCTGCCGAACTGCTCGTACAGCTCCTTAATTTGAGATCGGTGGGCAATGCATGAGTCTCTGGTGCTTGCGATTCACTCCAATCTCAGGTGGTCAACTGGTGAGGATTCTTTCTCCCCTATGACTTTTTGTTATTGAGGTTGGTGTTTTGCATATGCATGTCTCGGAGTATGTTGACTTTGCAGTTGTTCGATCTGTCATTGACCTTTGTTCTGCTGCAAAGTTCATATAGTACCCAAAGAAAAAGGGAATGATATGAACCATCGGTGACTTCAACGAGAAAGTTCTTACGAAGAACTTCTACATTGTATTTGATCTTAGTAGGATATACCCAGTGAGACACACAATAATCAGTGGTACAGGTGCGTGTACACAATGCGATGGAGCCGGGCATGGTCGGTGGCGCGTATGGGGGAGAGACGGGGCCGCATCTGGATAGGCAATCAGCAGCACAGCACCAGAGAAAATCTCGGCGTATTTTCGTATCCCTTTCTCCCATCCCACTGCGGTCTAGAACACAATAATTCGGAGGCGTTGGTACAGGTGCGCGATCTCTCATGGCGTGGCCGGCCGTGCCGTGCCGTGGCCGTAGTGGGGAGGGTGGGTGGGGCGTAACATGCAAGCCTCGACGGTTCCCACGTCGCCTCACGCAACAGGGCCAAAAACCCGCGTCAGCTTTGAAACAAACGAAACGCGCGCATGGCGCCTGCAACGCTCCGGGAGCGTACGTTCGGCCGGTGCCCTTCGTCCCTTAATCTCCCTCCCCACCCCACCGACTGCCCTGTGCCCTCTGGCACCACCTGTTCAAATTAAACAAAACCATGTAACCTTTGTCTCCTAGCTAATCATTTGCCTCCTATGAGTCATCAGAAATTCAGAGAGGCCATATACTCGGACTTGATTATAGCGCCTTGCGCTAGTCATCGTCTTTCGTTTCTTGTATTTTTCTTTTAGAATTGCTATTTCTCAGTCGACCCAGTTGCACATTTTTTATACCTAAGTTACATGTGCAACTTAAGTATAGAAAATATGCAACTGCTCGGTTATGCTCAATTGCATATTTCTAGATTTGAAATTACACATGATTTTTAAAATGTGCAACTACTCAATTAACCATTGGATCAAAAATCAACACTTAGGATCATTGACTTAGAAATAGTTATTTCTAAGTCGACTTAGAAATAGACACTCCCTTTTTTTTTATAGAAAAGTTCACTTTACTCCCTTTCAAATTAAACAAAGCCATGTAACCTTTGTCTCCTAGCTAATCATTTGCCTCCTGTGAGTCATCAGAAATTCAGAGGGCCATATACTCGGACTTGATTATAGCACCTTGCGCTAGTCATCGTCTTTCGTTTCTTGTATTTTTCCTTTTAGAAAAGTTCACTTTACTCCCTTGAATTATTGACGAGTTTATATAACCCTTCAAATAACTTTTTGTCTCACTTAACTCTCAGAACTAGTTATAACGGATCATTTTGCCCTCTAGACTGGTTTTGATGACGTGGATGGTGGTATTGCAACATAGCTGCCACATCACCTGGTTTTGCCCATGTGGCTGCCACTTCTTCCTCCTCCCCACCTCTCTTTATCCCTTCCCTATGCTCCATACCGTCAATGGCTTGCACAATATCTCCCCATGGGACAACGCGCAGGCAGCAGAGGCGATCTGGTATACGCGAAAGTCCAAGGAGCTGAGGACCGTATTTGGTGAGGAAAATTGACGGGTGCTAGTGTAGTGTTACTCCCCTGGTGCTTGCTTCCATGCTCATTTCAAGAAACGACGATGTGCTTAGCGCCCACGAAGGGAAAGGGACATGGCTATGAATCTGCCGCTCATGGCCTCCCATGTTGCTCGCTTGGTTTGGCATAATCTCTCGCTCTTTTGTGGCACGGCATTTCAACAAACATCTTGAGCGCAGCGAACCTAGTGAACGCACGCGCCGCCGCGGCTTCGAGAGCAGGACAGCAAGATTTCGCTCGGCTCCACGAGCATGGCGGACAAGACGCATTGGGCAGCGCGCGCAGCACCCGGAACCGGGCCACCGGGCGAGCGGTGCGGCCATGGGGTCGCTGCGAGTGTGGCACTGGTGACCTGCCCGCCGGAGAAGGCAGAAGCCGTGACGGAGGTGAGGTCGATGGGCCATCGCGTCCGCGCAGCTGCAGTAGCAGCAGAACTAGGCGCAGTATCGACCGCACAGCAGGGAATGAGATAGTACTCCACTAATTTATCGATTAATTTTCTTATTCCGATTTTGGTTATTACATAAACATGTCATTGCTATTGATTGTGATAAACATCTGCCGTGAGGTTTTGAAAGAGTGAGAGGGAGGTGGGAAGGAGGAAGAAGAAAATGACGTGGCAGCCATGTGGGTAAAACCGGGTGACATGATAGTCTATGTGGCAATAACATCGTCCACGTCATCAAAATCATCTAACAAAACCAGTTTAGAAGGTAAAATGATTCAGTGTACATCTTTAGAGAGTTAAGTGAGGCAAAAAATTATTTAGGAGGTTATATGAGCCTCATCAATAGTTTAGGGGTATAAAGCGACTTTTTTTCCTTTCCTTATTGAAACGAATGCTGTGATCAACATCGAGGAATATACTAGCCAAAAAGCTGTGGTTAAGGAAAAAAAAATAAAAACATGAACATGTAGTACGCCTGTTTGATAAGTTGTAGCATATTGCAACGGTGCGTTCTTTTTGTTTTTTAGAACTTGCCTTTCGGATAAAAAAGCGTTGAAGCAAAATTTGTGGAAGCGCTTTTGGATCGCCAGATTCATTTCTATGTAGTGTTCTGAGTCACAGTGACTCGTGAGAGGGACCTTCCTTTAAGAAAAAAAAGGCGCCGAAAGAAGATGGGCAGTTTCTCTTTTATCTCTTCCCCGGAAGTGGGGCAAAAGCCACCAAAAGGAAGCTGCACGAGGGTGCTGTCTCTAGTCTTTACACTAACTTAGTCTAGAAGTAAAATGGCAAGAAATTTTGTAAATTCTAGGCAGATCGAGCATGAAGTTTAGGGCTACTGATGCACCCAGTCGCCCTAGACAGTAATCAGACAATTCAGACATAGCAATTGGTAGGTCAAAGATGGAACGGAATGTCAACTCTCTTTTTTCCGAACCAAAAAGTATATAACAAGTTAATCAGTACATGCTACAAAGTTTCATAAAAAATAAAACATCCGACTATTAATTTAATATTTTTTATTAGTGTTTCACACAATCGATCGATCTTCGTAATTGTACCTAAACAAATCACAATCGATATATCACCATAATTGTACCTAACCAAATATAATTATTAGATCTTCATGATTGTACCTCAACAGATCATAGTTGACAGACCATCATAGTTGTACCTAAAAAGATCACAACTGATTGATCTTTATAATTCTATCAAAACAAATCATAATCGATAGATCTTCATAATTGTAACTAAATAAATCACAATCGATAAATTTTCTAATTGCACCTAAACATATCCGGTCACTGATCTAGTGGACCTTTATTATTAATGGACCATAACCGTTATATCTTCATAATTGTGCTAAACATTTGCCGCCATTAATCTAGTGTACCTTAATCATCAATGGTCCACAACCGATAGATATTAATAATTTTATAAATCATAAAAACATTACCTAAGTTTTAATTCTGCATATCGATCTGATACCAATGACCGACGATTTGAACTTTAACTCCCTATATTGATCTGATACAAACAATTGACTAATCGTGGTCCGAACTTTAATTCCAAGTGATCTAATATCATGTACAAACGACTGAGTATCCGGCTCGATATACTTTCAGACTTCTAAATATAGTGAGCTCGATTAAGTCCACATATTGATCTAATATCACGTACAGACGACCAACCGGTTAGCGATCCGAATTTTAATTCTGCGTACTGATATCACGTACAAACGACATGTCAACGTATGTACAAACTACCCACCAGCATGCACGTGATTCAAACTAATTTAATTATGGGTATTGATCTAATATCGTGTACAATCGTCATAACTGGCGGTAATTTGGTGTTCTTATAAATAGTATAATAATATATACATATATGAATTAAAAAATTAAAGATAATTAAAACATTTCCCGCGCAATTGTTTGGGTACCCTACTAGTTACTTCAAATGACAAGTTCACAGCAATAGTGAAGTGAAAGAATATAGACGAGTACGACGTACTAACAGAACCCTGCCGACCACACTTAGAACAACCTATGGGACAAAACAGAGTGGATTTTCTACCGTGCACGTTAGGTAGTGTCAGGACCCCGAAATCGCACGTGAATTAGTGAACAATGTTCCGCCAAAGACCGAGCAACTACTCAACCGTGACACGGTACCTGCACCGTATGCACCCAAAATCGAGCAGTCCGACACCTGACCAACGCATCATACGATTACCAGAGACGTATACCTTCACCGTTGGTCAAGCCGGCCAGAAGCAGGCATTATTCAATAAGCCACATGCAATTCTAAAGTTCGGTGAAGACCTAGCGTCTTTCTCGCGTTCGATCAACACAATGACTTCGGAGGAGCCCGGCAATGGTACCCTCACTCTAACCCAGTCCGAAGACTGGTGAGTCACCCGAAGGCCCGGTACCTTTGCCTACACCCTGCCCAGCCGTCCAACGCATCTCAGCTGGTGGGTCACTCAACCGAACATCGTCCCATTAACCGAACCGGGAGAACAACACTAATTCTTCACGACTAACCCATACACTTCAATTCATACACGCACGGTGTATGGGCAGCCACATTAATAACTTAATATCACAACAAACTCTATTGAGAAAGGATTATGAGATAGTATAGCACTTCCCATACCTGGGATGAGTACTTAACATACTTACATTGCGACCTGGGAGTCGTTTACATTAACACGACATTACAAACAGCAGCGGAAGATAAACTGAAAATGCCGAGATGGCAACCCTAGCCATCTCCAAAAGCTCTACAAAGATATTTCCTGACCAAGCTGAGCAATCCTTGCAACTAAACATCCAGATCGAAATAATCAGAGTCATAGTAAGCTACGATACGGGAACAACCTACAGAAATGAATTCCCAAGTGAGTACTTTCGTACTCGCAAGCTGCTAATGTGCTCATTCCAGGTTAATCTTGAACTTAGCATGGTAATTGACATGATAATATGAATAATTTAACATAACATGGGAAATAAGCTACAAAAGCTATTAAATTCAGCACACCATGTCATGTTCCAGCAAATCAAGTAACCACTTGATGAATTGTACAACAAACATTCGAGTTCAGATCTAAATAAGTATGGAAACCAACCATACTCATCCACATATTATCACATGTAAACCATTCAAGTAGATTTCTGGAGTTGGGTTAACCACCCAAACTCTCCTGTCACAAAATCGCCCAATTTCAGATGTAAAGGCATGGAGACAACCATTGCAATCAATTCGTATTATTCTCCCTAAGCCACATAACCTAGGAAGAGCCGAATGGGTTAAACCACCCAATTCGACTAAAGTATAGTGAGGGAGGGTTAAACTACCTAGCCTCACGCGAACAAGTGTTCCAATGGGTGTTGGTTCATAGTAGGGACCTCTATGACCATCCAACTCCACTCGCTAACACTTATCGCCGTGGGTGAAGAGTACAGCCCTACGACACCGGTATCGGCTAGGTTGACCGCCTGCCGATCCATCAGTAGGTGACGTACCCCGGCTCTCACATCTCACATTAAGAGTTCAAGTGTTTAACTCAATCGATTTAAAGGACACATCCATTGATCACAACACAAACAAACCTTGCTCATGCTAGTGGTTCACACATCACAATCATCATTCTATCAACCAAGCATAGTAAAGAATAATCGGAATATTATCAACAAGCGAGCAAGCTTGCCTGGTTGTTCTGGATCGTGAGCTGGTTGGGAATTAACTCCAAAAATACCCTGATTGTCCGACTCTATTGAAATAATACAGAAAGGCTGGAAAAATGACAAAAATGCATAATTCAAAACCAGCAAGAAATAACATAATAAAATATATGAAATGCATCCTAAGGTGTAGGAAATTCTACTACGAAGCTAACGTAATTAGAATCGTTCAATTTGAATTGCTAGAACTTGAGATATGAATTATTGAAGAGTATGTGTTATCATTAGGTTATTTAGCACATTCTCTGTTTAAATGTTGCATAACAGGGATGTATATAAAAGTAATGCCATGCTGGAATAAAGTTGAAGTCAAATCCTGATATGAGGTGGGTTCCAATTGGAGCTAGTATGAAGTTTTAATCCTTCGCTTTGGAATGTGCGACTTAAAGGGTGCATATTTGAATCTCAGAATTTTCTATGAATGGTAGCATGAATGAAACCTATAGCATAAAACCTTTGTTTCAAAAGATGAACTTATAGATAGGAATTGTTTTGTTTGGAGATCATATGTGTTATACAAGATGTAGCGATCCCTAGGTTTGTCCTTTTTGTGGTTGGTGAGCTGAGTGCATGTCATACTCACACATACAACATAGCTTTTATCAAGTTTCTTCCAAACTGAGATCACATGCCCTTGGTTGAACTTAGAATGCCTCTATAGTCGTATGCTTACTACTAACCATGAGTATGTTTCAGCATGACTAACAGCATGGTTACAAGCGCATTTGGGAATTATGGTAAGTGAGCTCCATATATAGTTCAATGACTTATTAACTTAAAGCAGTCTTATTTAAGTGGCCGGCTACTGTTTAGTGCTGATTTCATATTGGTCGAGCTTAACCGCCACTAAAGGGACTCAGCATACTACAACAAGAATAGATTAGCTCCTAACCATTGGCATTTTAGGAATGGTCTAATAGTTAGGAATACAACTCATGGCTATTAGGACCATCGCTGGATTGATGTGCCTGAACCTACTATTGGCTAATGATCATGCGTACTAGTTAGGTCTCTTTGGCAAATCACAATAATTGGCTTATCTTGCATGTAATAGTGGTATTTAGCTAATCATCTCCATTTTTAATACGGTGGTTAGGCCTATCCGAATATGGCCGGTGTAGGAATTATCCTAACCAATGAGTAGTCTTTAGCTAATTCTGACTTAACTCGACACAGTATCTTATGGCAGCAGAGAGTGTTCATTGAAGTCTAACCACAGTTATCTTATAAACATCGGTGTTTGAAATACTTTAAACACTTGTATTAAGCATGCTTTTAACCGGACATACCCCTGCATAGATTGGGATGATTAACAGTCAACTGGTTGATTCAACATACGGATTATTAGTCGCACTAATTTTGTTGGTTATTAGTAATTTTAAATCATCGGCGATTAAGCATGCCTGCATAACCCCATTAACATTCCACGTTCAATTGGTTTTGATACCGACTTAAGGACGGCAGAAGCTCTAGTCCAATCACCGCCCTAATCACGGAGGCTGGCCGTACGCGTTATCCGGTCATTACACTCTTCAGTTTATTACTTAAACAATATGAGTATATCCCGTTGCATCAAGTATTGTAATTGATGTTTAAGACCTGACTCAATCTAATATACCTTCAACAAGGCTATTGGTTGTGCTAGTAGCAGTTGATTTGCATGGACAATGTAGTATTTAACATATGTTAATTGAGATTTTCTCTTATTAGTGTTCGGATCCTGCGGTCAGAACTCGGACCTTTGGTTAATGAATATTACACAGCATATGATAATTGGGGCATTGGTGATTTCCCAAGGCATTGGTGATTTCCCAACTTTAACTAGTCAGTCATTATCCCCACTACTACAGATAGCATTTAACGGGACGCCACCTGTACAGACGGCAACAGGGAGCCGTCTGCATAATTCTTAGTGCAGACGGTTCCCAACACGAACCGTCTGCACAAATCACGACCACGGATGCCGAACAAGCGGGACGGCACAGTGCAGACGGCTGCCGTTGGGAACCGTCTGTACAAATAATGCAGACGGTTCCAAACTGCAGCCGTCTGCACTATGCACAACAGTTCAGACGGCTCCCAACTGGGACCGTCTGCACTATTTGTACAGACGGTCCCAGTTTGGCGCCGTCTGGACTAATAAATACAGTACAGACGGCTCCCAACTGGTACCGTCTGCACTATTTGTACAGACGGTACCAGTTGGGAGCCGTCTGCACTAACCAGTACAGTACAGACGGTCCCAGTTGGGAGCCGTCTGTACTATTTTTACAGACAGTTCCCAACCTGGAGCCGTCTGTACTAATGTAGTCGGTCACTCCCTCACTCCCACTCCGTCACTCCCGCTAGCTACTCACTCCGGCATCTCGAGCCGCCGCAAGCGCCGCCGCCACCGGAGCTCGTGCCGCCCGCCGGCGACCTCCCCAAGCTGCCGCCGCCTCCCGCCGACGCTCTGCCGCCGCCGCCGCCGCCGCTAGGGCCCGCCCCGAAGCTTTCCCCCCCCGCCGGCCGTGGCCTCCACCTCACCGCCGCCGCCCTGCCTCGCTCCGCCGCCTCCCGGTAAGCCGCCGCCCTCCCACGTCCACCGCCGCTGTCCCCGCCACCGCCGGTTGCCGCCGGCGAGCTCGGGCGGCGTCCCGCCGACCGCCGGACCTCAGGCGACTTAATGAAAAAAAATTAAAAAAATAAAACAAAAACCAGTGGGACCCACCTGTCAGAATATATTAATATTTATTTATTTATTTATTTATTATTTTTACTGAGGAAAAGATCAAAAAGAGTATTTAAATAATTAAATCTTATAAAAATCATAGAAAAATCATTATAGTCAGAAAAATGCAAATAATATATCAAAATGTTCAGAAAAATAAGATCTACGCAATTATGTCATTTTGATTCGTGTTTGCATTGTAGAAAAAAATTAAATTGACTAAAACTCAAATTAGGGTTTCGCGAACCGCCGGAGAAATTAGGATCGCGATATTTTGAGCGTCCGGACTCCGATGAAATTGATTCCTATTTGCATTAGTCCTTATTTTATGTCATCTATTCGGTGACATGCATTTCATCTCAGGCCGATGTTCCGCATTTTGATATTTATGTTTGTACCCTTAAACCCTTAAACTGCAGTACGATTTCTAGATAAGCTCCTTTTTCGCGATGAGAAGCTAGGTCGCTTTCTTTTATTAGTCAATCTAACACTAATTTCCTTGTTGTGCAGCGCGTGTAGCTTGATGGATCGGGTGTGGATGTACGGTTCTCGTACGACCAAGCGTACCTTGACGGTGTGACGAATTTTCTGAGAGTTGCCGAGGATGATAGGTTGAAGAAGGGTGTTGAATATATATATTGTCCTTGTTGCGACTGTAGAAATGAGAGATCATTTCTCGGACACAACTCAGCGCTACAGATCCAAGCGCACTTGATTATTAGGGGCTTCAAACCGGACTACGCGTGTTGGACCAAACATGGTGAAGAGCAGAACATGTCACAAGGAAGACGTTGGCATCGTCGAAGAACCCGAAGTCAACGAAAGGAGAGAACATGGGGACGAAGTAGTTGCAGACAATGATTGTGGCCGCCACGAGGAAGTAGGTGCAGACGATGACTGTGGTGGCGCAGAGGACGATGATAGGTTGGGATCAGATGCTGCGCGATGCCGACGTGAACTTTAATACTGAGAGAGACTTACACAAGTTCATGTACTTGATTGAGACTCAGAGAAACCTTTGTTTCCGGGTTGCAAGCCGAAATACACAAAGCTGTCATCCGTGCTCGAGCTGCTCCAACTGAAAGCCAGCCATGGTTGGTCAGACAAGAGTTTCACAGCGCTCCTAGGTCTCCTCTCCGAGATGCTTCCGGATGGTAACGAGCTGCCCAAAACACGTACCGAGCAAAGCAGGTGTTTGTCCCCTGGGGATGGAGGTAGAAAGGATACATGCATGTCGGAACGACTGTATCCTGTACCGTAATGAATTATCGAACTTGCGTTCATGTCCAGTGTGCAAAGCATCTCGTTACAACCGTAAGAGCCAACCAGACGACAGCGAGTCTTCCATCGAGCCGAAGAAAGGAATTCCCGCTAAGGTGGTGTGGTACCTGCCCGTAATTCCGCGTCTAAAGCGTTTGTTCGCGAACCCAAAAGAGGCCAAATTGTTGTGCTGGCACTCGGAGGGACCGTAAGAAAGATGGAAAGCTAAGACACCCTGCCGATCCGCGCAGTGGAGAAACATCGACATGATCTTCGAAAACATTCGGTGCAGAGCCGAGGAATATAAGGTTCGCGTTGAGCACGGACGAATGAATCCTTTCGGCAACATGAGCAGCCGGCACAGCACTTGGCCAGTTTGCTCTTAGTATGTACAACCTACCACCTTGGCTGTGTATGAAGCGGAAGTACATCATGATGTCACTGCTTATCCAAGGGCCGAAGCAACCTGGGAACGATATTGACGTCTACCTAAGACCTTTGGTGGAAGATCTGAAAACACTGTGGAACGAAGGGGTGCAGGTATGGGATGCGTACAAACAAGAGAACTTCACCTACACGCCATGTTGTTCTGCACTGGTCAATGATTTGCCTGCCCTACGCAACCTTTCGGGCCAGAGTAAAGAGCCAGACAAGGCTTGCCCTCAGTGCTTGATGGTACGGCGAGTAGGTGGCTGGCCCACTCCCGTAAGACGGTGTTCATGCGCCACCGTAGGTTCCTTAAGAGGAATCACCCGTACCGCAACATGAAGGACCAATTTGACGGGACGAGGGAGAGAGCTTTATGTCCAAGGCATTACAGCGGGCAAGAGGTGTACGATATGGTTAGGATATCGACGTTGTCCTTGGAAAGAGTGGTAAAAAAGCGAAGGCCAGCGGCATGTGGAAGAAGAAATCAATATTTGGGAGTTATCCTACTGGCAGCACCTTGAAGTTCGCCACTGCATCGACGTTATGCACGTAGAGAAGAACGTGTGTGACAGCCTGATTGGTCTCTTACTCAATATTCCAGGAAGACGAAGGACGGCCTCAACGCACGCCTCGACTTAGTAGACATGAAGATCAGGCCCGAGTTGGCACCTGAGCCCTCCCAACAAGGTAGAACAAGGCTTCCTCCGGCCTGCTATAACCTGAAAAGGCCGAGAGGACCGAACTATGCCGGTGCTTGCAAGGTGTGAAAGTTCCGTCCGGTTACTCCGCCAACATCTCGAAACTTGTTTCGATGGAAGATCTAAAATTGTTCGGCATGAAGTCCCACGATTGCCATGTGTTGATGACACAGATGCTTCCTGTTGCAATCCGAAATATCCACCGAGCTATCTCCGAGACACAATCACTAGGCTGTGCTACTTCTTCAACACAATCTCTCAGAAGTCATCGATCCCGAAGCACTAGATGTGTTGCAGGCCGCTCTGGTGAAGACATTATGTCATCTTGAGATGTACTTTCCTCCGTCGTTTTTTGATATCATGGTCATGTTACCGTCCACCTCGTGAGAGAGATAAGATCTGTGGACCGGTATTTCTACGCCAGATGTACCCGTTTGAGCGGTACATGGGAATTCTCAAGCAGTACGTACGAAATAGATCTCGTCCAGAGGGCAGCATCATCGAAGGTTACACAACCGAAGAGGTGGTCGAGTTCTGTGTCGATTACATGGACCAGCTCAAACAGATAGGTGTGCCTACGTCTCGCCACGAGGGGAGACTGGATGGCAAAGGGACCATAGGAAGGAAAACACTCATCCCTGACTACGCGTCGTTATCTCAAGCCCATTTCGCAGTCTTGCAACACATGACTGAAGTTGCCCCGTATATCAACATGCATAAGGACGAGCTGCGCAGAGAGAATCCAGGCCGTACGAGGCTTGGCTTACCAGACAGCACAACCGCAGCTTCAACAACTGGTTGCGGGTTCGAAGTGCTAATAGTACAACAGAGGAGAATATTGGCTGGTTGGCCAGATGGCCAAGTCACACGATCCTAGAATTTGAAGCCTACGACATAATGGGTACACCTTTATACCAGAGCACAGGATACGAAAGAGGACACGGTACAAAACAGCGGTGTCCCGCATAGATGCCTTTCCAGGACAAACGTGGTGTGTGTGCGTACTACGGTACATTGAGGAGATCTGGGAACTCGACTATGTACGTTTCAGGATCCCCCTCTTCCGGTGCCGTTGGGTCGCACTCTCAAGTGTTAAGGTCGACAAGTACGGCATGACTACAGTGGACCTCGAACGTGCCGCATACAAAGAGGAACCATTCGTACTCGCTAAACAAGCTACTCAGGTCTTTTATGTCCAAGACCCGGCAAATCAGAACTTCACGTAGTCCTTCAGGGGAAAAGAAGGATTGTCGGAGTTGAGAATGTCGTGGACGAGGAAGAGTACAATCAATTTGATGAGTACCCTCCTGGAGACGGCACTCGCGCTCAACGAAGAACAACTACGGTTCGGGGCCACCTGCTATCTGCGCGTCGATCATCAAGAAGGGCTGGTTGTTAAAGGAGATTAGGTTATTTTCTATGATCGAACCCGATTGTTATGTATCGTCACCAGGGTTTTTTGTATGAACTATTTAATGTAATAAAAATATGAAAATAGTTGTACCATGAAATTGTACATATGAAATATGAATTTATAAAAAAGTTCAACTCGTTGGAGTTCATATGAAGTTTTTATGAATTTACAAGTTTAAGGCATTTTTTTTGCATTCAATTTTATGAGTTCCCAATGAAGAGAGTAATATAAAACCTTAGTTTACTACACATTATTACTGCCTTTAAATGCAACATGAAATTTAGCAGATGTGTAAAAAGATGAACTTCAGCATGAGATTCATGTATGCCATGAGCTAGAGATTCGAACTGCAAACTAACGCAACTGGAATCAGGGTAATCGGAGTCCGGACGCTTGACTTATCGCGATCCGAAGCTTCCGGCTAATCGGGGAAACCCTAATTGGAGTTTTTAAGCATTTCCTTTTTCCTAACATGGATGAATATGATATGATTGAATAGATCTCATTTTTCTGAACATTTTGATATATTATTTGCATTTCCTGAATTAAGATGAATTTCTACGAATTTTACAAGATTTAAACCAATTTAAAATCCTTTTTTGTATTTTTCTCAGTAAAGAATACAGAACTCAAACAGTAAATACTTTTATCACCTACCCCATACCTAGCCTCAGAGAATGACAGGTGGGACCCTTGGTCAATTCGGGTCAAGATTGACCAAGACTATGACAAGGGGACCCACATGTCATAACACTCTCTTTTCTTTTCTTTAATTCTTTTTCCAATTTCTTATGTGCGGGACCCACTTGCCATAGACACAGCTAAGAGCTCAATTAACACACTGGTTAACTATTAACTTACTGCATGGATTACAAATAGCAATCACTAAGCAACTAAACATGAGCCCTAACCGACTAATTAACCTAATTAGCTACCAGCTAACCAACTAACTAACTTAGCTAACAACTAACCAATCTGACTAACAACTAAATAACTAACCCTGGCTATTTACTAACCAACCTAACCACTGATTAACAGCCCTAACTAACAACTAACTACTCATCTAACCATTACTAAACCAACTATCCCTAGCTAACTTAACTAATCAATCTAACTAGTAACTTAACTAATTATAAAAAAAGTTCAACTCGTTTGGAGTTCATATGAAGTTTTTATGAATTTTACAAGTTTAAGGCATTTTTTGCATTCAATTTTATGAGTTCCCAATGAAGAGAGTAATATAAAACCTTAGTTTACTACACATTATTACTGCCTTTAAATGCAACATGAAATTTAAAAAGGTAAAAAGATGAAAAAATGCCCGGCTACACTAGGGTTTTGGTTTCCGAAGCCTGCACCCAATCAAGCCATCACAGGCGACATGGGCCGGAGCCCAAATCAGCCCATCACAGGCGATCGGGCACAGGCCCGTACTGACCAGCGGCCGCCAGTAGCCAGGGCGGACGATCGGACGAATATGCTCGGTTGAGAGAAGCTCGACAGCCCGCTCAAAGAACGGTATATAAACCGGTCGAAGCCTCCGTAAACTAGCGAGGTGGGACTAAAAGTCCCACCCCGCGTCGGCTCTGCACAGTGCATTAGTAGTCCAGACGGTTTCTATAAAGGAAAGCGTCCGCACTAATTAGTGCAGACGGCTCCACATTGAGACCTGTCTGCACTAACGTTAGTGCGGACGGGTCCATATGGAGAACCGTCTGCACTAATAAGTGTCCCGCCTACACTATTAGTACGGACGGTTCTCAATATGTAGCCGTCCTCACTAATGTTAGTGCAGACAGGTCTCAATATGGAGCCGTCTGCACTAATGCGTGGGGGGCGCTTTCCAGTGGGAGAGGCGGAACGCGGGAAGGTGAAGGCACGCGCGGGGGTAAACGGGCCGACCCGAGGCGGCCCAACAGGCTTCGGCCTCTTTTCCTTTATAGATTTTTCTTTTTCTTTTATACAGATTCATCCTGCTGTCATTTTTATGTATAAATATTTGTCCAAAAATTATGAACTTTTTACAGGGGCCTTATAACATTATTTGGAACCTTCTGTAGAAGTTTTGAGTTGATTTGGAGTTCATTGAGTAGGGTTCTAGTTCAAAGCTAGGGTTTGACCTAATTCGATGCATTTGAACTAGAGCTAGGTCATATCCTTCTCCAAGATTCTGAAATTTGGCATGAAGTTAATGTTCCCCTATTTATGTCCATCCCTGAAGTTTGGTGAATTTTTATACTCATTTGCTTGCCCATTTTCTATGATTTTCAGAAGTTTAAGTCATTTCTAGTAATAGATAACCTATTTCTAGTAATAAATAACCTTGAAATTTTTTCTACCCTCAAGATATACCATACATGTTCCATGTCAAAATTTGGCATTTTTCGGGGTTCGTTTGCTATATTTAAGTCATTTAGTGCATTCTACGCATTTAGCGAATATAATTCCAATTTGAACTGCAAGTGCATGAAAAATTTGGCAAAATATGATGAAAAATCCTATTTGTGGTCTTTAGTCTATGTTTAGGCCTTATCCAAGAAAAGGAAAGGAATTCCAAACATCAGGTGCCGAGACTCGACCCCGAACATGGAGGTTATTGGTTTTTTTAATTCAGAAAAATGCAAACGAAGTCAGAAAAACATGAAACTTGGCATGGTGCCCTCATATGGCATCAATATGCTGTGGTAAAAATTTGAGAAGGTTTTGCAAAAGTTGTGACGTATACTACTTAGAACCCCAAGATCTCCGAGGAAGAATCTAGGTTTTGAGAGGGACGGGTCAGATTTGAAGGCAAAGTGACGGTTGTTTCATCGGTTAACTTGAAATTTTTTCTACCCTCAAGATATACCATTACATGTTCCATGTCAAAATTTGGCATTTTTCGGGGTTCGTTGCTATATTTAAGTCATTAGTGCATTTCTAGGCATTTAGCGAATAAATTCAATTTGAACTGCAAGTGCAAGAAATAGTTGGTAAAATTGGGTTGAAAAATCCTAATGGTAGTCTTTAGTCTATGTTTAGGGCCTTACCCAAGAAAGAGAAAGGAATTCCAAACATCAAGGTGCCGAGACTCGACCCCGAACATGGAGGTTATTGGTTTTTTAATTCCAAAAAATGTAAACGAAGTCAGAAAAACATGAAACTTTCCATTGCTTCATCATATGACACCTAGAGGCTATGGTAAAATTGAGAAGGTTTAGCAAAGAAAAATGCCATTAATGCAACATGAAATAAAAATCTGTAAAAAAGGAAAAAACAGCCTACCACTGGGGTTTGGTTTCCAAAGCCTGCACCCGAATCAAGCCCATGACAGGCGACATGGGCCGAAGCCCAAATCAAGCCCATCACAGGCGACTCGGGCACAGGCCCGTACTGACCAGCGGCCCAGTGGCCTGGCGGAGGACTGACAAATATGCTCAGTTGAGAGAAGCTCGACAGACCCGCTCAAAGAACGGTATATAAACCGGTCGATGCCTCCGTAAACTAGCGAGGTGGGACTAAAAGTCCCACCCCGCGTCGGCTTTGCACGGTCCACTAATAGTCCAGACGGTTCTATATTGGAAAGCGTCCGCACTAATTAGTGCAGACGGCTCCATATTGAGACCTGTCTGCACTAACGTTAGTGCGGACGGCTCCACATTGAGAACCGTCTGCACTAATGTAGCAGGGTCCCGCCTGCTACATTAGTGCAGACGGTCCTCCATGTGGAGCCGTCCGCACTAACGTTAGTGCGGACGGCTTCATATTGCGAACCGTCTGCACTAATGTAGCAGGGTCCCGCCTGCAACATAAGTGCGGACGGCTCCATATTGAGAACCGTCTGCACTAACGTTAGTGCGGACGGGTCCATATGGAGAACCGTCTGCACTGTTAGTCCGGACGGTTCTGTATTGCGAACCGTCTGGACTACCTTCTATAATAAATCCCCTCTTTCGACAGCCGCCCTCCAGTTTCAAAATTTCGCTAAGTCCCTAGCCCTATTCTTCCCCGAGCTCCCCGCCGCCTCCGACCTTCCCGCCGCCCCCGAGCTCCCCGCCGCCGACGAGCTCTCCGCCCCCGAAGCCCTCAGGCAGACGCCGCCGCCACCCCCGAGCTCCGCCGCCTCCGAGCTTCCCGCCGCCCCCGAGCTCCCCGCCGCCCCCGAGCTCCCCGCCGCCGACGAGCTCTCCGCCCCCGAAGCCCTCAGGCAGACGCCGCCGCCGCCCCCGAGCTCCCCGCCCCCGAGCTCCCCGCCCCCCGAGCACCCCGCCGCCCCCGAGCTCCCCCGACCGCCGGCCTCCTCCGATCACCTCCTCGAGCTCCCCTGACCACCGCAGCCCTCGATCCTCTACTCCAGGGTGAGCATTGCTTATGTGGCCATTTGTGCATCCATGGATTATAATGTTTTGTGGACTGTTCAACGCAATCTCACCTCTGTTGCTCGTGTTCACCTTTCTTGAGAACACACTATATGATTCCTGGTCCTTGTTTAATCAGGCGGATAGTTGGGATTTTGGTGTTGGTAAGGACTGCAACTAAGACAATCTTGTTGTACCATTTGCAGTTTATATGGTATACTGATTAATCAACTTCTATTAGAATCTACAACTTCTGTGTGATCTCCCACTGCCACAAAGAAATGGAATATTAAATATTCTTGCATAATTTTCCAGCATTCCTTGAAAGCGTCTCAGTAGGTGTTTGTTTTGTTAAATATATGCTGATTTGTTATTATTTTGTTGGTTATGGAACACAGTAGATATATGTCCAGTGGATTAGACCTTTCTTTTATAAATGTGTGATCTGATAACATGGTTTCTCCTTGTTAACCTGTTAAGTCAACTAGTGAACCAACCATGCTAATTATTAATAAGCCATGAACATGTATATCCGAGTTCAGACTAGCTGTGCTATAGGACTATTCATCGTTAGTTTGTGCACTTAAGGAAAAAATTGTTAGAGCTCATGTTTACATCTTGTTCGCTTGGAACAAAAAAATAGAAAAACAAGAGAAAGAAACAAAGTATTATGAAAAGTGTTCAGCTAATACCTCCTTGTTTTGGAGCTATATTTAAAGTTGACAAATTATGCTGCTACGTGCACTTATAACCCATTGTTGTGCTTTGACTCACACTTTTGAATTCGCTCAATCATCACCTTGTACTTCTCTGCTATCACAAGTGTATGTTGCATTTTTGAATTCTCATCGGAATGGTAGATCACACTTGTTTTAGAATGGTGAGATTGAGTGATTCCACATACTTTGTGCCAATATACATCTTTTTGTGCCATTAATCATGGCAGATTGTAAGTATGACTATTGATCATTCTATGGGAGCACTGATTTGGAGGAATACCTTGATTGGGTACAACATATGGAGATTGAAATTTAGAAGGTCCTAATGGTTCGTAACCAAGTGTCAAGAGCCACCAAGGAGTTCATAGACTATGCTAGCTACTGATCGAAGTGTGGTCCAGATAGATGGACAATCAAAACTTGGGAAGAATTAAAGAAGGCCATGAGTGATAAAATTACTATATGTTGGCTACGTGTGTTCTCGTTATCTTCACTTTGGTCTTTTGTATTATCAATACTTACTCTCGATAATGACATTGCAAATCTGACTGTATGTTGAGGAAAGTTGTACATGTATATCTCCGTCTTCACCGTCTCCGTCTTCACCTTGCCCCCTTCATTATTCTTATTTAAGTACATGCACCGGAGACACCAAATCGTCTTTGTTTTCACGATCGAGAGAATGGAGAAGAGTGATAACAGAATAACTTTATCTAGATAAACGAATGAATTGAATAGAGAATGAATTCATACGAGTAGTTGTGAAGAGTATTTGTGCGAGATATAAGAGTGAGAAGAACTTGAGAGAAAGCTCAAATGAACGAGATACGAGATGTAAAAGAAAAAACGAAAAGTGGTGAGAGTAATAAACGAGAAAGAAGTAAATAGAGAGTACATTTAGATTTAAAGAGTATAAATACAATGCACGATCCAGAGAATGGAGAAGATATGGAGGGAAGATGCAAAGCGCCAGACTATGGCAGATATAGTAAACAGTTCGTCGTGGCTCCGTCGTAAGCGTCAGTCTAAGTCATCGGAGAGTAAAGCAAAGTCGGAGGCAAAGACATATATAACTCATGTAGCCCTCATGTATAAAAGAGTTCAAGAAGATATTTATGATGAGATTACGAACATTAGCACTATTTACGAGGTTGTTTAATTCATAAAGTATGTGTCTTTATATGAAAATGTCTGCAATCTAGTCTGTGTACGGCATATCTGAATTTTTCGTCTTTTGAAGATGGCGTCCGGAGGAGATGAACGTGAACAGCCGGTGGCCTCTTCTCCCCGACAAGACGAGCCGCACGTGTCTCCTCAACCGGCTCAACCGCCTCTACCGATGCCCTCCGAACCTGCAGAAGCCTCGTCTCGTGAGCAAACCGAAGAATCGGGTGGGCAGAAGCGAAAGCGAGGTGGCCGAGGCAAAAATAAAATGCCTACGGGTCACTTCACGATAACTCAAGTCAGTGCTGAGGGTGTGCCCGTATTGCCTCAGCAGGCTCAGGCGGCATTCCGTAGAGCGTGCGCGTCACTGGCGAGGGAAAAGATCCCGATAACGTACGCCAGCTGGCCGTCAGTGCCGGATCACGAGAAAGAGTTCCTGTGGAACACCATCCAAGGACAGTTCGACTTCCCGGAAGGTACCGAGCAGGCCGTGGAAAGACAGGCAAAAGCGAAGATGGGCAAAGCGTGGAAGACCTTCAAGAGCGAGCTGTACAACACGTACGTCAAGAACGATCTTATGCCCTACAGGCAGGACCCGAACACTTACGGGTACCTGGAGGATCAATGGGCGGAATTCGTGGAGAGGTGCACGTCGGAGGAATTCGTGCAGAAGAGCCAGGCAAACAGGGCCCGTCAGGCATGCAACGTTCACCCCACAGGCTTGGAAGCGGGGGGTACGCGCGCAAAGAGCTGGAATGGAGAACAGAGGACGAGCGGGCGTCTCAGGAGAGTCGCGACACCCCGTTCTCCCAGATCCCAGAGAGGCGGGCCCGGAACTGGTTTCGCGCGAGGGCCAACATCTCGGCTGATGGCACCGTCGCCTTCAACAAGCCCGAAACCGTCCAAGTGGCTGAAAACATCATGCGACTATCAGAACAATCCGCCCAAGGAACTTTCCAAACAGCCAGGGAGAAGGACATACTAACCTCGGCTCTGGGAAACAAAGAGCACCCGGGTCGAACGCGTGGCCTAGGGGACGGTTCCATGGAAGCTGGGATTCCCGGACGATGCGGGACAGTACAGGAGTCGGAGGAGAACAAAAGCAGAGCGCGAGGCAGCCGAGCGTGAACGGATGAAGCAAGAGCTGATGGATGAAATATTTGCAGGCCTACAAGAGAGGATCGATGCAAGGGTCGAAGAACGGGTACGGCAGATAAGGCAGGAGGATGCAGCCGCCGGGGCCGAACGCAGCCCCGCAGCCTCATCCCCACATGGTCGGCGCCGGAGTAGCTGCGCATCCGTGGAAAACGAGAATGCCGAAGACGTGGAAGAACAATCCCCACCGCAGCACGTTCGAGATGACGACCGCGCCGACGACTTACCTAATTTCGACCCTATTCTGCCTGAACACGTCAATGAAAGATTCCCTCTCGACGAGATAGCGGTGGCAACCAAGTGCAAACTCCTCGTGCCCAGCAGTTTTGGCCCCGGTGACATGCTTGAGGCTGGCCAGGGGTTAGTATTTCCACCTTCAGAAAGCACGATGACGGTGCACGGAGTTCCGCTAGCGGCGGATAAAGCTAAGGTGGCAGTGGACATGGTGCATGCGAATTGCAGATCCTTCAGACTTCCTGTACCGCCGGAGGACGACATCACGACACTGGGGCAGGCCATCCACACGTTCATCCAGTGGCCGAAGAAGTACATTTCCCTAGTTGCCCCTCCACCTCCTCCACGGCCGCTGTCTCCGGTGCATTACGGTAAAGATTTCTCAATCCGTCCTCCTCCACCGAAGGTGAAATCCGCTTCAGCACGATCTCAGCAATCTAGCAGATCTAGCCAACAGGCTGCCAAAACAGCTCCTCAAGCTCAGCGTAGGGCCACCAGAAATAGCACAAAGTTGGCTAAGGGCAAAGAGGTAGACGAAGAACCCGAGATAAGAAAATACACAGAACGGCAGCCGCTAGTGACACGGGCGGCGTTAGAGCGACTTGGCTGGGCAGCCACGATTTTGCACGATTATTACATGAAGAGGTCCAACGAGGAGACAGAGCTTCCTCAGAATATCTGCGCCGCGTACAAGCGGCAACATTTCCTTCATGCAAGTGGAACCTTTACCATTGAGTTCTCGGATTTATCAGACCTCTACCGTCATGACGCCCTCGATGCCAGCCTATTAAGATGCTGGACACTGTAAGTGTTCTCAATCACTGTTTAAGCTAAATGAATTGCCTAACTTATTGATACGCTCTTTCAATGACATTACTTTTATGTGCAGACATATGATTCAAGAGGCTAGGATAGATAACCCTAATATCGGATTCCTCGATCCGGAGTGGTCATATGCACAATGGTCCAATTCCAGCCGAACGAGGTGGAGGATTACATTTCGGACGCCATGCTCGTTCAGTGTACTAAGCACGCCATTCTTCTACCGTACAAACTATGGCTTCCATTGGATGCTCGTCGGCCTCGAGCCAGAACGTCTACATGCCACGTACTTCGACTCTAGGGACTACCCACCAGAGAAGTACGCAGATTTGACGACGGTGCTCAACGGGGCGTTCAAGAAATATGTTGCCAAGGGCGGGCTTGTGAAAACAACAAAAACCGAACCTACCCACCGATTTCATTTCCCGGTAATAATTCCTCCCTCGCCCAAGAATAATCACCTCGCACGTTCTAATATGTATTCGGTAAAACTAAATTACCCTGCAAGTAACCATGATTTCTACAGTGCCACAAGCAGCCGCCGGGCAGCAATCTCTGTGGATACTATGTGGCGACATATATGATGCAGATCGTTGGCTCTAGTCCGGTAGATCTGGAGGTTAGTGTCATTACACTATATGTAGTTCCATTTTTCATCGTTCGGACGTCGTGCCTAACCTAGCTATTTAATTTCCTTGTGCAGACTTTGAAGTTCCCTACAGATGAGCTCGACACTGAGGGCGTCTCGATTGTTCAAAAACGGTTAATAGCTTTCATATTTAGAGAGGTGTTGAAGGAGACCGGAGAGTTCCATTGTCCTCAAATTGCTCCTCAATGACTTGAGAGTTTTTTTAACTAACAATGCATGTAAATGACTTTGTGGTTGTCGAGAATGATCTTTTAAGTTTACTTCTGAATGTTATGTCTAAGATCAGTGATTACATTGTGTGTCTGTGTATGCTATGCCCGTGATTGATCACTTTGTTTCTAGCGTTTTCACTGCCGCACGGCATCGTTACACTGCCGCACGGCTGCTGCGGCAGCGGAAACGGTAGTTTCCGCTGCCCGCGGCAGCAGGCGGCAGCAACGTCACCCTGCCGCACTGCTGCCGCGGTAGCAGAAACCTCTGTTTTCGCTGCCGTGGCAGCAGGCGGTAGCACTGGTCGCCCTGCCGCACTGCTGCCGTGGCAGCGGAATAAGTCATTTCCGCTGCCGAGGCAGCAGGCGGCCGCAACGTCGCCTTGCCGCACGGCTGCCGCGGCAGCCGAAACGTCCGTTTTCAGCTGCCGTGGCAGCAGGCGGCACTACCGTAGCCCTGCAGCACTGCTGCCGCGGCAGCGGAATCAGCCATTTCCACTGCCGCGGCAGCAGGCCGCCTTGCCGCACGGCTGCCGCGGCAGCCGAAACGTCCGTTTCAGCTGCCGTGGCAGCAGGCGGCACTACCGTAGCCCTGCAGCACTGCTGCCGCGACAGCGGAATCAGCCATTTCCGCTGCCGCGGCAGCAGGCCGCCTTGTCGCACGGCTGTCGCCGCAGCCGAAACGTCCGTTTCAGCTGCCGTGGCAGCAGGCGGCACTACCGTAGCCCTGCAGCACTGCTGCCGCGACAGCGGAATCAGCATTTTCCGCTGCCGCGGCACCAGGCGGCAGCATGGCGCCTTGCCGCACTGCTACCGCGGGCAGCAGAAACAGGTAGTTTCTGCTGCCGCCGCAGCAACGTTCTCCTAACACAGCATTTGTGCAGACGGTTCCAGGGGTAGAACCGTCTGTACAATGAATTTATGCAGACGGTTCTGAAAATGGAACCGTCTGTACAAATGCTTTTGAAGTACTGTTCTATGCATTTGTGCAGACGGTTTTGATGTTGGGAGCCGTCTGTACAAATGCCTCGGAGGCACTGTGCCAGATAGTAGTACAGACGGCTCATGTGTGGAGCCGTCTGTACTACGTGTTTGTACAGACGGTTCAATAACCGTCTGGACAAAGTTCATTTGTCCAGACTGTTTCGTCCAGACGGTTCGGAAAACTGTCCCGCCCGGTGTTTCCGAACCGTCTGGACAAATGAATTCTGTAGTAGTGCCCATTGGTTATGCTCTAACCCAATTGAAACAAAACCAATGTCGATCATTACAACAAAACCATTACTAAGAGCCTGTTCGGAAGTCCTCCAGCTTCTCTAAATCCTCAACTCCCGATCCGTGCTCGTGAATCCGGCTTCTCCTGTGAAGCTTGTTCCGTTCGGCAGCTAAAATCACTCCGGCTCGTCCCATGGGCTGGCAGCCCAATTCGGAGGCAGGGCTGCAGGGAGCCGCCGGAAGGAAGCCGCCGTCCACTGCCGGGGAGCTGCGCATAGGGCCCATCCAGGAAGAAGCAGCCAGGACTGCACCGTCGTCCCGCGTCGTCGAGGTGCTGCGCTGTCCGTGCCTTGTAGAGTTTGTCGGACCAGGCGAAGAAGGGGCCGGCGACCGTGCTGTCGAGGGAACCGCGCCGGGGCCAGGAGTCGCCAGGGACGTCGAGGGCAAGCCGCTGGATGCGCCGTCAAGGGAGCCGCACAAGGGACCGGTGGCCGCCGGGGGCGCCGCCGCAGTCTGGGCGCTGCCACCGCGAGCTATGTTGAGGAGGTAGCCGCGAGTGAGTTCGAAGAAGAAAGAAGGGAGGAGAGAGAAGGAACAAAATGTTTTCTTTCACTTAGCGGTGGCAAAACTTGTAATTTCGGTGAACTCCGCATTTTCTGGATCGGTGGAGCGGCACTTCAGTTGCTTCGCGTTTTTAGACTACGGGAGGCCTCCGCTTCCCGGATCTGGCTCCGCGGAGTTGAGGCGTTCGGCCCGGCTCCGCGCGCGGAGTTCGCGTTTTTAGACTACGGGAGGCCTCCGCTTCCCGGATCTGGCTCCGCGGAGTTGAGGCGTTCGGCCCAGCTCTGCACGCGGAGTTCATGGAGCCGGACCACTTCCGAACAGGCCCTAAAGATCCCTGACTACTCCTAACGGCAGAAATGGTTCTTGGCCTGCTCGGGCAACAGCGGTGGCAGACTACCATCACGAGATGACAAGTTAATGCAATGGGATGTGAGGGAAAAGAAGCTTACCCGAGACTGACGCTGCGTCTGAGGAGAAGGAAAAGAAGTCGGGGAGGTTGGTGCCGGAGTTGGATTTGGAGAGGACGGTGCCGCCGAGAAGCTGAGTCGTTAGCCAAAAAGGAGGAGCTCCAGGGCTACTGAACTCAACCCGGGCGAGCTTTGCCGTGGGCGGGGTCGTCAGAGGTGGGGCGGAGCTTCAATGACGGTCGGCTGCAGTACCGGTGGTGGAAAAGATGACCCGACGGTGAGGGCGAGCGGCTTGAACTTGGGACTGATGTAGACGGCGGCGGCGGTGAAGAAGCTCAAGCTCAAGATGGTGATTGAATCGGCGGTGGCGATGGGGAGCGGCGAGGTGGAGTTGCAGCGCATGGGCTCGCCTGTCCGCGATGGAGAAGACGAGGTCGACGGCGACGTCGCTCCGATGGGCTCGACGACGGTGAGACTTGGTAGTGGGCCGCACCGACAGTGAATGGCGCAAGCGGCGAAGGCGGCGGGGCACACGGCAGAGGAAATACAGCGCGCGGGGAGGAGGCGCGGGTGGGCCGGCGATGGAGAAACGACATAGAGAGGGCTATCGGCTAGCGGCGGCGGAGTCGACGTGGGGAGGCGCGGTGTGTGCGGGAAAACGGAGATGGCGGGGCGCCGGGAAGCAGCAGAGCAAAGGAGATGTGGCAGGGCGGCCCGAGTGAGAAAAAGGGGAAGGGGCGCCTTGGTTCCTTCAGCTGCGTGGTGGTGAGACGTGCTAGACGCGTGGACGGGGGCGCGGGTTGGGGAGAGTAGGCGAGGGCTCCGCGCGGGGCTGCCGCCGGATGTGTGCCCTGGCCACACGGCGGTGGAGTGCTGCGTGTGGGCCCCGCCTGGCCGAGGAAGTGGTGCTGCGGTGTGCCTTAGGAAAGGGAAGCGAGCGCGAGGCCATGGGCCGAGGCCCGTTTAGGCGAGCAGGGTAGGAAAAATGGGCCAGTGGCCCAGAGGGAGGAAAGAAATGGGTTCACGTTATTTCTTTATCTACTTATGGTCCATTTTATTTAAAGTTTAACAAGACTGGGACAATGATTCAAATGAAAGTTTAAAATGAGTAGGGTTTGGGCCAGATCTTCTAGGGCATTCCTTTAAGTTTTCTTGATTAAGGATAATCTAATTCAAGCTCGCACTTTAACCGCGAAGAAAACTAACTGGGAAGAACTTTGGGATAAGTTTAGCCTTACGAGTTCCGATTAACTTGCAAAATTTTTGGATAGCTAGGATGTTTGGCACGTATAGAAGTTTTTGGGTCATGAATTTTTAGTGACATTGGTCCCGCTGTTCTATTTCATGTTGATCATAAGATCACATGTTAGGATTTTTAATCAAAGTCATTTTTGGACTATCTATATGCATGCATGTAATTGAAGGAAGAACTCCCAATTATTCACGACGATCTTCACTGATCTCGTGTCTTAAAATTTGGGTCATTACAGGTAGCATGCATAGATCCACCATGTATGTTTCCTATGGATGCGTAATGTATTTTCTCCTTAACTTGCAATACTTCAATGGTATTTTTTCTCACCGTATGTGCTATTGTGCACATATTCCCATGACTATAAAAAGCTAAAATCTATACATCACCTCATTTGTAGACAATGCCTAGTGGATCATATTTTGAGGGACCCATGTGAAGGTGAGTGTTGGTGTAAAATTTGGTGTGCATTATTTTCACTTTTCTCTCTTCTTCATGCAACCACCACACATACCCTCCACCTAGATTCCCTCTCTCCACTGCAAGTCATCATTTAATTTTCATGCGAAGAATTTAAATGACTAATATCTTTTGAACCAAAATTTCAGTTTTATGACTTGTTTGAATGGTTATGTTTGTTGTGAGGAGATCTTCAAACTGATACCAATGATATATTACATAAATAATTATTTTTTGAAATTTCACCAATAAACCAAACATTCCAAAAGTGATTATCAAAATTTGAATAATTTCCAGATATGTTTCACACATATTTCATCTCATTTCAACAAGTTTCAGTTAGTTTCAAACATATTTCATCGTGTACCATCTTTGAAAACTCATTAAAATTCCACACATACTAATCAAATTTATGTGAGTTTCATATATGTTATATATAGTTTTTTTAGGTTTCTCACATGTTCCATACATGCTTAGTTATGTTTGACAAATGTTTCGTGAATTCTTAAGGGAATTTAAGTGATTTTCACCGTACTTCGTTGTGTTTCATAGGAGTTTTGTTGTGTTTCATATGGGTTCCACTCTAGTTCTGGTCTGTGTTGTGAAATCACTCATGTGTCGATGTGCTTCATTCTAATTTGACTACTTTCAATATATATTTCAAAAATTATAAAAAAAAGCCACCTTGATATTTCCCTTGTGTTTTGGCGTGTTTCATTCCAACTCATCTTATTCTATGGTTATTCCCCACAAAGTTTCTTCATGTTTCATGTTTGCTGTGAGGAGATATTCAAAAATGAGACCAATGTTGGATACATTATGTGAAAAATTAATATTTTTGAATTTTTAACAATAGAGCAAACATTTCAGAAGTGATTATCAAAATTCAAATAATTCCCAAACATGTTCTGCACCATCTTAGTTCAACAAGTTTCAGTAAGATTTGAACATATTTAGTGTTACCATCTTTGAGAACTCATTTAAATCCACATATATTTTATCAAATTTCGGGGAGTTTCACATATGTTATATTTTTCGTTAGGTTTCACACATGTTCCATACATGCTTAGTTATGTTTGACAAATGTTTCGTGAATTGTTAAGGAATTTTTGGTGATTTTCACCGTGCTTCGTAGTGTTCCATACAGGTTTCGTTGTGTTTCATATGGGTTCCACTCTAGTTCCGGTTTGCGTTGTGATTTCATTCGGATTTGACAACTTTTAATATATTTCAAAACTTATAAAAAAAAGTCACCTAGATATTTCGCTCGTGTTTCGGCATGTTTCATTCCAACTAGTCTTGTTCCGCACAAATTTCGCACAAGGTTCTTCATGTTTCATATATATTTCATATTGGCTATGTTTTTTATTTATTTTTCTCAAAATCTAGATATTTTCCTTCCTTACTGTGCATATATTCATCATTTTTCATCGAGTTTTGTGGAGTTTTGAACATTCAGTTAAATATCAGATAACTTTTGGGCGCCTTTCACACATATTGTGTTTTCATCAAAGTTTTAGAGGTTTCAATCAAAATTTAGAAGAAACAAATGGCCAGTTTGTAGTGCATTTTCACAAACTATGAGTTAAATTTTGGCAAAATAGAACCGCTTCAAATGATTTGCTTCCGTGCAATTTTTGTCCCTTCGTATGATGGAGACACTAATGGAGACTATTTTTTCACACATGAGACTATTAGCTAGTGGAGAAACAAAACCCCTCGCGGGAAGTTGAATCCCCACTGCCTCCTTGAAAGATACAATGGCCAACAAGAGAGCCAATTCTTAGAAAAAATCCATCTACTCAAGCTAAGATATCTTGCAAAAAAAAAGGAGAAAAGAAATCAAAGGAATGCCCACGAACAAACACAATGTGAACATAATAAAAATTTGCTAAAAGAGCAAGAAGCCAGATCCCGTAAACGCTACAAGCAACTAAGCGAGGAATCATCACAGGATAAACACTACAAGCAAGAAATCAGATTGGGTCGCACCACGAGGGCCTTGTGCAGTCGAACTCAGACAACCTCGTCACCGGTGGCGCCGGAGGAACGCTGCGGAGGTATTATTTTGCCTCGCAGGGGCCTGTAGCTCGATATTCGATAGGGGCAGCGCTGGCCGGGAGGCAGGAGACGAAGACGGTTGGCCATGGGGCAGTCATAGGGCCACTCCCATCCTACCACGCTGGCCTCGCTTGACACTGGATTCCTTGGTCGCCGGCGAGGTCGAGCACAACGTGAGGTGCCGCATGCCCTCGGAAGTGGGCACCAGACTGCCTCCTCTACCCACTCCCGATCTAGCTGCTGCTGGTAGTTCCTGGTTAGGGAGGAGAAGCAAGAAATGGAGAATGGAGAAATGGGGAACGGGAGGGACTGAGAGAGATAAGGAAGATGGCACTAGTATGACAATACTCTGTACCACTGAGAAGATGGACAGAACATAAAGAGGAAATATAGAACATAGAAAAGACCAATAGATCAGAAATACACTGAAATACATATGAAAAGAAAGGAATACGCATAAATCACAACGAAGCTGGATGGTGGATCCATGCATGCTACACGGTGTGCACGGTAGAAATGCATTTCCCGGACAAAAACCTGTTACCGCCCTACTCAGCATTTGAAATCTGTGCTATTACAGACTGAGCTCAGCAAAAACAAGGTAGATGGAAGTCCAAAAGAAAACACAGGCGACCGCCCGCGAACAAAATAAGCATCGACATGAAAACTTGAGGAACTTGGCCCCGGCCCCATCATCACTAGAACACGCCTCCAGATGCACCACAATTATCACCAGGTGCTGGGAGAGCGAAGAAATTTCGAGCATTCTGACTGCGTGATAAAGAATGCGCAAACCATAGCAGCCCACCAGTTTCTCCCTTGAGAGTCTGTTGTCTCCCTCCTTCTACGAACCTGTCCAATAATTTAAGAACAAGCAAGCTTGATATAAAATTTTCACGGGAGATTAGATGTGTTTATGTGGGAAATAAGCTCAGCATTCGGCAACCATGTCAACTAGTTATTTGAGATTTTGGACACAATAATTCACCGGCACAGAATGCTGAACATATCCAGCTGCAGGCATCACACAAATACAAGCATGCTGCAGGATGTAACGATGTATCTTGTACGCATACTATCACTGTACGGACAAGGAGGCAGGGACCACTGGAACTTGCAAGTGCAGCAGAGCTAGTACAAGTCCTTAGCACTCCGTTAGCATAATTAATTAATCGTACACTTGCTCTAGCCGTGCATATATCAATTGGAGGCAAGTGCGCCCTCCGGCCATTCGTGGACATGTCACCTACCGTGCAATCTTCTTTGTTCCGTTTGGTGGTGGAAAGTGTAGAGAAATTATTTGACGGGCCACAGACCCTTTTTTCTCCATTATTTTGCACGAGAAAGGTGAAGTTGGACCCACCTTATGTGTTACTAGTATAACTAATAGTCGAGTAGATTTCAGAAAGAAAAGCACTAATCATGGAGTACCAGTTGTTGTCATGTGAAATGATGACTATTTTGTTCGAAACATGTCCCTCCATCCATGGCAGAAAATTAAGAAGAGACGCTCAAGAGCTAGATGGTAAGGCCTAGTAGCATAGGACGCATAATTTCTCACGCTGATTCGACTGAATTGGGCCACAGATATGTACTGTTATATTAACTCCAATTACCAGAAACGAGGCCCATATCTGTCTATTAGTAAATCTTCAAGTTATGTCTTTTCTTCTTTCAAGGAAATCTCCTACTTGTGTCGATTTTCCAGGTGTTTGGTTGGACAAACCACCAGATTTTATAATTCCTCTTCTTATGGAGAATGAATTGCACAGAACCAACACAATTGGGGCTAGAGTTTCAGAAAACCACCAGTTTTTTTATTACTAAAAGCTACCGGTCTCTGGGACACCCGTTGCAGATTGCACTGATCGCTTAGTAACTGTTCGTTGACGCCCGTTCTGACCAGTGGGGCCCGCCCGTCAGGCTGACGTGGCTCAGGGTAATGGCTCGCAGGCAACGGACGTTAGGCGGCTCGGTGGGGGTGGTTAAGTGGCAACGGTTGGCCCCTTTCTTTCCCGTGTTTCTCTCTCTCTCTCTCTCTCTCTCTCTCTCTCTCTCACTCGCTTCTGTCCCCGCCGCCGCCGCCGACTCGCCCATGCACCGCCGCCGCATCGGTGCCACCACTGCTACTCCCCGCCATGGTTTCCTGGAGCGACGAAGAGAGCACCACTGGCGGCTTCGACTTGGATGAGGATATGAGTCCTCTTCTCTCTGTTAGGGTTAGGGTTTGGGGTGATTGGGGATTTTTCGTTTCGAGCTCCGATTAAATTGATTTTCGTCCCTGTGCTACTGTCTTAGGTCCCCGACACCATATATGACCCCAATTATTACGGCATAGCCAGGGATAATCCACGCCTTTGCAACCATTACGGCAAGCTTGAGAAGTTTGTTGCCTTCAAAGGTACTGACACGGGGAGGAGGTTTCTGGGCTGTGCAGATCATGTGAGTAATACGTGCTAATGGAGTAATTACTGTGATTGCTTGATTGATCTGTTTCCTGAGTTTAGTTCTATTAATTTTATAGGAAGGAATTAATTGTGGATTTATAGAATGGGTTGATTTAGAGTGGCCAGATGCACTAAAGAAAGCACTAATAAAGCTTTGGGATTTACATGAGGAGAGCAAAAGTGCTAGAATTCGTGATAATCTTTTTCAAGCTGAAAAGAATTACTAGCTTGCAGAAGACAAAAGGCTTCTAGAGATCGAACTGAATAGAGTTCAGGATGAGCTGAAGAAGATATTGGAGGAGAAGAAAACTGAAGAGGGAAAGAGTAATTTGGGAGAAGCTCTGAAGTTGCAAGCAGAGAAAGAAAGGGATGAACTCAAGAAGGCAGTGGAGCAGAAGGAGATTGCAGAGGCAAAGCATATGGCATAACTGATGAGGTTGAAGGCAGAGCAAGAAAGGGATAAGCTGAAGAAGGAGAAGAAGAAGCTGGGGTATTGCATTGCAGATCTGCTGAATAATGCAGAATTGAACAAGGGAAAGCTTAAGAAGACCAAGACAATTTTTGATGCTTAAGATCATGTTGTAGTAATGATGTGCAAGTGATGTTGTAGTAAACTTTATAGTAATGATGCTTAAGTTCATGTTATAGTGAAATTTGTTGTAATGATGTTGTGCAAGACTACTATTTCTATGTCATAGTGAACCTTCTGAACTTGTAAAATTGTGAAAGCTCTACCACATTACGTAATTCAGCAAGTCTTCCATTACAACCACATTACTAAAAGACACATCAGTATCACAGAGTACTCCAGTATCACATGAAACACATTACAATCACATTAATCAGTCCTTCTACTTGCTGTCAGATATTCCATCATCCTTGAGGTGGCCTTTCTCATTCTCTTTGTAGTAGCTGGTGCATCAAAGGAAGTAACTTGTGCTGGTCTTGGAGCAGAGAAGGAACCTCTTGGACCAGCTGGTCTTGGAGCAGAGAAGGCAGCTCTTGAACCAGCTGGTCTGGCAGCTTGTGCTGGTCTTGGAGCAGAGGGAGAAGCTTATGCTCTTGGACCAATTGTTCTGGCAGCTTGTGCTGGTCTTGGAGCAGAGGAAGCAGGAGCTGGAGTTTGAACTGGTAATGGAGCAGATGAAGGGCCAGCCTCCTCCTGTAGGCTGCTTCTATTTACCTGCGTTAAAAAGATGAAGTTGAATTGAACAAATCAATTGTACAATTGAATTAAAAGGTAATATGTTACCTTATATTTATTTTTTATCATCTGTAGCTCTAGCCTTAGTTGAATTGTACAGTTGGTGTATCTATGCCCTTGCTTTTTGCAGTTACTGCAAGTAATTGTCCCCATTCTTGAAGTATCCTGTCACACCCTGAGTTTTGAACTCTGCATACCAACGTTTCATAGCATATAGTTAGAACATTTTCGATCATGCATGGGCCCCCGTATATACGCACACACCACACACGCACCATATACAGGAATAAAACCTAATGCAAGAACACACAATAGCTCAACATATACACCTTATACGTCGATATGCCAACGGCACCCTGCCCTCGAGTGGTTCCGAGCTAAGATGGATGAGTTCCTGTCGTTTCTCATATCTCCTTCACACCCTACCGCACCCGGAAAACCCTAATTCTATGCCTGACTCCTTTTTCCCTAGTAACTCCAATTTCAACCGAAACCCTAACCGAGTAACTCAACGCTCTTCGGCCTTTCCAAAAATTGTGGAATAATTCATGGGACAACCTAATATTATTCCAAACTTAAGTATTACATAATATAGGGATACCCAATTCAAATATATCTGCTTATGATAATAATTAACTGTAGGGCGGAAATGCGCATTGAACTACAACCCCTAAGAATAAATCTCAGAAAATTCTGATAAAATTCTACGATAGTCCCCACCCCTCCAGGAGCATGAATGTACGAAAACATGGGCACATCATGCTGAGAAATTTAGAGCGGCCAGCATCGAACACTTTGGCTCGATTTGGTTCTCCGCATGAAATCAAAGGACAACCCTAGGTAAAAACTCACCAAAAATCTGTGGAGCCTCTCCACTGTTTTCCCAACATACCTAACCTCATAACTTCCACTGACAACACAAGGTTTTGTCCTTTCCAATGGAACCCTAACTCTCAGTACTAATTGACATTCAAAGTATACCTGCACCTGCACCAGTTTTTGTTGCCTAACTCTTATGTTCTCTTGTACACGTCTTCAATAATCCCTGTGACATGGTGCGGCGTGGCAAGCTTCCCTAGGGCGCCCGGTGGCATTCCATGCCACTCTAGATGCGCACCAGCGGGGCACAGGGCGCGCCAGCATGCCACAGTGTCACCAGCAGTGTCAAGCTCGCTATGCCGCGCCGCCCACCGCTTGAAGCACCATCTCTTACAGCTTTGTGCTACACGCCCTCCCACTATTGTCCCCAAGCACCGCGCCACCCTATTCTTCTGGTGCCGTCAAGTCGCCGGGTACCAGGCAGCAGCAGCCACGCCGGCCCCAGCTCGCCGCCCTCCTATTTAGGGGCTGTCCGAGCACCCGAATCCCATCCAAGCCACTCGCTCAACTTCCCTTCAGCTCGGGCTCTCCTCAAATCGCTGCCCCGAGCTCTCTGCTCCTTACCCGAGCCCCATCGCCCATCACTCCGGCCATGGACTCCTTGAGCCACACGAAGCCTCGCTAGTTGGTTGAGCGGCGCTAGCAGACTACCACCTCCCTGTGAGCCAACCTTCCCAATCTTCTGAACTGAGCGCCGCCACCAAGAACCGAGAGCCGCTGCGATTTCTACCCCGCCGGCGTCGGCACCCTATCCGGAGCACTAGGACCAACTGCCACGGGTAAGGTCACTCGAAGTACCGAGCTGGTAAGTCGCCCATGCCTCTGACACGCAGACCCCATAGCCCTGGCACGCCTAGCTCCAGTGGCTACGCCCACACCGATTTCCATCTCCGCAGCATTGAAAGCGTAATTCCCCCCAATAGAGAAGACGTAAAGTAGTTGAACCCGGTTTTGTTCAGAACCGGCTCCTGCATGAATCGACCGGTTCACCCTACTTTAGACCGGTTTTTCAAAATTTTCTTCTAGTTCTCAGCTCTTGAAGATATTTAGGAACTTTTGGTTTAGAAGGATTTCCAAGTTCCAGCTTGAACTAACTTAAACCATTAAGGAGTAGAATTAGGGCTAACACTCTATCGACATATACGCCATATATGTCATTTTCAGAATAACCTAGGAATGAGTTCAAACACTCCCAAGTATATAAATCTGATTGTGGCACTTAATAGGACTATAGGACATCGTTGTACCGAAATGGGGAACCTAGGAAATGCAGGTTTTTCCCGCTCAATAGAACTTTCATCGTATGATATGTATATAAATTGCTCAAGGTTTTCTTTGCTTTCTTGGACCTAAGAAGTGGAACCCCGGCATCATACCATCAACTCGAGCTCCATATATATATACCCCTCCTAGGCACCGTCTTAAAGTGCTCATAGGTTTAATAACTTAAAAACTCAACCGTCGATCCATTTTCCCGAAACCCTAAACCCTAATTCAACCACCTTAAAATCAAAATCCTTATTGCCTCACCCTATTAGCATCACTCCCTTTCGAACATGCATGTTATTTGAATTTGTGGAGGTTGCTCTTTCTGCTTCTTATCCGATGTTTTTCCAACGTGTAGTTGACGGAGTGAGATACGTGCGCCAGGAAGACCCGGAATCACCCCCATGTCAGGAACAAGAACAAGAACTACCAGGCAAGCATTCCCACCTTGATCATGTTGAATCCCATATGTGCGAAAAGTTAATTATTTTGTTTGCAACTCTGCATGCTATGTGAATATCAACGCTATTTTATGCTAGACCTAGTTGTGACCAGTAGTTGCATATGACATAGGTCTAATAATCCGACCCTTGTAACCCCAGTCATAGTTAGATGGTTGTCACACGACCGGCAAAATAATAAGGATATAGGCGTTAGCCATGCTTAGACCTGCTATAGTTAAAAACCAAACTTTGGTTCGGTTTATACAATCTTCCTCGGACATGGGATTGAAACCCTCAGATTGTAAGCGCTTTCCGAGGTGATGTTTTGAAAGTGCGTTGTTGCCAAAACCCTAAAACAAAATGGGAGATGATTTTGATTCGGGTAAGAATTGTAAGGGCAGTTCGGGGATGATAGAGTAACAGGTGGTAGCATGGTTGTTGAGGACAAAGATGGAGTCTTGCTCGAATCAACCAAGGACCGAGCCTAAGTGCCGCTAAACCAGTTCCACACCGTACGTCCACATGGCCTTTATGGGAAGGACTTGACTTATTATCCCGTCGAGTATTAGAGTCTAGACCCGTGGGCAGTAGGAGAGTGTGCTAAGTAGATTGGCATCCCTAGAGGACCTCCACGTGATTACGTGGGTAGAGGCTTGACCTCCACGTGATGACGTGGGTAGAGGCTTGACCTCCACGATTCCGTGGGTAGAGGTTCGACACAAAGATAAGTCCACGTCGAGTTGTGGGGTCGGGAATCATCGAGTACAAGCGAGGACTGGGTAGATCTTATCTAGCGGGTCCAGCCCTGGTATAAAATGGGTGAAAGGTCTTGTTGTAATAACCCTGCCGATACACCTCGAGAAGTGTAATACATCTTGTGGGTAAAGCCGTACAACCTCTGCAGAGTGTTAAAAACTATTCGAATAGTCGCGTCCTCGGTTATGGACATGAACTGGTAAGGCCACACATTAGTTAGACTGAGTTTTGTTTGTGAAAGCCCGGGAAAGGGATTAAGGACATGGGAATGATGTGTCCACACAGTGCAATTTAAGCTACACGGTGGGTAGTAAGGAATTGCAGAAGAAAGGGGGCTAGTCGTGCTACCCGGGGTAGAATGGACTGGTGCCTCAAGCCTTACATGGTGATAGGCAGGATATCAGGTGTAGACAAGAAAAGGAGGTAGCCGAGACTACCTCACGAGATGATCTTCTACTTGAAATACTTCTGATTTTCAAAACTGCTTTAGAATCTACTATCTCTATATTTACTTTAAAAACTTACTTTTCCGCTCAACATGCGACCTACGATAGAGCTGCTCCTTTGATTTAACCATTGCATGAAATATTGCCGTACTATCCTCCTATGGGTTTGCTTGCGAGTATATTCAAAGTACTCACCTGACTTGTTGATATGGCCAGATGAAGAGAAATACCTCTTCGACGACGACGATAGTGACTTCGAGGGCTAGGGAATTACCCCAGTCAGTTGCCTGTGGTTCGGCATATTGACAGGCGAACTACTACGTATTTCCTTTCCGCTGCTGTTTCAATTCAGCCAATAGGCTCAGTTTGTATGAATTAAGACCATAATGGCTATTTGTATAATAAAGGACTCAGTATTGTATTACGATGTTATCAAGTACTTGTGTGTACTAGCCACTGATCATGGGACTAGTACAATTAAACACAAGGGTTTATCCAGCCTAAAAACCGGTACGCCACATATCCTTAGGTGCTGGTTTTCAAACTTCCCTTTTCTTCTTTTGTTTTGCTTTCTACCAGGCTATTCTTTGAAAACAGGTGGATCAATGTCCTGGGTGTTTGTCTTTGTCCAAGAATCAGAGCCAGGGACAGGGTAGATCACGGGATTGTAGGCTTTCATGTATATAGGTTTCTTGAAGAAATCATGGACATAATCTTCCGGGTGCTGTTTTGCCTTGCATATTGCAGAAATGGCATGGTTGCAAGGTAATCCAGTCATGTCCCATTTCTTACACCCACATATTTTGGCTGCTAGGTTTACAACATAGGTTTTCTCTTTCTGGTCACTTGCCACGGCCCAGGTCCAGCACACACAGATTGATTTTCATAATCTAGAGTATTTCTTGGCCTCTTCTAATTTCTCAAAGTAAGTTGGGATGATCTCCCATCTAGCATTTTGTGCACCAGTTCTCTTTCCATAAAATCTAGACATCAACTTTGTTCTTATTCCATCAACCATTGTCACTTTTGCTTTGGACCTAACATCTAGGATCATTCTGTTGAAAATCTCACTTAGATTGTTCACAACTAAGTCAATTTTGCAGTTATAATCCATGGCATGCCTAGCCCAAGTATGAACAGAAATGTTACTAAGCCATTTCCAAGCATCCTCAGACTCTTTTTTGAGATTTTCCATTGCAACATCAAAGCCATGCCTAGTATAAGAATAACTAGCTGCATCCATGTATTTCTTAAGTTCTGCTCCCCTAAAACCAGCTGTTTGGAAGTTTGCATAAATATGTCTAAGGCAGAATCTTTGAGGGCAATTGGAAAATACTTGGTTAATTGCATTAAGAAGGCCCTGTTTGAACAATTAATAAAGCTAAGAATCTAGTAATGCATGGAGTAACAAACAATTAACAACAGCACAGTGTATAGATACTAACCTTCTGCCTATCTGAGATGATAGTGTAGTGCCCAAACTGCCTTGACTCTCCCCCAATAGCATACTTCAGCTGTGTTAGAAACTAGCACCAGTTAGCTGTCTCCTCCTTGTCAAAAATCCCAAATGCAATGGGATATATATTGTTGTTCCCATCCCTTCCAGTGGCAGCCATGATTTGTTGTCTAGTTGTGAGCTTAATGAAACAATCATCTAAACCTGGATTATTCAAATTATGAAGTTAGGGCAAAAACCAAATGACAGGTTAGCATTTGAGATACCAACACAATGAGTAAGTTACTATAAATGGTTTGCACCCTTTGAGAAATCATTCCTTTGCCCCATTGACACAGAAAAACAACCCATGGAATCTAGGGTTTCGACTTGGATGCTCTTGTAGTACTTTTGTAGTGACAATGCATCTGCTTCCAGGGTTTGTATCAATGGCTGTCTACAGATTATCTCTTCACCTTGTATATTGTTTCTTCTGATCACCTAATACTACCTTAAGTGCTCTATTCTTAGCCCTGTAGGCCATAGACTTTGGCACTTGAACTCCATACTATTGTATAGCCATGTCAATTATGGTCTGAATTCCAGTGCCAGGATCTGTTCTTATGGTCTGCTCATATGTCTTAGCCAGCCATTTTGAAGAAATCCTAGTTGTCTCACTTGTTGTGCCACATGTATGCTCAAGGTGCATTTTTCTTATGCAGAATGTTTTTTCACTAGCAATCTCAGAAGTTACCATATAAAATGGACAGCCTTCTTCTGAGTACATGACTATTATCCTATCCTTGCAATTTCTGTGATACTTGAAATTCCTCAACTGTGCTACGTGCAAATTAACCAAAGCTCTTCTGAACTGGTAAATATCTGTGAAACACATCTTCTTCACCAGTTGCTCATGAGCCTGAAGCCTTGTCTCATCATACCACTTCCTTGGTTCCCTCTTCTTTGCCCTGCTCTTCCTTCCTTTAGGCAGTACAAATGACAATACTTCATTTTCATCATCATCCATGGCATCCAAATCACTAGGATTGATGTCTCATCAGATGAGGGCACAAAATCAGGCCTAACATTAGTTTCTACACTTGAGTGTGATCTCAAAGTGGGGCATTTTCTCACTGGCTTCAACTTTTTTGTAACTGGCTTAGGTTCTTCTTCCAAATTCTGGTCTGCCTCATCAAAAATGTCTTTCACATCTACATCACCTTCACAATGTAGCAGTGGATCATCTCTTTGCCTCTTCATCTCTTTCATTTTCTGAATTATCTCATTTTCTTCTTCCCTCCTCTTTTCTTCATGATCATCAGGTCTGTACTCCCCCATGTCGTACTCAATGCTATCAGATGAATCAGAGTCATAAACCTCTTCTGAATTATCTTTACAAACCTCTTCTGGAACTACTACAAGCTTATCCTTCTGCAAATTGTTGCTCTGTTGAGTGCAAAGATTATTAGCCATTGAACTATATTGAATTTAAAAATAACCCCTTCATCATCAATTGCATACACATCCCCTTTTCACTAATAGGGACTTGTTCTTCACAAATATCTCCCCTGTTCAAATCACAAGGGGTTGCTGCTTTGCCCTTCATGACAGTTAAATTAAGGATCTTTTTATCCTCATATTTGAGCAGTATTTCCTCAACCTTTGCCATGCCATCAACAAGGGGTCTCTCTTTTGGGGTTTCATCGCCTAGACAGAACAAGATGTGGACGATGAGAAATAAGTTGGTACTAGGGCTAATGGAAGTGCCGTACCTATGCCCTCTAGCTATATATCATGGTCATTCATATGTGAATGGTTCATCCCGTAGAGCATCATATTTTGATGGAACATACTATGCCTCTTGGAAGCACAATATGAAAATGCACTTGATTTCTATTAACCCTTTATTTGGTGTATAGTGCAAATTGGCTTCGCCGTGGTTGATGAAGAGAATCCAATACCAGAGGAAGATCGACTTATCCACGCCAATGCTCAAGCCGTCAACGCACTATTCTTTGCAGTGGAGAATAGTTCAACCGGGTGTGCACTCTTGAGTGTCAAGTCTACATGAACCACTCTATGCGAAATCCATGAAGGCACTTCATCCATCTGATAGTCAAAACTCGAGTTGTTGCAGGGCAAGCTTGATCCTTTTGTCATGGCAATAACGAATCTCTAAGTGATATGTACACTCGCCTCAACAACCTCGTCAATGACATAAAGAGCCTTGGAAATAAGAAGATAAGTAACAATTATGTGGTCAAGAAGATGCTATGCATCATTGCACCCAAGAATTGCAGCTTGATCACCCATCCGAGAGAAGGAAAAATTCAACGATCTCACCCCTCATGATGTCCTCGCGAAGATCCTAGCACATGACTTGATGGACGAAGAAGCTCAAGAAATTTGTGTCCTCAACAAGCCAAGCTCAAGCTGAAAGAAGACAAACATGCTTTGAAGGCCAAGCAAACCATTGAGGAAGACTCAAGTGGAGAGGAAGAGGATGCTCAAGCTGACCAAGTTCAACAAGGCTTGGAAGAAATGGCCTTGATGGTGAGAAGGTTCGGCAAGCTCCTTAAGAAGAGAGGCTTCGATAAGAATGGTGAAAATTGCAAGTTCCTCCGCAAGTCAAGAACAAGATCCTCCAAGAGGACTTGCTATGCATGTGGCGAATCCGGCCACGTCATCGTCGAATGTCCAAACAAGAACATGGAAAAGAAAGAAGGCAATGAGAAGGTTCACAAGAAGGACAAGTTCCACAAGAGGGACTACATGGTTCAAGCTCACATTTGTGAAGAGTGGAGTCTCTGGTTTCATCATGGTATCTTTATCACATTACAAGACTCTCTTTGATCACTCAAGCAATGACAAGTCACCTATTTGCCTTACATCAAATGGCTCAAAGTTGTCATCTCCGATCAACATCACTCCTCTCAAGCTTGACTTTGGTAGTGATTGACTGTTGGCCTACAAGTGCACAAGATCAGTTTTAGCATTTTCAATGAGAGAATCCACAAGTAGGCGGTGATTAACCTCACATGGACCAAAATCTGAAACCGCACTACAAATTATAAAAAAGCAAGAGTAAAGATACATGACTACCTTCCTCAAATGGTCGTGGATCTCTAGGATGCAATAGACAATTAAAAAGAGCAATTATTTGAGCTAGGAAACAAACTATTTTTGGAATAAATAAAAATAGAAAGTAAAGAAATACTAAAAGTGCTAGGAGAGGTGTTCTAATAACTAAAGATGAGGTATTAGGTAATAGGTTCACTAATAGCAATTCTCAAGTAAGTAAATGAATTATGCAACATAAAAGTACCAACTGTGAATTTGTAAAAATTAAATGAGAGGCTAGTATTATAAGTAACAAGTGGAAATAAATCTACTCCTTGTTTAACCACCCATTTGAGGCATACATTAGGGCATGAGCTAGAAAAATTACTAATAAATTTGCTAGCAAATACAAGAGAGGACCACATAGTTAGCTGCTCTACCCCATCTTCCATGCTTACAACTAATGCGATGCTAAGTATTATGCATGGCCAATAAACATAATTAAACACATAAGCATGGAATCTTGCATAAGAAACACCCTTGCGGAAATCCTTTCATGCTAGAAATCCTTCAAGAAATCCATCCCTTCATTGGCCTAGATACGCACCATCTTTCCTTTTTTACCAAATACTATAATACATAAAATAATATATTAATCATAAAATATAGTACGAAACCAATTGCAATCCACTCTTTCTCTCTCATCTCTCTCATTCCACTCAGCACATTCTCTCTCATCTCTCTCCCTCCCGACTGAATCTTTGCGTGGTGGCCCATAGATACAGTGTAGTCGTGGTAGGCCCGACACCGTGCTATGGTGTCGTCGGCCAAGCTCTGCTTGCGGGTCCAACTCCGGTGGTGAGCAATTAGTTTCGGCGCTAGGCAGGCAAGGTGGACCCAGGGCCACGAGGAGGAGAGGTGGAAACAGTGGCCAAATACCAAAGAAATACAGAAAATAATACATGAATACATTCCATAAAAAACAGTACGAAACCAGTTGCAATCCACTCATTCTCTCTCATCTCTCTCATCTCTCTCATCACCCTGCACATTCTCTCTCATCTCTCTCTCCCTCCCGATTGAATCTCTTCTAATCAATTTTTTTTGAAAATGCTTAATCCTGAATGGTTGTGCTAACAGTGCCCTTAAATTTTTGAAAATCAAAAATATTGTTCAAAAAAATGAATTGATACAACTCTTGGATGAATCAATTGTAGTTAAGTGATAATCATGCCAATTTCAAATATCCATGTTTCTATTCAGGTATGAAATTGGTATTTCAAATGAGGGAGGAACTCCCATTGTACTTTTGTTTTCAGATTTGGAATTCACAATTTCAAATTGAAGGATGACTACAAATGATGTATTTTCAAAATCTTCCATGTATTTAGTTATTTTGCAACAGCCCGCAAATATTTGAATTTTGAAATACAATAAAATTTCAAATTTGTGAAATCTTTGAAATACATAGGTTAAATTTTAAGTATCCAAAAATCAGGATTTATGTTTGAAATAAGTATTTCAAATTTGAACAACCGTAAAAATTTGTGTCATATTTGAAATACCTTAAAGATTTTGAATTTGTGAAATCTTTGAAATACATAGGTAAAATTTTAAATATCCAAAATTTTGGATTTATGTTTTGAAATAAACAACCAATGGTATATTTGTATATGTGAAATCTTTGAAGTACCATAAATATTTGAAATTTGGACAACTGTAAAAATTCGTATAATATTTATGAAACTTTTGAATATCCAAAATCTGGTTTTGTATTTATGAAAAATTTTGAAGTACTGCAAAGATTTGAATTATGAAAATCCATCAAAATTACCATTTGTGAAATGTTTGAAATACTGTAAACATATGAATTTCACAAAACTATAAAAAATATAGATATATTATTTTTGATTAATGAGTGATCTTAATCATTATTAATCAATTAATGAGTATTGAACCGTTCAGATCTAACAATAAGGTCCACATGTCGGGTCAGCATTTTCGAAAATGTAATAAATAGCAAACACATATCGTATACTCTATGAAATACATACATTATCGAAAATGTAATAAATAGCAAATATATATCGTATAGTCTATGAAATACATACATTATCTGCACACGTGTTCTCCCTGCATGGGGGAGCACCTACGCATATGCTCCTCTGTATTTCCCTGTGCCACATGGCCTTCCATCGAAAAGGAAATTTCTTTTACTGACATGGTCAACAATTGGCGTCAATTAAACATGCCACACAGTGCTCGCACATTCATTCTCGTATGGCCGAAACCTGTCAATCATCAATCACTAGGTGCAACAAGATCATGATAACCACGCGATTTGGTGGTGCCACATGGATTCCATGTCGTCCAACAAACCAGTGAATTTTAAAATTTGGTTGCCCTAGAAAAGTTTTTGACTTTGGAAGCAGCTACCAACCACCAGAAAACAGATTGCCATGAGAAAACGACAATCGGATCGAGAGACTTCTACATGCTACAGTTTCTGTGATATCCAAAAAGGAAAAATTAGAGCCACAAGGAAAGAAGAAAAGGCACACCAGAAAGGAAAAATAAAGGAGCACCGGCAAACCGCAGCGAACCTAGGCCGTACCTTCACGCATATTCCCCTCGAATTACCCCTCCGCGGGCCGGCGACGTTGATGCGCCGTGCTAAGCCGCCGGCCACCACACGTCAAGATTTCCCCGCGCCCACCGGACCAAGTGCCAGCGTTCCCGCTCTCTGACACCCCGTCCTCCCTCACGTGGGCCGAGCCAAACCAAAATCTCCCCCTCTCCTTCCCGTGCCCGTCCAGCCCCACCACGCCGTCGTCTTCCTTCCTTCCTTCTTCCCCCGCACCATCTCCCGCCTCACCCGAGACTGTCCCACTCTCTTCTAGAATCCAAAACCCTCACCAACCGCAGATCCCAACCCCACTCCGGGCACGTACATGGGCGCGGAGAATCCGCCGCCCATCACCCGCGCCGGCGGCGGGGACAGCGGCGCGTTCGCTTTCATCTCGAAGGGCTGGCGCGAGGTGCGGGACTCGGCGAGCGCCGACCTGCGGCTCATGCGGGCGCGCGCCGACCGCGAGCTGGGCCACCTCCTTGCGTCTGCCTCGGCGCTCGCTCCGTTGCCGCCGGTGGCCGCGGGGGCGCCCATCGCGGAGTTGGAGTTCGTGCGAAAGCGGATCCAACCGAAGATATCGGAGCTCCGGAAGCAGTACTCGTCGACGGTGCTCGAGGGGTGGTCGCCCAAGGCCGGCGCCAGCCTCCGCGTGGACCTCTCGGGGATTACGGCGATCCGCAACGCCGTTGTGGCCGAGGGCGACGGCGGCGAGAGGTGGAGGGTCGCGCGGTGGAAGGGGGAAGCCGGTGAGGAGGGGAGGAAGGAGTGGGAGGTGGTGAGGATGATACGGAGTGGGCTCAAGGAGTTCGAGCGCCGGAGGCTGTCGAGTGAGATGTTTGGTGGGCTTCGTGGCCGCAGCGAGTTTGTGGAGAAATTTAAGCTGAGCTTGGTAAATTCAACTGTAGCCTTTCAAGATTGAAATGATGATGTACACCTACTTGTTTAGGATTTGAACCATTGCCTTTGGAAATTGAATTGCTTAGGACATTTGTTTTAGTTAGTTACTATGGTAATTGGGGCAGATATGACTGACAAGCAGTGTTAAACTTTGGCAGCCATAGCAAGAAAATATATGGGATTTTCTATTTTCTGCATTAAATGCTAGATATTGTTACGCTCAAGTAAAAATAAAGGTTGCAGCAGTTACATTTTCTTTTACATAGTATCACTTAACTTTTGTTGATATTTTATTTGATATAGTAATGTTTTTGTATAACTAACACATCTTTCTGAAACAAGCTAAATTTTAAGAACTGCGAAAATCAGTAACTTCAAGATTTTATACAGCAGACCATTTTTCTAGCAGGCAACAATCTGATGAAATTTGTGCAGCAGTTCTGCCTTTAATAAGAATGACACTTAAGTGTATAATGTCATCTAAGCATTCATGTTTGGTGTTAATTAAAGTGCTCATGTGTATTACTCATTTTCTTGCAGAAATCACTGAACAAAGAATCTCGGGAACCAAAGGTAATGCCATAAGATATTATGCCTAAGCTTAACTGTATGCTCTTCTGTGCAGTGGAAACGGACAGAAATTTCAGGTGACAGAATGCTTTGAATATGTTTTCCTAATTTGAACTTAGTTGGATTCCCTTTGCGTTGTAGCCTACTATGATGAAAGTGAGTCCATTCGTAGGATCTTTATAATTTTGCAAATTGCAACACATACTGGTTAGCATTGTTTTCCACATTACAATTTCTTTATGGAACGTAACCTGTTGCAGAAAAAAAGCCAATAGGAAGGATTTGATGCTTATGAAGCAGTATCGATAGCTAACTTGCAAATATGACTATTTTTAGATGACATGGTAGCTAAATTCCTATTAAATTGCCATGCCTTCAAATTCTAGACAGTGAATTTTTATTTTTGAGTACCACTAGCTGGTATGTTTTTTATAAAAGCAATCCTTATTTGCTCCTAAAAATAAAAAGCATTTGATTGTCGCTGATGATATCTCTGGTGCTATTTGATCCAATTATTCATTGCTTAGGGTGTGTTTTCTCTGAACTGAATTTGGAATGTAATGCAGGAAGTCCCCCCACTGGATCTAACTGAAATTCTGGCATATCTAGTCCGGCAGTCTGGACCATTTTTGGATCAACTTGGTGTACGAAGAGGTATAAAATGTCATTGTTGGTCTGTGCTCCTCCAACTCTTGGTGCTTTCATGGTGACCATTGCTATATCTTGTTAATGTTGTGTTGCAGATCTATGTGAAAGACTAGTGGAGACATTGTACAGTAAACAGAATGGCCGGCTCATGTATCATTCTCTTTCAGCAGATAGATCCTTAATTGGAAATGAGAACATAACTGATGAGCTTGACCTAAGAATAGCTAGGGTACTAGAAAGTACTGGCTATCACACAGAAGAAGGTTTTTGGAATGACCCTGTGAAGTACAGGATCTCAGACAACAGACGGCATGTTGCAATTGTCACCACAGCAAGCCTTCCATGGATGACTGGCACAGCCATCAATCCGTTGTTCCGTGCTGCATATCTGGCAAGAAGTGCAAAGCAAAAAGTGACATTGGTGGTTCCTTGGCTTTGTAAGTCAGACCAGCAACTAGTCTACCCAAATAACATCACCTTTAGTTCACCAGAAGAGCAAGAAACTTATATAAGGAACTGGCTACAGGAAAGACTTGGCTTTGAAGCAAATTTTAAAATATCCTTTTATCCTGGCAAGGTAAACACCCAATGTATATCATCCCAATGTTTAAGTCTTCAGTTCATACTCTGTTTTTCCCTGAAGATTTTCATTGTCCGCTATCTTCCACAGTTCTCAAAAGACCGGCGCAGCATTATTCCTGCTGGGGATACCTCACAGTTCATTTCCTCAAAGGAAGCAGATATAGCAATTTTGGAAGAACCAGAGCATCTCAACTGGTATCATCATGGAAAGCGTTGGACAGACAAGTTCAATCATGTCATCGGCGTAGTTCATACAAATTACCTAGAATATATCAAGAGAGAGAAGAATGGTGCTCTTCAAGCTTTCCTTGTTAGACATATCAATAATTGGGTTACTAGGGCATACTGTCACAAGGTATTATGTTTAGGTCAGTTTTTGTGTTAAAAGTCCTGGCCGTTAGAGTGCAGCTAATAATGGTGCATGCAGGTTTTACGTCTTTCTGCAGCAACTCAAGATCTACCCAGGTCCATTATTTGCAACGTTCATGGTGTAAATCCAAAGTTCCTCAGTGTTGGTGAGAAAATAGCAGCTGATAGGGCGTGTGGACAGAAGGCCTTTTCCAAGGGAGCATATTTTCTTGGGAAGATGGTTTGGGCTAAAGGTTACAAAGAACTGATAGATTTGTTATCCGGACACAAAAATGACCTGGAGGGATTCAATATAGATGTGTATGGAAATGGCGAGGACTCACAGGCTGTCCAGGCTGCTGCGAGGAAGTTGGATTTGAGCATCAACTTTTTCAAGGGAAAGGACCATGCGGATGATTCACTCCATGGGTGAGATTAGAATCAAGCAAGCTGCTAAACGAATTCTCTTTCATTTTTGGCTATATTTTGCTAATTACTGATACAGTGATCTTTCTTTCCTCTCTTGTTAAATTTCAGGTACAAGGTTTTCATTAATCCCAGTGTTAGTGATGTCCTATGCACAGCAACCGCTGAGGCTCTTGCAATGGGGAAATTTGTTATCTGTCCCGATCATCCATCAAATGATTTTTTCAAGTCATTCCCCAACTGCTTGACATATAAAGCTCCAGAGGAATTTGTTGCCCGAGTGAAAGAGGCCATGGCTAGTGAACCTCAACCTCTGACCCCTGAGCAAAGATACAGTTTATCATGGGAGGCAGCAACCGAGAGATTTATGGAGTACTCAGAGCTTGACAAAGTTCTGAACCATAGAAATGGTCAATCTGGACAAGGTGGGAAGAGAAACAAAGTGAGAAAGATACCTTTACTTCCTAAATTCTCAGACATCGTGGATGGGGGACTGGCATTTGCTCATCACTGCCTAACTGGCAATGAGATCCTCAGATTGGCGACAGGAGCAATTCCTGGTACACGTGACTATGATAAGCAGCAGTGCATGGATTTGAACCTCTTGCCTCCTCAAGTTCAACACCCTGTATATGGCTTGTGATGTGAACCTGGTTGCGCTTAGCTAATGTATAGTGAAGGATTTTTCTCCATAGGTATGTGCATACTAAGTGTTATCCAGTTTCTGTACCGACTAGTGACTAGTGGCTAGAGCCTGTACATTTGTAGAATTTCATTAGGTTCTTTAACGTCTGTCTTGTTTGTACTCGTTGCCTTTTATTCTCCAAATAGGCAACTTGCATCAACATCGGGTATTATTACCGGCTTTGTATCTTGAATCTTCATGGTTTATAATCGTCTGCCAACGGCACCTTTACTAATTTTTGTGGATCATAATGTACAAACCACAAGGTATTCAGTAGAAGAACAGAATGTCACCACGAAACCTAGTTGCGAGTGCGTAACTCTATATACGGAAAGGTAAATAGGAAATTCTAGCTTGCTTCAATTAGCTGAGGTAATCATGTGACAATTGCGATTGATTAAAGAGAGAAAAATAAGAAATTATTGAAACTTGAATTTGAGTTTTTTTTTCGAAGTGCCTCTTGTTTCCTTACTAACCTACGATGCAATAAAAAATGGAAACTTGGGAATTCTCTGGCTCAAATAAGTTGGCTCGAGCTTACAAGTTTTTATCTAAATATGCCTCTTCATCACGATTTTTTTTTCTGGCCATATATTATGAGAATAGATGTAGGGGCTTGTACTCATTTGCCATTGCTACAGCCAGTGGTATTTTCTTTAGTACTGAAACTTATCGGGTGCTATAGATAAAAATAGTCCATTATACAAAGACACATCAGGATTTAGGTATCAATCTTAGTCCTATTATATGCGTCATTCATTTTGCACATAGCAACCAAGGGCATGAAAGTACAAAAAAACAAAAACAAAAGATTGGTGTACAGAAGACCTAAAAGTATAACTTATATGGGACTAAGGTTGAACCACCAAGCACTATTAAAGTAAATGCAACGTTCCCTAATTAGCAGTGGTGAAGCCTGTCGTGCTCCCTCACTATTTAGAAGCATCTCCAGATGTATTAGGATAGTCAAGTGAAGGTAATTTACATGAACGAAAAATTTTAGGCGGTGCTTCACTGCAGCTGGCCTGGCCGTGATCAATATATGTTAGTCTAAAATGGATGCCTTGTCAGTGTTATTTCTGCTTTATTTATGGCAGAAAATGACGCATAAGGACCTTGCTTTTGATATTATCCTCGTTCTTTGAACAGAGCCAACACTATAGCACATACTTTGGAACATATTAGTTCATAGAAAGCAACTAATGCACTTCTAAAGGAAAGTGCTATGATTATGACCTATTATCTCCTTTTCAAAAGTTTTGTCCTCGAAATGCAAGCCTGCACCTTCTCCTTAACAACTTGGCTCTTGCTAGTGGTTGATAGTGCAAACTGCAAAATTCAAGACCAATTTTACACACCTTTCACTGTTTGTCCAATAACTGATGGTTCATGGGGGAACGCACAGGCAACTATAGAGTCACATCCACTTTATCATCCAGCAACAGATCATCTTACAATTCAGCCACTTATCTAATTTTTAGAAGAACGTATATATAGCTACAAAAACGAGCAGAAGGAAAGGACAATAACGGCAAACTTTGGTGAGCTGTGCTGATCAGGTTTTTTTAGTAGATTGGTGTTGCCGAAAAATCCAGTTTGTTATGACCTTCGCGTTTATTATGCTTCGACAATTTCAGGAAATTCTGTTATTGCACTATGGCAGCTTCTAAAAATTATCTTACAGAAGTATACAATAGAACCATGACCGTTGGCCCCCAACCAACCAGCCCAAAAAAGGAAGAAGATTTAGGAGAAAACTGTTCATTTAAATATTGATAACAGTTTCTTGCACGTTTTTTTTGGAAGAGTACATGTCTTATTATCACAATTCAGCATCATAATTACTTCTATAGCATGGAAGAATTAATCACTTGCTGTATACACAACATAGTACTGCACAGCATACTACTTTATCCCACTTAGCATTGATGCTCCCATGGGTTATTCTCCGTGTAGAATAACCACGCCCAGACAGAAGTTTGCCTGCCTCGTTGTCAACTCACAATGATAACAACATCTTTCTGAGTTTTTTTCTGGGTTTTTGAAGTGGGCAAGTCGCGCTAGATTATCAACGGATTCTGCAATTTTCTTTATTTTTGTAACCAAGTCGGACAGAAGTGTTGTAGTAACAGCCACATGCATAACTTGTAAAAGGTCCGTATCCTCTGATAATTCACTTCTGAGGCCTTTTGCAACTTTGATGGCCGCACACATGGTGATGTTAGCTGGAGATGGTACCGTCATCATTCGAATTGCTGTTGAGAGCTCCCTGAGCGCCTTAGCAGAGTGTGAGCTCATTTCACGCATGCTGTCCGGAACTTGAAGGATAGCTCTGGATTGGCTTCAGGGTACTGTTGATCAGGAAAATGATGTTAGTTAATAACTTGGCTCCATAGTCTTTTTTATCATGAGATGGGGGAGAATCTGTAGTTACCTGAGATTTTTTTAGTGTGATGACATAGGAAGCAAGAGCCTCCATGGAAGAAGCACACTGGCGACAAAGAGCTCCAAGCTTCTGGTATTGGCTCCATGGGTGTCGGAAGCTGAATTTGCCGTGACCAGGCTCCCACTTGGCAAATTGCACTGCAGTTTACGGAATAACATTACAAAAACTGATATGTTTGTACAAGCTTTGTTTCTCGCAGATGTTTGTTGGAGCTTTTGCACTCAGCATGTAGTATCATCTGTAAAGTAAGCTTACCAGAGAGTCCTCAGTGGCCTTCGAATTGAGGACGCTCTTGTACACTTGGAGAAAGGCTTTGTCCTCCAAGTTCTCACTTGCAGCGTTGTCTCCAAAGCATTCAGATTCCATTCCTGCATACATGTGTACAATTTTCAGTCTCAAACTCTGGAGTCGGTGTGAAGTCTATGTAACTAACTATACTAGTATATGATAGTTTACTACTCTTCCATTTCAGAAACTTTCTCTTTCCTATCCAAATGATTTGCCCAGAAAAAATCGGTGCCATTCGATGGCGGTCGGTTGGTCTCCTGTTGTACCAGCAAATCTGGTCATCAATTTTTTCCCAGATTCCTCTGCACAGTGCTAGTGCTCTGTATCAATATGAAGTGGCTACAGAGAGGTTTGACTAAGGAGAACTATAATACGGAGTATGTTCCGCCAGGAGAGTCCCCTATTGTGTTTTGACTCATAGAATTTGTTGTTCCTTTGGGGTCTGGTCGTCTTCTTTTTTCTTTTCGAGAACAGGGAGTCGCCTTTCTATTTGAGATCAACCCCGCAAGAAGTTTCATTTTAAAGGTAGGAAAAGTTACAATTATATTTGCTGTACCAGAATGACATAAAGTGCACGATCTTTATCACGGAATATTGGAATGCATGCATGTCAGAACATATTGACGTGAGGCTCTAAACCTTTGTACCTTCAAGGAACTGTGCCAGCTTTGTCGAGGTTGCCGGCAGCGAGCTTATGGAGGTCCTCGCCAGCCCAGACGGGGAAGACGAAGATGGTGGTGCAGAGGCAGGTGAAGACGCCGACGGCGATGGTGGAGAACCGCTGGTGGGCGAGCTGGATGAGCTCCTCCACGCGGTAGCTCGATACGGCCACCAGGCTGAAGGTCAGTATGAAGATGGTCACGCCGTAGTCGTACCTCGCCTTGATCTCCGGGATGAACCGCGAGAACGTCGCCGCCGACGCTGCAGTGACATCCGTACGCATTAGGTATGTACTAGTAGTTGCATGTAGGCTAGATCATGCGCTTGCATGGCGACATGTGGCCTGACAGTAAGAAGAGTACTCCAAGGGTAGCGAACGTGCGTGCGTACCTAGCAAGAAGACGAACATGGCGAGCAGTATGGGCTCTCCCTGTGCACCACAGCGGTTAGCTACGTGATGAGCTCCGACGGCGATGAACCCAGCTACCAGCGTCGCGAACACTCTATTCAAGCCTTTACTCAGAGTGCCACCTGTTACATACACATATCTATGTCAGAGACATGGCGTAATTAAGAGACTGATAATTATAGTACACACACGCGCGTGCATATGTATCATCGATCAGCATCATCCACGGTTCAAATCGTACGCACCGACGGTGTACTCCATGACGACGACGACGGTGAGCACGGCCCACAGGGTGGAGACCCCGAAGCCGTTGAAGAGCGGCGTGACGTAGTAGAGGAGGGACACCAGCGTGAGCGCCAGGCCGACCTTGAGCGAGTGCGCCACGCGCCTCGGGTCCTCCCTGGCGATCCTGCCCACCTTCCTGGCGAACCCGGCCACCCAACACCCGAGCCTGCCGACCAGCGACCGGAGCTGCAGCCACCAGCCCGCGAGGAAGACGCCAACAGCGACATGCCCGGCCGTCTCGCCGTCGCCGTTGCTCTCTGCTCTGATCTGGTGATCGACCTCCATGGCAGATTGACAGAATGGTGGCGATGCAATCAAGTTTTTTGATGCACAGAGAGAGAGAGAGAGAGATGGATAGATGTGTATACTCCCTGGCCGTGTTGTGTTTTTGTGAAGCAGCTAGCTAGTTTGCGGGAGTTAGACAGGCCGGCGATGGCGCAAGAGGGCTTATATAAGCCGATCGTCGAGAGGGAAACGCCAGCTGCATGCGGCGCTTTTGCACTGGAGCATTGTGACGGGACAGACAGGGATCGGTAGTGGAACAAAAGCTTAGCATGGGGATAAACTTTTCCGGGGAATATGACTTGAGATATTGTTGTTGTGTTTCGTTTCGTCCTCGTTTTCTCATTGCTGTTGCCGCTCGGTTTCTACGGCGCGCTCTGCTCCACGGTACTGAAAAGGGTCAGTGACCGAGGAAATGTATAGTTGGCCGGCTTGGCTTCATCAGCTCTGTGCCATGCGTTGAAATAGCAGCTAGGCACATATTTCAACATGTGCTGGGTTCATTTTGCTAGTGACTTATTTTAATGAATGTAATGTTGGATAAGTGCGTATTAATTTTGTGTTGTACTAGCTAGGCTCGTGTTGGGCATGTTTGTGTTGTACCTAGAAAACTCTGGATAGATCGATTGATCTTGTCATTTCATTCATCTACTATCTGGTTCGTGTATATATATATTATACTTGTGTTATTAATAAGTTGGTAAGATTCGGTACGTCCGTACCTTGCGACACATCACTTGTGGAGGTAATTAGTTTATTTATCTGCTTTTGACTTGCATATTCATACTTGGGAGTACTGTCAGACGAGGTAAAATGCAACTTGTTCTTGCCTTACAAAGGTACGCGTGACTACCTGTGCTGACCCCATGATCTGTAAATGATGCTCCCTCTGACTTTTGATGAACCGACAAAGCTGAGCAATGCCAAAAGTATTATTTTCCAGAAAAATCTTCTTTCACATTTGTGATATGTAAAGGAACTCGTTGCTTCATTTAAAAACCCAAAAGCATTTGATGACTGCTGTATACTCCATTTTTTTGTCTCTATACTCTACTAGCTAGCTATCAAGATGTGGCCTGACTTATCAATCCACTTTTCTGAATTTTTAGGTCGATCTCAACTATAGCTTATCACATTGAATTCCATGGAATCTCTTGTCCAAGCATGCACGCACTTCTATTTTACGGCACACCGAAATTTATGAGCTTGTTCAATGCATGTGGACAAATTTATCATCTCGTCATCCTTCGTCAAACTCTTTCCTCCAGACCTCCACCGTTGAGAAGCTGACCGCTACCATACCACTACCATTTTGTTACCTTCTGTACGTAATGTCCTTGCCAGTCTCACAGTCCCAGGTGTAAGCTGATCCGCAGATTCATTGCAATGGTTCAGACCTATATGCTCTATGACTATATGACGATGCACAGCTCATAATGCAATACTATCTGATTGGAATACAGCGGTTCTTTCATTTCACAGTCCATGATAGCTTCTTGGTGCAGCTAGTTAGGTAGAATCACTCCAAATGAACCGAGATAGAGTTCACCCATTCCACCTTTTGAAACAGCTGACACGCACAAGCACGGAGTCTGATCCTTGCTGCCGATGCTCGCCGGAAACAGTAAACGCTCCGCCGTTTGTTTCGCCTTTCTCCTCAATTTGGCCTTATCCTGGCTGATGCAACTTCAATTTCGTCTCACATCAAGCGCAGAGAGATGCGTCGGGTAACAGCTAGCAGATCGATCGGAGAACATGTGAATAACTGTTTCATCAGTAACCAGGTGTCCCGGGAAACCTAACATGGCACAATCCGAGAATATGTGCCGGACATGCTTCCCAAGGTTCCTAATGCGTGTGCGTCTACCTGTTGTCTCTGAGGATCCAAGAAATCTCACCACTGAGCTATGTCTAGAGCAGAATCATTACCACATTACCTACTGACTATTCAATCGTGTTCTCTTCTTTTTTCGATTTAGTTCTTCGAAGCAAAATCGCCGGGAAAGCGAAAGATAGTTTCTGCGTCGCATGTGCAATCGAGCTAGTGACCTTGGCAGGCGCAATATGGGGTGATGGAATTATGGAAGGCGCCGCGAAGCTGACGAAAATGGCCGTAGTGGATTTGCCTTTATAGGCAGAAAAGGGACCCTTTTCGATCCGACATCGATAGTGCTGTTCTCTGACTTAAGCTTGGCTTGGTTTGGATCGTGCATTCATGGTCTGCATGACTGTACGCGCTCGCCTACAACTCTGTCCTGTGCTGTGAACTTGGCCGTACTTCTAGGACCATCGTCATAGGTGATGCGTGTCACTTTCTGCCTGCTGCGTACTCCATGCATGGACTCGTTTCTGCTTTTCTGTAGGGTGCAAAACATTCTGCCGGGGAATTGGGCTGTGCATTGATCTGGAAAATAGGACGGTCCTGCTCGGTTTTGACGGCTGCACTTATTCCTTGTAAGGTCAGTCAGGCTTAGGTTGTGTTCTTTGTACATCGATCGTGCAATGCACTTGGGAAAATGATCTAGGGGGACTAGGAAGTAGGATCTAGATGCCACGATCATTCGGCACCTTTTTCTTTCGCCAAGAAGAGCCCATCGCCGTCGAATTCAAGATTAGTTTTTACACACAGAATAATCATGCAGCTAGCTTCATCTGTTCTTGAATCATCCGCACTAGCAATAAGAATTCACAACCGTGCGTGAGCCTACAACTTGACAGTAAAGTTCCCGACAAGAACATGTGGCCATGGTACGTACGGTAGACAACTCAAACCAAGAACTCCACTCTTTCACCGCCACCAACTAGCTAGGACATACGTCGGGGCTCCGTGACAGGGTATTCGAATTTTATCTCAAATCCTTACATAGTTGCTTGCAGGATTTGAGCCTAACTGTGCAAAGGAAGGACACCTGCAGGTAATTAACGCAGAACAAGTTGCGACAACTGACAAAGCCTCTCCGGAGCCACAGACGTCACGTCTTGGAGTACGTCTGAATCGATCGCGCATGCAGGCATTACGTGCTTGGCTAGTGATCGAAGTCTACCAGAAATAGAACATTTTCCTTGGGAATAAAGGGGTAAGCTAGACAAGTTCTTGGAGATCGATCTGAAGCCCGCTAAGCAAGTGAAGGTCGTGATCAAGTTATCCTGTAGAAAGAAGCTAGCTGGGCACTACGAAATAAAGACGTTTTGGAGCTCGAGCTCTTTGCTCCGGCTGAGAACCTTATCCACATCGATCGAACTAACTCAGGACCTGATTGGTTTTGCATAGGAATGGGCCTATTGGCCTATCTCATGTTATCCTTTGCGTGGCGGTGCTCACGAATCACGATGCCGGCCGCATGAGGTCAGGGAAACGGGACCAATCAGCCTGATCGCCCATGCATCTGGACGGGTTATGATCCTACGTACGTCGTACGGAGGTACGGCCGAAGGAATCACACTACCCTATCTCATGTTATCATGAATCGGTATACAATACAAGGTGTTATGGCTGACATGAATAGACCCCGGCGGCCTCGCCTGCTCCGGGAGGTCGGCCGCCGACTGCATCGATGGCGGCGGTGACTAGCACTGCCCAATGGCTGGGTATCCCTCCCACGGCCACGCGTTTCGTACGCCGTCGTCAGACCGAGGTGAGCCTTGTGTGATTCTCCTGGCTAGGAATCCCTATACAGCAGTGCTAAACTGTCGAGTCGATCTGGAGAAAGGCTGAAATCCCAACGTGTGCGTACGCCGATCATCTGTCACCACACCTGTCATCTCCTAGTTAACGAATTGAACGATATCGTGGCCATTTTCTAATGGTTCAATACGTACTAAGCAACCTAGGATACTTCACAGTGAGAAAGAGGGGAACCCCGGATTCCATTACCAGATGATAATGGAACAGACATCACGTAGCAAACTCCTGCAGGAAACAAAATCCACAAAGTACTAAACGAGTCACCACTGAAAACTAAACATCCAAAAACCATAAAACGAAGGACACAAAAGAAAAGGCCACTAGGATCAACACGAGCTAGCTAATCAGAAAACAGCAGGCATCAGGCATCAGTAGCAGCGTCCTATGTATCTTCCCTTGTATCTGGAGCATGATGAGCAGGCGCAACAGACTCCTCTCTTGGAGCAACAGCAGGGGACACCATAGCAAGGAGAACATGATGATCAATCCGAAGAGGTATGGCTAAAACAGAATAATGCATATGCAGAGCCACCTCCTGAAGACGGCATGCCCCGGCCTCAAGCATCAGTTTATCCTCAGAGGGTCGGAGAGCTGTCCAGAACAACATGAAAGAAGTCGCATAGCAGATCAAGTCAGCTGGAGAAGAAGTGAGCTTATTGTTAAAACAAGCGTTATTTCGCGACTTTCAGATAGCCCAGCAAAGAGCTGCCAGAGCAACCACTTGCAAATTAGTTGTTAGATACTTCACAGTTTATAACAGGCCTCTTTGATTTACGGTAGTATTTTAAAAACAGATAAATAGGAAAAACACCAGAATTGTAATGCCATGTCCTTTTTGAATCCTAAGGATTAGAAACTACAAAAATTAGCACCTAAGTATGTAATGATTACACCGTAGAAAAAACACAGGAACTTATGAGCCGTATAAATTTTTGTAAGAGATTTTTCACAATCGAGCTCTATATTTCTAAAGTGTCTAATCCTACAAATTTACTAATGATTAAAATCCTACAAATTCTTTAAATCAAGAGGCCCGGCCCTAGCATCTCAATCCGGCACGCACCCTATACTCAAGATGGGGTGGTCCTGTCCGGCCCGTTGGCCCGCTGGACTGGCGCTTATTTCTGGCACCAAAGGGGTATAGGTACGGCCCATACAAAAAAAGGGTCCAACAGGGGCCGGCCGGCGCCCTCTCGACCTGCTCCTCCCAGCGAGCGGTGAGGCTCCGGTGCTTCACAAACCTGCAACCCGGCGAGGCTTGCGAGGCTTGTTAGCATGGGCGTCCAAGCGAGGCAGCGACTCGGCTCGGCGTCGGTGACAGCATCTGAGCGGCGGCGGCGGCGGCGGCGACTCCTCATCACACTCGTACAGCCAAGAGGCAATAAGGTCCTTACATTCACCCATCTTGGGCTCTCTTTCCTCTTGGCGTCATGATTTTCTTGAATCGATCTGGAAGGACCAGAATTGTTGTGCATACTCAATTTTAGTGCTCTTTCAAGAAAAGTTGCACTCGATCTTCTTCCTATAAATGCCTTCTTCGTTCATCTGTGCAGCTTGTGCAACTGATTTCATTTCTGAAACATGTGTTCAGTTGCATTTGATCTTCTTTCCTATAAATGCCTTCTTTGATCATATCAGCACTAGGAACTGCTAATGATTGTTTCCGCTTATTTTCTACTATGTAGGGTTGTGAAATCATCTGGTCCGAAAGGTCATATACTTAACTTGGGCCATGGTGTTCTTGCAAAAACACCAGAAGAAGTTGTAGCACATTTCTTTGATGTCACAAGGAGCTTGAGGTATGAAACCCGTTTCCAAGGTCATGTTACAGAATGCAGCCTGCAGTTGTGGGATATGCTATTTTCGATTGGTGTTTCGAACTTAAGTTAACATCACAAAATTTTCGTTATGTAGGCTTTCCTTTCACTCATTCATAGATGACTCGAATATATAAGAGTAAAGATAATCAATTAATTATCTCCTGAACTTGTTTGTGATGAAAAGTTGACTTTTGATGTTTGATCCATTTGAGCGACATTTATATATTCAGTACAAATGTAGCATATTTTTTATCAACTGAATGTTTGATCGGTGGTGTATCATCTTACTGTCAGCAGGTCAACACCTTCGTGTGTTGTGAATCTTAAATGAATTTGTGATAGAAAAACTTAGATGAATTTGTGTGAATTTTATGAGAGAATTTCGTATGAAATTTATTCTTTATTATTAAAAAGTATGAAATTTATTCATGTGTTGTAATTATAACATGCAACTAGCCACGAGTTTTTTTTGAAATATTATTTTTTTACCCAAAAATTTTAGAAATATTACAACTTTCAAATTTTTTACAAAAAGGCCTCAGTCGCCACGGGTGGTGGCGGTAGGACCCTAATCTCCACGGCCCATGGCGATTTCCAGCTATCGCCAGCCCAGTTGACAATTCACTATGGAATCGGTACGTGCCATGGCGATTTGTCAGTAATTGCCACTACTGGTGGCGATTTCTCCTAATCGCCACGACCCCATGGCGATTTCTCCTAATCGCCACGATCCATGGCGATTTCCCCCATGGCGATGTCAGTAATCGCCAGACGCCTGCCACGATGATTTGTCAGTAATCGCCACGACTAGTGGCGATTGGTCCTAATCGCTACGACCTCCGCACCCCCTTCTGCTATTTGAACGGGTGAGACTCCCACCAGGTATAATCTTTCCTGAGTTCTTCCGAAAAATTGTTGATATCTCGGAGTAGATTGTTTTGATTTGGGAAGAGAAGAAGAAATAGTTCGCAGATGGATAGCGACGATAGAGGTAAGTCTTGTAATATTTTTCCTCCTCATATGCGTTGAAACATTGAGATCTACAATTTTTGTTTTGTACAATAATAATTATTCGTGTAAATTACTAGATGCCAGTGATGCTGTTTGGAACCCGAGAATGGACTATGAACTTCTTACTCGTGTGGAAATGAGGAGGTGGAGTTGTAAAATTATGTGTTCGCAGATCTTTGAGGAGGTTCATACGCGTGCTCTTGTAGAGGTGTTAGCGAGAAGGGGTTTCCCTGGAATTACGTACAAGCAGGCGTGTAATCATTTGAGATAGTGGCACAAGATGTGGGAGAGGGTGAACAAGCTTAGAAAACTACCTGGGCGAAGTACATAAAAGACGATTTCTGCGAAGGAACGATAAGTATCCCGCAATCTCACTACAATAAGCACATAAGGGTTAGTACAATTTCTTTGTTCGTAGTTCGTAAGCATTTCATGCACCGTTTTCGTTTGATACATCACATTCTTGGTGTGTAAGCACATCCGGTGGATGTAGGGTTGCTGAACTGCAAGATCCGAAACTTCGGGTATGTGGACCGATTCTGGAGAGACCCATTTGCTAATAGAAGACACCTAATGAAGACAACATTTGAAGAAGATGAACGCAAAGTTGTTAGACTCCCCCCTCTGGCAAAACGTGGGCGCACATCTAAAAAAGATGTTCGATCATCAAAGGATAAAGGCGCATCCAGTTCATCGAAAAAGACGTGTACCGAGTGCTCGTCGAGTGATGAGGACTTCTGGAAGCTGTTTTGCTTCAAAGCCCCCGCTCCAGGGCCCCAAGCAAGCGATAGCGAAGATGATTTCATGTAGCCGTATTAGAAGTGGTAGCGAATAATTGCTTGTTCTACCTACGATATGTGTATCCAACTATTAATGTGGCAGTGTAACGTAGCTCTATAATCTATGCTTGTGTAATCGGATTTAGATGTTAATTTATTAGTCTAATATGGTTCGTCGATCACCATGTAGAAATATGTAGCAGTGAATACAAGTGTACTAATTCATACAGTACGAAATGCTAGTACAATATAATATAGTGAAAGAATTGATAAAATGATACTCATCGACGCCTAGCCTCGTCGTCCCCCTCTTCCTGATCAGCGGCGGTGAGTATCTCGGCCTAGGCTATCTCGCTCCGCTCTAACCGTAGTGTCGGGTCTTCCTCCTCATGGTCCTGTGTATCCTGCGTGGGCAACGGTGGCTGAGTCTGCTGCGTCATGCTGAACTACCCAGGTGGAATCAACTCGTCCGCCTCGTCATGAAGCTAAAGCCATGAGTGTCGGGGCTGTCGAGGAAGTAGTCAAGCGGACTAGCTGGTACTTGAGGCGGCACATGATCTGTATATAACCGGAATTAGTCAGCACAATAATGTAAGGAAAAATGGCTTGTACGATATGAGAATTGTTTTACATTGTCGACTCATGAAGAGTGGGAACGCACTCTGCTGCCACGCAGAACCACCCGCCTCTTTGGGCCCCGGCAGCTGAGAGGTACGAGGTTGACGGTGCCTTGTCTCTGAAGGACACGGTGGTCTCTGTGCTCCCTAGCTTGAGCTAGTCCCGGTAACGACGTCATCCCTGCGCATGCACCTGAATATGTCCATGATCCTCCTAGTGTACTCCGCGACCCTGGACAAGCCTAAGTGGTGCTCGGAGCCGGCTGGGAGACGCTGAAGAACAGCGGTGACCTCCGTGTTTGCTGCAGTCGCCCACTGTCCCTGAAGAGTGAGAATCATAGGTGCACATAAGTAATAAACAAATAAACATAGAGAAGCAAATCACGAATTGCACTAACCGCCAAATCCAGAGTTTCAGCTGCGAGGATCGGGTACATGTCTATCGTCTGTGCCGCCGTGTCGTCAGGAGCCTCACTTCCACGAATAAGGTAGATGCGCGTCCGTGGCAAATACCACTACAAGTAGGCGTTGAACTCCGCATATCAAAACGGCCGCTCCTCGCGCTGGACGTTGTTCAGAGCAGTGTCCCACTGGGCAACGAAAGGGACCATCCGTGATGCCCACTGTGTCTCCTTAGTACCCCCTCCCTTGCAACTCCACCTGTTTATGTAATGAATTTGTATTTCGTAAAAGCAATTGACATTCTAAATCTATAGGAGTTTCTGAAACTTGACTTACGTGTGTGCGTTCAGCTCGACCAGTGGTACATGTGGAGGCGTGTGCTCATGGTACAAGCCAAACTGGCTCATCACACGGTGTGGTGAGTGGTCCTCCATGAAGATGTCGAAGACAATCTTCGAAGTGGTCCTCCAATAGCTCTCGTCTCGGCGGCACAGCGAAGACATCCCCCGGTGAGGTGCACGTTGCGTCAATGCATCATGGGAGTACGGCTCACATATGACACTCTGCGCAGGGAGGTGCTGGAACTGCTCCGTGAAAGAGAGGTAACAGTCTTGTACCTGAGCCTTCGCCCATTGAGGCTGCAAGAAGTATGTAAGAAAGTGTTATAGTCAATAAATCTTACGAACTGAGGTACAAATATTATCGGCAAATACAAGATGAGAAAGAGAGAAATTAACTCACTGTTCTTCTAGTCCACATGGACTCGAAAGTTGGTCTGTCCTGCGGCAACTGTAACCCTACTCCACGGTAGAACTGTGGGCCGTAAGCTGAGTCGTCAACCCATGGTCGTCTGACCGGGAAGCGCTCAAACGACCACAGCTGAAGAAGAAGCGGATACCCCGTGAGATTGGCATTGGCGCCTTCCTCTTGCATGGGGAGCAGAGCGCTCGGTATGTGTACGCAAGCACACCAGCCCCCCAGCTCGTCAGAGGTAGCTGATCCTTTGACTCAGCATCTGTGATCTACCGTGCGAGCTCGATGTAGCGAGTGTCCACACTGCCTCCGTACGCACTCGTGAACATCACGTACCCATGCAGCCAAAGCACGTACGCCTCAAGTCTCCGGTTCAGCTGGTACACGTCGAGATCTCTCTTAAATCTCTACTCCATGCTGTCCAGTTGAACGAATATGTCAGACAACAGAAATAGGTTGACTTCGCAACGAATATGTCGAATATCATTAAATGACATACGTACCTCAAACTGACGAAGCCACATCAACCTGGGACTGTGCTTCTGGGCCGCCCTTGTCACCTCAACCTGAGGTGGACCCGACGGTAGAGTTGGGGCAAACCTCTCCGCAAGTGACTCACGCCAACCGGCAGGAGCCTAGAGTGGACCTACCGCGGCTCCCGCCACAGGTAGGCCAAGTAGGCAGGCCATGTCCTGCAGCGTGACCGTCATGTCCCCCCAAGCAAAGTGGAAGGTGTGGGTCTCCTGCCTCCACCTGTCTACAAGTGCGGTGAGCAACGAGGCATCGAAAGGAAACCTCCTGGAACGACCCCACTCCAGTAGCCGGGTCTCCGATGTCCTTGTTGCCTACAGCCTCGACCATCCGTGTGAGTGGTAGTAAACCGGACCAAGCCAGCCTATCAGAACAGAAAATAAGTCTAATTAGTACTGAAACACGATAATTTAGATACAATCAACTAATGTACCTCTCGATCCATGACTCGTGAACCCTCCACGTGTGCTCAGGTGTACGAGTATGAAACACTCCGAGATCACGGTCTCCTAAAGCCAGCTGCCTAGACCGGTGCTCTTGGTCCTCTCGATCATCTATAAGCTCAAAGCCAGCTATACCTATTCATGTGATACAAAAAACATGGAGGTATATGAAGTGCACGAGGTAAAGATAACACGAATACATGAAATACACGAAGTCAAGAGTCCACGAAGTAAACGAAGTCCATATAACACAGATAGATGAAATACATAAAGTACGTGAAGTAAATACGACACGACATATAGATGAACTAGCAAATTACAGAATACAAAGAGTGCGACATAGACTACTGATGGCCTGACCTAGAGGCAGAGGCAGCACTAGATGCCTCTTCCCTTCTTTTTTGGTCTTCTTTCTTCTTCGGACATGTTTTCACCCGGTGGCCAAATTTCTTGCAATAGCTGCATTGTTAGGTTGGCCCACCAGCCTTTGCCTCGTCCATCATGTTAGCAATACGGCGAGTCCGGCATCGTCCCACGGAAGCTCGGAGGAGGCCGAAATCGGGGACCCAAAATCATTCGTCTAAAGGTACCTACGTGAAATTATCCATCACACGGAAAACTATACAGCTCGCCTGTCTAGATATCACGGACAGTCTCTTTTGTGAAGTAATACGACACAAACGGCCTCGTGTCCATCTTTATCTTGGCAGCCGTAGCAAGGACGTGAGAGCAAGGCTTGTGAAGAAGCATGGACTTGTTGCACGTACACGTAGCAGAGATATTCGGTCCACATTGAAAGTAACCTCCTGAGTAATCTCCTGTGTGCAAACCCCAAATCCACTCTTCTGCTTGAAACATACCTCGAACCTATGTTGCACATTACCTGTGCATCTGGCCTTGTGCATTTGCCTCTTCTTGGCCTTCTCCTCGATGAACAACATAGTCTTAGCACAATAAGGTGTTCCACCGAATTGTCCATATTCAGTACAGCCTTTGCACGCCTCTCCTGAAAGTACCTCATTGTGCCGTGAAGCAAACCCTCCACGATGGCCACCAGGGCTAAACCGCGTACCCCCTTGAGAACAAAATTGTAAACCTCAGCAAGATTGATAGTCATGATTCCATATCTAGCACCGTCCGTTTCATGGAAGAGTGACCACTGCTCAAGTGGTTCCTTACTTATCCAGTCCGAGAAGCACTTCACCCTATTTGAAGCCTTCCTCCTAGTGTTTGGATCGTCAACTCCCAGAAGGTCACAAAGCCTGTGTGTTACCTCCCCAGGGTTACGTTGTCTAACATCCTTCTTCGTGAACTCATCCAGTCTGCTCCAGTACACGTCAAACTTCCTAGACTGGTTCTGTTTGCGTAACGTTTTGAAGAGATTCATCAACTACTTATTCTTGAATTGGCGATAGAAATTGGCGACAAGGTGGCGCGTGCACCACCTACTCCGTATGTCATACCAACTGGAATCTTCTGACAAATCTTCCCCCTCACTTGTCTTCGCTCTTCCTTGCTGAAGATTGCGAATTGCTAGCAGCAGCCCAGCATGCCGGTCATGAATAACACACACATTTGGTCGATCCTTTACAACACCTTTCTTCAGACACACAAGGAACCACAACCAGTTATCGTAGCTCTCGCAATCAGCGAAGCCCATTGCCAGTGGCACTAACTGATCATTTCCGTCTGCCCCAATTGCGGTAAACAGTGTCCCCTTCATTTGTCCTGTCATGAAAGTCCTATCAATATAAATAACCGGCCGACAATGTCTGAAAGCTTCTACGCATGGGCCAAAGCACCAGAAAGCACCATTCAATATCATTTTTCCAGGCATGTCTGTAGAGGGCAATTCGAGACGGCTAATATATGTCCCATCGTTTCTCTGGCCCAGTGTGTCCAGCAGATATGGAAAATTATGATATGAATCAATGAATGTCCCAAACCGCCGCTCCAGTGCGATCTGCTTAGCCCTCCATGCCATGGCATAACTTATGCTATACTGGTATTTGCTTTCTATAGATGTCTGTATTAACTGTGCTGGAATGCAGACATTCTTCACTATCTCGTGATACATCAACCCAACCACAAGTTCAGCACTGATATTTCGATGGGTGTCAGGAACACCGTTTATCATACATGTGTGCGGCACCACTCTTCGTATGACCCACTGCACTTCATACTCCCTCAGGGACGTATGCACGTAGCCCTCACACCCAGCAGACTTACACTTCACTGAGTACTAATCCCTGCAACTTTTCTGCACTCCAAATGTCCTCTGTGTCGACATCGCTCAAAGTTTCACCGTCTCTTTCATCTCTTTCGTGCCATAGAATGCGCCTTGGACAATCTCGTTCGGTTTGTACGGATACCTATCATCACTTGCGCCCTCAACATTCATTATGGTGGACATGTCTGTGTTCCACATACTAGGAATCGGATCGTCCCCTCCTTCTTCATTCTCAGCTTCGTCCTCTTCGCTGCTACCATCTTCGACATTCATCTGTTCCTCTCTAGCAACGGCATCATCATGCCTCATGATCTGCACTAGTTCCTTACGTATCTCCCCCTTGTCCACTGAACTGCTGAGGTATTCAATAGCTCCTGTCGCGGAAGGTCCAGCAGAAGGTCCACTGCCTTCCACTACAGTGTCTTCTTCCCCAACAACAACTTCCTCTGCCGCTGGGCTGTTCTATCCAACTTCATTTCCTCTACCTCCGCCTTCTTCAAATGACACCTCCTTAGCTACTGCCTGGAACAGATAATGGGAACCCTTGCATGCCTTACTTGCTCTCAACCAAGCCCGCCAATCTTTTGTCAGATTTAGCGAGAACAAATCCCATCGGACATGCTTGCAAGACTTGCTAAAATATACCTGCAAGTTTACGCTTGCGACCTCCGGATCAAGACCAAAGGCCCGTGTGAACCATTCTTTAATGGCATTGATAGGGTATTTGTCTGCATCTTGCATATTTAATCTCGTTTGTTGGAAGCTACTAAGATCGACGGAACTAGAGTCATCTATACAGACGGTACCAATATCATAGTAAACTAAAAATTCGACTAGTTCTGACATTCCTGCCATCCAAAACGTAATATTTTAGTCTATACAGTCTAAGATCCTGCCATGCGCCAAAAAATGTTCTACTCGATTTCTAAATATAGTACAAGTGGGTACAACTAAAATTATATATACTACTTTCTGTACACAAATATTATAAAGTATTATTGAACTAAATAGAAAATGTAAATGTTCAACCTCTAAATCGATGTCGACTTCCTACTTAAAAATCGATGTCGACTTCCTACTACATCATCTATCTAATCTACTATTTGTTCTGAACTAATCATCTATATAATTTACCATAGGTTTCTATTTAAAATACTGCTATATTTCTACGCATTATGAGATCTTACTACGAATAAATCTATCCTAAATTTACCCCTGATTCTAAATTTACTATTATATCTAATACTAAAAATATAAAATTGCTACAATAAACAGTGAAATATTCAAAAAAATATCTCCAAATCGCTGTAGAAATACCCCACACTTCCTCCCTCTCTATTTCCTCTTATCTATCTTCTCCTCTCCCTCTCTCCCTCCCTACCCGAGCCCCATATTCTATCCTCTTGCGGCAGCCTCCAACTCCTCCTCCTCTCTCCCTCTCCGGTGGCGATTGCGCCACGTGGCTTGGCGGTTGGGGGTTGGCGTGCGATCCGGCAGGGGATTGACTTCCAATCGCCACGACCGGTGGCGGTTTGCGCGTTATCGCCACGGGTGGTTGCCATAGCATTGAATACCGTCAACTGGGCTGGCGATAGTTGGAAATCGCTGTGGGCTGTGGCGATTAGGGCCCTACCGCCACCACCCGTAGCGACTGAGGCCATTTTTATAAAAGTTTTGAACGTTGTAATATTTCTGAAATTTTTTGGTAAAAAAATAATATTTCAAAAAAAAACTCACTAGCCAGCAGGCTTGTAGCAGGCGACATCCCAGCGCAGCCCAGCAGTTCCTCGTAAGGGCCGTGGTGGCAGTGTTAACCAAACGGGCCGACACTATGAACCAAACAGGTCACCCCTAATCCCTTAGCATGTACCTGGTCGATAACGCAAGTGTCCTGTGCCCTGCAATGAAATTCACGCCCTTAATTGCCTGCCTTCAATCAGCGTCGCCGACGCTGAAACTGCTCAGGGTTGCATCTTTGCTGCGTAATCCACTTCAAGCCCCTCAATCTGCCATCGCAGATGGCCGGCTTTACCGCGAATTAGCGCCGCGGTTTTGCTGCTATCTGCCTTTTTCTTCTCATCGGAAAAGGAGGACCACATATTTGAGATACAGGAGTTCGGGATCGTGTGTCTGTAGCCTGTGAACGTATTCTTTTTCCCCCGAACTTTATCCGGTAGATCGCCCTTGCCGTTATAATCTGTTGGTGATCTGATGGATGTACGAGATGTTCTTTTCTCAATTAATGTAGGGTATTCTTTTTTCCAAAATAGTGTGGGAATTCCTTTTTCTCAAGGTATACGAGATGCCTTAAATCTCACATAATATATGTAAAGATATATAGATATTCCAAAAATATTGCTTTGTTTTAGGAAAGTGCTCCTCATTACCCGACTGATCCAAAACTCGATCGGTCTTCCCGCAACACGTATTCTTCCTTGTCTTAGTCTGCTGCTTTCATTTTCCACCTCTTTTCTCTATCTACAACACACAGGCATTCGACCCCATGCTTCTCCCCCATTTCATGCTCAACACCACAAGACACCACCTTGCCACCATCGGCCCCGGCTCCGACGTGCTCCTCGGTGCCTCTATTGGCGCAAAAATGCCTTCAGAGCTCGAGAGCGGTCGTTTGCCGTGCTGCTCAGCTTGAGGAAGATGGCAGGATATGGCGTACTGGTTTGGGACAGCTAGATCAGTGACGGCGGGGCTCCAGTTGGCTAGATTCACCGGCGTCGAGCTCGGAGGCGATAAGGACAATTGCTTCAGATGTTGATGATGAGATGTTAGGCATTTGGAGATGTGAAGTTGCACAGATTGTTTTTGCATGTTGCGTGCACGTATTTTTCTTGGTGCATATAGATGGACGGTATGTTGCAATGGTTCTCTGTTTTTGTTGTATGTTGCATATATGTTTTATTTTATTGCATAGTTTAATATTTTATGTTGCATGTGTTAACTTTTACTTTTGCACATTCTGCAGTTGTTTTTCTATGAATTATTGCATTGGATGATGATTTGTTGCATACATACAAAAATTTATTGCATGCGTTTATTCGAAATGTTGCGAACATTGCGAGCTATTTTTTGCACTTTTGTTGAACTGCAGGCGGAAATATTACAACGATGTTACATATGTGTAAATAAAATGTTGTATGTAGGGTTTTTATGTTACAACGGTTAGACACTCTAGATCTACCCACTTAAGTGGAATCAGATGATTGGGCAGCCGCTCGGGCGCTTCGCCCGACCAACGCCTAGTCGTCTTTGTTTTATCATCAGTATACAACAATGCTAAATTGTCCAGTCAGTCGCTTCTTTGGGGGAAAAAAGCATGCAAAATCTATTTGGTGAACGTGCACCGCTTTATATACACACTATGTGCCTTCCCATGGTAGATCAACGCCCCGAGCTACATCTCCTCCTCACTTGATTCACACCACATCGCAATAGAACACAATGGCTCGCGATCGGTTTGAAAGGAGGGCAGCAGAGAGGTAGACCGCACCAGCGAGCCCTATTCCCCCCTAAGCTTAGATGGAAGGTCAGCAAAGTGTTGGCCCTCCCCGCAAAAAGAAAAAAAAAGCAAAGTGTTGGCCCAGCGGTATAGGCAGCTTGCACAGGACAGGACAATAGAAGACGACCGGTGGGTGGTACCCATGAGGCGGATCGTCACTGAAAGATCAGGTGGTGACAACCGCCAAAGATGAGATGGGCAAAGATTAGATGCTAGTAGGAAGTGGTCATCAGATCTGACAGCTTGCAGCTGCCAAATACAAGAAAGATGGTTACAGGCGGTGGCCTTGTGGAGGAGGTGAAAAAGGTCAAAGAAGCGTTTAGGGGCAAGTGGGCACTGGTTAGTCCTAGGGCGTGCATAACGCCTAAAAAAAGATAGTCTGGCGAGAGACTGAAAGACTAGACGGCCGCAGACTCATGATACAGCAGCATCAATCGGGCCTTAGTTTGACCGCGTACGTACCGAGCTGAAGAAGCTAGTAACTAGGCCTAGGCGAAACATAAGTCATAATTACGTACCTACCCATAGCATATTCGCACTTGTATATAGAATAGATTTACTTCTGTTTCTTTTTATGAAGAGAATTAGCTTCTTATTTTTAATGAAATGAAATAAATATTCACGCTTTTTGACACAGGATCCCAAAAGGGTTAGGTACATAGGATATAGATAGTCTTTTTCAATGCAATATAATAAAACGGCATTATATCTATTTTTCTTTGCTAAAGGGGTATTTCCATGGATTTGTCTTGGGCCTAGCAGCGAATACAGTGTTATCTAGGGCACCTGTGGTAGGCCAGATTTCGTAGAGCCCAGCAGATTAGTTTTGCTATAGATAGGTCTAATGTGTAGGTTCGTTAATTAGGCCGTGTCATTTCAACACTACAAGTTGCCAAAAACAGGCCTCATTTTTTTGTGTGCCAAAAACAAAGAAAAACTAGCGAGTTTCACTTGGGATTTGTATCTATATGTTCATCAGTCATCGCCTAGTTAACGAATTTGTACGATCAAGTGGCCATTTTCTAATGGCTCGGTACGTACCGAGCTGCCTAGGATACTTCCTGGTTCAGACTCTACATACTGTACATGGATCGATCCTTCACACTCTCCCACGCGCCACCGCCGGCCTGTCCTCCCACCGGCTTAGGGGCGCGCGCGGCGTCTACACGACCTCCTGGATCCCAATTTGTTCGCCGCGCGCCACCGAATCCGTACCTATCAATTCACACACTGCCGATATGCCTGCCTGCGTCTTTGGACCTGCACTCGAGCAGGGTCGATTGGAGACTTGTGCATATATTGCATCCGGGGATGTGTCACGAGCGCGTGGTGGCGCCGCGGATTCGAGGCTTCGAGCACCGCATGCAAGTGACGACTTGCTCTCCTCCAACCAACCAACCAACCTGCTTCCGTACTATTTTATGCGCCGAGTCTCTTCGCAGCAGAGGTCTCTAGCTTGGTCCGGTAGAGTCGCTAAAACTTAATTAGCCTACATAATCTAGAGATGCATGTGTGGCAAGATGGCTGCATTATACACGCGCGCGATTGCAATATTCGACCTCATATATACTGCAAGTGTTAATTGACTAATATGCCAATCTAGCTTAGTTCACCGCAGCTGAGCAAATTAAAGGTCATCGCCTCCGTCTCTCCCCGCTGCTTCCATATCTCACGTCATCATGTTCACCTGCCAGATCTGTAACCACCCCTTGTCACCTCCCACGACCCCCAATCCCCCTTCTCCACCGGCCGTTGTCCGTTGCCACCCGTGGCTAATGGGAGCGCCACCAGCCTAATAGGCAGACGCGTCTACATCATTGATCCACAGTTGCCCCAGATCATTCCGTCTAGGAGCAGCGGTTAACCCTCCCCCCACCAACCCCCCTCCATCTTTGGGATCCACCCTAATCCTCTCCGAAGATGAAGATGACACCACCGACGAGCTAGAAAGGAAGACGACAACATCGTCGACCGGAGAAAAAATCACGAGATCCAAAGGTTAGCAGTGCCGACTGTGATTTAGTCGATTGCGGATTAGCATTTATGATGGGTAACTAGTGCAAGCTAAGCCTATATGTCACCGGGCATGCATAAACAACTCAATTTGCTTTGGTAAGGAAAAGAAATGGAGAAACAATACACATAGCCTTTTGGTTGTAAGGTTGGATCTGTTCCATTCAAATACCTCAATATTTTTATTCACTTTTGATGTTTGTGCAATAGTGATTGAAAAGGGGTGACGGATCGCCTTGAGAAACTATTAAGTAGTTGGAAAGGTAAGAACTTGTCTTCCGGTGGATGCCTAGCGCTAATTAACTCAGTATTGAACAGCTTGCCTACCATTTTTTTCTTGAAGTGCCCAAGGGGGTCTGCGAAGTGGAGTATCTTATGTCAGCAAAATAGCATGGCAGTTTAGGCATATACAAGATTTAGAGGTCAGGAACAAATGTCTCCTTGAGGAGGGTTCCGGCAGACATTGCTTAAGAATGTATACTTAAAGGGTCAACCTCTATCGCTCGTATGGAGCAAACTCTGGGACTCACATTTTTGGACAAGGTTAATGGAACTCAAACAACTATTCTTCTAGTTTGGTGCTTTTCGGGCCAACTCTGGTGCAAAGGTCGAAGATTCTATTTTTGAAAGACATCAGGCTGGATGGTCGACCCTTCTATTCATGATATCCTATTCTTCATAATTATGTCTCTGAAAAACATACAACCGTAGCTGATATTATGAACTCAGTACCATTGAACATCTCCTTTCCGAGAGTCATTATTGGGCCCAAATTACAAGGCCGTAATGAGCTAGTTCAACGTGTTTCGCATTTTAACATGCAACCAGGAAGGGATAATTTTAGATGGAGCATTCCCTCTTCTAGACAATTCTCTATCCAATCCATGTATAAAGTTAATGATGACATGGCACCCGCGTATCATCAAGGAGGACGAATCTGGCCTTCTGGCCATAGGATGGGCCGGGCCGACTAATCGGAGTCCGACTTCTACACGGGGGACGCCTCATCAACGTGGAGTACAAGTCAGGGACTAATATCAGCCCGACATACCCGGAATCTGTTGTAACTAATTAGAAAATCAATCTGTTAACCGATCCAGACTCTTATAATCCTATCCCGGTCGCCTATATAAGGCCTGGTAGGGGACCTCCGATTGGCAAGCTTTTTAGTTATAGACCATCTCCATTATTTCATAGCTCAAGTAACCTCGAGATCGATTCTCTAGGGCTTGCGGCACTCGGGATTCAAGCTATACCAGCCACCAAACACAGGACGTAGGGTATTACCTCTCCGCGAGGGCCTGAACCTGTCTAAATCCTATCTCCCGTGTGCACCCATCTGGATTTGCTGTGCTCACGCCGCCCCATATTCAGTATTGCCGGAATAATACTCCGACAGTTGGCACGCCAGGTAGGGGCCGTGCGCATAGATCCATCTACACGAATCCAGATGGGTTTCATCAGCAACAACGACGTTTTCGTCCCAGGAAGCATCATGAGGTTCACTTCTATGGACGTTGTTCCGGATCCTGGACAGCTTTTCCAATTCGAAAAATTGAACTTCATTGCCGACAAGGTCGGCAAACTTCACCTTTGCTACTCGGCAGCACGCCGATCAGCGGAGGCTTCATCAACTTCTCTGCACGGACTCACCCCTGAGTCCGCGCCTTCGGCCCCTCTCCCCAGGGACGAGGCTACGTCGAAATCGGATCTGCTATTCGCGTACGGGTTCTCACCCGTCGGATAGAGGTCCCGACTGGTGGGCGCCATTGACTCTCTCCTCCTCGTCCTCGAGTATGACTCGGACGAGTACGAGAGCTCGAGCAGCCACCACCCGTCCCGGGAGGTCTTCATGGCTAACTCCGACTCGCTGGACAACGGTGGTGACCGATCAGTCCCTATCGTGGAGCAAACGCCGACTAAGCTTGAAGCCACTCGACTCCGTCTCCTCGCCAAGGAGGAGGAGTTGATTGAGCAGCAGACCAGGCTCGCTCGTCGACGTGATGAACAATTGCGCAACAACGACATGAGGGCTCAAGGACGCCAAGTCCACAACGAGTTCCGCGTGCGTGAAAAGGATGGGGTTCCAATATTCCCGCTCCCTAGTCACAACATCGTCGCTGCCACGATAGCGGCGCACGCCATTAATGTCCCCGAGGGCACCCCGGGACACGACGAACTCCAGCGACTCCGCATCCTGCTAGAAGAAACAGCCCTTCAGCAGGCCGAAGCCTCAGGAGACCGCACGGGCTCTTCAGCAAGCGCTAGGAGTCGGCGCTCTAACCCTCTGAGAAGCCCGCCAGCCGCGGAAGGCCACCGTTCAAACCCCGACCGTCATCAGCCGGCCGGGGCGGTTCACAAGCGACTCGGGCCCAATCGTGATGCACGAGGCACCATAGCCGCACGGAGCCGCACCCGTCAGGACGCGGACAAAAATACTCGCCGAGCCGGGTCAGTCCATAGCCGACTCGGGTCGGATCATGACGCGCGGAACCCCGCTGACGCCGGACGGAGCGCTCATCGAGATCCCGAGAGGGATGACCGTGGCAACCGCCACAACGACAGCGGCGCCACCAGCCGTCACCGTTCACCGACCCCCTCTGGCATGGGGTATGCGGGCCCGAAAGCATTCGGCACCCGCATCCGCAGCGTCATCTTCCCGTCCCAATTCTGAGTCACTGGCATCGACAAATACAAGGGCAAAACTCGGCCGGACATCTGGTTGGCCGACTATCACACGGCATGCAGAACCAATGGTGGCAACGACTACATCGCAATCCATTACCTACCGCTGTTTCTTGCCGACTCGGCACGAGCCTGGCTCACCAGCTTGCCTCCGGGTTGCATCCAGTCATGGAGTGACCTCGAGACCCTCTTCATGAACAACTTCCAGGGCACTTACAATAGGCCCGGGAATGCGTGGGATCTCCACAGTTGTACCCAAGAGGCGGATGAGACTCTCCGAGAGTACATTCAGTGTTTCTCCAAGAAAAAGAATTCTCTACTCGAGGTCCGAGAGGGTGATGTCATCACCGCCTTCTCCAAGGGTGTTCGAAGCACCAACCTCATCCATAAGATAGCGCGCAAGAACCCTCAGACTACGCGTGAACTTTTCGATATCACCAACAAATTCGCCACCGGCGAAGAGGCCGTCCGCAGTGCTACCAAAGACGACAAGGGCAGGAGCAAGGGCAAGGTGCCCGAGTCCCCCAGTCGGGATGCTCACCCCGAGTCGTCCCAAAAGAAGCACCGGAAGCGCAAGAGCGGAGATCTCGTTGCTGCAGCCGAGCGCGCCCCGCCGCGCCATCCCCAGCGCACCAACGCGACCTTCGAAGAAATGATGAGTCAGCCGTGTCACTTTCATGGACCCAAGTCCAACCACCTGACATGAGACTGCAATCTCTTAAAGAATTTGAACAAGCCTTATGTCCCCAATCGGAATAAAAAGAGCCCCCTCAGGACAAAGGTGACGAATTCCCAAAAGAGACCGCTTGCCTGATGATCTTTGGCGGACCCAACGGCTATGAGTCCAAGCGTCGCCAGAAGATCACAGATCGAGAGGTCAACGCAGTGAAACCAGCCGTGCCCCAGTACCTGCGATGGTCCGAGTCCGTGATTTCCTTCGGTCGCTCGGATCACCCGACTACATTCCCCACCCAGGAAGATTCCCCTTGGTGGTGGACCCGATCGTTTGCGGTGTCCGCCTCACCAAGGTCCTCATGGACGGTGGGAGTGGTCTTAACATTCTCTACGTCAAGCCAACTGGTGCCCCCTTCCATGGGGTGGTACCCAGCAAGATGGCGAGTCCACTCGGGCAGGTCAGCCTGCCCGTCACTTTTGGTACTCCTGACAACTTCCGGACCGAGACCCTTACCTTTGAGGTCGTCGACTTCCCAGGATCGTATCACGCCATCCTGGGGTGTCCCTGCTACGCCAAATTCATGGCGATTCCCAGCTATGTCTACCTGAAGCTCAAGATGTCGGGCCCCCACGGGGTAATAACGGTACAAAGCAGTTTTTAGCACGCGTACACGTGCGACCTGGAAAATTGCAACCTCGCCGCGGCTCAAATCGCTGAGGCTGAGCTTAACAGCCTTAAGTCGGCTGTGGTTAAGGAAGCGCCCCCGGCCAAGAAAGCTTCAGCATCGACATCGTTCCAGTCAGCACGGGACACCAAGTCGATCCAGCTCAACCCCGAAGACTCCTCCAAGACGACACAAATTGGGACTGCGCTCAGCGACAAATAGGAAAGCGCGCTCGTCAGCTTCTTCCAGGACAACCGGGACATCTTCGCATGGACATCTTCTGACATGCCCGGCGTTCCAAGGGAGGCTGCCGAGCACTCTCTGAATGTTCGGCCGGATGCTAAGCCGGTCAAACAGTGCTTGCGCCGTTTTGCTGAGGATAGACGTCAGGCAATAGGAGAAGAAATAGCCAAGCTTCTAGCAGCTGGCTTCATCAAAGAAGTGTATCATCCCGACTGGTTAGCGAACCCAGTTCTTGTTCGCAAAAAGAATAGAAAGTGGAGGATGTGTGTTGATTATACTAGCCTTAACAAGGCATGCCCCAAAGATCCTTTCACTCTTCCTCGCATCGACCAAGTGATTGATTCCACGGCCGGGTGCGAAATTTTGTGTTTTCTCGACGCTTACTCGGGCTATCACCAGATCAAGATGAAAGAGGATGACGACATCAAGACATCTTTCATCACTCCATTTGGTGCTTTCTACTATGTTTCCATGCCTTTCGGCCTCAAGAACGCAGGCGCTACATACCAACGGTGCATGCAGTGTTGCCTTCAGTTGCAAATCGGCCGGAACGTACAAGCCTACGTCGACGATGTGGTGATCAAGTCCTAGAAAAGAGAAGACCTCCTAAGTGACTTGGGGAAAACTTTCTTCACTCTTAGGAGATTCAGCATGAAGCTCAACCTCGAAAAATTTGTATTCGGGGTCCCTTCGGGCAAACTTATCGGTTTCATCATTTTCGAACGGGGAATCAAAGTCAACCCGGAGAAGATTGGTCATGTAGAGACCCGTCCATGGAAGCCTACTGCCAGGAGGTGCGCAAGCTCGAAGCCAAGTTTGACGGTCTCGAAATAACACACATCCTCCGCCGAGACAATGAAGTAGCGGATGCGCTCGCTAAGCTGGGGTCCAGCCGGGATGTCATCCTGGCTGGAGTTTTCCTCCAGGAGCTGTATACACCTTCTATCAAAGCGGAGACGTCTCCAGAGACCAGCGAACCATGTTAGGCAAACTCTGATACCGCTCGGGAGGCAGCCAATGAGGTCCTGGTCGTCACTCCCGACTGGGCAGCACCATTCCTCGATTACCTCCTGCGGGACATCCTCCCACCAAACTAGACCGAGGCGTGCCGCCTCGCACGATGCGCCAAGGCCTACGTCATCATCGATGGCGAAGTCTACAAGAAGAGCACATCTGGGGTCCTCCAGCGATGCATATCTCAAGATCAGGGAAAGCGATTGCTGCACGATATTCACTACGAAGTATGCGGACATCACGCGGCGCCCAAGACGTTGGTCAGCAAAGCCTTCTGCCAAGGTCTCTACTGGCCAACTGCCGTCTCGGACGCCGAACATATCGTCCGCACCTGCGAGGGATGCCAGTACTTCGCCCGGTAGACACACTTGCCGGCTCAGGCCCTCCAAACTATCCCGATCACCTGGCCCTTCGCGGTCTGGGGTCTGGACATGGTTGGTCCCCTCAAGAAGGCTCCCGGGGGCTATACACACCTTTTCGTCGTAGTCGACAAGTTCACCAAATGGATTGAAGCCAAGCCGGTGGCCACGATAACTGCAGAAAAGGCCGTCGAATTTTTCCGGGACATTGTTTTCCATTTCGGCGTCCCCAACAGCATTATCACTGACAACGGCACTCAGTTCACTGGACGAGCCTTTCTCCAATTCTGCGACGACTACAACATCGGATTTGACTTCGCCGCCGTGGCACACCTGCGCACCAATGGGTAAGTCGAGCGGTCCAATGGCCTGATTATGCAAGGCCTCAAGCCTCGGATCTTCCAGCGACTGAACAAATTTGCAGGCAAATGGGTAGCCAAGTTGCCATCGGTACTTTGGAGCCTACGGACTACGCCCAACCGATCAACCGGTTATACACCCTTCTTCATGGTCTACGAAGCCGAGGCCGTCCTCCCGACTGACTTGGAGTACGGCTCCCCACGCGTCCACACCTTCAACGAGGCCGAGTCAGAGGGAGCAAGGCAAGACGCTCTCGACCAACTCGAAGAAGCGCGCGAAGTTGCTTTCCTCCAGTCGGCTAAGTACCAACAGGACTTACGACGCTACCACAGCCAGCACGTACACGGCCGCTCGTTCAACATTGGTGACCTGGTTCTACGCTGAGTCCAGTCCAGTAAAGAGCAGCACAAACTTTCACCACCATGGGAGGGTCCGTACGTAGTCGCTGAGGTACTACGCCCGGGGGCTTACCGGTTGAAGGACAGCGACGGCAACGTCTTCACCAACGCATGGAACATTGAACAGCTACGTTGTTTCTATGCTTAAACCCCTTTTTTCGATATCTCGGAAACATGAATAAAGACACTTTTTCACTTCACTTGAAACAAGTTTCTTTTCCCGACTGACCTGCTATGCACGTTCATAGTGGATACTTGGCGCCTACATGGTTTTCCCCATGTCCGTAAGTTCTTTTAGTACTGTGTATACAATCTGACGTTAACTCTTTAACTCCAATTGCCGGTTTACGCCACAACCTTATGCTACACGGGACACACGCCCATGGCTAATCCCTACGCAAAGGAGGCTACGACTGGTTGGCGAAGAGAAGAAACGAACGATTAACATACACACGAATAAAATCTTTTACGACTAAAATAACATTACTTGCATATCGCAGTAGTTTATACAAAAATCACTCGGCATTCCCGAGTCCGTACAAAAGTCACTCGGCATTCCCGAGTCCTTACAAAAGTTACTCGGCATCTCCGAGCAGTTCACACACACTACCATTTTTTACAGGCCCGCGCGATCCATGAGGGAGTTCGCCGTAGACTCGACGATGTTCATCATCTCCGAAATATCTTCGTCCGGGACGTCAGCGGCGTACCCCTCCCCGATCGCCTGCATGTCAAGCAGCGGGTAGTGGGACCGCGCCACCGCCAAGGCCACGATGGCCCCCGATCACGAAGCTTCCGCCTCCAGTTTCTTCACCTGGTCGGGCGCTTGCTGAAGGCGCTCCGCGACCGCTTCTATGGAGTCCGGGGCCGGCTCCTCTTCCCAGATGGCGCCGCAAGCTGCCCGTCCCGCCGCCCGCAGCGACTCGGCCAACTCACGGGTCTTCCTGAGGCGCACTTTAAACCCTACAAAGACAAAACACAAACATAAGCAAAACGACCGACGGGCCCTGACCAACTAAAAGCCCGAGTCAAAAGGTTTACCAGCTTCGGCATCCGCGGCCCTTTTCTTTGCCGCTTCGGCAATCGCCATCGAGTCGACGGTCCTCTTGTTCGCCGACTCGACTGTCTTCAAAGCATGCCTCAAGCTGCCGTCCAACATGGCCGCCTTGCTCTCGAGATTCTCCACGCGGGCTTTCTCCACCGCGAGCATCTCCTGGAGCTTGCCGGCCTGGTCCTTAGCGGCGTCGAGCTCCTGGGTGCAGGTCCTCACCCCCTCGAGCCCTGCCCTGAGCTTCGCGGCCTCATCTTCGGCGGCTGCAGAAGACAACCCATCAGTATGCCAAGAGGCGAAAAGGGCAACCAGCGCAAGTCAGACTCCTCACCTTTGGTACGGGCGATCTCCTGGGAAAGGCCCGCCTGCAGAGCAGTAATATCAGCCCCACGCTTGCGGGCCATGTCCTCCGCCGCCTGGTGGCTTGCAGCCAGTTTATCCCACTCGGCCTTCCGCAGTTCGAGTCGGTCGAGGACTGGCAGCCGGTCCTTAAGGAAGGCGGTCTTGTCTCGCGACCGCCAATTTAGTTTCTACAAAAAAGAAGCCACAAAAGTTAAGTCACCCGGGAAGATTATCAAGACCCTCCACTCGGTCCCACGGACCCAGCGGAGGCTCGGGGGCTACACCCTCCGGGTGCACTATTCGTGCACCCAGAGTCAAACCTACAAGGAAAGCAAAAACCCTCCGCCCGACTCTCCTAGTCAAACGTAGGCTCGGGGGCTACACCCTTTGGGTGCACTGTTAGTGCACCCAAAGTGGAAACCATGGAAAAGGTAAAGGGCCCCCGCCCGACTACCTTAGCCGGGCAGAGGCCCAGGGGCTACTCCCTACGGACACACTCATCGAAAGCAGAGACGACTTACCTGCATCAACGGACGCAACTTGCCGTTCAGTAGATTGGCTCCTTCCTTCATCGTCTTCATCAAGGCTTGGAGCATCTCGCCGAGTTGAGTGGCGACGTCCGTCGCGTCGCTCCACTCCTCCTCCTCCTGAACATCGTCGATCTCCTGGATAGTCATGGTCGGCCTCGCCGGGTCCGATTGCCGGACCTGGAGCGACCGGAGCGCCAGCTTGGAGGACGGCCGGGGAGGCGGAGCGGCGCTGAACTCTTCGACCGAAGATGGCAACTTGAGGTTGCCTCTACGGTCGTGCGGGGCGGTTCCGGCTAAACTTGGGCCTGCCCCTCCCGGCGCTTCCGAGCTCGGGCCGGCGTCCCCAGGCACACCCTGAGTCGACGTTCCTGCAGAGGGCTCCTCCCCCCGAGGAGCGACAGGTGAGGCAGGGTGTGCACCAGCCCGCTCAGGAGACGACCGGGGAGGTGAGGACGTGGCCGCACGCGGAGGCGACGAGGGCCGGGCATCCGACCCCGGCAGGTCCCCACTTCGGCTAGATCCTGGAGCACTCGACGGAGCCTTCGGGGCGTCTCCCGTCCTTTGTGCCCTGCAAGAAAAACCCAGACTCGTCAATTTGAAGAACACAGACAAACGAGCAGTCGCTGAAATACTTACTTGGCCGATCGAGGGACGGGGACGCGCCTCTTAAGCCCCGAGGCTCGCCGCCCGGACGTGGCAGCAGTCGGGGCCGACGATGCTCCAGATCCGCCTTGATCCCCGAAGGCGGTGTTGGCGGTTCTCTTTTCCCCCCGGCCGGGGGGAACGTCATCTTCAGCTGCCCGAGGAATTTCACTCGGGGTAGCAGCCGGCGCCACCGGGTCGGGGCCAGTGGAGGAGCCGCCCTGCTCCGCCGAAACAACGCCCATGCCAGGCGGAGCCACCGAGTCAGGACGGGCGGAGGAACCATCCTACCCTGACGGTCTAGGGCCGGCAGTGGAGCCGCCTTGCCCTCCCGGAGTAGCACCCACCGGCGGCCTTCGCCTCCTGACGCGGAGTGGGACATCGTCATCCTCCTCGTCTTACTCCGGGACCGGCACGCTCGACGGAGGAGGGCTGGGCACCACAGTTGCCGGTGTCTTCCCCTTGGAGGACCCAACGCCCTTCGAAGACCCGGCGCCGGAAGAAGACGCTCCGGTCACCCCCCGCGGTGGCGGCCCGCCGCTCGAGACGTCAGCATACCGCGGCTGGTTCCATATCTCGTCCTCCGGGAGGGGAGCATTAGAACAAAAGTCGAACAGAACCTACAAAGATAAAAAAACAAAGCCCGAGTGAGACTCGGCAAAAGAACTAAGCGAGAAAGGTCAAGGTATCGGCTACCTACCTGACTCGGGGGGTTCACTCGGCTGAAGGGTGGCGGCCGCCCGGAGAAGTCTAGACTCGTCCCCTGAGCCAGGAGCTTCTCGAGTCAGCTCTGGACTTCCCCCTCTATGAGCCCTTCGGCGGACTCCCAAGTTGCATCGTCCTCGTCAGCGTAATCGAACATTGGGTGCGCCCGCAGCTTCGCAGGCTGCACCCGCCACCGGACAAGGGTCGCCACGATGACCGCTCCGGTAACTCCGGATTGAATCGCCTCGGTGAGCTGCGCCATCAGGACCGCAATGTTGTCCTGTTCTCTGTCTAGCGGAGGTTCTGACCAGCTTGGCTTGACCTCCGGGGGATGGACCGAGAATGCCGGGAGCGACGGCTCGGGATTGGTGCAGTAGAACCAGTTGGCGTGCCAATCCTTGTTCGAGGACTGCATCGGCGGGGCCGGGTAGCTCTTCGCTGCCCCGGACCTTAGCTGGAACCCGGCGCCTCTCACCACGGCCGGGTTGTCTCTGCTCGGCTACGGCTTCACCACGAACAGGTGCTTCCACAGGGCGAAGTGTGGTCGAATGCCGAGGTAGCACTCGCACAGCGTGATGAAGCACGAGACGTGGAGCAGGCTGTTGGGGTTGAGGTTGTGGAGCTCCAGCCCGTAGAAGTAGAGCAGCCCCCGCAGGAAGGGGTGAACCGGCACCGAGAACCCCCGCTCGAAGAAAGAGCTGTGGACGACCAGCTCGCCGGTGTTCGGGGTGGGAACAGTTTCCCCCGCGGCGGCGCACCATTCCACCAATTCCCTTGGTGGCAGCACCCCTAGCCGCACGAGTGTCTCCAGCCGCGCCTCCGTCGCCGTCGACTTCATCCACGGGGCCATCGGGTCGGCGGGGGGAATCTTCTTCGCTCAACAGCTTCCACACCAAAGCGTGTTCCTCGGCTTCGGTCAGATCAGCTTCCCAATGCGGGGCTTGCATTCGAGGCGGCTGGAGCGGGAGTTAGGGTTTTGGGTGGAGCGGTGCGCACGAGTCAATTCGAGTGAAAGGAAGACAAAGGGTTCAGGCGCAAAGGGAGTGAGAATGCGTGTGAAGGCGTGAACCGATCCCACGACCTCTTCGGAGTATAAAGGGGAACGGATTGAGCGGTTCGGCTTCTCCACGTCCGCACGTGCGCGGACTCTCCGCGCCCACGATGCGCCCCTTCGGATTCCACTACGCGCGATGGGCGGGCCACGGCGTGATTCTTCCACACCCACGACTTAACGGCACCGCGATTCGTGCCACTTAATTGAAAGGGGATCCGACGCTTGACCTTCTGTGGTTAATAGCCGTTTGGAACATACCCCCGCAAACAGCAACTGTAACGTGTTTTCCGCAAACCACTAGCCGGTTGCCGGCAGATTCGGGACCGGGCGTTACAGTTTTAAAGGGTTTCAATGATTGGCCTCAAGCAAGAACGCAATCACTTGAATACACCCGAGTGAAGGGCAGTAATGGCGTGCCTTCTGTAGGCCACAAGTCAGATGCCGAGCAACTCGGAGCTATCGGATTCTCCACCTGGAACTTCCGAGGACGCCGTTCCGAAGGCTTCAGGATCCGAAATTTCCGGATTCAGTGGAATGACTCGGTGTAAGGCTTCGTCACTCGAGAACCTATGCGCCATGGCTTGTTTCTCTGGTTCGAACGCGAATTTCAGAGGCATTCCTTCAGGGGACACTAGCTGGACTTAACCCACTCGGGAAGGCCAGGTGCTACTCGGAAATTCAGTCGGGATTCATGATATGTCCCACGTTGGGCTATCAGCCGGTCTCTGTCCATCAGGATAGACAGGATACCACCAGACTTTACCCGCTATTAGCTCATCCGCCATGATATTCCTGCCTTACAGGTGAATATCACTCGGCTTGTTATTGTCTTTTCCACAGGAGTTCAATCAGTCCTTCACGATCTCCCTACTAGCAATTAGAGGTCACTCGGGAAGCTTGCCCAGAAGAGGAGGCCGACAGCAATAAGATCGAGAAGGACTCGGGGGCTACTGATGATGACATGGCACCTGGGTATCATCAAGGAGGACGAATCCGGCCTTCTGGCCATAGGATGGGCCAGGCCGACTACTCGGAGTCTGACTTTTACACGGGGGCGCCTCATCAACGTGGAGTACAAGACAGGGACTAATACCAGCCCAGCATACCCGGAATTTGTTGTAACTAATTAGGAAATCAATCTGTTAACCGATCCGGACTCTTGTAACCCTATCCCGGTCGCCTATATAAGGCTTGGTAGGGGACCTCCGATCAGCAAGCTTTTTAATCATAGACCATCTCCATTGTTTCATAGCTCAAGTAACCTCGAGATTGATTCTCCAGGGCTTGCGGCTCTCAGGATTCAAGCTATACCAGCCACCAAACACAGGAGGTAGGGTATTACCTCTCCGCGAGGGCCTGAACCTGTCTAAATCCTGTCTCCCGTGTGCACCCATCGGGATTTGCTGTGCTCACGCCGCCCCATATTCAGTATTGCTGGAATAATACTCCGACAAAGGTAGTGAAGAATTCTCTTGTTCGTTGCCTTGGCAGGCACGTGTGGCGCATGAGGGTCCTGCTCGAGATAAATATATTTCTCTGGTATTTTATGTAAGGGAGTTATTTTAACTAAAGATAATTTAGCTAACATATATTGAAAGGTAGTAAGTAATGTGATTTTGTCAACACCTCTTCTTTAGTTGTCATGTTGTGCGCTTTACATGGCAGTCAATATATCTAGCTTTACTTTACCACCTCCCTGTTGTATATCCAATATGTTTGGTCATTGGCATTTCCAACATATGGAGGGGGAGCGGTGTAGAGGGTCACGGTTTTGGCGCATATTCTTATGGGAGCTAGTGCCTTGTGTAGGAAGATTTGGCTATGCCGGAATGAGGTGGTTCTTGATAAAAGGAAAATTTCTAACCTTTTGTAGGCTATCTTTTGGTGTATCACCTAGTTGTGATCGTGGTCTATCTTGCAGTTGCCTAGGATAAGAAGCTAATGGTAGCAGGTGGCCAGCAGTTGGAGAATATCGCCAGGAAATTTATGTCCTGACATGGGTAGCAACTGTGTAATAGGCTTTGGAATACCTGAATTTTAGAATTATGTGGCTTATTTTTTTATGTGACTAGCATGGTGTCCCATGCAATTACGCGAGAAACGCCTCTAATATCTTTAATTTTTTAAACTTGTACGTAATATTAGATTAGTACGTGGATTTAAAATTCATATCACCAGTGTTTAATATTAGATCAATTGGTAGACTTAAAACTGAGGTAGCTTTTCTATGAGGTGTAAAATTATAAATATCTATCGGTTGTGGGCTATTAGATATTAAGGTACATCAGATCAATATCGGATAATATTTAGGTATAGTTATGACGATCATTCAACTATGGTCTATAACAATAAGGCAAAACAGGTCAACGGCCAGATAAAATTTAGGTGTAGATATAAATTTATCAGTTGTGATATGTTTAAGTACAATCATGAAGATGCAATTGATTTGATATGTTTAGGTACAATTATGAAGATCTATCGACTGTGATCAGTTTAGGTATAACTATGATGACCTATCAGCTGTGATCTGTTTAGGTACAGTTATGATGATTTATAGGCTATGATATATTTAGATACAATTATGAAGATCTATCGGCTGTAATCTGTTTAGGTACAGTTATGAAGACCTATCCGTTGTGGTTCACTAATAATAACTAGCAAAAGGCTCGCGCGATTGCACAACGTAGCCTAACCGTCACACGTATATTAAATTTAGTGCGTATGAATATAAATAAAAATCCTTTGAATATAAATGTAACATACCATTTTTTTGGTTTTTAATCTATTAAGTGATGTACCTCTAAACATTAAATCACTTATAAATCGATTTACATGTTTGTAGTACACAACTTGTTTTGTTAACTTCAAATGACCACACGTACATAGAAACATGTTCAAATTTATATGCATAGAAAGAAAGTCCTTAATTAATTTTGAATTAATCTTAGGTTAAAAGAAAGAGATATATTTATTCCATGACTTACTAATTTAGTTTTTCTCAATGGAACCATTTTTAATAAATTTCTTATATTTTATTTGGCCTATATAAAATTTTTCATAATTTTTGGATTTCATTTGGATGCCTTTGTGGATAATTCAAACATGTTTGAATTAATTTTGAGTTAAAAGAAGGAGATATGTTAATTCTATAAATTATTACTTTGGTTTTTCTTGGTGGAACTATTTTTAATGAATTTATTATATTTTATTTAGCCTAGATAAATTTTCTCGTAATTTTTTGATTTTATTTTGATGCCTTTTGAATTCCTTTTCAAATTTTAATTTTGAATAAATCACATTATAAACAGTAAATGAACAGTGTCGGGTATAAAGAACAGTAAATATACCTGCTACTGTTCAGTGCGGGTCTAGTGAATAGTGTTTCTACCCGTTACAATTCACTGATAGATCTCGTTCGTCCGTACGAGATCCAACGGCTGAAAATGGACCACGTCATCAAGAATGATGTGGACGCACGGTAGATCAGCATTTCCAGCTACTTTCTAGTATATAGATATGGTCCACCAAATTAATGACCGGATATTTTGTTTTTTGGTGGGTATTTCTAACTTATCTTTTTTTATTGTATTATACTTGAGAGTGAATTTTGTACATGCACATGTGGGTACTTGAGTTTAGGGTTTAGGTCAATTGTAATACTTGTGCATCTTAAAAGATTCTAAAAAAAATTCATAAATGCTCTCATGTTAGAGCATGCACACCTACAAAAATTCATGCAAAAATATAATCAAGAGTGCTCTAAAAAACACAAAAAATTGTTGCTGCATTGTTTTAAAAATGAGTTAAATATTTTGTCTTTTTTGTGTAGGGTACTCTTGATTATAGTTTTGCATAAATTTTTCTATGTGTGCATGCTCTAACATGATGAATATCTATGAATTTTTTGAGAATTTTTTGAGATGCATAAATATTAAAATTGACCTAAATCCTAAACTCATGTACCACATGTGCATCTACATTTGCTTTTCCCATTATACTTTTAATGTATACTCCTTCTGGCTCCCTAAAATCTTTTATTTTGGACATTGATACAGTCTTCAAAACATACTTTTGACCACTGATATTTATGTAATATATTTTTAAAATATAATGAAATTATATATTCTACTTTCTGAGATAAATTTACGTATATAATTTTGAAGTATCTAATCTAGATATTTTTAAAGATAGTAATAATTATAGTTTAAAACTATTGACTCTACTCATGTTCAAAGTTGACATCTTCTATGGAATCGAAGGGAGTAGATAGATGGTTTGGGCTGACTGTGCAATAAATTTTTCGCTGTGTGTGTATGCTCGGATGCAGGAACAGAGTTGGTAATCTCTTCCATTGTTAGAAAAGAAATGAACCTGCGGACATGCATCTAGCACCTTATCATCCTGAACAGAATTATCAAAGCGCAACGTCCCTAAATATTCCGTATTCCGCGTCGACCTGACTTGCCGTCAACTGTGTACTACAAAATTAAAATGTAAATTGATTTCAGTCGACATCGTATCTCAGCTTGATTATTTAGCAACAGGATCACTAGCGAAGTCGTTGTTCCAGCTATCCGGCCACGATCTCTCAGGCATATTTAATTCAACACGTACAAAGCATCATGTCAAATGTTGTCTTCCAAATGTACACTTGATTTATAACCACCCATATATATCATGATTTTGTAATTGTTCTCCCCAAATTCAGAGAGCTAGCTAGTTGTACATCAAACATCCCGGTTGTAACAACCAATACAATCTTTACACCCAAAAATGGCATTAAAAAACCTAAAGAATGTCTGCCATGAATCATATGATCAGGCCGGTGATGGAGAAGACTAGAAGAGAAAGTTTGATCCCTTCTTGCATGTGATATCAACTAGGGTAGGATGCATTCAAGTGCCGCGAAAAGCACGGTGAGTCCTTCCAGACCCTGGCGTGCATCTTGAGCATCTCCCTCGCCCTCTCCCTCGGCCGGTCGCCGGCGGCGCCGGCCTGCACCAGGAACAGCAGCCTCCCCACCACCCCGACAACCAGCATCTCCTGCAGCACCGCTGGGGTCGCCGAGTGCCTAGCCACCGCGTGCAGCGTGCGCACCGCGCTCTCCGTCCCCGCGGCGGACAGCCGTGTCACCGCCCTCGCCAACACCGCCAGCCCAGCCGGGTGCGCCACCAGCTCCAAGCGCCCTTCTGCGCAACCACACAGATGATCCAGCACCGTGACCGTCAGTTCGTTCGTCCGCTTGCTGCCGCCGTTGCAGCCGCCGCAGCACTCGTCGAGGAGCAGCTCCACGAGCGCCGCAACCGCGCCGACCTCGATTGCCTTGACGCGGTTGCGGCCCCAGGGGCATAGCCGGCAGAGCACGTGGAGTGCTGCCTTCACCGCCTTCCCCGACAGCTTGTCCATCACCACTGACACCACCCCCTCCACCAGTTCGGCCCTCGCCAAGGTCAGCTGCACCGGCGGCATCTCCGACAACGCCGCTTTCAGCAGCTGGATGCCGTGCGTCCGCGAGAGGAAGCTTTGCCGCCTCAGCACGGACGCCAAGGCGTCCAAGAAATCGTCACCGCGTTCCAAGACCCTCGTCCAGCTCTCCACAGAGAGCTTAAGCGAATGCAGAATGCTCAAAGCTGCCTCCACTGGCGAGCCCGCCTTTGGTGAGTCCAGCGCGCCGTACATCACTTCTTGGGATCCTAAAGGCTTGGACGTGTCCGCGGCGTGCTTCTTCACGACGGACACGAGGAACTCCACGGCGCCGGGCGCGCCCTGGACGCAGCGCCTGTTGCAGTCGCTCTCGGCGACGACGTCCGCGAGCTCCCTCAGGGACGCCATCACCAGGTCCTGCTGGGCGCCGCCCTGCCTGGCCGCGTCCACGATCGCGGCCACGCGCGCGGCGTCGACTGGCGGGCGCGGGGTGGGGAACCTCTCGACCGCGTGCACCGCGCACCATCCCTGGATGAGCCGCCGGAGCGTGTGGTTGGGCGTGGGCTCCCGGTCGGCGGCGCCCAGCCGCTGCTTGGTCATCGGGCACTCGCCGTGGCCGTCGGTGAAGACCCACCGCTCGATGCTGTCCCGGTCGTAGGTGATCCCCGAGGAGAGCGTCACCGGGTCCCGCATGATCTCCATCGAGATCGGGCACAGGAAGTACGTCGGCACCTCCACCGGCGCCGGCGACCCCTCCATTAATAATCACTTCTTGGTCGTGTCACACCCCCGTATGTTGTGTCTAGCTATGTACACATGAAGCTAAGTCTCTGGTCGAAACGGGAGAGCTTGTCAAGCTGAAGGAGAAGGAAGAGAGCTTGTTTTTATAGTGCGAGAGATGGAGAGAGAGGCCGCGAAGTCCACGGCGAGAGGTGGAACCGTGGAAGTCTTAGTTTGGTAGATTCTTTTATACGACTATGAAATTGTAACTGTGTATGGTGCGGGTGATTAATAACAAGTTGGTTGGTGTGGAAGGAGAGAGAGGAGAAAACAAATCAAGAGATGGTGGGCGTGGGAAATTAATAATGGGATGATCGCCATTTCCTCGCGGTGAGGGGGGAGCGGAGCAGGGCTGAGCTGAGGTCGAGCTCGATCAGGTCGTGGTTGCCGGACGGACGGGCCAGGGCGGCCACCGCGCACACTGACCACGAAACGTTCTGCAGCTTTGACCTTCCTATTTTTCTTCTTCTTCACTTTCGAGACGCTATTTTTCGTTTTCTGTATCGTTCCGGCTGTTCCTCATCTTCTCTCGTCCTCTCGATCCGCTGGCAGCTTGCTTTGAAAATGTCACGCTTCAGCTGGCCTGCGTTAGAACTTCCAAGCTTCAATTAATTCCCGGCTACAGTATTCTGCTCCATTTAGTTCCACTGTACGTTGTGCACTTGTCCTTCATGGAATCGAACTGCATCTGTTCGGGGTGAGTGGCCGTGTAATTAGTTGCTTTAGGAATACGAATCCTATCTGTTGGGCAGATTCCGAAGGAACAGTTGATCTCATAGACCCCTATCTGTACTTAACTAATTAATGTGAGTAATGTTGTTATACACTAGGACGTTTTTTTTTACTTGTAGTTTTGGACATGAACATAATCTTCGATACACGTCTTTGATTATTACTTGCCTTAATTACACTTTAATAAAAATATTACAAATGCGATGAGTTGAAATTAAGTGGTCATTAAAAACGACATTAAAAAGGAACAAGAGTGTAGTTTTGTGTGATTCACTATATTTGTCCATTGAAAAAAAATCAAGAGTGTAGTTTTATGTGATTCCACACTATACTCCTATTAAATAGCTTTGAGAATGTTAAAATGGTTGTCTAATGTTATTTAATAGGGTGATACATGATGGTTTCACATATATTTTTTTCTTAAAATTAGTGTCTCTTTGATCTGTGCGTATGGTAGACTGAGGATAGATATATTGAAACAGAAGGAGTAATTTATATGTACATTCATTCCTACCTTTTAAATTTGACTTTTTGTGTGTGAAGTTAGATTTTCTAGACTAAATACTCAATATTGGTATGTGCCCATTGAGATTGCCGACTTATCTATTAGTACTTAAATAGCGTATTAACGGATCATACCATTATTTATGATATAAGAAAAAAGAACTTTTGGTTCACCTTGAAAGTTAGAAATTCTCAATAAATCGAAGAAAACAAAAGAACACACGGATCACACTGGACGGATTACTGGACGGATTCAGAGTACAACGATGCAGATTAGTTATACATATTACAACTGTTACTGTTGTAAAAGAAATACTACCGTATTTTCAATCATAATATTACAGATGTACTATACTAGAAGCGAATCCGTCCAAGTACTCGGATACGCATCACAAATGCTCAGAATTGTGCAAACACACCTCTCATTACTAGGAACCAAAGTTTTTCATAGGGAATTACTTTTCTATCTCTGACGATTACAATCCTATCTATGACGGTTTTGCCCCATCAAGGAAGCTCAGAATGTGTGTTAGGCTCTTAATATCATGAGCTAACTAAATTGTCACGTAATTTTCCGTAGGCCTACATGTCGGCAGGACCCTCCTTTGACCCACCTCTCATTTTAACGCACGCGAGCATTTCCTAGTCGACTTTTGATGTGAAATGATGAGATCGTATAACCATCACGCGCCATCTAATTACAAAGTATGAATAAGTATTAGCAGTTAGGTCCGGTCCAACTTAAATTCTCATGGCATGCATCATCGATCTAACCTAACCTGGCCAGGTCACAGTTAATTACAAATAATCTGGTCGTCTTATGGCTTTCATTCGTGTTCATCGTCACCAAATTCATTGTTCAAACTAGCTGCAACATGACAGCACGAGTACCTTTCATGCATATACGACTTGGATATATGCTTGGCGTGCGTGCGTGCGTACGTGCAAGCCGCAAAAGCGAAAAAGGCCACAATATCAAACAAGGACGAAACAAAAAGGCAGTGTAAACGTATGGCACTACATATACGTACGAACGTGCCACGTGAAGATCGATGGCATTGGGCAAAACAATAAGCCAACAACCCACACATATGTTTTGGCTTCTGCGGTGCCTTCTCTGCCCAAGATGCATGCACATCGCATTCCTGATTTTTCTTTTTCTTCTTTTGAGAACAGCATTCCTGAAAATTGAACTCGAGGTAAAGATACTTGAGAGTAGCAAACAAGGCAGATAGTTTTGAACTTTTGTAAGATTTACCCATTTCTCTGTCTCTTTCTGTGAGATCCAAGTCATATCATATGCCGGCGCGAGTCAGCAACAGCGGCGTCCTTGGCCGGTGTTGTGTGCGACGACCAGCTGATCCATAGACTCGTCAACAAATTAAGGTCTGTACATGTTAGTTAGTAGTAATGAGTATATATAACCTGTTCTGCCTCTCTCGTACGTCAAAGTTAGCTAGTCCTCCGTAACGTGAAGGTTCGTTTTTTCCTTTTTTGAATAAAAGGAGTGCCTCCCGATTTCCATTAAATAAATCATCATCTTACATAGTTTTAAAACAGAGATAAATAAGCCGACTGAAAAACTGCTGCGCACGTAACCTAGATGAACAAGCTGCCAGCAACGTGCTCTGACGAGCACTAACAAGCTTAAGCCGCCCAGGAAACGACGCAACATAATCCAGGAAGAGTTATCAGTGACAGGACTGTCTTCTACTCTAGCCAGCAAACACAAAAACGTCATATGAACAAAAACTCCTAGCCAGATCGATCGCTTCCCCCTTATCATAGTCGGCGCAGCCCTAGAGCCCATCCCTGGTAGACCTTTGAACACTTACCTCTAGAGACACTTGACGCAGCTAATCAGCATCATCACGCAGCTTCGTTCGCGCATCTTCTTTCTGCAGAAGAGCTCAGGAAGAAAAGAATCAATTATGAGTAGGAACAGCCAGGTACGGTTGATCTGAATCTGATCGAGCATGACGATGCCGGCCGGGCCACGCGTACAGGAAGTCGGCTGCGCGCGTCGGCTTCGCTAGTTCGTCCGGCCGCTAGTTTTAAGCTTGGTGTGAGCTGTACGTGTCGTTTCGATCGATCGCGTGGTGGTCGCGTTGGTCGGTGATGCAGAGGTGGTTTGGTTGACTTGAACAGTGCGACAGCTAGCTTGCTAGCCCTTAGTTAATTCGTAGAGCTGTCCTCTTGCGTGTATGCATTGCCAGGTTCTGGTCTATGTTAGACTCGGAATACATCGTCGACCAAACCATACTTCCTATATTTTAAAACATATGTCTTTTTAAAATTAGGCATAAAAATTAAAGCTGTAGGTGAAATGTCAACATTATCTTCAATCATTTTTATATTTATATCTTCTTTTTTTCTCTTCAAGATAATAAATTTTAGTATTACTAGTAGTACTCTCATGAATAATTACCTCTTTTTCAATTCTTGGATTCTAAGCAGCACCCTACTCACGGTCCGTCCGTTTTGTGACGGTGTGTGGCGTTTTCTGGCGACTTCCAGGCGACCTGTTCTTTCGCGTCCTCGTCGGCAATCCTTGCCGTCCAGCCCATCTTCGAATCCACCAAAAATCGAGATTCTCTGCTCCTTCTTCCACTAATCTCTCTTCTTCCCGTGTGAGATCTGTAGCCTTTTCCTCCTTCGTGTCCTCTAGTCCAAACAAAGGGGGGCGGGGAACCCTAGTTTGCCCAGTTCCCATTCCTCAGATCTGTGCGAGGAAGCTTCAAATTACAGAGTTTCCCCACCACAAAGCCTGCTATTTCTTCTGGGATTTTCTTCCTCTGTCATTGAATCCATCTTGGAAGGCCTAGTCTGGTGGGCGGCGCAGGCGGAGCAGCGCCGGACCGGGGGCCTCTCCAGAGGCTGGTGGTCACCATGGGAGGCGAATTGGAGCCAGTGCTGACTGGAGTAGAAGGTAATTTGAAGAACCTGAAGCTGTCTGAGGCAGAGAAGAAGGGGATTAGAATCGGAAGGAAGAACACAAATCTCCTGACAGGGGGTAAACTCCAAGCAGTGGGGAAGCTGCTTTCGGACAGACTAGCAAAGGCTGAGCACCTGAGGAGGACATTGGCAGGAGTTTGGAGTCCCTTTTCAGAGCTCGAGTGCAAGGACTTAGGTAAGAACCGCTTCCTTTTTTCTTTCTGTGAAGATAGAGGGAAAAGGAAGGCTTTGGAGTATGGTCCATGGATGTTTAACAAGAGTTTGTTGGTGATGAAAGATTATGTACCCAATAAAACCATTGATGAATATCACTTTAAGATGATTCCGATTTGGATAAGGGTTTATGGCATACCGATGGGGATGATGAGTAGAGAAACAGGGGAATTGATTGGAGAACAAAATGGAGAAATTTTGGAGGTGGGCATGGATGATAATGGCTCTGCAGTTGGGGAGTTTATGAGAATTAAGGTCCGAATGGACATCTCTGTTCCACTACTGAGAGGTATTACCATAAATATTGTGGATGAAGATGAACAGGACAGTAAGAATGAAACAATGGTGGGAGGGGATTGTGAGAATGCCAAAAGGGAGAAGGAGAGAGTGATTTCTTTTAAATACGAACACTTGCCTGACTTTTGCTACAATTGTGGGATTATTGGTCATAATGAAAAGGCTTGTCTAACTAGAACCAGAAGAGATGAAGTTAGGCAATACGGTCCATGGCTACGTGCAGTTATATATAAGGGGAGTTCCAGTGAAGAAAAAAGCAGAGGATCAAGTGAAAAGGGGGAGTTTTGGACAAGCCATAGTGCGGGAAGTAAGGGTAGTAAGCAAGGAAGTGATGGCCCATCTTGGAGAAAGAACATATCAACTGGGAGGGATAATATCAGCAAAGAAGAAGAAGAGAGAGAGGTTACAAGCCCGCTCAAAATAACTCGGGAGGAGCAAATAGAAGAAACAAGAGGCAAGAAGTTGATGTTTGCAACAGAACAACAATGTACCCAGGAAAAAGGAAAAAATAACAAGGAGGTGGAGAAGCATGTGCAGCACGAGGTGGTAAGTCTGGAGGAGCTAACAAAGGAACTAAAGAAAGCAATCCCGGCTTCGAGTAACAAAGAGACGAAAATTCCTTTACTGGAGTCACAAGCCAAAGGTAAGAGAAGTGTATTTAGACGTCAGGCAAGGCATGGATCTTCTAATGATCTGAAACCTACAGAGCCAACACATAAGAAGAGAGGTGCTGATTATATGGAAATTGATGAGGATTCTGAATTAGGGAAGAAACCAAGGAAGGAAAATGGGGAATTGGAGAAGGTGGTGGTGAATGAAAGCTTAAAACAACCGAATACAGATGTAAACGCTGGGCTGCAGGGACAGCCCGGCGGGTCAAAATGAAGATTATAGCCTGGAACTGCCAGGGACTGGGTAATGGCCCGGCAGTTCGGGGGCTTCTGGATCTCCAGAAGCGGGAGGATCCAGATGTTTTATTCTTGTCTGAGACGAAAACTGATGAGAAAAAGATGAAGCACCTCAAATGGCTACTGGCCATGAGCAGCATGGTGGTTAAAGACAGCGAGGGAAGTAAATGCTGTAGTGGTGGTTTAGTTATGTTCTGGAAGGAGGGTATCAATATAGAACCTCATAATTCCTCAAGATACCATGTGGATGTCGAGGTGGCTGAAATGGATGGCTTCAGATGGAGACTCACTGGAATCTATGGGGAGCCTGCAATGGATAAGAAGGATAATACGTGGAATCTGATGAGAGATTTGAAAGGCCAATTAGACAGACCTTGGTTATGCCTTGGAGACTTTAATGAGATCCTATTTAGTCATGAGAAAAAAGGGGGCCAGCCAAAATCACAATGGCATATGGAGAGATTCAGAGAAACTTTGGACTTTTGTGGATTGCGAGACTTGGGATATGAAGGAGACAAATTTACCTAGAGGAATCACAGTCTGGTAGCAACCAAATACATAAAAGAGAGGCTAGACCGTGCAGTGGCTTCAAGGGGATGGTGCTTGAGATTTCCCCTTTTCCGGGTTGTGAATGGAGACCCACGTCATTCGGACCACTGTCCAATCATTGTGACTACTGATGGAGGGGCATGCTACTCACAATTTAGAGGCAGCCATGGTTTCAGGTTTGAAGCAAATTGGTTAGAAGAAGATGAGTGTGAGAGGGTGGTGATGAAGGCATGGCAGAGTGCACACATTGTAAATCATTTTAATGTATCGAGTGGCCTGAAAAGAGTAGCTAAGGAGTTAAAGTACTGGAATATGAATACTCTGGGTGATGTAGTTCAGAGAATTAAAGTACTTAAATCTGAGCTTGAAGAAGTAAGGAGGAAAGAGATAACACAGGAGAGTGTATCCCGGGAGCTGGTTTTTGAGAGAAAAACTAGACAAGTTAGAGCAACAACAAGATATATACTGGAGACAGAGAGCTCATGCAAATTGGTTAAAAGCTGGGGACAGAAATACTAGTTATTTCCATGCCTTTGCCTCTGAAAGGAGGAGGAAAAACACATTAACCAGGCTGAGGAATGATAGGGGAGTTTTGGTAGAGGGTATACAGAACCTCAAGGAGCTCATCTATGACTACTTCTCAGGCTTGTTCACTTCTACAGCTTCGGTAAGCAGTGAAGAAGTTACAAGGTATGTACACAGAAGAGTGGATCGCCGAATGAATGAATTTCTGTGTGCTGATTATTCTAGGGAAGAGATCAAAACTGCCATTGATGGTATTGGAGACCTGAAAGCCCCAGGTCCAGACGGGATGCCGGCAATATTTTATAAAAAATTCTGGCATGTTGTAGGGGAGGATGTGGTTGCAGAGATACTGAATGTCCTTAGGGGAGGAGCGATGCCTCAAGGATGGAATGATACTCTGGTGGTCCTCATCCCAAAGGTAAATAGACCAGAAAAGTTAAAAGACCTGAGACCTATTAGTTTATGCAATGTCATATATAAAATTATCTCCAAAGTAATTACAAATAGATTAAAGGTAATCCTCCCAGAAATAATCTCTTATAATCAAAGTGCTTTTATCCCGGGGAGGATGATTTCAGATAACATTCTATTGGCATATGAGCTGACTCATTTCTTACAGAATAAAAGAAGCGGGAAGACTGGATTTGCAGCTTTGAAGCTTGATATGAGCAAGGCCTATGATCGGGTGGAATGGTGTTTTCTACAAGATATGATGAGGAAGTTGGGTTTTGACAGGAGTTGGATTCGCCTGGTCATGAAGTGTGTAACAACAGTTAGATATCGAATCAGAGTCAACCATGATGCCACGGAAACTATAGTGCCAACAAGGGGGCTTCGTCAAGGTGATCCCCTGTCACCCTATCTTTTCATTATTTGTGCTGAAGGGTTTCTCAGCCTTGTTACACGAAGCTGAAAGGCACAGAAGAATTGAAGGAATAAGAGTATCATATAGAGCTCCGAGTGTTAACCATCTTCTTTTTGCAGACGACTCCTTGCTAATGCTTAAAGCTGTAAGAAGCAATGCTCAAGAAGTGGATCGGATACTGAACATCTATGCAGCGTGCTCGGGCCAAGTTATCAACAAGGACAAGTCTGCGGTCATGTTCAGTAAGAACACCTCCCCCCGAGCAAAACAAGAAGTGATGAATGTCCTTCATCTAAACAATGAAACTAGGTTAGAAAAATATTTGGGGCTACCAGTTTTTATTGGAAGATCAAAAAGCAGAGCCTTCTCATATCTTAAAGAAAGGATTTGGAGGAAAATTCAAGGTTGGAAGGAGAGAATGCTATCCTGTGCAGGAAAGGAAATCCTGATTAAAGCGGTTGCACAAGCAATCCCCATCTATGCCATGGCGTGTTTTGATATAACAAAGTCTTTATGTGATCAGATAAGCTCGATAATATACAAATATTGGTGGAGTCAAATGGATAAAGAAAATAAAATCCATTGGATCAGCTGGGAGAATCTTGTCCGGCCAAAGAAGGAAGGTGGATTGGGGTTTAGAGATCTCCACTTTTTCAATCTTGCGATGTTGGCAAGACAGGCATGGAGGCTCATCAAAAATCCTAACTCACTATGTGCGCAAGTATTAGCGGCGAAATACTACCCTCATGGGCAAATTTTGAAGGCCGCAGAAATGAGAAGTATGTCATACTCCTGGCGAAGTATTTTGAAGGGGGTCAACGTGCTTAAGGAAGGTGTTATTTGGCGAGTTGGAAATGGCCATAACATTGACATCTGGAAGGACCCATGGATACCAAGAAACTCAACCAGGAAGCCAATTACTACAAAAGGCAGGAATATGCTACTTCAGAAAGTAGGGGATCTCATAAATCTAGTGTTGGGAAGATGGGATGAAGAGCTGATCCACCAAACCTTCTGTGAGGACGATGCTAATCTGATTTTGCAACTACTAGTCAATGTTTCAACTGAAGGTAAATTAGCTTGGCACTATGACAAGAAGGGCATTTTCTCAGTAAAGTCAGCATACAAGGTTGCAATGAACTCTACAGCCAATAGAGCAGCAGTTGGAGCTCAAGCATGCTCAAGCAGTACAGTAAGTAATCCCAGTTTTGAATGGAAGAAAGTATGGAAGATTCCTTTACCTAACAAGATTCGAATCCTTATATGGAGACTAGCACACCATAGCTTGCCCTGGAGACAAAATCTTAGGAAGAGAGGAGTGGAAATCAACCCCAGATGTCCTGTTTGTCTCCGGATAGATGAAGACGGGGGTCACTGTTTTCTCAAATGCAAACAAGTGAAGAGAATATGGAGGGCAATGCAGATGGAAGACATTAGATTATCTCTTGTTTGCTGCACCAACCCCCAGGATGTTTTGATGGAGATCTTTAAATTGAAGGAAGAGGAAGCTGCTAAAATTTGTATTCTGCTTTGGTTATGGTGGCATCAACGCAACAAAGCAAATGTGGGTGAATTTATTAGTAGTTGTGATGTGTTAATGAATTCGATTAATATGCATCATGAGGAATTTTTGCAGGTGGTGAAGAGGAACTCATGTACTGTTAAAAGTACAGCGCCACAACTGAAATGGTCTTCACCCCTATTAAACTACCTGAAAATAAATGTTGATGCTGCTTTCAGGGAAGATGATCATACTGGAGGCTGGGGATATATCATACGCAATCCAGAGGGCGAAGCAGAGGCTGCAGGAGCAGGGAAGCTGGACAATCTAAGGGACGCTCTCCAAGCTGAAAGCCTGGCGCTACTTAAAGCAATTCAAAGAACAATGGAACTGGGTTGGCAGAGCGTTATTTTTGAAACTGATTCCTGTGTGTTACAGCAAGCAATCACTTCCGAGGATTATGATGATTCCATGGATGGTGTCATATTTGCGGAGGCAAAAAGGCTGCTACGTTTATTCTGTAATGATGCTAAGGTTGTGTGGGTAGCAAGATCCTGTAATAAAGTAGCTCGTAACTTAGCGTCCCATGGCGCTGGTTTGGAACCTGGAGTCCAATGTCATTGGCTTTATGATGTTCCAGACTTTGTATCTGCTATGGTTGCCGGTGATCTTGCCGGTGTGGCTAAGTAATGGAATCGTTTTTTCCTTGTTTCAAAAAAAAATTCTTGGATTCTATGAGACACGGTAAATCATGTGAAGATTTTCAAAGTACCTCGTCCGCTCTTGTCAGATCAGTACCAGTATACTTCCCGCAAAAAATATATACTCCCTCCAGTTTGCAAATAATTGTTTTTTTAGACAAGAATTCAGAACCAAAGCAACGTTAATTAGGAGGTCTCTTTCCTATTCTACCCTTAATAAATACAAAGCCATTGGAGTCATACTGCAAGAAATGTTGTCTAGTCCAGATAATGGTGGGTGTTTCTATCTACTCCGAGGGTCCGAGGGTCTTCGAATCGCATCCCAGTTTTGGCATTAATTTTTTAGCTGTGGCGCCTAATTTTGTTTTTTCATTCGGATTAGTGCTAAAGTCCATATATACTCAGTGTACAAGAATACCAACAGTCTAGCAACTAGGAACTTACTCAAATCACACATACATAGGGATAGCAAAGAGGCAGGCTTTGAGGAGAGAGAGAGAGAGTGTGTTAATGAGAAGCATGCACCGAGTTGCACTAACTTGCAGAGGGAGCACAATCCGTCTTCTCTTGGAATTCCCTCAACAACAGTTGTTTGCACGCTTTGTGTAAAACTCCCCGGCAACAGTTATCATTTGATTCATATTCAAACGTATTTTTAAATGGTGTCACTTTTGGGTTATATAATTTAATATTATTAGTTTAATTGTTGGTTAAAGTTGAACCTTAAATTCTGTGCACGTCTTACATTTGTGGACGGAGGGAGTATTACATACTTAATTGCTTTATCCGTTTAATTTTGTAAGACATATTTTGATCTAGCAAGGAGAGTATAAAATGAAGAGAATATAAGAGAGAAATGACCACGCATTCTATGGTATTAGTGTCTTCGAAACAAGATAGAGATAAACTAATATGGGTGTTTAATCATAAATGTTAAAGAGAGGAAAGATAAACAAGGGCAAAAATCTCATTAAATACATATGCAAACGTTTGAACAAGATCTAAAAATATATGGGCTTTATATTTTTGAATAGAGGGAGTACTAAACTACTACTCCCTTCTGTCCAGAAATATAAGATGCACGTGTTTTTCAAAATTTATTAGTCTAATAACATTTCGATTATGTCATACAAAAATTAATACTAATAAACACTACCGAAATCTACTAATTTGAAGTGTGCAAAAGACACACGGCGAAGGAGGAAAAGCCCTCGGCAAAGGGTTTGCCGAGTGCAACCCTCGGCAAAGAGGACACGGCGTACAGGCTGCCGGCAAAGTAAGGTTTGCCGAGTGTATTCCTTCGGGCACTTGGCAAAGAGTTTGCCGACGGTCAGACTGAGCACTCGGCACAAAAAATTGACTAAACGGCCATGACACCCGTTAGTAAGGTATGCCGAGTGTCGACACTCGGCAAACAAAAGGTTTGCCGAGTGCAGACACTCGGCAAAGCCGTCGGTTTTGCCGAGTGTCGACACTCGGCAAACAAGGTGATCAGGGCCCAAAAAAAGGGCCGCCGGCGGGGCACCGCTGTTGCCCGGAAGCTCATCACCACTACACACGCACACGTCGGCGGGGTACATCTATTGAGTCTATCCACGGGGGACCCACGGGTCGGTTTCAAATGAGGTGGGCGCCGTGTATAAGCGCCCGGTGACTGTGCAGAAGAGTTCAGCCCGGGACGCGCAGCTGGGTATATAAACCAGTCATCCGCGCGGTCGACGGGCGAGGTGGGACTAAACCAGACAAAGCTGTTTGCCGAGTGTCAAAAAACGGACACTCGGACACTCGGCAAACGCGCTGTTTGCCATGTGTCTCCGTGTTTGCCGAATGTCAGAAAAGAGACACTCGGCAAACACACAACTTTGCCGAGTGTTACACTCGACAAATTCCTTCCATATGACTTGCACAAATACAATACTTGTATACCTAATACATTTTTTATCTTATATACCTCAATACATTTTTTACATGTAATATACTACATATAAGTTGTTTTGTAGGAGTTTCCATAAATTTTGAATTGATTTAATATTTTCTAAAGTTTAAATGCCTAGAAATGCACTTAATGGCTTAAATATAGCAAACGTACCCGGAAAAATGCCAAATTTTGACATGTCACATGTAATGGTGTATGTTGACTGTGGAAAAGATTTCAAATCCAACCGACGAAGCAGCGGTCGCTTCGCATGCAAACTTGACCTGTTCCCTCTCGAAACCTAGTTTCTTCCTCGGAGATGGTCCCGTTTGTAAGCAGTCTACGTGACAACTTTTGTGAAACATTTTCAAATTTTTACCACAGCCTTCAGGGGTCATATCATGACACCATGCCAAGTTTCGTGATTTTTAGATTTCGTTTGAATTTTTGAGAATTAAAATGCCAATAACCACCATGTTGGTGCCCGAGTCTCGGCCACCTGGTGTCTGGGACTCCTCTTCTTTCCTTACATAAGGCCTAAACATACATTAAAGACCACCAATAAGATTTTTTTACCCATTTATAGCGATTATTTCATGTACCTACAGCTCAAATTTGAATTATATCCATTAAATGCCTAGAAATGTATTTAATCGCTTAAATATAGCAAACGGACCCTGGAAAATGCCAAATTTTGACATGATACATGTAATGGTGTATGTTGACTGTAGAAAAAGTTTCAAGGCCAACCGACGAATTTGCCTTCAAATCTGACCCGTTCCCTCTCGAAACCTAGATTCTTTCTTCATGTTCGGGGTCGAGTCTTGGCACCCTGATGTTTGGAATTCTTTTCCTTTTCTTGGATAAGACCTAAACATAGACTAAAGACCACAAATAGGATTTTTCAACCTAATTTTGCCAACTTTTTCATGCATTTGCAGTTCAAATTTGAATTATATTCATTAAATGCCTAGAAAAGGAAATAGAGAGGCGGAAAGAAAAGAGAAGGAAAAAGAAAAACAAATAATGTAGAAAAGAACAGAGCATAAAAGGAAAAAAGAAAATAAATAATGTACAAGAGAAAAGTTGGCAAAAGAAGGGAGAAAAAAAAGAAAAAAGAAAAAAGAAAAAAGATGTGTTTGTCTAGTGCCACACGGGAGGCACTCGGCAAACCTCATCTTTGCCGAGTGCTATGTGGACGGCACTCGGCACAGCACGTCTTTGCCGAGTGTCGACCCTTTGCCGAGTGTTTTTATTTTCGCACTCGGTTTCCTGACCTTTGCCGAGTGCCCGATGTTATGCGCTCGGCAAACCGGCCGGCACTCGGCAAACGTCGCGATTCCGGTAGTGAAAATACTTTTAAATACGAATCTAGCGATATCAAGTTTTAATCACATAATCTATATATTATTAAATTAATTATTGATAAAAAATAAAATTTTAAAAATACGTATGTCTTGTATTTCTAGACTGAGAAAATACTATCATTTTTAACCAAGCTACTGCCAGTCTACCGCCAGTTCACGGGCTAGGAAGGCCTCGCTGATGACTGCTGCTTACTCGATAGATGCCGATTTGCACAGTGATTACTCGATAGACTAGCGTTTAACAGCCCAACGAAGAACATATATATACCCATGGATTCCTATACCCATTAGAATTGTGGATTGTCAAACAAACTTGATACGAAATGCGGCACAGTTAAAAGAGTGGAAATGAATTTGGTCCAATGGCCGACGGTACTACTACGCGAATTGAAGCCCAAATTCGGGTGGTACGAGGCAATAAGGCCTGGATGCTCTAATATATTACTACCTGAAGCGAAAACCGTTGGGCCTTGAAAAGTGATGATCCAACACTGCAGAAGCCCAGATTGTAAGCGACCGAAGAGGTTTCGTATGTCTCGTAAGCTCCGTTATCTACGCAGAGAAATACAGCAAGTGTCATCGCCATTCTCTTCCTAACAGTATCAGCAGGTACACATCTCCAAAAAAAGGAAAAATATATATCGGCAAGTGCAGTAGTGTCCCAACTTATTGGAAGGGAGAAAAGTGTTAGCTACAGCCTAATCGATCGGTTCCCTTGTGTCGCAGTGCCAGTGTTGGTCCGCCTCCGCCGAGCCAGATTAGACGCCGGCTGGCGTGATGCATGCACGGAAGGAGCAACGCCTCTTGCCACAACGAACTGTCATATCTCCTACTCCATCTCAAGAATTTTCCGTTCGATGGTTACGTGGACTGTCGCATCGTCATGCGCTGTTCTATCTTCTCAGGAAGCTCAGGCAGTTCCAGGACCCATTTCGATCGAGTATAAGCGAGTGGCCACGACATGTTCGATGGCCGTGGCAACCGATCGAAAACAGAGTAGATTTTGCCGAACCAGCTCTCTTAGACCAATGAAGTTGCTTTGATTCTGATCATGGACGAGTGGAACTTTTTCCCGAAGCCATCAAAACGACCAATTTTTCGCCACGTCGCGACCTGCAGCACCCAGTGATGGACACCGTACTTTGTTCTGAACGGCCGTGGACCAGTTCAACCTACGGCACATTTTTTGGCCTCCCGGGTTCCGGCAGTGTCACCTATTGGTAGATTGGCAGAAGAAAATAAGACTAATCGGGAAAAAGAAATGGTACTTATTACTAGCACAGAATAAAATGAGGCAAAAAATATTCACCGGCGACGCGGAGGCGAGCCGAGTCCACTGCCGCGGCCGTCCTGCCGCAAACACCCAAAAAAAGAACGATTCCTCCGCGTCCGACACCGCACCCGGAACCAAAACCAAACGCTCTGAAAACCCCCCGAAACCCATGCCAACCGGCCGTAAAAAATCCCCCTCCGTTTTGTAAAACCCACACGCCTGATTGACTTTTCCCTCCTGGTTTGCATCCCCGAGCTCACACACCCCACTCCGTACTCCCTCTCGTCTGCCTCATGTTGAACCATCCCCATTCCCATTCCCGTTCCCGTCCCCATTCCGGTCCCGGTGCCCTTTCCCCCCTCCTCCGCGTCCTCTCCCACGCCGTCTCCGAGTGCTCGCCCACTCCGCTCCCCTCGGAGCACCGGGCCCGTGGGACGGCCCGGCCGCGGATGGACGCGCCTTCGTCTTCCGGCCGGCCTACTACGCCTCGGCGGCAGCTGCAGGGCCCTCGCCCCCCGCGGCTCAACGTGCGGCCCGAGTCTCACGCCATCAAGAAGCCTTCCGGGGCACCGGCGCAGGCTCAGCCACAGGGGCAGGGCCGGAGGGAGCAGCAGCAGCACGGGCAGCAGCCGCCGCGGGCGCCGGTGATCATCTACGACGCGTCGCCCAAGATCATCCACACCAAGCCCAGCGAGTTCATGGCGCTCGTACAGCGGCTCACCGGCCCGGGCTCTGGCCTGCCCCCCTCCGAGTCCCAGGCCCAGGACTACCAGATGGATGAGCCCGTGCTGGGCCAGTCGTTCCTGCCGCCGGAGCTGCTGCTGTCACCGTCCGCCGCGATGTCCCCGGCGGCGAGGCTGGCTACCATCGAGAGGTCCGTCCGGCCGATGCCCTCGCCGACGCCGGAGTACGTGGACTTCCCGAACGACAGATTCGACGACGGCGGCCTCGCGGCGGTTCTCGGCTCGGTCCGGCCCGGCATCCTGTCCCCTTTGCCATCGTCGCTGCCGCCGGCCGTGGCCTCCGGGCAGTTCTCCCCGCTGCCATTCGATCCGAGCTGCATCAGCTGGCTGAACGAGCTGAGCCCCATCCTCCGAGCCGCCTCCACCGGGGCCGCCTCGTCCGGCAGTGGCAGCGGGGGCGGCACGAGCAACGGCGGCGCCTCCCGGCCAACACCATCCTACTACTGCGACCCCTTCGTCCCGAGCCCTCGCAACCTCCTCTCCACACCGACGGTGCCCTCGCCGGCGACCTTCGCGGAGCTAATGAGCGACCTGCCGGATCTTTAGCTTGCCGCGTCCGTCCAAGACAGCACCAGGAGGGGCCGGAATTTTCTCCTATTTTTCTTTGGATGTTTTTCTGGGTAGGCGCGCGCAACACATTGTGGCGGGGCCCAATACTGATGACAATCTGATTAGTGATAATTTTATCCTTTGGTTTTGTCAATTGTACCTGGGCAACCACTAGTCCACTAGGCAACGAGAGAGTAAAGGAGAAGAAAAGAATGGAGAAAGCAATAGCAAAGTCAGCAGCAGTAGTAGATGACTAGAAGAAGCCGGCCGACCCAGCATCTTGTTTAGTAGTTTTCCTTTTACTTCTTTTTCGTTGGGTTTACATCCCTTGTGTAAGCTGAGGAAGTGATTGTTTATTTGATGGATCATTTGTTAATTCTTTGTTATACAACTACACTAGTGCTGTGTGCTTGATTAGGTCATGCTGACTTTTGTATTACGCACATACAACAAAATGAACTCACACGTAGGCTTCGTCCCGCCGCTCACACGTGCTCTGGGAAAGATTCGGTTATATTTACAGAGGGGAAAACTGGGAAAGCGTCTCCCTGCACACATGACTTCCCATGTGGAACTCTCCTACTGGAGTGTACCGCACCCTCGAGTCTCGGAACTGTCCTATCCAATCGGTTTGGTTTGTTATATTCGGGCCAACATCGAGCTTGATTCGACGAAATTTTTTTATAAATATTATTTTTAAAACCATAATTTCGAGATTTATACCTGTGGTGTCGGAAATTTCAAAACTATAACCCTGTCGTCCGACCGTTGGACGACAGGGGGCTTATCGGTCGACCGTCGGACGACAAGCCCCAGTCATCCGACCGTCGGACGACAGCGCACCGAAAGTTCACGGGAAACAGCGACAAGACAGACAAGACGCCGAACAAGACGCCTGTCGTCCGACCGCCCCTATCGTCCAACGGTCGGACGACAGGGCATTTATTCCGCCCGCCCGTGCTTCCTTCTCGGCTTTACATCGCCTCAGCGCCCGTTCCCATTCTCCATCACCCGAGCACGAGCTCAGAAGAGAAAGAAGAGAGGAGAGGAAGGAGAGAAAGAAGAGAGGAGAGGAGGAAGGAGAGGAAGAAGGAGAGGAGAGGAAGAAGGAGGGAAAGAAGATAGGAGAGGAAGAAGGAGAAGAAGAAAAGAGAGAAGAGGAGGTGAGTTCGGGGGGAGTAAAGTGAGAGACCGAGCTCCGCATCTACGGTAAAAAATTTTTGTAGATTTTATTAGTTACGTATTAGTTTGTATTTTGTTAATTTAGTACGTATTAGTTCGTAATTACACATATTATTTATGTTGTTTAGTACGAATTAGTTCGTATTTTAGTAATGTAAGAAAGTTAGTACAAGTATTATAGGTTATGTATGCAAATATAGATTATGTAAGTTAAATCTCGTAGTTTAGTTAGGTCTATAATTGATTAGACGGCGGGAAAAATTATGGTTAAATTAGGTCAAACTAATTAGTTATACTATTAGAAACGTAGAATATTAGTATGTAGTTAGGTTAATTATTACTTGTTCGTGTTGACCATTACATTCGATCGTGCTAAAAGTTCTATCCCGATTTATCGGTCGATCGTACTCGACCTATATTTAGCACGAAAGAATTTAGCGGTCGCGCGACATAATAGAACTACATGTTTTACTTAGTACGTGATGAAGATATCAATTTATCTTACGGCAGATATGTCGTAGTTAGTAAACATGACGGTTTACTATGGTCCTAGGGTTGTTCGATCAAATCAGAGTGGGGTTGATCTGAGTGAATTCAGCCATGTTGATTTGCCTATTTTCGATCCGGAAAGACTGAACTTCAAGGAAGCCAATTATTGGCTTACACGTACCTTCTCGATGGATCCTGCACTGTATGCTATGACTATTCAGGCAGTATTTACCAAGTCTTGCACTGATATTAAATGGGACTTGTTGCCGATCGATCGAGAGTACTAGAGACTGGAGATCGTGGATGCGGGTTTGCAATGTTAGAAAAAGTCCTTCGGCCGCACTAGTGCAAGCCATCCTGAAGGGTGCCGGGTCAGAAGGTGGTGGGTATGAAGCGGAGCAGAACAATCCAGAACCACAGGTGGACGAGGTAGTTCACTCCGCTTGGCAAGTTGGGCAAGCTGGGCAGAGCAGTAAACCGGCAGAAATAGGTCCCACGGGGCAGGCGGATGAAGAAGAGGATTTCAAGTCCATGCAAGAGGTAATGGAACAGGAAGATGAAGATGGATTGGCTGAAGATGTTGACGAAGATAGCGGTGACGAAGATAACATTCATGCATCCCTGATTCCGACTGCATAGAATCAGGAACTTCTTGGTGGCATGACTGTGAATGATGGCCATGATTCTGGTTGGGAATATAACAAGAACCAGATCCAAATTGGTTCGATGTATGCTACCAAGAAAGACTTGAAGCATGCCGTCACGCAATGGGCCATGTCCACGCAAAGGATTTTCAGGACTGACATATCTTCCCCAAATAATTTAACCTTAACATGTACGACTAATGGCTGTGAAAGCAAGGTGCACGCCCATGTACCCAAGTATGAAGTAAATTGGGTCATGACCAACGTCGTGCCGCACACTTGCGTCAGAAGCAATGTCCTAGCACGCCACCCCAATCTGACATCCACTCTCATCGCAGAACTGATGTATAGCGAGATAGTGGAGAAGAAAGACATGGAAGCAAAGCACATACAAGTTGCAGTAAAGAATAGGTACAAGTACGATATCACATACGGGCAGGCTTGGAGGGCTAAGCAGAAGACCATGGAGATGCGCTTCGGCACTTTCTATGACTCGTACGACAACCTGCCCCGTCTGCTTTATACACTTCTCCTCCGGAACCCAGGGACACATGTTGACATACAGCACTCGGTGAACCCCCACTTTCCAGGCTATAAAGTGCTGAACCGAGCTTTCTTCTCTTTCGGTGCATGCATTGAAGCTTTCAGGCATTGTCGTCCAGTGCTGTGCGTGGATGGGACATTTCTGACAGGCAAGTACAAGGGGCAGATCCTGACGGCGATTGGTATGGACGGCAACAATCAGATCCTCCCATTGGCGATGGTGTTCGTTGAGGGTGAGAACTTCTTGAGCTGGTTATGGTTCTTCAGGCAGCTTAAACATGGAGTAGTGAAAAATTGGGAGAATGTATGTGTTATTCACGACAGGCACCCTGGCATACTGAAAGCCGTGAAGACACTCCAGGAACCAACGGCTGATGAAGATCAATCTTGGCCGGACCTGCAAAGCCGTTGGTGCATGCGCCATCTTGGGGCTAATTTTTTTAGCCAGTTTAGGAACAAGTGCCTGATGAATCTGTTTAAGAGGTTGTGCAAGCAGAACAGGGAAAAGAAGTACAAAACTTTGTGGCGGAAGCTCGATGATTTTACTAAGAGCGAGATCATTGATCGCAAGAAAAAAAATGTGGTACTTAGCCCAGAAGAAGAGCCACGAGAGCTTTCTGCTATTCCAGCAATTGACCCTCCTGGTACGAGGAGGAGGAACGCGAAACAAATAAAGAATTTCTCTCAGTGGATAGAGAAAGAGCCGCCTGAGAAGTGGTCTTTGCTTCATGACACTCATGGCGCTAGGTACGGCATCATGACGACCAACCTTGCGGAGGTGTACAATTTTGTGCTTAGAGGGCAGCGGGGTTTACCTCTAACTGCTATCGTGGAGGGTGCGGTGCATGGCACCGTGAGATACTTTCAAGAGAGCTACAGAAATGCTGCACTGCATATGAACAATTTTCCTGCGACCCCGTACTGTGTGAAGGTCATGAAGTACATGGAGGATAAGATTCAAAAGGGATTAGGGCACACAGTCTACAGCATTGGGAATCTAGAAAGGAGGTACGAGATACGTTTGAGGGATAAATCTGGTTTTGGAGCTACGAACGAGACGAAGACGCATGAGGTTATAATTGAAACGGAAGCCACGCCCACTTGCAAGTGCACATGCAACAAACCGAAGCTGCTACACCTGCCTTGCTCTCATGTGCTGGCTGCATGTGGCCAAATAGGGATGGAGTCAATCTCGTTCGTGTCACCGTACTATCTGAAGTAGTCTGTGCTCCATACTTGGAGGGGCGAGATAAGTGGATTCCGTGCGGTTGGCAACTTCAACAACGTAGATGAGGCTCAAAGGGAATACATTCCAGATTTAAGACTACTCTGGGTAAGATGAGGTCGACGGCAGGTTCGTCGTATTCGTAACGACATGGACCAATCGGAGGCTGGTGGTCCAACTAGCACATCGGCGCCTGAAAGCGCAGCAGGAGAACGTTGAAATACTATTTAAGAACTTATACTTTGAACTTAGTTTGTTCCGCATAAGTTTGTATTTCCTGTAAGTTTGTAATTCCTGTAAGAATGCTTAAGTTTGTAAGTTCGTAATTCCTGTAAGAATGCTTAAGTTCGTAAGTTTGTAATTCACATAAGTTTTCATAACATGGTATCCGTTCGTGTGATTCCATAAGTTTATATTCGTATAATTACATAAGTTTATATTTGTACGAATCCATCATTACTGCATGTATGGCCACGTATCGTCTTCTGGACCCTACGGTTGACATACGACACCGGGGGAGGCTACTGGAGGAGGGCGAAAAGCTCCCCGTGCTCATCACTCGCACACCTCAGGAGGATTGGATGATACACCCAGACTGGGTTGACAGGTGGGTCTCATAATTACGTACATTGTTTGAACTAATCTTTATTATATAACTTGACGCTAATTTTGTTGTTCCGTACTTGTTTCACAGGTTGGTTTGGGCGGGTCTCCTACCCCTGGCACGGATGGTTGAGGCTACTGCGGCAGAGTGGCGGCTCATGCCGCGAGATGACGATGATGAGGAGCCACGAGAGCAGTACAATGAGCAGTCCCGTCGTTTTTGTTACGACCGGTCACTGATCAGCTGCTTAGTGGACCGTTGAAGGCCTGAGACCCACACATTACACTTTCCTTGGGGAGAGATGGCACCTACTCTCCAGGACGTCTCGTTCTTGCTGGGCCTACCATTGGCTGGAGCCGCAGTTGGTCCGTTAGAGCCTCCAGTAGGCTGGCATGAGGACATAGTGTTCTGTTTCGCAGGTGTTTCTCAGGGGGTCGGGGAGTTGGTCCGAGATGGAAACGGGCCTAAGTGGCGGTGGTTGCGCAACTTTCAGGTAGCTCCGCTTGCCTTTATTATTCATTGCAAACGTACTTTTCAAAATTTTATTACCTTTCTGATGTCATTTTTTCCATGTAGATCGGCGCGCTAGGTTATCCTGGTGTCGCGCTTACGGAGCAGCAGGTTGACCGTTGTCTGGAGGCGTACATCCTGTGGCTCTTCGACAAGGTGATGTTCACGTCCAATCATGTGAACACTGTGGACGCTCGCTACATCTGAATAGCGCGTGAGATCGCGGATGCACGTTGCCGCGAGGACATAGTTCAGAGGAGTTGGGGTTCAGCCGTCTTGGCCGCCACTTTGAGAGCCATGTGCAATGCTTGCAGCAGGCGCGCCGAGAATTCGGCGGTACTAGGTTGCCCACTTTTGTTGCAGCTCTGGTCGTACGAGCGATTCCCGATCGGACGGCCAGACGTGCAGTTCGACGTACCGTACGTCGGTAGGGAGTACCACGGGGATCTCATCGACATGCCTACTTTTGGGACACTCTGGACACGGAGACGGGTTAGTTTTATACTAAATATGGTTTCTTACAAAAATACTAATTTTTTTTCCTTCTTATTAATTATTTTCATTCCCAACAGGTACGATATGCTAGCGAACAGGTCAGGAACTGCCACCCAGCCTTCACATCGCAGTTCGATACGTTGCACCCTAGTCAGGTGATCTGGGAGCCGTACAGTGCCGAGGCGTTGACGCGACGAGCGCCTGGTGAGATTTCAGCCTTGTGTACCAAAGACCTCGACTACTGGATGACGAAGGCTACCGTAGTGTTCGACGTCACTGTGGAGGTAACCGCTGTGCACCGAGTGATGTGGCAATTCGGTAAACGCCAGTTGTATCCTCCCCCAGCACCGCCCACGCTTCAACCTCACATCCACAAGTAAGAGCATACATACAAGGTTTTATTGTCGGATAATAGTATTGTGATATGTTTTGCTCACTTGGTACGAATGATCACGAAATGTAGGTACAGCCGCAAGGGTGGAAACAAGACGGCAACAACTTGGGCACGAAACCTTGCGCCGTTTGTCAAACGGTAGATGACGACAAGCGCAGATCTCTGGCACGAGGACACGGCCTTCGCCCCAGCCGAGTACGATGCGTACCTCCAATGGTACCGCTCCAGTACGAGGTTATTCTACGTACCGCGTGCCGACCCAGATGAGATGCAGCAGGGCCGCACGTCGGATTACTACCCGGCTGCTTCTGTTGTTGGCGTCAGGCACCACGCGGTAAGTGCCACGATTTTATTTGTTTTGTATGTAATATCAAAAACATGAGTACGGAGCAACTAATAATTCATTTCATATTTGTAGGCGCAAATGACGCTTGAGGCTCAGGAGGAGGTTGCCGCACTTATTAACCGACTTGACATGGGGATTCAGATGAGTTCATCCGATCATCGATCCGCGTGGGAGCGTCTCAATGGCAAGCTCCGGAAGATCTTCGAGACTTTGACCTGCGCGCGCGCTTCAGATGTCGTGGCTGGACGGTCTAGTCGTCATGCGCACCGTCCCCCACGGCACTCCTCGTCGTCGTGGCAACAACAGTCACACCCACCTCCTCCTCACCCGACGCAGGCGGGTGGTTCGTCGTGGCATCAGCAGCCACAGTCGACACCCCAGACAACGCCACCTCTCCCGACGCAGGCGGTGGCTCGTCGTGGCATCACCAGTCACAATCCACACCCCTGACAGCGCCACCTCTCCTGATGCATGCGGGTGGCTCGTCGTGGCATCACCAGCCACAGTCCACACCCCTAACAGCGCCACCTCTCCCGACGCATGCGGGTGGCTCGTCGTGGCATCAGCAGCCACAGTGGACCGCGCAGCCAGCACCACCTTTCCCGACGCAGGCGGGTGGCTCGTACTGGTACAATCCGCAGTCTGTGATGGTCCACACTACAGGTAAAGCCGTATTGCTAACATGGTCTTAGTATTTTCTTACATTATATTACTAAATATAATTGTTTACTATAGGTGACACAGTTCCCGTTTTGGCGTTTGCGGGTTCACCAGATACTGTTAACTACGGCGACATGTGGAGCCAAGCGGACGCTTCAGGAGTTGTTCCTCACTTCCCAGGATTTCAGACTCCACCGCCACCACCCACGCAGGTCACGCAGTCGCCGCCTCGTCAGCCGGATGAGCCGATTTACGGCAGGGGTCACCGTCAGCCACAGCCAGTACAGCCCTTGACACTGTCCGGCCCTCGCAAGAGACCACGTCCTCGTACTCGTAGAGCTGCCGCACCCGCCGCACCACAAGGAGGCCCAGGAGGACCTGACCAGGGAGACAAGCAGGACTAGTTTTTTTTTAGCTGTAGACTCGCACCATTTTCTTTTGCATTTTGACTATCTTTAGTTGTACTGAATTGCATGAAACACTTTGTTTATTTCTTCGAAATCTAGAGTTCAAAACATCGTCAGCACTACACATGGCGTGAAAACACGGTACGATAACATTTGCATACAGCCGAACAACCTAATAGAACATTGAAATAACTACTCAGAGCCTTTCGGATATTTTTCCATCCTCATACGACGAGCGTGAGCTTCCTCTCCTTCTTCCTTCGCGCGACGCGCCATCTCGCGCTTCCTCGCCCTTTCGGCCTCACGTGCCTCCGCAGCCCGACGTTCTGCCTCCTCCTTTTCTTTGCTTGCGTCTCCTGCCAACGCTTTCTCTTCTTCTCCTCCTCTTCCTCGTGCATGTGTTGCAGAAGCCGAGCTCGACTACAGTCAACCTTCCACATGAGTTCTTCCTCAACCTCTTTCGATTGGGTAACGTCCAGCCACTGTATGTAGTCACATATAGTAGGTGGAGACTGCAAGCAAACGACTGTTACCATAGTATTGCATCGAGTTACAAATGCGGCTATGTACGAGTTTTACCCTTTCACGACGTCTGAACATGCCAAACTTCGGTGGCTCTTCGTCGTAGTTAGCACACATGAAGAATCTTCTTCCGTACGTGTACGAGAACTCTTGCGACTTCATCAGTCTGCACGGATCTTGGCACCAGTAAAGGGGAACTTCGACACCTGTGGGCATGTCAGCACACATCTTCTGCTTCGGCATCTTGTCAGCACCAGATGAAGTCATTCCTACCATTTTGTAATACGGCATAGTTACTATTTCTAGGAAACTAAACAAAAAATAACGCAACTATTTACCTCACATGCGCCACACTGCCGAGATCCCTCTTCCGCTTGACCTCCCGAACTGTCCCCTCTCTCCCGCTTACCACTTCCGAGAGCTTCTTTCTTCTCACCTACCTCCCGAACCCTAACCCCTCTCCTCTGCTTTGATTTCTGAATTTTTCGTGGATGGGTGGGAGACAGAGATATGTGAGAGGTGAATAAATAGGAGACGCTGCAGTTGGGAGCTATACTAGACGCAACGTAAAGGCCAGAGGGGACGGACGGGACTTGGCAGCGCTGTACTGGATGCGACGTAAAGGCCAGAGGGTACGGACCGGACTTGGCACTGCTAGGCGAGCAAAGCAACCCCTGTCGTCCCACGGTCGGACGACTAGGGCACCTGTCGTTGCACCGTCGGACGACTAGGGACTTGTCGTCCCACCGGCGGACGACAGTGGCGACAGGGCCCCGCTGGCACTTTCGGTGCTCAGTCGTTGCCCCGGTGGACGACGGGCACTTGTCGTTGGACGGTCGTGCGACGAGCCCCTTGTCGGCCAACGGTGGGCCGACAGGGTATTACTTTTGAAATTTCGAAAATCAGAGGTATATATCTCGAATTTTTTATTTTAAAAATAATATTTATAAAAAAGACCCTTGATTCGACCATACCCGTTTGAGGTTGTCTGGTTATAGTATAATCTAGCTCACTTCTACTACACGTACTATCATTTTTACGAATTTTTTTTATCACATACGTCTCAACTTGTGGACCAGCACACATAAAACAAGCAACCTCTCTAGTCGTAATTATATTGTACGAAATTAATCATATGCATAACACTTTTGTATCGAGCTACAATTCCGAGATCTCCCTCTGACGTCTCCTCTTCCTCTTCCTTTCCCCTCCGACGACAATTGGCTTTGCCAGCAAGAGGGGATGGGGATGAGGCTCGACCCACCTCTCTACCATATAAGTCCATTGTTTCACATAGAGATGGCCCATGTGACGACATATAAAGCTCCGGATATGTGCTCTGGTTCCTTCTTGATTCATTCTCTACTGGTACTGGCCTTAGATCATGATGGCAATGGCAGCGGCACTATGAAGAGTGAGCGGTGCAGACTTATGCTAGTTATGAGTTCTTCAGTCCCATGGTGATAATTTGGCTTTGTGCCTACATTGCTCTCCTTACTATCTCCTGCTTTTCCTCTAAAAAATGCATACTTCCATTTCATCCCACAAAATTCTTGAGCGTCATCTACATGTAGCCAAGTTGGAGTTGAGTCAATCGTCGTTGGTGGTGAGGTACTCGTAGATCTAGGCTTGCCAACAGCTTGTGCGTAAGCTTTCTTCTCATCTCGTCGCTTCAGGGTCAAGCTCGACGCATGAACTCCCTCAAGATCCATGGCATTAGCGTCCTTACTCCTTTCCTCATGCTCCGTGTTGTGCCCACAAGGAGGCAATTCAAAGCCGAAGCAAGTCGCCACCATGCTCTCCTATATCCGGTGATCGCTCGCTCACGTGAAGTAGACGGTGCCAAACTCTGGCCATCGTTCGTGGATTCCAACGAGTGCTGCTACGACAAAGCTCAGATCTTCATCCTCTATAGTCTATACGCGTGTACAGTGCGTGTTGACACGTGTTGGCAACTGTAATTGTCAAGGTACAACTGAGCATTTCGAGTTGATTTCCTTTTTGCGTATTAAATTAAATGTTGCTATCTAGCTTCTTTAATTTTAGCACATAAATCTTCTCCTCGCTCTTTTTTCTCTACATCAATAAATATCTTATGTTATATCATAAATGCAAGACTTATGTTATCCAAATAAATATTTTATGTTGCACGACAAATGTAAGACTTTACGTTACCCAATTGTACATGTCTGTATCTCTTTCTCCAATTGTACATGCCTGCACCTCTAGGTATTTTTGCTGTATTGGCCGATTTTGTAGAGCCAAGGTCAGTGTAAGTTGTTAGCTGTGAACCTGCAATGGACACAAATACTATGAAATAGCCACCTGGTGGATAAGGGTTGGTACATTTAAAGTGCAATGGTTGCAGCATTTAATCTCCGCAACGTGGAGTGCTTGTGTTGTGTCTGTCGTGCTGTTCCCAAGTCTCAACTAAACATGAAATTATCAGCCACAACTTGCAGAAGACCACACAGCTACTACACTGCCTGCATATGCGTCACTCACCGTTGGCCATTGTGGCGTACGCGTGGGGCTTGCCAACAGCATCTTGTCAACATCCTGATGAATTATGACGTCAGAAGCTTGCAAGTCTAAAATAGCCGGAGCTTAAGGTGTGTTTGCCAGCCTATATCATTTAGTATGCATATATTTATTAAAACATGCTGCGTCTAGATTAGTCTTTGTTTAATTTCTTGTATCTGTAAAACATGTTGATTCTAGACAGGTTAAGTGGATGCAGTTAGGCTCTGTTTGGTTATATGTGTTTATTGAGACATGCCGAGCTGAGATGATGTTTGATTATCTGTATCATTTGAGATATGATACGTTGAAGTCAGTCAGAGTATGTTTGGTCGGCTACATTTGAACTAGATTTAGTTATCTCCTCTATACGGTGATGAGAATACCACTATAGTATCAGACGAAAACATTAATGAATTTGGGCATAATTTTTGCAGTTTATATGTGTAATTAACATTTTCTATGAAATAGAAATTACATTAAGCATTCTACGACTCTTGTCGGCGTCCAATTGCTTCTATCACACAAAGCTAAGCGCAAATTCTTTTATGCAATAGAAATAGTGTACACTGGGACACTAGTCACAACTTTGTAAAGAAAACTCGAAGGGCCAATTATTTGTTCTTGTCAGATTGCAAATAATTTGCAACCACCACATACAAAGCAACAATTACTCACAAAATATAATTTGGCATGCACTGCCAGATCACTGCCGTGAACCCAACAATTACAAACAGAACTTACGGAATTGGAAATTCATATGTAAAATCTAAGAGCCTGCTTTACAGTTGTTATAGAACTGCATCAGATTTTCCCTAGAAAAGCAGCATGAGATGAACCTTCATTAATCAACGGACAATTTGAAACATAGCTTTGAGACTCTTGCAAACTCTAAACGAAGCCATTTTGAGATGAAATGTAAAACTTTTGTACAAAGCTCTCATAAGAATCACCTCCATCAGAGCTTCAAGGTATCAGAGCTTCCATGTACATCTCATCCTTGCCATCAGTGTTTGGATACCAAGGCTGAGCAAAGAATAGAAAAAGAATTATCACAAATCCAGCCAATAGAAACAAGGCAAATCCAAAATGGTAAACTCTTCCCATTGGTATGTTGATGAGAGAAATTCCATCCTCCTAGCATTCAGCCATTCATCCTCGTATCATTTCATCCAACCCTCCAGTTCTTCCTATAAAATCCTCCAACCAACTAAGGTTTCATCTTTCTCCATCACCGTTCCCCCGCTGTCCTCCGCGCCACCCACGCGACCGACGCCACGCCTATCATCCTCTGCACCGTCCATGCGACCAGCGTTGCACCCCCGCCATCCTCCGCGCCGTTCATGCGATTGGCGCAGCGTCCCCGCCATCCTCCACGTTGACCACACGAATGTCCTCCAGTCACCAGCCTTTGGGAGAGCCAGTCCTCCTCCCACCCCGCCGGTGAGCACGCCTACCTTGATGTCCTCCTCCCCACCATTCTTGCCGCCGCTGCCACGACCTCGGAGAAGGCTCCGCCGAAAAAGATCGCCAGATTTAGGACACGCACCCACTCCTGCTCCCGTGTAGGAGAGATCTAGGTTCGATCTATGGCGGCACTTGCGCACCTCTTCTCCCTTGTTGTCGTCGTGGCCTCCTCTCTTGCCATGGGGGTCGACGGTGTCACACCCTGATTTTTCGAAGCCTGGAAATTAGGGCCAACAAAAACATTTTGTGCTGACGATAATATTCTCTAAAGTAAACCCTAATTAAAACCTTGTCGTCTCTGTCGTAATATCTTTATCGCCAGGTATAACTACCCGGTGGTATTTTTCTCCGCTCGGTAAATGCATTCAAACCACCATCACCTTGATCTTTTCGCCAATTCAACCTTGCATCCCTCGATACAAGGCAGTTCCCCACCTATCTTTTCCCTGCCAAACTCCTTGCGTGTCCAGACATACAATCCTAAAATCCCTCACATGCGTATACCTACATCTGTATGTGCGAATGTCGTCTACCATTCGACGTCTCTATGTATATGCGCATGCCACCCTAAGTGTGTGTGTGTGTATATATATATATATATTCCAAAGCACCCTGCCACCTTTCTATCTCCTAGAGGATGTCCCGGTATACCTCTCCAATATTTTGGCAGCCTTCTCTCAGTTAGCTAGATGGTCAATTCCGAACGCTCGGCTCTTCTATTCTGGCCTGGGCAATGTAACCCGGAGTATATTTCCGAATCGAAATGTCTGGGGGAAAACATTCTTTTGATTTGGAGTCAGGCATGCCATTTAGAACAAATCTTCCACGTGTAGTAGCTAGAACCATCAAACTCGCATGCGTATATGTCCATTAGTTCTCTCCATCTGCTATTCATCCCTGCACGTGATTATTTTCCAACCTAGACAAAAAAAATACATATGCGCCCGTGCATGCTGCTTGTAGGTGCATATGTGTAAAAAGGCAAATCCTATTTTCCCTCAAGAATTCATCCTTGGCACGCCCCACCACTGCATCAAATCTGAGAAGAATTAAATCCTAGCAGTCAGGCTCAATAGTAATATATCTCTGCCATACCATGAGCCAGCAGGGTTTTTCTTGCTAATGCATCGGTCAGTGCCCAACTTTCCTTATCCCTCCGTGCTGTCGTCCTCCCTGTTCTTTACATCTTGGCTGATTCCTTCGCTGATCTGACCAGCCAAGCATAGCAACCAGCTCCTCTTTCCCCTCCCTATCACTGCTACACAGGCCACCTCACCTCGAACGTTGAGCAAACTCCTTGTACCCTTTTGCTCGGCTGTGCCACGCCACCTCCTATGTGCTAGAATTCGGTGCCAAATTCTTGCTGTTGCAATAGCAGCTGAACCACCTCCTCCTTTACTCCATCTATACCAGAGTTGCTCAATTTATTTACTCGCACCGAGCGCACCTGGTTCTCCTCTAGTCTTCTCCATCCACTGCTCCTTATCGCCGCACTAACCGTGCACTTTTCCCCCTAGCAGGAATAGGTGTCCAATCCCATGCGCAGCTACAGATGATAGTGCCAACTTCTCTCTGAACATTTACAGCAGCATCTAACTACTCATTCCCCATCTACCCGAGCTGCTATTCACTAATTTTCCAAACCGAGCTGCTCGCTGCCTCTGCCCAAGAGCTCCTTCTCCTCCTTAACTTCTCCTCACATTGAGTGAAAAGAGCAGCCCGAGCACTCGTGGTCATTTCTTCTCGAGCTCCTCTTCTCCCCTAGATCTTTTTCACCTCTGCCATTACAGCATCAGCTGAGAACTCGTCATTCTACCATTACCCCTCTACATCACTCCAGCAAGCAACCTCTCTCACTCTCTTCTTCCCAAGCAACCGAGAGCTGCCCTCTTTCGGTTCCCTTGAAGACTTCACGAGCTAGCACAAGCCCTTCCCATTCTTCTCCACCTACAGAGCTCATTCCTCCCTTCCGCTGGAATCCACCGCCACTTCGAGCTGCAGGCGAGGTGCTTCCATCACCAGCACAACCGAGTTGGCCATTTCCCCAGTCCGGTCGCAAGTCCCAGTACCCGAGCTCCGCCAACCGGCACAACTAAGCTCGAGCTCCTTCTCCTTCTCTTTCCCTTTTACTGCACCCTCTAGCTCCAAGTCTCCCATCTGCCTCCTCTCCGCGAGCTCCCTCTCACCTCCTCCTCCTTGCTTGAGGTTCCTGTGGCGTACCCGGTTTTAAGGCCAGATACTCCCTTGTGATTATTGTACCGGTCCCTGGATCAGTAGCTGGTACACACAAGTTAACATGTATATCATTGTCATACATACGTATATCAATATACACTATGTAAATAGACCGTCAAGATCGATTGTCTGATACCTATAGCCCAACGGCTATAAACTTGCAGCGGAAAAACAAGCGATGATGTGGCCCATCAATATGCCATACCCGACAGGCAACTGACTGAGGTTACGCCCTAGCTTTCGCGATCAAAGTCGTATCCTCGGAATTGGCGTCTCTATCATCTGGCCAAAACAACAAGCCAGGTGAGTACATGGAATGTACTCGCAAGCTATTACCACAGGGGAATATTACGACAATATTTCATGCAAGGTGTATTTTAAAGGAGTAGCTCTATCTAAGTTGCATGTGGCGCGGAAATATAAGTTTTCAATTTAAATACGAGATTAGTAGATTCCAAAGCAGTTTTAAAAACTAGAATAATTCAAGTAACAAAACATCACTCGAGGTAGACTCCGCTACCTCCTTTTCTCATCTCGGAGTGATAGCTCCGTCTATCACTGCTTAATTCATGGCTCCAGCCCGTACTACCCCGGGTAGTACGGCTGGCCTCTTCCTCCGGCAATTCCTTGCTACCAGCCATGTAGCGTAAATTGCTCTCTGTGGACACGTCATGCTCACGTCCTTAGTTCCTTTCTCAGGTTTTCACAAACAAAACTCAGTCTAACCAATGTGTGGCCTTACCAGTTCATGTCTATAACCGAGGACGCGGCTATTCGAATAGTTTTTAACACTCTGCAGAGGTTGTACGGCTTTACTCACAAGATGTAAGTCACCCTGGGTATACTTTACGACGTATACTGACAGGGGTATTACAACGAGACTTTTCGCCCATTTCCATACTAGAACTGGACCCGCTAGATAGGTAACCCAACTTTTACGTCCCAGACCAAAAATGGGACTCTCCACCTTTGTGTCGAACAACTCCCTACGTCCCAGACGGTGGAGGCTCTTTAGAGATCGCAATCCATCTAGTCACTATACTTCCTACTGCCCACGGGTCCAGATTCCAATATTTGACGGGATACTAAGCCAAGTCCTTCCCATAAAGGACATGTGGACGTACGGTGTGGAACTGGTTTAGCGGCACTTAGGCTCGGTCCTTGATTGATTCGAGCAAGACTCCATATTCGTCCTCGACGACCACGCTACCTCCTGGTACTCTACAGCCCCGGGCTGCCCTTACCATTCTCATCCGAATCAAAATCCTCCTTCATTTTATTGGGGTTTTGGCAAACATTTCTTTTGAAACAGTCACCTCGGAAAGCACATGCTATCCGAGGGTTTTATTCCCATGTTCCAAGGAGTTCGTCTAAACCGAACAAAAACTTAGTTTTTATCTATAGCAGGTCTAAGCATGGCTAATGCCTATATCCTTACTATTTATCCACATAGCATGCAAGTTTTACAAACAAAATAATTAATTTCACACATATGGGATTCAACATGATCAAGGTGGGAATGCTTGCCTGGTGTTACTGACGAGGTCTCGGTCCGAAAATCTTGATATGGCAATGGTCCCGGATCCTTCGCGCGATATCTCGTATCGTCGTATCTACACGTCGGAAAGCATTGAATAAACCACGATGCGAGGAAGAACCAAATAAGAATCACACATACACTCGGCGAGCTTGAGAACTACGCGGGGAGGACCTAGGTGCTCATTAGGGTTTGCGAAAAGGCGAGAAGGACTTAGCTTCATATGAAATAAGGATTTCTCTCATAGAGCTGAAAACCCTAGCTTTTCTGTTTATTGGTATATTAGTATCTTAGGGTGTTTTGGTTCTCGTGTTTTAGCTGAGCCCAGAGGGTAACTATGGTCGTTAAGTTATTTAAAAAATAATAATTTATTAACAGGGCTTTCGAGGTAATGCTCTAAGATATAACCATTTGAGGGATATGGGCCTTCTAGGGTTTCATCCCCTTTTATGGAATTATTGAGTAAAAGATTTAAATTTCAAGGATTTACTAGAGTCACAGTGTCCCATCTGATTTTGGATGTTGTTAGGAAAATAATCATGCCCTTGGGAACCATGAATGAGAGGAGATATATATACATGCTAGAGTTATATTTGATTCGAATTCAAATTTGGATTTCAAAAGGGTACTGGTCTCATAACGCTCCACTTTACCATTAGAAGTTCTAGAAGGAAATAACCTATGAGGAGCTAGATTGGAAAGGATATATGCAGGTGGTATTTACATTCAAATTGTTTTCAAATTTTGAATTTCAAATAAACTCTAAAGTTATGAACTGGCACAAGTGGATAGGGTTTGATTTTTGATGAGTACATCTTACTTGTTGATTTAGGTGTTAATTATGCTCCTGACGAAAGGATCCAGTGTTTCCCGCGATCATAATCTAATCATTGTGCCAACGAGCTCAATTAGCGGGTAGGTAGTAGACTCATGTGTGAGATTTGCATGAAATCCTACCACGTTTTTCACAGATCAATCAGACTAAACCTGGTATGGAAACCATCAGGAAGAGATCTGTATCATATATATGTTTTAGGCAGAAATTACCACGTGCACGAGTCAAAAACTGGAGGGCACAAACTGCTATCTCTTAGAATTAGGGACACATTTAAACGAGAGGAATGGTACTCAGCTCTTAATCCAGCTAGAGGACTGGGGCCGACCGCATGCTCCTCAGTTAAGTACCTTGCTTAGCACGCAAGCAAGAGGTAACTTGAGCGGTAAGCAGTGGGGATTAGGAGGGAAGTGAGCCGGCACTTACCTTGGCTGCCACTGGTAGCTCGGTTGGGGAAGATTGGAAGTTAGCAAGCTGCTCGGACTACTTGGGGAGAAACTCCAGGAGGAAAGGAGTTGGAAGAAGGGGTAGAGAGAAGTAGCTAAAGGAGGGAAGAGATGGCTTGGGTGAGGGAGATCCCGTCGCTGGCGGCGTGTGTGACCTCGGTGAGCTCGGTTGCGGGAGCTGAAGGAGAAGGTAGCTCCGGAGAGCAGAGGAGGGAAGATGGGGGAGGAAGCTCGGGAGTCGGTGAGCTGAACCAGGAGGAGCTAAGCCCGGCTGCTCGGGAGGAACTGCGCTGACGAGCTCGAGCAGGGAGGACGGTCCAGAGCAGCTCGGCTTCAAGCACACAGAGGGCAGGGAGAAGCTTAAGAGGAAGAACGGCACTGCAGAAAGAGGAACTTAGTTGCTCGCTTTTGATGCTTAGCAGGAGGACGGAGGGCCAGAGGAGGGGATGAAGTAGCTCGGCTACTAAGGAGGAGGAGAACAGCAGGGACTAATGGAATACGGAGCTCGGTGAGCAGAATAGAATTGGGGCCTGAGCTCGGGAAGAAAAAGAAGCAATGGGAGCTATGACTTGGGTGATATGGCTTGGCATTAGGAGTGACAGGGAGAACTTAGGCAGCTCGGCTGGTGCTATAGAGGTGAAGAAAATCTAGGGGAGAGGAAGATGGAGCTCGGGAAGAACTTGAAGTGAGGAGCTCGGAGGGCATTGGGGCAGCTCGGGAGCTGGAGCCTGAGTCAGTTGCAGCTCGGCTTGTGGCTTGGGGAAGCTTAGAGAGGAGCTGGGCGCTGCGTTGGACGACTTGGGGAGATTGGGAGCTGGAGGAAAGGGAATTAGGAGCAGGCTACTTGGTTCGAGGAGGAAGAAATAGTGGAGAACTGAAGGGGAAGCTCGGCTCTGGTTCTTGGGCGCAGAGGAGCTGCTCGGGTGGCCTGGGAGCTCAGAGTTCAGCAGCTTGCCTTGGCCAGAGGAGGGGAGATGGAAGACTGTGGCAGCTCGAATAGAAGAAGGAGTAGGGCAGCTCGGTTGTAATGGAGCTGGGCTGCTTGGAGAAAGAGCTTCAGTAGGAAGGTGAGCAGCTCGGCTGGTCTTTATGGAGAGCAATGACTGACCTTAGCTGCTGTGGTTGCTCAGGAAAATAAGGAAGTTTAGGCACCGTCTGCTGTAGTGCTAGTGGTGCAGAGTTGCGTGTCCATGGGTGAGCAGTGAGAGGAGAGAGGAGGTGGAAAGAGGACCTAGAGAAAAGAGAAGATGAGAGGTAGGAGAAGGAGCTGCCCTGTGGGGTCTGGGCTCACTTGGAGGAGAGGAGAAATGGATTCGGTTGGTACACCTGTTGTAGCTTTAGCAAATGGAGTAAAAGTTAGCAGGTATTGAATCGGGAAAGAGCAGTATGGGGCAGCGGAATAATAGACATGAAGGGAGTTAAGAGGGGATGTTGTTGTTGCTGTGGAAGTACAGCACACGATAGGCACCGATTACTACAGTTGAGGAGGAGTGACATGAGGAGCAGCACGCTTATAGAGAAAGAGAGAGAAACATAGCTACCACGCTTTTATATTGGCAGGGGCAAGAAGTAAAGAAAGAAGCCTGGTATCAAGCATGTGTTGTAGATCAATAGGAAAAATTGGCACCGAATGCTATTTAGGAGGGGAGGTGGCATGGTTGAGCAGTAAAGGGAAAAAGTTAAGGGACAAAGAAAATTTGCTGGCCCACGCTGTAGAACAACAGGGTAAGGTAGGCACCGAACTCAGTTTAGGTGATGACGTGTTTCGGTGTAACAGGGAAATTAGGAGGGTATTTTCCTAGCGTGTCATCTGATATTTTAAGAGGACAAATACCTGAGCAGAGAACCGTTTTAGTAAACCTTGGATTTGAGCGAATTAGAGCTATACTACCAGGAGATATAATGTAGAGTGCCAACAGAGATGGTTCGGGAATTCATGGATTTTCTAGAGGCATGATGTAGATGGGGATATAGAGGATGACTGTAGAAACACATGACCACATGGGCGGTACAAGTAAGATTAGTCGGGGAACACCAAGGGATAGGTCAGGGGTAGATCTTTCAAGGGAGAGAAAAGAGGGCAGAGTCTATACAGGTATAGGCGGATATAGATGGAAGCATATGCATTGATTCCCATGAATCACAGTGGCATTGCTACAAGAAAGGAGGAATAGGACTCCAGAGTGTATGTACACACATGCACTTGAAATCTCAGCGTATATAGGGGGTGTGATAGAGTTAGAATCATCATAGAAGCTCATTGTCAGGGCTCGAGAAATTCTACAGGCATGCATGTATATACGCTGAGGGTTGGTGGTGAGGACGGACGAATAGTTAGGGTTTTGTGTATATGCGCATATATACAAGCAATATATATGTGCATACACGCACGATAGGACATGGCAAGGTAAACAGCAGAAGATCACATCATTCGGAAGAGGTTTGCGACATATATATCAATTTCACAAGAGTACCGTGTGGGTACGCAGCTGTAGAGATTGGTCTAGGTTATACCGACTAGGAAAAGGAAGGAGATGCCGAAGGTGTGCTCGTGGCGGGAATGCAAGGGCGAGGGGCCACGCATGGAGACAAGGTGTAGAACGATATTGTATACCTTGCCGGACAGAGTTTCGGCAAAGAGGTGGAAGATTTTGGCTTGTCTCACTTAGGGTTTAGCATGATTTGAAATAAAGTTTTAATCGGGTGTACTTTAGTTAGCGTTATTAGTAAAAAAAATTTGAAAGTCCTAATTTTTAGGTTTTGGAAAATCGGGGTGTGACACTTCCCGAACTTCTTTGCTGGTTTTTCCTCCACCCAAAGCCCTACAGCCGAGGCAAGCGCCTCCTGTTGCCGCAGTCTACACCGGCTGTCGCCTCCTTCTACTAGAACAGGCGGGATCCACCAAGTACCTCCGCCGCTCAACTGCGAGTCATCGGCGAACATGCCTCTGAGGTGAGCCGAGACATTCTCGAGCCGCAGTTCTTCTCTCTCCCTCCTCTACTCGCGCCGACACATGCTTTCCCTCGAGCTACTCACTCACCACAAGCCTCGCCGTCGACTACCGGACCTGCTCCTCGTCTCCCCAGGACTGCCGCCGACCTTCTCTGCTCCACCTCACCAGCCCAGCTCTGGTGAGCCCCAACAATCGCCGACCACGAAAATGGATCCATCTCTCCACATCGAGCACAACCGTAGCGAGCATCCATCCTACACCCCTCTGGAATGACGGTGATTTCTCGCCAAAGTTCTCACCGTTGCCACCACCGCCATTAGGGATTCCTCCCCACCGGCCACAAGCACGCCCACACCCCTGTCACAAATGGACGGGACCCACGGTTCAGAATGACTCACTGACAGTAGGGGCCCCCATGTCAGTATTAGTGGAAGCGCCTTTGTTGCTTTACGTCTTCTCCAATAGAAAGCATCCAGTCTCCTAAACCAATGCGTGAAACCAGAAAAGCCACTGGTTTTCTTTTCCAGTACACATTTCATCCTTGGTTCGGCCGGTTCGGCACCAAACCGACCGGTTCTTGAAAAACTCCCAAAAGGACTTAGGATCCTAAAAATATTTAGAAACTTTTGGTTCAAACAGATTTTCAAATTTCAAAGTTTTCTGGCTGGAACAGAGAGGAATTCAAAATTCCTTTGGATTCAAATTTTTTTAAATTTTTAGAAAAGCTTTAACATAAGTTGGAACCCTAACCACTCCTATATCTTCTGGGCTCCCCTAAATTAGAGCAACAAAAATATTTAAAGACTAGGAGCTACAGATTTCAAAACCCTTTTTGCTCTCAACTAGAGTTTGGAATGTTTTCCAACTGGGAGATCTCTCCAGGGCATTTCAAAAATATTTTCAAACTTCTCTACACTCACTTCCTCTCTGAACCTCTTCTAAAGGTAATCGCCAAATGCTTTTTCGAGGAACGGAGCTATAAAACTTGAAACCCTAACCCTAATGTTCACATATATATGCATATGTTTGAACAACCCTTAAACAAGATAAATTCCTTAAAAATATTATGGAACCAGAATGCGTTGCTGCTGATCTCTTTTGAATTTCCATTTGGTTCTTCGCTGTTTGGTTTCTTATTCGACGTGTAGTTGACGACGCTCCGGAGTATATGAGGACGATCTCGAGTATCTGTCATACCAGAACCAGGAACAAGATTTGCTAGGCAAGCTCTCCACCTTTGATCATGTTGAATCCTATGATTTCGAAAGAAATATTTTGTTTACGAAATATGCATGCTATGTTCTACGACCCGTTATTTTATGTAGTATAGTTAAGACCTATGTTGTAGAAACCCCAACTTGCCAATGAATCCTTTGTCGCCCTAAGGGTTATTTATCCCAAAAATGATACTGGGAAACTTAGGGTAGATTATGGCTTAGGCCTGCAGTAGTTAAAAAACTAGGGTTTTATAAAAAGGAGGATTTTTCGGAAATTCATATGTGGAAAAACTTTGAAAGGACCATTGTGTCCAATTGTGTATGAAGATAGGAACATCTGTGGGTTGGGGTGTTTTCGAAAAAGAATTTTCAAAACCAAAATAAAATGGAGAAGTTTTGGATCCGGGTCGGAAATGAAGGGGGAAAGCAAGAAGGATATCATATGCGAGGTAATGCCTGGCGTGGTTCTCGCTGTGCATTTACGGACGTGGTAAGGAGTCCCTCTCGGATCAACTAAGGACCGAGCTAAGGGTGCCGTTTGGCCAAGTTATTACCGTACGTCCGCATGTCCTTTATGGGAAGGACTTGACCTATTACCCGGTATGGTGCTAGTGTGCGAACCCGTTGGCAGTTTGTAGAGTGCAAAGAGGTGTCGTCCTCTGTAGAGGAGCTTCCTGAGCCAAGGGTTGTTCCTGCCACAAAGCTGGATCACCCCTCTACTTAAAGCAAGCAGGCTGAAATAACTGGGGTTGGTTAAGTCCATCTGGCGAGTTTGTCGCTAGGGTTATCCTGGTGAAACGTCTCATTGTACTAGCCCTGTCAGTATACGGCGTGCAGTATACCCAGGGTGAACTACAACATGTGGGTAAAGCCGTACAACCTCTGCAGAGTGTTAAAACTATTCGAATAGCCGTGTCCACGGTCATGGACGAACTTGGTTGGGCCACACTATAGAAGACTTGAATTTCAAAACCGAAATGGGTTATGGGCTTAAGGACGCGATCCGCCGTGTTCGCAGAATAACATGAGGATTTCCCCGCGAGTGAGGCGGGAGGAGTGGTTCTGAGGTCTTCCGCAAACTAGGCAGGAGGCGAGGTTAGGAAGTGGGACGTCGTTCTGCAAGGAGGCAGACACGACCGACTGCTAAAAGAATGCAAGGTCTCGGAAAGGAATGGGACAGTTTTCAAAAATCGCTTTATCATCTATTTACTTACTTTTCAATGCAAACTTACCTTCTCGCTCAACATGAAACATAGGTTAGAGCCTCTTCTTGTTTTACCCATGCATGCATATACCCGTGTTGAACTCCCCGGTGGAGGGCTTGCGAGTACATTCAATGTACTCACCTGGCTTGTTGATTTGGCTAGGCGAAGAGGAGTACCAGCCCGGAGATAGCGACAGTGACTACGAAGCGTAGGGTTTTACCCCCAGTCAGTTGCTTGTGGAATGGCATATTGACGGGTTATCTACCACGAGATTTACTTCCACTGCAGTTGTATTGGCCGATAGGCCGAGTTTGTATAATTAAGAACATTGCCGGTTATTTATGTAATGAACTCGGTATTGTATGATAATTTTATCAAGTTGTTGTGTGTACTAGCCACTGATCATGGGACTAGTACGGTAAACACAAAGGTTTACCCGGCTTAAAAATTGGGTACGCCACAGACTGCCTCCAGTCGCCCGGTGTCCGGGAGGATGTGGGGCCGCCGCGGAGGACAACGCCATCGTGGACCTCAAGGCCACCAATTTCAACGCCTTTCTCTGTCATTGTCCACGATGCGTCTTCTGCCGCTGCCACCCATGCTGCAAGTCAACAGAAACAAATTATTGTTATGTATGAAATAAAATTTTATTGTATAGGAAACAAAATACCCGGATGAATGAGACATAAATAAATTAGCCTGGATGGACTAAACATTGGTTGTCATATTGGTTTGACAAATTTGTTGCGCAAGTTTAGTAAAAATTTTCCCTTTCACTATGTAAATGTTTCCACATTACCATAACAAAAAGAGACCACGATGCTGAGAATCTAGCGATTTGAATCATAAGTTTTAAAAAATCTGGGATTATGTTGCATACATTCCATTATCGTACTGATTCGATAATTTTTGTTGCGCAAGGTTTAGTAAAATGTTTCTCTCGCACTACACAACTATTTTCGCGTTGCCATACTAGAAGGAGCCCAAGATATGTATTGCATACAAATAGTTGCTTATGTTTCCTATGGTCATTACAATTGTTTTCTATGGTCAACAAAATTGTTCCTGCAAATTTAGCTAAATTATGTATGTTCTTAATCCTACCATCATATCCGACGGCTATGACATAGGCCGATGAGGTCCTAATATTGGCGTGCCAATTTGTTGCTAGAAAATCAACATTTTGTTTAAGAAAACAATTTGCCTATCTGTTTCCCATGTTTGCTATTTCTTCAAAAAAAATCCCGCAAAATTAACGATTTGTTGTATGCATATGGCCCGTCCCCTTGTTTCCAATCCTACCATCCACTAAGACTCCATCCTACGGGTACCTCTTATGTCTACAGATGGCTAATATAGGTATGCCGATTTGTAGCGGTCCCCATCAAATTATTTTTTCACTATGCTTACCCAACAATCCGTGCATTCATGCTAGTAGTACAACATCACTTGGAGTAAATGAAGCAACCAAATAGTTCACATCGTTATCTGTTAGTTTGTGAGATTTAGCTTCATTTGCAAGCACCACATACAAAGCAACAATTAGTCAGTATTTGGCATGCAAGAGATGGCCTAAGAATACTTTCCAACTACCATGTACCAAAACATCCGGATTTATGCGTGCTATGATCACAATCCAAGCGAAAACAAAGCAGTAGATCGGAGGTGGCTGCTACCTACTGCCGGTGGGGAGGCTGCTTGCAGGGAGAGGGAGAATGAGGGAGTGGAGAGGCTGCTACCCTAAGATCCAAGAAACAACGATGACTAAATCGAGGCGGAGGTTGCTGGATCTAGCCACGCCATCGACGACCGCTTTGAGCTCCACCGCCTGGGTTTAGGGTTTGAGGTCTTGAGGCCTACCAGCCGGCAATGGTTTCACTGAAGGGCGGGTGGGAGGTGGTGGCGACGTTGAGGAGACGAGCTAGGGCTCCAACAAGGGCGAGATCTGTCAGCTCCGTCTGGTGGACATGTCTCTGCAAAGATCATCGATTCGGGCTTCTCTCTTTAGACATGCTGTATTGTAGGGTTTACATGAGGTAGGTATGGCCAAGTAGACGATACAGGCTACCAAACAAGGTGAAATTTGCATAAGCCAATTTTTCTAAAAAATTTGCATAAGCCAATGCTGGCCATGATGATACAGTCCACCAAACAGACCCTAACTGACGGCTGCGAGTGACACCAGCACCAGCCAAACCGATGGAAACGTGCGGCTCCCCTGCGTTGCGCTCGAGCTTTTCCTGCCATCATCTCACCCAGACGTAGCCACTAGATGAATCGCATGTTGAGTACGGCGAAATAAAGGACCTAGTCATGACTAAAGATAATCCCAGCAACTGATGGAGGAGTCGTTCTCACCAGCTTGACTTGAAGTAGACTATAAATGCAGACAAAACATCAAGACTTCAATAATTTGGTCTACATGGAGCCAAGGATTGAAAGGTACACAGGGACCGCAAGACGAAATCTTTGGCAACAGCTGCACCAAGGTATTTCCTCTAACCACAACAGAGTGAAGTGCTACCAGTAAGTAGTAACAAATTGGCATACAAAAACAGAGAGCTTATGGGCAAAAGCATTTGTAATGATAATCTCCTTTTCAGAAGTTCAGGACCTTAACTCATGGTACAAAATTTCATCTTTCTTGATGCCTTGCCAACCCCTCTTCCACCACACTCCTAACACTTCGGACAAAACGTCACGTTGTTAGTCGAAGCTATCACCAAACTTACAATTATTAGCTTCTTCAGTAGGCAGAGCCGATTACTTTGTCATTGCTATTACAATATCACAGGCAAGCCGTAGTTGTGGAAACACCGGATTACTCCTCCGCGACTTGCAGTCACGATTACCATGTTCCACGCAGCCGATATCGTGGAGAAACAGTCAGCTAGCCGGGGCCCATTTACAGGCTTCACAGAAGGGAGCTTCTCCTCTGGCCATGTCACAGACCCTCGCATACCGTCAGCGAAAAGCCATGCCCCAGGGGAACGGCATTCCCCATCACGGCGCAGAGTTGTTGCACTAACAGGTTTCTCGGTCAAGCAGGAAGGCTTGACGTGCTGGTCTCGATGCACTCCTGGCCATGGTACCGCGGATGTCACGTCCTTGGAAAAGAACATTTCACAAGCGCAAACCGATTTCACTTCTCGTTTATGTATGGGGCTGCCTGAATTATCAAAGTTCCAGATGTAGACATTGGAATCCATGCCAGCAGATATGAGATATCTACTATCTGATGTTAAAGATGGTGATGACAGAACCCTCGACTTCCAAGGACCTGCGTACAAGGTACAATGGATGATGTCTATCAGTTCCGAGTTGACGAAATGTAAAAGGATGAAAAGTAACAGGTTACTAAGAAAGTGAAAGACGAGAACTTCTACACAAATACACCTTTAAACTTTTGGACGATATCAACACCATCAGCAACTCGAATTTTAGAATCTGTTGTAACTACAATCCTAGGGGAATCACTTGTACATAACTGCAAATTGGTGATCACAAATTAGTGGATTGGCACAGAAATTGCTTCTCAAAATCACTAGTTGAAAATTATTACATAATCAAGGCAAAAATCAACCTGCAGATTCTTGATCCGACTGGCAGCAGACTTCTTCTTCCCTTGCATAAACAATTCTTTGTCTAGTTGGATATCTTCCCCTACAAAAACAAATTGCTTAGGTGGGAGTACAAATACACCATTAAAGACATCCTAAGTAACAGAAACCACATGGATGGTAAATAATGAGCTCTATGTACCTGATTGATCGTAGAAGCGACATACTCCTGCAGTCGTGCCAACAACAAAACCCTGATTTACAAAAGCAAGAATTAGCATTCAATGGTGCAAGATAATCTGCAATAACATTTTGATCAGACCCAAACCTTTCCATCTGATTGGTAACTAACAGCAGATATGATATTCCGTGTATCAGTCCAGTTGACTACTCGCTTGTCTAAAACATCCCAAATGCGGACTTTACCATCTATTGAACCAGTGATGAAGTATCTTTCATCAGTAGGATTGAATTGAACACACGTCACTGTTGACAATTTCAGAGGAATGTCAAGTTCTTATGCTTGAAAATATTGAAACTGTCATGGCTCAAAGTTTGGAGAATATCGTAAGACTCTTTTGCCACTAACACAACAAGACTAGTACAAGAATGTAAGAAATCAACACTTTTTTGGGGCATCAAGCACACATAACAGTTCGTTTGCTTACCATAATCGTTGTGTCTGAATACTGAAAGACAACCATCAGAACCAACTTTCCACAAGCGGACTGTTGTATCTTTTGATGAGGTCAACAGATACTGCAGTCAAAACAATCAATCAGGTAAGCAAATGTACAAAGAAACACTTATTTAGGGGTATGTTCGTGATACATGGAAATGTCAATAGATTGTCATGAAATTCCAGGTGAGTAACTTGAGTATGAATACGAGTCATATGACAGCTTTAGAGAATCAAGAGCAAAACTTACATCTGATTTTGACCATGTCATATCCAGAACATCACTTGTATGGCCATGGAATTCATGTAATGGGGTCTCAGTAATGTGGAATGCCTTATTGGGCATTACTGCAAGTCCAGGGCTCTTCCCCTCTGCTAGCTTCGGCTTAAGGACTTTAATTTTCTCGACATATTCATGAGGGTGGTTCTCTCCCCAATACAATTTAGAATATGCTTCTACTTCTGTAATCTGCCATATTCTTACAACACAGTCCTCACCACCACTTGCAAAATGCCAGCCAGAAGGACTGAACTTCATCACTCTAATTAAACCGTTGTGAGCTTGTATTTCTTGACCCATATAAACAGCAGAGAATTCCATAAACTTTTTCTTTCGGTGCTGAACTCTTGCTCTGGATGGTATACTTGTTGTGCAGTTTTTTACATGGACATCTGACTTGCAAATTCCACCAAAACTCCTCTTTTTCATGAAGCTTTTGCACAAACTTTTGATATCCTTTTTCTTACCACCAAAGACCCCTTTTGTCTCTCCTATTGGACTTTTACAATACGCCCTTCGTAACAACTTTTGAACAGATCGAGAAACGCCAACTAAGCTTTCAAACTCCAGAAGAGACAACACCTTATTTGTTGCAACCTCCTTCAGCAAGCTAGTTAGTCCGTCATACCCATCATTCTGAACTATGTATCTCTTTCCACTATCCAGATCCCTTATGCAACAGGCAGCATCAAATGCTGGTTCGTTCTCAGGAATAGATGAATTCAAAGAAGAAACGTCACCCACAGTTCTTTCCTCCAAGTCAGCAAGAGAGTCGATGGTTGTTATTTCTTCCTGGCGTTGAGAAAGATTCACTTCAGTAGCACCCAAGCCAACAAATCCCATTCCCTTCAGGAATCTTTGTCGCCTTTCTTGAACACTCATTGGCTCGTTTGCCCAAATATCATACTCAAATTTCCTTGGTGCTAATCCTTCATCACTAGTGCTACAATCATTTGATGATGAAGGCTCCCATGCTGATCTAATATCATCAAATGCATCAAAGAAAATATCATCCCTATCTGAGTCGGATTTTGGCATATCGCACTAAATTGCTTCTAGACTGAGAAAAACAATCAGCACAGAGGTCTTCTCGATCCCTGTGAAGGCTGGGTAGTGGTCAAAATGTCATCTGCAATTGACAACGCAAATGTCAGCCTCATGATATATCCTAGAGCGCGAAGCTGAGAACATGAGAAAAACATGAAGCAGCACAAAGAAAATGAATTGCACGCAAGAAGAAGGGAATGTGGGCGGAGATATGTCAAATGATTTTTCACCAACTTTATTAGTCCTATTCATACCAAAAATAGCACATTGTGTTTACACTACAATGATGCATGTAGCTATTCAAGAAAAAAAGGAGAGAAGATCACGAGATAACCAGGTTTAATTACTCCATGAAACTACCGATGGATAACAACAAAAATAACAATGTATAAAATATGTACAGGTCAAAAGAAAAACAATGCACATGAATGACACTACGAAACAAGTGGGTAAACTGAGTTTAATTCTCAGGCGTGCAGTGCTGCAGCCAACCAACCTGGCAGAGCACTGGGCAAGGAGCATAGAAATGTTCCACATGATAAGCCAAAGAAACAACAGGTAACAAGGCATTCTCAGAACGACCTCAAGGCAAACGAATTGAATATCCATCAAGGAGAATTGCAAACTAAATGTTTCCAGCAAGATCGAAACAACAATCCAGACACCTGATGCAAGAACAAACAGAAGAAACGCTCTAGTTACCAAGAAATCAAACAAGGAAGCACAAGCACAGGCTGCAGGGTCTCCCAACACCAACTTAATCGCTGAACTCCTAAAACGATCCTCTCCCAAAGCATCAACCGCGTTCCTGCTGCTCACCAACAAGGCAACAACTTACCAACAGGGGAGTACATCGGGCATCCCGCCGGCAGAAGCAAGAACCTTGCCCACACGGGCGGCGGAAGCAACAACGCAACATGGCGCGCGCGCAGATCCCAAAGAACTGGCACGAAGCAACAGCTAAAAAAACAGCGAAGAAAGGCTATAAAGAGACAAAAGGAAAAGAGGGTACTTTCACTTCGACTAGGGAGACGGCACCGTAAAGACAGCTGCCTGCTTGTAACCGTGTAGCCTAGCGTACTGTAGCTGCTGCGATGGGAGGTGGCTGGCTCGAAAGCACGGGCCCACAGGTCAGTCGGCGACGTGCGATGCCGCCGTGCGCCGGCTATTTTCTTTTTTAAGAAAAGAGATGTATTAATCAGCTCGAGCAATAACAGAGTAGAGCAGCTGTCAATCCAGCAGGCCGTCTGGTCATTTAGTTTGTCTAAGAAAGTTGTCTAAGATAGTAAGCTTAACTCTATTCTACCTTGCGCCGGCTATTCTATTCTAGCGTTCTACCTCTACGCCGACGGGCTCACAGGCTCAGGCGTAGGCGCGGGGCCATTAAAGTCGCGTCTTTAAGCTGCCCACGAAGATGGAGAAATAAAGGAGCAATCTTTTGGTTTTCGTCAGAAACGAAAATTCGTCCGGAAGGAAATTTTTTTTTGTTCTTGTGTAAGAATGCGAATACGAACATTTTGACTCTTTGTTGTCCTCTTTTTCAAAATGATCTGGAATCAGAAGAATTTACCTTTCACATTTTCCGAACTTTTCCAGTACTAGCGGAGTACTAAAAGTAAAATCTGAAAGGCATAGTAAATGCGATGTGATGAAAACGGGTTGTTTGATTGCCAAGCTAGTATTTCGCGATTAAACGCGCCATTCAAGGCGCACAATCTTATAGCACTGGTGTTAATGGTATGTGAAAAGAGCAACGATCTCCCGTTTCAAAATTACAAAAGGAAACTTGCCTTTCTTAAAATAAACATGCGAAATTTTTGGCGATGTGTGGTGCTTTGATCTAGGGACTGCGAAAAATTGCAGGGGGAGCATGTGCCTTTCCTTTCCCGTTTCTAAATAAGTTCTGGTTAAATCTTGTGAAGCGCAAGCGCAACGAGGCCTAAAAATCTAAACTTTCAAAGAGAACAAGCAAAATAACCCCCCCCAACACACACACACACACAAAAAAAAAGAAGAAGATCGAAGCATGTTCACTGCCCATGAACTGTTCCATTCAAACAGGAATACCCACCCATAAAGGAGGAGAAGAACACAAGTAGCAGATCACTGTGCCATTCCACCACTAAGCCCATACGGATCGACCCCAAACATCAGAAAAAGAAAGCGTGCAAAAATCCGAATCTCTTCACCTTCTCTGCGCGAGGACTCACACGGGGAGGCGACGAAGGATCTTCACGCCTCCTCCTCCCCGCCTCCGGCCGCCGACGACGACGCCGACCGTCTCCAGCCGCACGGTGCCATGCCGAGCACGCGCGCGAGACAGGATCCGAAACCGGCGGAGGGTTCGAGGGGAAACAGGGGGGAATGAGGGCTTGTTCCGGTTCGAGCTTGGGATTGGGGTTCTTGGACGCTTCCGCAGTTCCGCTCGCTCGCTCGCTTTGTACCTTGTGGTCTTCGTTTCCTAGGCGTTCTGTTGTCTCGCTGTAATCGAGCACTAATGGCTAATCCCAACGCGATCTTAAATCGTTCTCAGCGCATTCTCGGGGCCGGGGGCTAGCCGGTCTTTGCCTCTCTTGAGTCTTGACTGTTAAAATTTGTTTTTGTTTTACTGTGTTTGACACGGCAAGAAACCTACGAAATTTCCGGCTTGATTGCTACCTTCCAGACAAGAAATTCTACAGATGTTCTAGTATTAAAGGCTTAATTTAGTCTCTCAAATTTTGAGAGGTTCTCAAAACGTTTTATTTATCCCTTTCTTTTTACCCTATTTCCTCTCTTTAGATGCAATATAATTTTGGATGGTCCACTTTTCTATTTCAACTTATTCCCTCCGTTTTAAAATAGATGTTAGAAAGTGTGCAACCAAACTTTCTTATTTTTATCACTAATTAATTTAAAATAATATAGGTTGGTTAGATGTAAATAGTACCATTAGATTTTATCATAATATAATTTTTTCTAATATTTTACTTACATATCCATCCAAAGCAATAGTCAAAATTGCATATCGCAGAATATGTAGTAGTTCAGAATTCAATTGTTCTATGACACTTGTAAAAAGAATCAGAGAGATCTGTAATACAATGGAAATAATTTCTGATATTTATGCTATCCATATCTCCCATCCGTGCTCATTATATACATTATAGAAAGAGATCGAGACTTAGCTAGTTGTTGTCACTTGTAGAACACATCCCAATTCTTGCATCTAGACGAACTATTTTTAACACTCTTGACTATAGTTCTTAATTTGCAAGTGCAATGCAATGGATAAAAGGGCAGTGGGACAGTGATGCATGTGACTTGGGGGAATGGAGCTAGAGCTAGTGGCCTGGATTAATTTAGCATCCATCCCCCCCTTCAATTGGATGCTTTTCGATCCTCCAGATAACCCACTACAACATACGTCTTTTAACGAAAGGCTGATTCGACTTTTAGACCTTCTCATCGCAGAACAACATCCACTTTGTGGATTGTTCTTCCTACCATTTTCTGCCAGCGTTCACATGTTGGGAGGCACGTACTAGTAGTTTACAGGAGAGTGGTTGATGCTACAGCGTTTTCCAGATATGTTGTAGATGTTTTCTCAGAAAAAGGAGACATACATAACGTAGATGTAGTAGTAAAAGTATATATAGAATTGAAGTCTGAACCGGCCGGCTCAAAATGGACAGGACCGGGTCCGGTTAACGCACTGTTCTTGGTTAAAAAACGCTTTAGCAAAGAAAATATTCCAGCCCATACATCAACGGATCTAATCTGGCAAAGTTAGCTTGCACAATATGTATATATGATTAACAACTTGTGTCCGTGTGCTGGACAAGTTGCTCCCATTTCTGCAGGACGCCATTTCTTTTTTTCTCGAGGCTACAGGTTGCCAAATGGCTGTACCATTTTGGGCATTCATTGACAAGCACATATTACTTCTTAATTCTTTTTCACCTGAAAAGTGTATGATAATTTAAAAAATGCACTAGACGCATGACTCTTTCAGAGTGATGTTTTCTGGCTGTCGAGTCTTGACAAAGAAATGCTGCCAAACTCTGCACCAAGAATCGAACGAATCTCACATCCGAGCGTCAGAACGATAGCTATTCGCTAAAAAAAAAGAGTGCAGATAGTTATGCTACGCACGGCAACTAACTCTGAAAAGGGGAAACCAAACTGCAATAGACGCAGCTCTGAAACGATATCACGGAGCGTCTGAACGAGTTTTCAGACTACGCCAGAAAACAGACTCCATCACACAGGCAGGCAGATAACTATTGTAACAAGGAACCAACTTTCCAATGCACATGATCATCAAACAAGCACAGAAATTAAGGCTTCTGGATCAAACACATTGGTCAGAAATGAGCATGCACCTAAGCTTTGCAGTGGAGCAGAGTATTTATTTCATCAAGAGTTGCAAGAACAGAAGCGGGCTGCAGTGATCAGGAGGAAGGTTCAGTTTCAGGAGGCATGTCCAATGCTTAGTTGGGGCAGTTCGTCTCAGACAAAGAAGAATAAGAAGCAACAGGCCTTAATGCAGCCACTTGTAAGCAGGGATAAGACTAGAGTGCGACAAGCAAAATAGTAATCCGTATGAGATATATTACTAGTACCAATGCGCAGCCGTGATGGCAAAGCTTTTCTGCAGCGTGTAGCCTCTGGGCTCTGGCTGTGAAGTCAAAGGCTCTCCTCCAAACAACACGGAGATAAGCATGTGGCTCTCAGCTTGACCCGTCTAATCCCGGTTAGTTAAGCCGCGAAGATTCCACAGCTTTGACGTGGATCCCCTCGCAATAATCCCTAAAAGTTCTGGTCACCGGATCGGCCGGTTTTGTTTAAGCAGGGGTGTGCTGCCATGGTTAGTCCACGTACGCCTTGCTAACCATACCACCGCGCGCGGCTCGCATGCGCCATACAAAATAGCTGCGTCGAGTGCCGATATGGCACAGCCCTGCTCACTTATTGCGCGAACAGATGTACTTCTCTCTGACATGAAGAATTAGGACAGTCACTTACATGTGGCACGGAGAGCTCATTTTCAGCCACTGTCAAGTTTGGTGTGGAGCTTTCTTTTCCCTAGTTACTATTTTCTCCGTTTTAAAATACAAAGCATATTTTGACTGTCAAATTTAAATTTTAAACTATAAATATTTTATATGATATTCTATTAATAGTTATAAAATTATAACAATAAAAAAATGCTTTTGAATACGAATTTGATGATATCAATTTTGTGTAACATAATTTATATATAATTAATTAACTATTGGTTAAACTATGAACTTTAGACAGATAAAATATGTTCTATATTTTAAACGGAGGCAGTAATATTTTGTGTGCACGTTAGCAGCAGTGAGACATAGATTATGAGCGCATGTGCCGAGCTTTCCGGACAAATCATGAGCACGTATGCTTGATTAGCTCCCTGTGCGCTGCTGCTTGCAGGTTGCAGGCTTGCAGCGCAATGCCAACGTGGAATGCGAGTGGAAATTTGCAAGTGGCCGGGCGTGTGTTCCAGCCTCCAAGGCCAACAGCCACCACAGCACTCGGTGCACATGAGAGGAGTGGATCGAGGTGGACAAGCGATCACTTTTGGGGATGTGATCGTGTGAGGTCGTGAGGGTTAATTGACACGGGATATGGTAGGATCTGGACACTGGTGATCATGTATGTTTGGCTGTCAGGATCGTTGCAGCGAGATTTCAGGTTGTATTAAGTATGCCCTACCAAATTCATCACGGCAGTGGTGTGCGGCCGCCAAACTATCAAATTAGCTCCGCATTTCTCCTAGTTTATATAATTTCAAGTCTCACTTGCCATTTGTCTTGCATGACAAAGAGCCACTAACAATAGTGACTATAACAAATCGACATACCTGTATTAAACATCTATAGGTATATTTCATTGCTGTTAGATATTGGTCTAATGAATGGTTGGATAGGTCAGGTCGAACGTTTGTGGAACCATTTTTGTCATGATACGAAAACATATAGTTAAAACATATGCAACAAATTTGTTGAACCAATACAACAACAATGTGCATATAACACATGACGTAGATCCGATTTTTAAAGAAACCAATCCCGAAATTTCAAGAAACAAACTCTAGATTTAGTTGGTTTAATGAAGGGTTGAATTGGCCAGATTAGATGTCCATGAAAATATTGTTGTCATAATACAGAAACATATATTTAAAACATATGCAACATACTTATTGAACCAATGTAACAACACACAACACACGACAACACACAATGTAGATCTGATTTTTAAGAAAACCAATCCTAGAATTTCAGAAAACAAACTCCTGATTTAGTTGGTTCAATGTACCGTTGGATCAGCTAGATCGGACCATGGAAACATTATTATCGTGATACGAAAACATATAGTTAAAACGTATGCAACATACTTGTTGAACCAATACAACAACAACGTCATTGTATAATGAAAACAACCTTTGTGCAATAGAAACATCTAATTTTGCGAACAGTTTATTTTGTTTCCTACACAATACTAGTTTGTTTCCCAAGCGCGATGCCGCGACGCGTGCCACCAACAGGGCGGCCAGGTCATGCAGCACCGGGAAGAAGAACCGCTGTAGCGGCACGGCCGTCGACGAGCGTCCATGTCGCTTCCTCTTCGTCGGAATCGGCGCTTCCTTTTCATTTAACTGCGCCGTCGGTGTGACAACGCAACCAGCGTCGACGCCACCATCCTGTCATGGCAATGGAGGTGAGCGTGACGGCGGGGCATGTGGCATAGCACACAGAGACGGACTTGCCCGCACGTCTTCGTCCAACACCCGTGCCTTTGCCCGTGAGCCGCCCATGAAGAAGTGGACAATGGCGCGGAGGACGGCGGGGGCACAGCGCTGCTGCTCAATTCCCGGGGATGGTGGCGGCAAGGCCGATGTGGTTGAGGCCCGCACTGAGGGCGATGATGCAGCGTAGGGACGAGACGGTGTCGAGGAGCCCAGCATTGACGGGACGACATCTGGCGGCGACGGCGGCAATTTGGGGAGAGATCAACCACATGCATTAGGGTTATAGGGTCTTTATGTAGACAGTGTATATACCGTTAGATTTGGTCTTGTATGATGGACGGCTCCGATGAAGACCGAGGTGATTGCCCAAATCAACAGGCCGATGCAAAGTGTTGAGTGCTACAAATCGGCATGTTGATATTAGCATTCCAACGGATGTAATGACAGGATTAGCAAAAAAACATGATTAGCTAAATTTACAGGAAACAATTTTAGTGACCATACGAAATAATTGCAGTGACCATATGAAAAATGGACAACTGTCTGTATGCAATACATAGCGTGTACTCCTTCTGTTATGGCAATACGGAAACATATAGTTAAAACATATGCAACAAACTTGTTGAACCAATGCAACAACATGCAACATACGGCAGCACAAAATGTAGATCCGATTTTTAGATTTTTAAGGAAATCAATTTAAGAATTTTAGGAAACAAACTCCAGATTTAATTGGTTCAATACGGTTGGATTGGCCAGATCGGGTATCCGTGGAAACATTATTGTAAAACGTGATACGTAAACATATAGTTACAACATGTGAAACAAACTTGTTGAATCAATGCAACAACAACATCATTGTACAATGAAAATAATCTTCGTGCGATAGAAACATTTAATTTTACGAATAATTTATTATGTTTCCTACACAACAGTAGTTTGTTTCCCACACAGCAATAGTTTGTTTTCCGGGCGCAACGCCGCGACGCGCACCACGAACACAGCGGCCAGGTTGTGCGGCACGGGAAGAAGAACTCCCGCGGCGGCACGGTCGTCGAGGGACGGTCGTGTCGCTTCTTCTTTGCCGGCATCGGCGCTTCCTCTTGCTCTTCGTCTGTGGCGCTTCCTCTTCCTCTAGCCATGCCGTTAGCCAAGGCCTGGCACTAGCGCAAGCAGCGGCTGATACAACTTGAGATGGGACGACTGGAGGAGGAACACGGTGTGGCCTCCGATCCAAGACTCGATGCCGTACCACCTGCAGCCGACAAGACCGCGGATGACAGCGGGGACATGCGCACCGTGCACGCCGGATGTCACGAGCGTGAGCACTAGGAATGGCAGCCCTTGCGTGACTGCCAGCGCGGCCATGAGCACGAGGACGACGAAGTTGGCAGCCAATCACGAGGCGGCGGCGACGAAAAGTAGGAGACGAGAAAACCCTAACTGGTGAGAGTATAGATCAACAGATTAATTAGCTCATAAATTTACCAGTGGAAGAAATCTGCAGAAATCAACGGTCAGATGTCATGCCGATGGGCTGCCTTCCATCAGCATTGCTGATAGGTAGAGTTTCCCATTATATAATCCATCTCAATGCCACATTCAACACAATTAGGAGAAGATGACGATCTTGTAACTAGACTGATGAAGTGGGGAATTATAGTGTTATATAGAGATTTTTAGCTCCAAGCTCACATATTCCCTTTCAAAAAAAGTATGTTTGCAAATTTCAAAACAAATGATGCGGTCGGAGGGCTAATCTAGCAATTATATGTGCATCATTTGTGTTTTGACATCACCCAAAAGATATACTTGTTCTGTAAGTGCAAGTAGTATTCGCACATGGAAGTGTTTGCTCACTTTCGAGTTTCCAATTGTGTTATTGGCTTTTGGTTGAAAGCTTGCTAAATATTTTATTTAATTAAGAACACTTGAAAGTTCCGGCAGTTGACTGTCACAAACCATTGTTTATCAGCGGTGGCAGAGCCAGGATTCAGACAATAGGCGTACGGAGTTTAAATCGTAGACAATAGGTGTACGGAGTTTAAAAACGTAGTTCAAACGAAAAACCGAAGATCGACGATAGCAAATATCATTTCGAAAATAGTTCATGCTAAACACATCTCATGGTAGTTTGGAGGATTTATAAAATAACAAAGAAAACTATGATACTCTACAATCCTCATGGCTCCAAAGCAGCAAATGATGGTATCATCCGTAACCTTTATAAAGAGTGGGATGTGTTCCGACGCACATGATAGCTTTCTTTAAAGTCTTTTTTATCTACATTTGACATAAATTCTGATTCTCAATTATTTCTAATTTCTAATGAACTTCTACCACAAGTGCACAACAATAGAAATTAGAAAGACATCAAGGAGCCAAGATGAAAAGATTACCACTGTTGACAGTCCACTGCGTGAGCTATTGGGGAATGGGTTTTTTTTCCCTTTGGATTTTGGAGTTCGGAGGCCTGGAGAGGGAAGTGATGGCCATGATAGTTGTTGGGCCATCTCAGAGTGGGCTAGTGAGAACATGATAGACTTCTACGGGAGGGAATGGAGGAGGGGGGAGTTGGGGAGCGGGCTGCATTGTGTCACTGCATTTTTTTTTCAAATTATTCGATGTATTTTATTGTGTACAAGTGTATTATACATACATACTGAAGTTTGCTACCCAAAAATAATGGGTCTATACCTACACTAGCTCTGCCCCTGTTTATCGGTCTTTATATCATCGTCTTTTTGAGTGTGGTGTTTTTCTTTAGCCTTTGATGAGCCCCACCTCCATATCTCGGTTTTTTATGGATCTTGTATTCCTTTTCCTACTTTCATTGAATCTCAGCAACTCTCTCGCTATCATTTCAAAAATAATGCAGTCGACTGTTTTCTTCTTACACATTTTTTTTACTAAATTGCACATCTAACAAATGTGTAGTTTAGTACAAAAAGTATGTGATTGTGTATTTTTCCTATTTTCGTTTCTTCCATAGTATTTCAATTTGTATTTTTTAAAAACTTTTTTGCTTTTTTTTTACGTCCTGTTATAAAACAACTCTTCACCCTGGTTAAAAAATAACGGTTAGATATAGATGCCAACACCCCACAATAACGACTGATTTTAAGCACAAAATAGAAAATTGTGGAACAAGCAGTCCCATATAATAGAAACAAGACTGAATATCCCTCTTGTTCCATAATTCAAAAACTAATATTGCCATGCTAATTTGCCACATGGTTCTTGACAAATTTACCTATTATATATTAAAAGTGCATGATGGTTTAATAAAAAAAAGATAAATATGTTAGAAATTCTCATTAAAAGATAAAACATCCAGCTATTAATTTTGTGGACCCTCTTTTTTTTTGGTTTACCGCAATTGACATATTTTCATATTGTACATAAATAAATCACTGCCAATGGATCATCATAACCGTATCTCATCAGATCATAGCTGATAGATTATCAGAACCATACCTTAACAGATCACGGCCAATAAATCTTCGTAATTGTATATGAATATATCACAACCGATAAATATTTATAACTGTCAACTGGCTAACATGCGATTCAAACTTTAGTTATGTGTATTGATCTAATATTGTGTATTATCTAAATCGATGGTAATTTAATGTTGCAAATAGTATAATAATATATTTCTCCATGAATTTAAAAAAGTAGATATGATTAATGATGTTTTTCACGCAATTGCTCGAGACATTCAGCTGATTTATCTAATATTAGTTAAACATAATTATAGCCACAAATTGGATGTGCAGGGCGAAGCAGAAGGTAACAAAGAATGCAGTTATCATTGCTGGTTGCAGCATCACCCTTGTCGTTTGTGGTGGGATCATCGATCTCCTCGGGTGCCACTTCCGTGGGAGTGTTTCGTCCGCTGCGCTCGGAGCCTCGGAGGGAAAGCATACAGCTCAGCAGCTCGGCGCCAAGGGAATTTTCACCCAGCAAGCTCAAGGCTGCGACCAACAACTTCAATCATTAACTGGGCATCGGTGCATTCGGGGTCGTCTATAAGGTAAGTTGTCCAGATTTATACCATAATTAAGCGAGATCCCATGCAAGCATGCTTGTGTATGTGAACAACACAGGCACTTCTACTAGTCATGCGCCGTAATCAAGTTCTTTGTTCACAGCTTTCTATAAAAAGCTGGACCCGAGGGTCTTTTGTCAAAAAAAAAGTTCTTTATGCCGTTGTACGAGTCATGCCACCGAGATAAAGTTGTTTGTTCACCAGGAAACCCTCGAAGGGAAAGAGGTGCCTGTAAAGAAACTTCTCAACAAGGACGGAGTCGGAGCGGCAGACTTCGCCAACGAAGCCCGAGTCCTCATGGCGATCAAGCACAGGAATCTGGTGAAGCTGCTGGGGCATTGCGACAGAGGCCAAGACAGGTTGCTCTGCTTCGAGTATCTCTCCGGCAGAAGCCTCGACAATCTAATCTACGGTATGAATATGATCAGTCGCGCGAATTTCTCACGCAAGTTCAATCAAAGCCCAAGAGCTAGGGGTTCTGAAATGACGACGTGCATCCATCATTTTATTTGCAGCAAAAGGCGTGACTGCTCGTGTCGTATTACCTCAGGGCAACGCGCCCGGAGGGCGTGGCGGGCTTGACTGGAGCGGCCGTTACCGGATAGTGCAAGGGATATGTTCCGGCTTGCACTATCTCCATCATGAACTGGACCACGAACAAAGTATCGTGCACATGGATTTGAAGGCGACGTGCTCATCAGCCGCGGCGAGTGAGGAGACATCACCAGCATCAAAATCGTGGACTTTGGCCTGTCAAGGTTCTTCAAAGCGGATCTAACCCACTCGTACACCCAGCAGGTCGTTGGTCTCAAGTGGTATGATACTGACGTAGATGCTCCAACCCAACTATATATCAGAAATATTGAGAAAAAGTAATTAATCGTTAGGCACGGTCTCCAGCCACAGCCAGCGTAGATACAAGCACCTAACATTTCTGTGGATGATGCAGAGCGTACATGGCACCAGAATACCGTAACAGTGGCAGAGTCTCGGCCAAGGTCGACATATACAGCTTCGGCGTTCTCATTCTGGAGATAGTCACTGGGCTATGCGCCATGGTGAATGGTTCTTCAGACGACTTCATCAACGGGTAAATACTGAACTGAGAAGATCCGAGGCCGTGTGGATTGGGAAGCAATTTTTGCCTACACCTGTGAACTGTGATAGTCACACACGATTGCCATTTCTCTTTGAATGTACACATCTTCTGCAGGTGCGCGGCGAATGGAGCAAAGGAGACGTCCGGAATCTGATGGATCCTAACCTGCGAGACTGCTCGGACGACTGTATCCCCAAGCCCGGAACTGCATGGAGATCGCGTTGGAGTGCATCGAGGAAGACCCGGACAGAAGGCCTGACGCGGCAGAGATAAGCCAGAGGCTTTCGCAAGTGCGACGCGGCGGAGAGACATAATAATTTAATCTTCGTAATTTCCTTTTCTAAAAAATTGTGACGAGCCTTATTTAATATTCTAGTGTACCTACTTTATTTTATTTATTGATGAATAATATATCATAGAGCTATACATGACATCAATACGCAATATAACCAATCTTAATTGTGCTTTATAGTCTATTCCGACTTAATAAGAACTTCGTGTAAGATAGATAATTGTGTTATAAGGCTCCGTGCATTCTTATAATACAACCGATTATTTGAAGTCATATATGTGTGTATGGTTCTATAGAACATCCAAAGCATGTGTTCCAATTCCAAAAAGGAGTTTCTCTGTGGGATCTCCTTGACTCACAAATGCAAACTGGTTTGTCGTGTTAGGGTTTATTGGTATATTATATCCCTTCATGGGTCTTGTTTAAACGGTGAGCCTAAGTATAGCTTGACCTTACCTAGGTTCTTCATTTCATTTTGAACTCAGAATTCATGTACAAGCTTGCTTCCTCTATGTCCTTTTGGTGCCTCAACGTTGTTCAACTCATCAGTATAGATTGAGATTATACAGATTCGTTTGATTGTTTTTTTGTATGAAGGCACAAGGAAAATTTCTCATTTGTTCGTGTAGCATCTCTTTCATAAAAAGGTCGCTTAAAGTGATATACCATATTCTTTTGAAATTTTGACTTACGAAATTTTACACGGTCTTGATTCGAAATTGGTATTTCTTCGTATATGTTCATATAAATATTTGAACATAGATTCTCATATAAATATCTTGTAACCATATTCATTAATACAATATTTAAATTTCAGGTTGTACTACCAGAGATTAAATATCTAAAGGGTAATCCCACACATGACCCAGAGAATATGTTTCTTCACAACGAATTTCTTTCTTTTGATCGAAACCTTGAGCAAACAAGTTATACATAAGAATCAACTTTAAGTTATGTTCGAGCGAACACCCACTTAAATCTCGCAGGGTGTACATGCGGAGGAGTACGAAACTACTTTCCTAAGTACTTCTCTTGTATAAAGTGATCATAAAATATTTACGCTTTGTTTTAGCTTGGTTAAATCCTTCTCAGTGTCAATATAATTGGTGGAAATAGCTTCGTGAGAAGCTTCTTCATGGTGCTCTTCCTGTATACCACTATTTCTGAGTACAGGATCCTTTAGTCTGCCAGCGCCAATGTGTGCGCACACATTTCCATTGGTTGTTTCCTTCGTAGGAAGGTTTAAGTCTAGAAGGCCATTCGAATTTGGCTCTAGACTTGTAGCGGGTCTCAACTGGCTCTCTTTCTTTCCCTTTGGGGTATTACATTAATCTAGGCATGCAAGTCCCCTCACCCCGTTTTTTCTAGACGTCTTGGGTATTCGGGGTTTGGGAATCTAGAGTCACGATCCTGTTATTAAAAATAAGAAGGCCTTGGACGGAGGATGGTGAGAGGTGCGACCTCTACCCTATCTTATCCGGTGCATTTCTTGTGAGTATATGCAACTTTGCGATGCTTTTTGATTTGAAATAATTGAGCAGTTAATTTGCTAACGCTTACAAATCATTTATTTTTCTGAACTTCTTAAGTGTTTGTCTCCCTAGTGCATTTTCTGAACTGTGGATCTCTGTGGCTCTCCACAAGATTTCTCGTCATCCTTCATCAAGGGTTTGATTCCCTCCCCCTAATGTCGGGAATCGATCCTTATTGAAGATATAAATCAGATATGCTAATTCAATTTTGACATAAATCCCTACTTCTGTGGGAGTCAAATCTTTCAATAATTTAGGAAAAACTCGGATTTGCATTCTTCACACTAGTTCACAAGTTAATGTGGTATTATTCAAAATTTTTCTCTAAGACCGATGAGAGTTGCTACGTGTAAGATCGTGTGTCTCTAAAGTCTTGATAGTTTTCTATTATGAAGGAGGAACTAACATTTATTTGATCTCCTTGATCATTACTTTTGCGAGTCCGTTGTACAATGAACGTGTACCTTGAGGTACATAAATGACCCTAGAAAGGGTTGACTGGGACCACATATCCCTTGGATTCGTTCCAGAAATGCCGGATTTCTATCCATCACTTTCAGTGTGGAGGCGCACTCAAAATCGTCTTGATTTGAGAAATACTTAATACTAATATCATGAACAATAACATTACTTGTGATTTTTCTCATCATTTGAAGACTTGGATGGGTCATGCACACTTCTTGTGGCTTTTTGGTATCGCTACACGAGTTTTATATTAAAGTAAAGAACTCATAAATATGCGGCAGAGGAAGATGCATCATAACAAGAATTTAATACTAGAACCTGACATATAACAAAACGTTGAAATTGTGTGTCTACGTGCACATGAAACTACTTAGAATATTTATTCTCATAGAGCTTGCAAACCATATAAAAATTTAATTGCAATAACCACTATAAAGGGGATGTTTTATAAAAATGCTCTAGGTACCGAATAGACTCAGCAAAGTAAGAATCAATTTCTGAATTAATTTCTCATCTGTGAGGTTGTTCCCTTGAATATATAATGTCGTTCCAATCTCCACAAGAGTGACTTCATTGAATTCAAGGGGACATTGTCAATGAGGATGGGAGAATTATCAAGATGCAAAGGGGCTTTGAGAGCTTTGTGCCCTGTTTCAGTTGTTTGATGGCCAACAAGTTGAGCCTCTTTGTTCCTTCGCCATCCACACTTTTTGATGGAGAACATTGACCACACTTTTTGATGGAGAACATTGACAATGTGTCTGGGAGTGCTACACATTTTAGACCATTGTCCCAGATATCACATACATAGCAAATCTAGTCTGGCACTGCATATGGCTTGTCACCTTCCTTGGTCTTCCCACCCCATTTATGAGGTTGGGGAATGGGGTGCATCGTGTAAGCATTTTTTTTCCTTTGCATGCCTCCCTTGCCCCTCTTCTTGAAGTTTCACATTCTCACTTTGTAGCCTACTAAATTGGCTCCATGCCCATACTTGGTACTAACATGGCGTGAGGCAAGAGGGGAATGGTTGACAAACTCCTTGTTAGGCAAACCAAATATTCTACATATTCATTCATAATATTTATAAGTTTTACTTCATGCAAAACATGTGACAGGTTTGAGTTGCGCACTTCTGATGGTATTTGCTAGGCTACCCTAGATACTTGAATGAATATCATGTGCTTAATCTTCAAACTAACACAATTGTGGAGTCTTGTGATGTGACGTTTGATGAGGCTAGCCCAGCTAGACCCGATCTTTTAGGTTCTCCGCAGGAGTCAGAGTCAATATTCCTGTAAGAAGATGAGTTTGATAGTGGTGTGGTTTGTGCCCTCACTACTCATGTGCAAGTTGTGGATCCTCTGGCTAGTTTTTCAACTATAACTGAGGGTCTTGTGTCTACTACTTTCTCTTGGGCGGTGGCAACCGCTTCACTAGTAGCTCAGCTTCCTACCTCTCCTTCAATTGAAGTAGAGGCTATCGAGGCTACTTCCACTAGAGCTCCGAATTTGGTCAAGGGTCTTCAACGCACTCAAATGGATCACCCTTCAACATAAATAATTGATAACATCTCCGCGCGTGTAACACGCTCGAGCTCCATCCCGTCCTTGAACTTTGCACACTCTGCTTTTATGGCTTCTTTTGAGCCCAAAGATGCATGTCATACACTTTCCGATGATAGTTGGGTCAATGTCATGCATGAGGAGTTAGAAATTTTTAAAAGGAACAAGGTTTGGATGCTTGTAGAGCCTCTATTTGGTCACAACATCATTGAAAACAAGTGGGTGTTCAAGAACAAGCAAAGTGAGGATAACATTGTTGTTTGCAACAAGGCTAGACTCGTAGCTCAAGGGTTTAGTCAAGTCAAATAAAAGGCTTTGATTTTGATGAAACTTTTGCACATGTTGGATATTAAAAGTGCATTTCTTACACTTTTCTTTTTCTTGATATTTTGGTCCCGCATTCGATTATTTTCTGATGAAGACGAATGAGATCCTTCTCAACCTCATAACATGTGCAAAATAATGTTTTGCATATACAGTATAGCTGATTTACATGTATTTCCTAGACTGGAGTTAGTAGAACTTACTTTCATCTGTACCCCTTACTGATGATATAAATATTGTACTTGCAGATCACCCTGATTGGCACCTTGGGGATCTCGGGGTTCTATGTTGAGCTAAGGACATGAGAGCATCTCTAAGGGAGTTTGCAAACTATTCTCCTTATGTTTTCATATGGGGAGTTTCTCCAAAAGATTCTCTCTCTATACCTCTTTACCCTCCAGCCGATTCTCTGTTTTCTACTCTCCATATTCCTATCTCCTATAGTGATCCTAGAATTGTTCTTTTTTTTCAGTCCATGGCTGAAACCCGAAAGCTCAGTGATTCACCGGCTAGTAGTACTTGTTAAGTTTCCAGACAGTGTAAGCTACTAGAGTAATTGGCCACCCAGGTTGATGCAGACGCTTGCCAAGTAATGCTAAAACAATCATGTACCCGTTCAATTCTTGCAACAAGAGTGGTCACTAAGATGCATGCTTTGATCCAAAGTATAGATAAATATTTCAGTCACGTGTTGTACAACTTATTTTTATGTAAGAAGGCTTGCTTTGCTTTAGCATGGGAACTAGCTAGAACGGAACTCTGATTTAATCTAGTCACTTCATATAGATGAAAATTTCACTGCTAGCCCGATACAACTCATGTTTACTCCCAAGCTTATATTTAGTCAACAGTTTAACACTGATACTGGAACCAAGTACAGTGGCCATCCCATGGACCATGGGGGCAAAAATGGAAGACCTCACCAGAACATGACTGGTGTGTGTGTCCAGCTGGTGCTGTAGAGTTGCAGTGCAAGATTTCACTCATCTTGTCCTAATCTTTTTTGCTTTGCATCTTATTATCACTCCGAAACCTAAGCAATATTGGTTGTATCACTGAAGCAATCTAGTTACTTCATCTAATGAAAATTTATATGTTCGAGTAATTCGTATGAGGCGGGAACTAACAACAAATCATGGGAATAAAATCGCCGGTCAAACACATCCAAAAAACGAAGAACATATGACTAGTATGCCATGAATCGAAGAACACGATAGAGCCAGGGGAGGGAGGAGATGTGGTGAGCGACCACCATAATCGCACTACCGCTTGCTTCGATGGCTCCCTGGTTCGTGACGGACACCTTCATAGTTGAACCGGATCCAACGCAGGTGTGCGATCGCCGAGGACAAACGGACGGAGGAGGGGGGCGACGTGGCAGAGCGGGACCTACGGGTTTTAGATCCCTTGGGGATTCAGACCGAGAGAACAGCGTCATGCGGAACGACAGGTGGGAGGGTGCAAGAAACGGACGTACCTCTCGATTGTGGCGGCTACGGGTTCGGCGAGGATGACCACGGCGACGGAGGAGGTGGTGCTGGGATCCGGCCGATCGCGAGCTCCGGCTTCCTCCCCAGCAGGCTTCTCCACCCGAGATGAGGGATTGCTCCTCTGGCTGGATCCGACGCGGCGAGGGAGGCGCTTGTGCTGGGATCCGACAAGAAGAGGGGCTCCTCGTTTGTAGCTATAGAAGACGAGGCGATGGAAATGACGCTGTAGCTGCTGGAGACGGTGGCGGGAGGGAGAGCTCCGCACGCAGGCGGTTGGGGGATGCAGAGCGGAAGCTCCTCGTCAGGGATGGGGAACAAGCCCAGCGAGATAGAGAACGGGATAGGGTGGAGAGGAGGATGCAGAATCGGTTGGAGGAGATATTTTGCTAACTTTTGCTAAATTTGATTATAGGGAGAAGGATAAGGAGCTCCTTGAAGATGCTCCGAAGGAAGTTTGCAAATGAGAACCGTGGCAGGACGTCCAGGTGGTCCGTGTTCTTTCATTTCCTGTGTAGCTACCATGCATGCAAATAACAATGAAATCATCACATCCGTCAACACTTCCAGTAACTCTCTGTGCTCCAGGCTGCTGTAATAATAACGCGTTTCTAGTTCACGTCTTATTGCTTTCTGTCTGCGCGCGGCTCCGTGCGGCCGGCCCCTTCCCCTCGAATTTATGACTCTCTCGTTGGTTGGCTCGTCGCTACTATTTCGTAGCAAACGGATCGTAGCTGCGCGCACGCAAGCTGCAGCTTTCTGTTCCGTGGTTCTCAGTCTCTCACTTCTGCAGTGCTGACTTGCTGCTGTGGCGTTCTAAATTTGTAACAGGTGCACGCACGTACGTACGTACGTCGGTCTTCACCGGCACAACGATCGAATCAACGCTTGCGCTGTTCACCTACAAGTGTTGTTTGCTTTTGGACAGTAAGTTCTGACGGATGCTACATTTTCTTCTGAAGGCTGCAGCCGCGAGAGATCTTTATTGTACGTAGCAACAGGGAGTCGCTGCTTTTTCGTTGACAATTTCTCCTCTGAAGGTTCTGCTACAGATTGGCAGGACCAAGCAATCTGTGAACAGTAAGCAATATGCAATGGCCATTTGCACCACCAACGTGCATCCGTGCATGTATTTCATTTCGTTCTAGTTTTTTTGAAATTTATGAACCAGTCAAACCGTGTTTGTTGGTTTAGACGTCGTCCTTGGCTTACCAACGTACAGCTGCACTAGCGAACACATCGAAGATTTTGCGAGCGATGAGAAGTCTTCTCGAGGAAAAAGGTAGCATGGCATGCAGCGTCATGTCACGACCTCACCGAGTCACTGGAGGCCGGATCCTGTGCGACCCGCTGCTCTCACGGGGGGCGCGGGTGAGCGCGGGAGGGCCCCGCCTGGCAGCCACCCTATACGGCCGGATCGCACGTACGACCCGGTCGTATAGGATTATTTTGCGAGTCACTGGCTCTTCTCATCCACACTGCCCTGGCCTGTCTTTCCATCGATGTTTTCACCAAGTGTCACAAAGCGCCGAGACCAACCACAATTCTATCTCTCATCTGCACAGGACTAAACACGCACTGTTTCGCGATCGACGACATGACATCCTAGGGCTAATATTTAATTAGCTGTCTTCATAAGATGTAGCAATCGCCTGCACACACCACTTGCACGACTTTAATGGACTAACGCCGGTTCGGTTGCAGAGTCATACTGCGGAGTGCTTGATTTGGCTTCGAGAGTGACTCACATAATGGCTGGCTGATCTATCTACACATAATACTAGTAAAAATCATTATAGGAAAAGATGTACTCCATTAAAGGGAATGTTCTCTTAAAATAGAGAAGAACATAGTCAAAGTAGGTGCATCGATTGTTGGCCATGGCCGGGTCCTTAATTCCAACATTTTGTCAAAGCTGGCCCTGCATTTCTGCCCCCACCAGATGCTGCATTCAGCAAAGTCATTAGCAGCCGGCCAGTTTCAGTTATCCTGCCTAGCGAAAGAGAATGTCATAGCAGTATATGTCAGCCTTTAGCTTTACTAAAGGAAAAAAGATTGCGTTTGCAAAAGAAGGTAGCAACAACTCCGAACCAAAAGTAAGAAACGAAAGAACTCTCCAAGAATAGTTGTTACACACAAACCTACTCCTCCCCAGCTCTCTCATGTTTCCAAACTATGTAAACTGTAACCACTTCTGCATACGAACCATATAAATTACACATATGTATATCTATGATCTATTCTATTCTACATAGCTTTCTATGCTTCATGGCTTCTGCAGCTGGCTCTCGAGGCCGACGGAGTTGTGCTGCCGCGACGGGCCGGAAGGCGGCACCGGCCCCCTCGGCAAGAACCCGAGGAAATGGTTGGTTCCCCCTCCCTCCAATGGCCTCCCCCTGAAAGGCTGCATGCCTCTCGAAGCCTCGCAGCTCGACACCAGCACAAGGAGGAGAAGCGCAAGCAAGGACCACGGGAGCTGGAGAAGAATCATCCTCCTGCTACTCGTTCGCCAGCAGCGCCCCATGCGAGGGAAAACGAGAGAGAGGTGGTGGCACTGGCACCAAGTGTGAAGGTTTGTTTGAGATGTACGCGATGATGAAGGTTTTGGTGAGTGCAAGCAAATGTGGGGAGGAGCGGAGGAGGGAGGCGACGGTGGTATATAGGCGACTGGAGAGAATGTGGGTGTGGATAGTGAGGAGTCACTAAATTTATATATAGGAGCTGTCTAGCATGGACTTGTTCACAGCCCAATGAGGAAGAAAAAAAAATGTAACGCACATGCATGATGTCTTTTTTGTGGAGCTCTGTTAGCGTGTGTTTGCCACAAATCCCTGGCTGCTATGAGTTTCAAATTACGTACTACAGTAGCATGATACTTTAGGATATAATACGTCGGAACTAAACACACACATGGCTTTTAAAAATAGTCACGTTGCGGTTCTCACCAAAGAAAAGCTATGGCTTCACTCATAACACTTGTGTCTTAGCAAATTTGGAATGAGCACAATGCAAGGATTTTTAGAGGGGCATCCTCCATGCCATCGATAACCTTCACTATGATAAAGACAGGCGCCTCAGTCGGCTCTCGTCGGAGCAAAGCATCTAGGAAACATTATTCCGGGAGAGTAGACCATTGTATTTAGGGCGGTTTTTGTTTTTTTCGTGTACCATAACTTCCTCTTAATTAATCAAGCAAGGCAAATCTTTTGCGTCAATTTCAAAAAAAAAGTATTACTTTTTTTCTACAGAGACAAATTGATTTTATAAAGATATTGGCCATAAGTTCATTACCTTGAACCAAAGAAATATCACAAGATAAACATAAAATGACAGCTCTTTTCTAGGAGAAAACAAACAACTGAGGCAACATATAAATATGGAAGAGTCTAGAACAGAGGAGAAGTGCATAGACATGGTCAAGTGCAAGTGACGATTAGAGTCTCCTAAGAGAGAGGGAGTGTATATATTATGCTGCATCTGGATCTTCTAAATAGTACACATGGCAAAATATGGTACAATGAAAAAGAGATTCAATGGTGCCCAGATTTGCCACCTCTCCCATCGGATTGAGCTCATTCATTGGTGGAAAATATTCGATATAGTATAGATTTTCTGCATTGTCAGATCACCTAAATCACAATCCAGTTTGTCAGGATCACGATGCTAGGTAAGGCCGTTGTTGCCTTGACAGAACTGAGGTCATAAACATTGTATAATCAATGTGGGATCGTACCTTTGAAAGTTGTGTTCCAAAATGGGATATAAAAGAACTCTTAAACTCCTGGAGTCCTGGATTTAGGGTGGTACACATGATGATAATTATGTGTGGGTGCACCTATAGATCGTTTGAGTTGGTGCAGAGGGAGTTCAGAAAAAAAAAGAGTTGGTGCAGAGGTTGGAAATGAATGTGCTCATCTACCTCTAGCCATGGCCTAGGAGGCATACATTTTTGAGACTTTGATCAAGTACAACAGTGCTGGTGGACATGGACGGTGTGGGGGGTGCATGGTGGGTCTGAGGATGTTGGAGCGCATTAATAGGCTAGAGATGGCACTCCCATCTGTGTACCGAGAAAAGAAAATGGAAGGAAGAGAGATGCGAATGAAAAGGACACGGCAGGAGCAAGGAAGGTTCGTGGCCACAAGGAAGAAAAGGACTCTGTCTCCTCTCCTCTGAGTAGGTGAGTGAGCACACTGCGTGTCCCACATGGAATTTAATGGCCGTCTTGAGCATTGCATGCATATGTAGATATCGACTGAAAGAGACACGCGCTGCAAATGCAGTTAAGAAGAGCATGGTCAGTGGCTAACACTGCTCACAGAATAATGTATGCGTCAGTATGCATGCTAATGGAGATACGAGGAATGGCAGTCGGATACACTCTGTAAATACTCAAAGCTTTGCAGCACATATCGAGCATTAATTCCTTCTCTTTTATATGGCTTGAATTGATGTATGTAAGAAGAATTTCTGCATTACGTACAGCATGCTTTAACTGATGAGTCAAACACAGTAGATCACAGGGGAGCATGCGGATGCAGGGCATAATTGATTGGATGTCAATTTTTGTCATGCCAATTATTGGTAAGTTGTCAAAAATTGGCTAGCAATTAGTTGGCTACCAATTGGTTCTTGCCAACCTCTAAAAAAGTTATCAATTTTTGATAACTTTTGATTTTGCCAAATATTAGTAATGTCAAATATTGGCATCCAACCAATCATGCCCGCAGTGTCTCGCGTGAGACACAAATTGACGAGTACATTGCGTACAGTGCATGCGGCTTTGACTATCGACAAACAATACTGTTTCTCAGTAAAGAACAGTGATGTGATCTTTTACTGTTAACTGATGAATAACAACAATCCTGAATACGGGGATTGGTGCTCGAGTTTTGTCAAAAACTTAATTGTATTGAATATTTTAGTCTCTACAGGCAGCCGATCGAGATCATGATATAATGATTTGCTTCAATGATAAGGCTCAGACAAACAGCCTAAAGGAACAACCATCGAGTGATATATCAAACGGAAGAAGTGACAAGATAAAGGCAACGCAATGCCACCATTCAAAACAAGCATATACACAACTAACATAAACTAAATCCAGGATGCAAAACAAAAGAGACCCCTGGATGGGGGTAGATGCAGTGGCTTATGCATGCAATCCTGGCTTGTGGTCTTATAGACGCTCATGCATCCAGTGAATAATGGCCCACTAAAGCTGTGTTTAGTTTAGCTTTTGGACAGTTTTTTATTGAGAAAAGTCGAAGCCCAATCAAAGACCTAGCTTTTGGGCCGACTTTTTACAACAGCCGACCAGCTGCGCTGTGTAAAATGAGCAACACCAAAAAGCTGGCCAAACCCAGCTTCCCGCAGTGGCAACTTACTGCCCACCGAGTTTACCTCTCCATTTGTAAAGATTTACACGGAAATGCCCTTTTCCTCCTCCGAAATCTCATTTCTTCTCAAATGAAGCTTTTCCCCGATCCCCTTCTTGCAGATCTGGGCCTCCACCCGCCGGCTAGCACCGCCGCACCCCTCCACCTGCACGCCTCCACCTGCCGCACCCCTCCATCGCCACCCAGGACCGCCACTCGCTTCGACCACCGCTCGTCTCAATCGCCCCGAGCCTCCACCACCGCGAGCCTCCATCAGCCGCGAGCCTCCATCCACCGCCGCGCCCCTCCACCCTCATGCCTCCATCGTCGCCCAGGGCCGCCGCTCGCTTCAACCGCCGCTCGCCTCAACCGCCCCGAGCCTCCACCTTCCCAAGTCTCCACCGCCGCGAGCCTCCCACGACCTTCGCGCAGCACCGCCACGCAGCACCAGCGCGCAGCACCGCCGCGCAGCACCAGCGCTCAGCTCCATCGCCGCACCCCCTCCAAGGCCGCACGCCTCGAGTGGACTGCCCCTCCACTCGCCGCGCGCATCCACCGTTGGCCACCACCACCGCGCAGCACCGTCGCTCGCCCACCACCTCCACACACCACCGCTGTGGCCCTCCACCCGCCGCCCACCACTGCCTCGCCCCTCCGTGGCCCAGCTATGCTCCCGCCCTGCCAGCCACCCTCCCTGACGGCCTCCCTCCCCCCTCCAGGACTTCTTCCAACTAGCGCTTGGAAAGGCGGCTCGCAACCGGTGGACCAACCCGAGCCTCCAGATTGCCGGCGCCTCACGCCCTCGTCCCAGCTCTGTCTTGCCCAGGTCGCCATCGATGAGTAGCCAAGTCCCTGTTGAGGTGAATTTCCTCTGTTCTATATTCATGATGCTCTGTACAAATTGGAAGATGCGTGAGAGGAATTGGATGATGAATTGCTTATGAGAAATTAATTATAGCTTATGTATGTATGCAAATTGGATGCTCTGTTCTGTATGTATGCAAATTAATTTTAGCTAGCATGGGAGGAGAATGAGAAGACAAAGGCTAAGAATCTTTATTGTTACTTTCATCCATCAATATGCCTCTCTCTTTTTTATAGAGTTATCACTAATCTGGTATACCAGATGTACTTACTGCAAATGATCTCTTCAGCCATTTGAATGGTTTCAACCAGGGAATCAGAACTTCTATGTAGCTTTCTTGGCCAAAAAAAAACTTCTATGTAGCTTATAATAACAAGAAGACCCATAGATCAAATAACATCACCCAGAAATGAAACAACTATGATTATCATGTGAAGAAGTTATATTATATCTATTATCTGTTGTTGCACACATCCATTGAATAGATGATGTAAAAATTCTTAAAGAGTCAATTAACATCGATGTGGTCCATTCTTGTGTGGTTCGGTACACTTGTTTGTCATCGTAGCTTATGGCATAGGCTAGTTCTCCGATTCTTGTTTAAATTATTTGCATGTTTTGCCATGTGTGATGCTAACCAAGTGATGCATATGATGGGCCAGTTCTTTTAGCAGATTCTCCCAGAATCTGCCCCTCCCCAGCTTCCCCCAGAATCTCAAATTTTTCACAATCTGAACTCTCCAGGATCTTATTAGTTCAGATTGTGAAAAATTTTGGAGGGACAGATTCTGGGGGAAGCTGGGGAGGGGGCAGATTCTGGGAGAATCTGCCAAAAGAACTGGCCCGATATATGCTACAGCATGTACAACTATTGAGCATGATATTATATGATATGCTTGTATAAAATTCTTGACTAGTTGCTATGATTATTCAATTGACATGATTGGCAACCCCAAAGGCAAATTGGGATGCTTTTGCAACTAGGGCATTTGTTGAAATTTGCAAGGACGAAACCCTAGCTGGAAATAGGGCTAGCGGCTGGTGAGTACGACTAGGTATAACAATCTAGAGGCCAGATTCTTTGAGCGGATGAGGAAAAAATTTACGAGGAAGCAATTCAAGAATAGGTGGGATTTCATGAAGAAAGATTATGTCCTATGGGTTGAGTTGAACAATTCAGCAACCGGCCTTAGTAGATGCCCGATAAGGAAGACTATTGATGTATCAGATGAGTGGTGGAATATGTAGATTGGGGTAAGTTGTTTCCATGTTCTTTTTACAAGTCCTATTTAGCACACCGAGTATTGGTAAATTCATTAACATCATTTATTTCTTGGTTTTCAGCTAAACAAGGAGTTTGCGAAGTTCAGAAATGGTCCACCGACGAACTTGGAATGCTTGGGGGTCATGTTTAATAAGGCATTTGTGACCGGTCATATTGCCACCATCCCTGGAATGGTGCTTGCTGGGGAGCCTAGTCCAGTTCTTCTCGAGGGTTTAGGGTCTAGTACAAATCTAGCTGGGGAGGAGTTGACTGGGTCAGGGTCAAAGAGAAAGAAGCCAGCAAAGGCCAAGGGGAAAAAGACAAACAAATATTTTCAAGAATACAAGAAGGCAGCACGTGCTATATCATCTCAGTGCACAGCCTCCGTGCAATCTATAGGTTCCTCCATCCCAACTATCAAGGAGGTCATACAGTTGATGATTGAATGTGGTGCAATCCAAGGGACTCCTCTCTTTTTCACGGCTTGCAACCTTGCTCTGAAGCCGGAGATTAGGGAGTTGTTTGTGGCAATACCAAGCTACGAAGGACGGTTTGATTACCTCGAGAGGTCACATGCCAATGGCATGTAGTATTTGTATGTTCAACTATTTGAAGCAACTATTTGTAGTAACTACCAATTGACATGTATTTTATTTGTAATGGTTATGTTCAACTATTTTATTTGTACTGATCGTATGTTGTACTATTTGTAGTAACTAGCAATTTTCATGTATTGTACTAGATTTAGATTATTATATGATATTTATGTGAGTTTGTGTATGTATGTTCGAGCATATGAGTGATGAGGAAGGTCATCTTGTTGAGGATGATGATGACAATATTGAGGAAGAACCTGCACATGCAGTTGGGAATAGTGCAGAATAGATAGCTCTTAATCGGTTGAAAAATTTGGAGCAATTGAGGCAACTAGCAATGTTGGGTGAACAATATGAAGAAAGGTACTTAAACAAACAACTTTATTGGTCTCCTATACAAACTGGCTATTCTTGGACAATTGAGAAGCTCAATCATAAAAGATCTTGCTATAGGATGTTTAGACTGTCTAGGTAGAGAGTTTGGCAATGATTTTGTGGATGGTTGGAGGAGCTAATTCCTTTGGGGATGTTGAAGTAATTTTCTGCAGATTAACTTGGACAGTGCATACGAAATTCTATGGAGTGTTGAATTGTCTCTATAATATGTCTCATAATATCATTAGACCAAAAGATCCAACATTTAGCCAAGTCCATTCAAAGCTACTAAAATCTCATTTCCATCCACACTTAACGGTTGCATTGGGGCAATAGATGGCACACATGTCAAAACCACTGTCCCAGCAGAGAAGTCAATTGAGTATAGAAATCGCCACGGTTACACTTCGCAAAATGTAATGGCTTTTTGTGACTTCGACATGCGCTTTACATTCGTTGTTGCCGGTTGGCCAGGATCGGTACATGACACATGGGTTCTAAATAATGCACAAGAGAAGTTTGTTGATGTTATCCAAAACCTCCTCCGGGTAAGTACCTTACTTTTTGTGCAGCCAACTTTTCAAATTCTATTTGCATATAGATTTTTATATAATCGTTCTTGTTATGTATAGGCAAGTACTACCTTGTTGACTCAGGATATCCTAACAGGACTGGTAATTTAGCTCCTTATAAGAGAACAAAATATCGTCTACCGGAGTTTCGCATATCGCGCGCGCCTACGGGGAAGTGTGAGGTGTTCAATCATGCTCACTCATCGCTCCGGAATGTGACTGAGCGCTCGTTTGGAGTCCTAAAGACGAAATGGAGGATCCTCTTACATGTTCCAAGTTATCCAGAGGAGACACAAGCCCGTATTGTTCATGCTTGCGTGGCTCTTCATAATTTTATACGGGAAAGTACATTAGCTGATAAGGAGTTTGATAAATGTGATGCTGATGAGGAATACATTCCTGATGTGGGACAGGCAACCTCCATAGGAAATGAAGATATAAATAGTGTTGCGATGGATGGCAATAACATGAACATTACTCGGGAACGAATTGCTGATTCCCTGTATGCTGCGAGAAGGGGTTAGCTTGTCTAACTATTTTTCAGTATGGTTTGTATAACTTGTTCTCTCTATTTACCTACATCTAAACATGTAATTTGAATTTTAATTAAGTCAAAAAATGATTGTTTGTATTAATTCAGATTGAAAACACATTGAATATGTTAAGTATGTACAAATAAACTCATTTCAGGGTAATTATAACCATCTATTAGGGTAACAGCACTCAAATCAGCTTACGTACATACTCTCAGCACTATAGGGCCACTTCAGACATTTTTCTTCATACACAGCCAACAGCTACAGCTCAACCAAACACCCTGAATCACAGACTCAGGTGCCAACAGCCATAGCAGCTTTCTCAAACAGCCAGCCAACAGCAGCTTTTACAACAGCTACAGCCCAACCAAACACCCCCTAAGAGTCTGCTTGGCTTTTGGGAATGCATGCCAGCCTAGTGTATGTAAAAGACTATACATGCCCCCAAAAAATCATGTGTAGTAGCATTCTCGCTTCACCTGGACACGTTGTCAATAACCATGCATGCAGACAACGATTGATATGAACGTAACATCACCTCAACGATCTGCCATCCATAAATAAACATCTCCGTCTTCTCTGCAGAACTACGTACATACTCTCCAATTTTCAATACATCAGCAACACAACACTGGTATCATTTCTCATGGTGGCAGTCAGTTTCAGGGCCGTGGGGGGTCACCACGGAGGGTGTGGCGGCTTCAATCCGCACCAAGCTATGCCTTTCGATGGCTATCAGGACGCGCCTCCGCGATTCCATGCGGGCGTCGACGGCGGATGGGTCAGGCCGCGCAGCCGTGGACGTAGCGGCCGTCATGGTGGTTGCTTTGGCGAAAACAGGAGCCGTGGTCGGGGTCGTGGTAATTTTTCTCTGGCAGGGAATCGCTCAAGTGCTCAGGAAGCACCTTCCTATTCAACGGCACCTCCAGCTATGCCTACCACTGTTAACATGCAGGGAGTAGCTCACAACTTTGGTACACAGGACCACCTGGCTAATTTTCAAGAAGATGAGTCCCGTTTTCGAGTAGCTGTGGCAGAATCATGTGCTCGATGCAAGGGCAGTGGGCATATGGAGGCACAATGTGTTGTTGTGGTGTGTGATATTTGTGAAGGGAAGGATCATCTTGCGTCCAAGTGCCCCCTGTTGAAACTCTCTAAACCTGCTGCTTTGCTTTGTGGTGTTGCTGTTGACGGCCTAGGTTTTTATCACTTTCAGGGGCCTTCGTTAAACATGACTAGAACGGACAAAAGAATTGGTCTCATTCGCATTTTTGGAGCTCAGTTGTCTGCAGAGAAGGTACAAGCTGAACTTGCCAGAATAGTTCCTAATAAGAAGTGGCATTGGGATGTGAAGGATATTGGTAACAATTCTTTCACGGCACCTTTTCCTTCACGCTATGAAATTGAGAGGCTTCATTGTGTGGGTAACATCCAGGTGAAGAATCATGGTACTAATGCTCCAAGAGTTGAGATGGAGATTAGTGAATGGACTAGTAGACCAGGAGCCCAATTCCAACTGGACAAAGTGTGGATCCGTATTAAAAATGTCCTGGAGGAGATTAGAGACTATCTTAACATCTGAGCTCTTGGAGGTCTTGTGGGTGCAACGTTTCACGTGGACATGGTGACAACTCGTTGCACTGGTATTCCTCAGTTGCTTGTTGGGATGCTTGATGTTAAAGCCATGCCTGACACTATTGATATTGTTGTTGATGACTGGGTGTTTCGGATTGAATATATCTTGGACGATGAATTTCAGGCTATGGAGGAGGATGATCTGTTTCGAGAAGAGCTAGGTGATGACAAGGGGAAGGACCCCATGGATGAAGACCAAAATATTAGGGATCAACGTGTTAGAGGTTCTGGGAATAATTCTAATCCGCAGTCATCGGACCAGCCACAGTTTGAGGAGGGTAATGCTCATCAGGGTGGGCAACAGCAGCTTCGTTTCCTCATATTGATCCCCGAAAAATGGTTCTTGATGCTGTGCAGAAGGTTGCACGGATGGAGAATAAAAGTATTAGTGATCTGCTGCAGGGCAACATGACTGAGCTTCAATCGGTTGCTCATTTTATTCGGTCTCAGCAGGGTTTGTTAGCTGATCCATTGGTGGCTCCACAGGACTTGACGCCTCCCAAGCAACGGGTTGTTTTCTCTTCTCCGCCTTTTGCAGTGTGTGTAACACAGGCTCACCAGCGATCGGAGAGTGAACCTGGGCCTCCTTCAGCTTCACCAGGTGCGGCATCCGAGGCTGCGGCAACACCTCTTGTGATGCCTTCGGCAGTGGCGTCGGCTATTCCGGCCTTGACATGGCGCTCCGCTGTTGCTGGGCAGGACGCGCAGCAGGTTTCGTCTCCAATGGGCTCAGCTACGGCGGTGCCACTTCGTTCGGCAACTCCTGCTTCGTCGCTGGTTGGGACCGCCATGGTGGGGCACTTGGAGGTCAGGCGGGACAGCGTGCATGCCACGCACATGGGGGCAGCAACCGAGCAGGCAATGGTGGCCACATCACAGCTCAAGGTTGTCGCTGCACCAATTTCTTCACCGGCTGTCTCTGCTGCTGTGGGTATCCAGCTTACGGATTTCGGGATTTCAAGGGGTGCTCGCAATTCCAAAGTCATGCCTCTCAGTGCTGCAACCTCATCTGATCCTAGGAGAAGCGGTCGATTGGCTCATGATGTAGACAAGGACACGATTCAGAAGGCCATTCACTTTGCAAAGATCAAGAACCTTGAGATACCACCTGGTACGCCCCAAAAATCCTATTTATCCTTTTCTGATGATAGAATTATTTCCAATATTAAGAGTCTTGGGGGTGAATATGGGTTCTAACTGTTTTGAGGTTCTAAATTCTCTGAAAAAGGTTAGAGCTGTGGAACTTGATAGGATAGCCATTAATTTGAATAACCATGTTAGACCCTGTACAATGCAGGTGCTTAGACAGGTGCCTCAGGAAAAAAAACCTAGGTTTTTTTGTGAGAGGTGCTTAGACAGGTGCTTAGGAAGGGCGACGGAAGCAAAGTTAAGCACCCGGTGCTAGGCTGGTGCTTAGGGTGACACAGGTGACAGGTGCTTCAACCGGTGCCTAGCAAATAGTACTCCAAGAAGCACAAATAGTACTCTACACAATGCAGCGCTGCATTGGAGACAACAGGTGCTAGAGTAGGTGCTACATAAATATTAAAGCAACTTAAGCACCCATATGAAGCACTCTGCATTGTAAGTCACATATTTTTTTAGGACGCAACGCTACTCTCTCTCTTTAAGCACTGGACTATAAGCACCCTGCATTATACATGGCCTTAATGAGGATAGCGTGGACTTAGAAGCAGAGGATGCTTCTCTCGTGCTTAATAATGTTCACGACTTATGTGAGAATTTATGTGATGAATATGTGGACGAGGCGGACAACCATGATTTCAAAGTGGTGTCATGTTTTCGTAAACCCAACTCGTACTCTTTTATGAAAAAAGTTGCGGTTTCAACCGGCGCTAAGAGTGGGTCTTCCAGAACTAATTTAAATCCAAAGTTATCTAAATGAAAGGAATATTTTGGAACAACAGAGGCTTTGCAGATCTGGCTAAACATAGACATCTTTCAGACCTTTCTAGAGAATATCACTTTGATTTTATTGCGGTTATAGAGACTCAGTGTTCCGATTTTTCAGACTCATTTCTTCGGAACCTTTGCGAAGGCATGGACTATATTTGGCACCAACTTCCTCCAGAGGGGCGTTCAGGGGGAATTTTGTTGGGTGTTAATAAATTGGTTTTAGATGTTGGGAATATAAAATTTGCGAGATTTCATATCAGGTTCCATCTCCGAAATTTGGAGGACAATTTTCAGTGGTGGTTGATGGCGGTTTATGGCGCCGCCCAACCACATCATAAGGAGGAGTTCTTAGCGGAGCTAGCGAATGTTGGTTCAAAATTGACTCTGCCGCTGTTGATGGGAGGGGATTTTAATATTATTCACCAAAAAAATGAAAAAAACAGTGCACATTCTGATGCAGGGTGGCCTTTTTTATTCAATGCCGTCATTGAGAGTCTCGAATTGTGGGAAATTCATATGTCTGGGTGAAATTTTACCTGGGCTAATTCGCTTCCTAATCCCACCTCTGAAAAACTAGATCGTGTTTTTATGACAACTAGTTGGGAAGACAAATATCCCCTAGTTACGACTCAAGCTTTAGAACGTATCTTCTCAGATCACACTCCTATAGTGCTGAGAACAGGGTCTGCTGGACAGACGAGACACTTACCCCTATTTAAATTTGAATTGGGGTGGTTAACTCATGATGGTTTTCATGATAAGGTGGCTGCGGTTTGGCACGGCGAGACTCGAGGTAATACGTCAATTGAGCGCTGGCAAGCTAAGATTCGAACTCTTAGACAATATCTTAGGGGCTGGGCTAAAGATACCGCTGGTTCTTATTGGCAAACAAAAAAGGAGTTGACTGCCCTTGTGGATAATCTAGACAAAAAAGCAGAAGTAGCACCCTTATCTAGTGACAATTTGTTGCTGAAAAACAATGCCAATCATAGTCTTGTTCAACTTTTACGAGAACAAGAACTGCATTGGTATCAACGGGCTAAAATGAAACACTTATTAGAGGGAGATAACAATACCTATGATTGCAAACGGGAAGCATCATAAACAACACAATTTCCAGTAAGAACAGGAGGGAGGCATTGTGACCGGAGAGGTTGACCTCAAAAAGTTCATTACTGATTATTGTAGAGGACTTTTTGGGGCCTCTGATGGTAATTTTTTCTCTATGGATGAGACCATCCGGCAGGATATTCCCCAAGTCTCCCAAGACGAAAATGATACTCTTACAGCTCCGTCCACTGAGCAGGAGGTCCATAATGCCATTTTTCATATGAAACATAATAAAGCACCAGGCCCGGATGGTTTTCCAGCCGAATTTTAACAAACTTTCTGGGAAATTATTAAAGATGATCATATGGCTATGTTTGTAGACCTTCACAATACGAATTTACCGCTCCATCGGTTTAAACTTTGGTATCATTACTCTTCTTCCTAAAAGTCAAGATGCATGCAATATTGAGCAGTATAGACCAATCTGTCTCCTGAATGTGAGTTTTAAAATTTTTACTAAGGTAGGTGCTAATAGAATTGTGTTGGTAGCTCAAAATATTATCCATCCAACCCAATCGGCTTTCATGTCCGATTGTAATATCTTAGAAGGGGTAGTGATGCTCCATGAGGCTGTTCATTCTTTGCATAGAGACAGGATCGATGGTGTTATTTTTTAAATAGATTTTAAAAAAGCATATGATAAAGTTCAGTGGGATTTCCTGCAACAAACACTGCGTATAAAAGGTTTTTCACCTTTGTGGTGTCGCTGGATCCACAATTTTGTGGCGGGCGGTAGTGTCGCTATAAAAGTAAATGATGACGTCGGACCATATTTTCAAACCGGAAAAAGGTTACGGCAAGGTGACCTTCTATTGCCTATGTTGTTTAACATTGTGGCTGATATGTTAGCCATCATGCTTGCTCGTGCTAAATCAAACGGTCTCGTTCAGGGGCTCATTCCTAATCTAGTTGAAGATGGGCTATCTGTTCTTCAATATGCGGATGACACCATTCTTTTTATGGCTCACGATGTTGAACATGCCAAAAATATGAAATTGATCCTCACTACTTTTGAGCTGTTGTCAGGGCTTAAGATTAATTATCACAAAAGCCATATTTATTGTTTCGGGCAAGCTCAAGGTTTCACAGATCAATACAAAGCGATCTTTGGGTGCACGCAAGGTACTTTTCCTATGCGTTACCTTGGCATCCCTATTCATCATAGGAAACTCAAAAACATAGAATGGAAGGAGGTTGAGGACCATGTCGAGAAAAAAATTAGGTATGTGAAAATGACATCACTTATCAGTTGGGGGTAGGCTTACTCTTATTAAAGCGGTGTTTAGTAGCCTCCCGATGTATATGATGTCTTTTTTTTGTTCCAAAAGGAGTCTTGAAAAGACTAGATTACTTTCATTCTCGCTTTTTTGGGCAAAGTGATAATCACAAACGGAAGTATTGACTGACAAAGTGGAAGATAGTGTGTCATTCCAAGAAACAAGGCTGGCTCGGTATCCCCCGTTTTGATATTCATAATATTTGCTTGTTAAGTAAGTGGCTCTTTAAATTGATTAATGAAGAGGGGTTATGGCAGGAGCTCATTCATAACAAATACCTAGCAGCCTGAACTCTCTCCCAAGTGGAGGACCAGCAGGGCGATTCTCCCTTTTGGTCCGGGTTAATGAAAATTAAAAGATACTTCACCCGTTATGTTAATTATCACGTGGGCGATGGTGAGTCTGTTAGTTTTTGGAATGACACCTGGGTGGGCATCGACCGTTATGCCAGCAGTATCCTGCTCTTTTCAACATTGTTAGGGATAAAATGACATCGGTGGCTATGGTCATGCATATGTACCCTCTCAATTTAAGATTTAGGCGAGCAATCCTGGGTCATCATGCGAGGTCCCTCCATAACATAATGATGCAGGTATCCTCCATTGTATTGCATAACTCAAGTGACAGGATTCTGTGGCAGCTTACTTCTAATCAGGTTTTTTCCGTTAAATCCATGTATACAGCTTTATCCAATTGTGATATCAGATTTCGACATACGGTTCTCTGGCATTTGAAATTGCCTCTCAAGATCAAAGTGTTTTTTTGGTATTTATGCAAAGGGGTCATTTTAACTAAAGACAACCTTCTAAAGCGACAATGGAGGGGTAGTCCAAAGTGTTCTTTTTGCACAAAGGACGAAAGTATTTTCCATTTATTTTTCGATTGTGATTTAGCTCGTTTTGTTTGGCGGGTTGTTGAAATAGCCTTTGCGGTATCTAAACCTTATGATGTCTATCATATGATGGGAAACTGGCTTTCCAATATTAATGCTCAGTTAATTTCTCTTATCCATGTTGATGCGGCGACTATTATTTGGTCTATTTGGTTATGCCGCAATGACATCGTATTTGCCAAAAAGAAATCTAACAATCTTTTGCAAGTCCTGTTTATGGCTACCAATTGGCTGCAGTCGTGGGCTACCCTGCAGTGTGGCTCACGCCAGGAGGATATGCTAACGGGATGCAATCGGCTAGAAACTGTCATGCGAGAGCTTTTTACTCACCATGGATGGCGGTTTACTAAGCGGTTGACTGTTTAAACTTAGCAGTTATTGAGTTGTATTTTTCTTTCTCTATGTCACAGCCCATATTTGGGCATTTCTCTTTGTTTACACTTCGATTGTCAAACTTTATAATAAATTGGTTATATGCACATCAGTGCAGAGGTTGAGAGGATTTTCTCTTCCGTTATCTAAAAAAGATTGCAGTAGGGTACGTTAATACTCATTAGAGAATTCTAGTGATGAGCCCCTGAATCCAGGACGAAGCAAACGAGCTAATCAACTGATCGATATAGGCCGTTATTACTGTATTACATACCGAAAACTGCATGAAAAGATCCAGCTATGAGCATTGGCGTTAAGCGTAAGTGAGCTACGACATTAAGGGTGCTCAAAACCGGGTTGACAAACCGTGGAAACAGTAGTTCACTTTTTTGCACTAGTTTGGTCACTCGGTTTGCAATCAACGAAAGAAGTTGAACTAGCCTTCTTGCTGCTGGTTTTCAAGGGTTAACTCCAAACCGTTTCTGAACACCCTTAAGCTACGTACCTACTTGGTAAGTGCACTTGCGATGATGATGCGACACCGGATCGTGACATGCATCTTGCCTGGCAATAAATTCCAAGACGAAATCTGAGCATCGGTACCTGCGATTTGGAGATGGTTTGGTTTGTAGACCAGTAGGACGCGCCTGTAGCTACGTTGTGTCGCTTTCGTTGCATGACGTGGAACACCGACGAGCTTAATTACGTTGACGCACGCCGGCCGGTGCTACAGTGCCGTGGATTCGATCGGCAGTTGCGTTGACCGACGCGGTGTGCGATTGCACCCGGCCGGCCACTCTATCCCAAGAATGACACATGCAGATGACCAAGTACTAGCATTCATTGATGACAACTAGAGAATGAGAGCCCAGTAGCCAATAGACAGCAGTGGTACAGTGCTACGTGCAGAACAGTGTACCAGTGCGTCAGTGCTATTTCTTTGCCTTTCATTTTTTTGAGTGTGGAACCTGTTGATTATTTGTAAAAACTGCATCAAAATGCAAATGTTAAAATCAGTTCAGCACTTCAGCTGCTGAGCTACAGCATCTTGTTGCGAAAAATCATATGCTGACTCTTGTTGACAGTCACAGGGGAAATTTGGGCCTAGGTGTTTGTAAAGCCTAATTAAGGCCCATTCATAAGCCCATCAAGATTGATTGGGCTTTTCCCATGGGAAATCAATCTTCAGAATCCTGGATGCTCAATCAAATGACCCCCGAGACTATCTAGAAAAAGGACCCACAGACTCCCATTTGTCATCTTGAAGACTTGAAGTACCCAGGCCTGAATCTGCAATAAACTCGGTTTCCTTCGTTTCTAATTTCGAGCAAAAATAAAAGCTGAGGCAGCTATTTGGACTAACGCAGGAGCGACGTATTTGGGAAACATCTTATCAGGCGAGTAGAAATTACCGGCTGTTCTTTTTGTGGCTCCATTGTAGTCCTATTTCTGCTTTCTGTATTTCGCCTTGTTGAATTATGTCGTAATGTCTTGTTAGTTGCTGAAATGAGGTAAATCTCTTATCTCTAGCTGCAAAGATGTGTGTTTACAGGACACGGCCAATCAACTATTCGTAATTAGGCAGTTAAAGGGGATCCATCTCGACTTCTATTTGATCTGGAGCTCTACCGCAGGATATGCAACACCCGCATACACGAGTGAAGGGGTTTTCTTTTGAGTTGAAGAAGGAAAGCAAATACTAGTAGTGCGTTAATTACACATACTACCTCTGAAGTTCTCTTGTAGCAAAAGCCGTAGACCATTCGGATCCTGTGATTATGCATGGATTTCAAGGCGAATTCGTGAATATCATCTTTGAAGAGAGAAAACTCAAGATCATCTGCTTGCATGCTACACAAAAGAAGAGTAAGAACTGTGGAAACAAATTGCGCGCGGAAGGGTCAAGGATAGCCGATTCGATACCGAGGAAGACATACCGACGTGATTAGCGAATTGTCACGAAAATTCGATAGCTAGGACTCTGACCCTACCAGCTACAGCACACATGTACCCTCAAATTAATTGAGCCGTAATCAGGACTCCACTCTTCTCAAAAATAGGAAAAATAAATTATGACTCCACACCACCAAGATACGGATCGCACCTGTCATCGAGAAGCTATATTCTCCCTTGAACACGTAAAGCAAACCCATTAATAACCCCAAATAACAACTACGCTGTAGTAGTCAAGTATGCCAGAAGGAACGAAGGATTGCAAGACCGGATCCTAGTGACTGCGCGGACTAAGGAGTACGGGCTTCCCTGCACCTATAAGTAAATTTGTCTGTTTTAATTTTTTTATGTGTTTTAATAAATCTAACCTCCTCTAATTTTCAATGTTAATTTTATCTCCGTAATAGCATGGATAAACCCGTGAAGCAAGCTTATTGCACCCTCTAGTCACGACAGGACATCTGTCGTGCTGGAAAGCAGTGACAAACACCTGTCGTGTTGTGGGGCCGCAATGGACAGCTATCGCGCCTCTACTCCATGATAGGCACGCTGCCATACCGAGACGGCATCACGTGGCATGCATGGTGGAAAGGAACGTGCTATTGGTGACGTCATCGGCACGTACGTTGATCAACTCACTGCTACTAATCTCTCTCTTTGCTTGACTCCTCGAGAATGGTATAAATTTTACTTACTTACATATCCTGTCAGATATATGGGGACTTTGAACTATAGGTAAACGTGGATGGATGCCGTGTTCCATCTACAGGGCAGGGCGTCTTTGTTACTTTGGCAGTCCGTGCCTATCACGGAGTAAAGGCTTGATAAATGTCTGTCGTGGCCCTGTAACGTGACAACTCCCTATCATGGTCAGAGGGCGTGATACGCCTGCTTCATGAGTCCAGAACGTGATACGTGACACATATTGACTATCTATGCTGTTGTAGAAATAAAATTAATATTAAAAATGAGAAAAGTTATATTTATTAAAATAGCTGAAAAGAGGCCAAAGAGTCAAATTTTCCATAAGGCGTAGTTCGCACGGATCCCATCAGTCAATCAGTCGTACGGATGGCTCGGGGCAGTCAGGAAAAATCCATTTTCTGGTAATGGGTGCTCCGTCTCTAGCCTCCACCCAGCCCTTGGCACGCTGTGCACGTTTCGCGATTACCGTACTTAATTTTCACTAATATCTCCTTTTTCGTCTGGATTGCGCCTATTAACTTCCCGGTGTTTGGACTCGTTTACTGCCGCACGCACGCACGACGCACCTTGCCCGGCGGCACGCGTTCATGCGCGCGCGCAGAAGGCGTCACGTTACTTCACTCCCCGCAGCACCGCACGGCTCACCGATATGGCGTGGGCGCGTCGCTTTCCTGCCCATCACTCCACTGCATGCCTGCCATTAGATCGCGTGTACACGTCTGGGACTCGGCTGATCACCTGTTTCCACTCTAAACTGTGCTGCTAAGACTATCCGCACCGCACGTCTCTATTTGGGCCTGAACTGGAAATATACAGGAGAGGATCCCGCACCGATAGTCTCTATTTACTCCCCGATTCCTCCGATTGCTACAGGGCATCTCCAAACCCAGCGCATGTCGAGACGAACGCTATCCCTTTGCCACACCAGCCACGCTCCTCTCGCGCCGTTCCTGCGAAGTGTCCGGCGACCTCCCCGACGGCATCCTGGAGAAGGTGGCAGTCTCCCTCAAATCCGAGGGCATTGGGGAGAGAGGGGAGGAGGAGGCAGTGGCTGGCGGAGAGTGCAGGGGCGGGTCAGCAAAGGGGGGCGGCAAGGCTCACCCACCCCGTCGTCGATCCAAGTTTGGATCTGTGAAACGGCGGTGGAGAGAGTTGAGGCGGTCGCGGACGGACTCGGAGAGAGCTCTACAGCGCGTTCGGCGATTCACCATCGACGGAGAAGGTACTCCCTATCCCTACATCAGTCTGCAGCCTCTAGATGTGGAGGCGCTCGCCCGCCGTCGCCGCTGCGACCCGCCGCGGTGGCCCCGCCGGCCCCGCCGCGGTCGCCCCGCCGTCCCCGCCGTCCCGCTGCGAGCCGCCGCGGTCGGCCTGCTGTCCCCGCTGCAAGCCGCCGCGCTCGCCCCGCCGGCCCCGCCGCGGTCGCCCCGCCGTCCCCGCCGTCCCGCTACGAGCCGCCACGGTCGGCCTGCTGTCCCTGCTGCGAGCCGCCGCGCTCACCCCGCCGGCCCCGCCGCGCTCGCCCAGCCGCCGCACTCGCCACGCGGCCCCGCCGCGGTCGCCCAGCCGCCGCACTCGCCCCCCGGCCCGCCGCCGCGCTCGCCACGCCGCCCCGCCGCCGGCCAAGCTCCGCGCGCTCCCTTAGCCGCCCTGGCCGCCCGGCTCCGCCGCCGCGCTCGGCCCCCGGCACCGCTGCCGCGCTGCCCCCAGCTCAGCTGCTGTCGGCTTTGGTCTGCTGCTGCTTTCCTCACCTGTTGCCTCTGTGATACTTCAAAGTTCAAATCATTGATTAGGATGTTATCAAGGGATGTGATATGTGTGGGTTGGGCCATCCGTTGTACTCGTTGGTTGCTCCTCCTGCTGTGTGAAGTCATTCTTTGGAATCATTTCATTGGCGAGAGCTGATATTGTCCGTTGAGTATACTACTAGATGATTGCTCAGTTTTGTTGGTTCATATTCTGCCATTCACTACGTGTCATTGATGCTGCTAAATGCCTTTAATTTTGTATATTTAGTAGTTGTTTCACCATGTATTCTGTGATATAAGCATCTAACTTTGATTGATTTTGTTCCTTCTGATTCTAACATTTATTTGTATGAAATTGCATTCTTTTCTTTATTTTTGAAAATAGAGCAAGAGCTCTGCCATTCATTAAGATAAAGGAAGCAAAGATGATATCCTAATTTACAAATGCTAGGAGCAGCACACCCGCTGCTTAAAGACCAATTGTTATTCTGCTATACTCATTGTAGCATTTACTTCATTTTATTGCAGGATGAATCCTAATAATTCTGATCAAGCTGGTGACGACATTACTGGTTCCGGCGGGGGTCTTCCAATGCAAGGCTTGTATGGAGGGTGGAACCCAGGGCTGCAACCATATGCTCAGCAGTACCCATATTTCCATGGAGGGTGGACCGCAGCTCTGAACCAAGGGTTCATGCCACTCCCAAATCCAGCATCATCTCCTGCAGCACCTACTCAAAATCAGCCTGTCGCTGCAACGGTCGAGAGTGTTGAACCACCAGTACTGAAAGAGAGTCAGGGTGATGGTGAAGGAGCATCGTTGCCAGCTGGTCGACGACGCAAGGGCGTACCTAGTCGCAGCAAGTTATCCAACTTCTCCCCAAAAGAAGATGTGTTCCTTGTGAAGTCATGGTTGGAAATTAGCTGTGACCCAATTATAAACACAGGGCAGAAGAAGGACGGGTTCTGGGCTAGGATTACGAGCCGGTACAATAACAAGAGGGGTTCCTACCCTGAGAGAAGTTTCAGATCACTGCAGAGTCGTTGGGAAACTATCAAGGCTGAAGCGAGTAAATTTGCAGGGTACATGGCAAATGTTCTTCGAGACAATCCGAGCGGGATGAGTGATGCAGATAAGGTGAAGTATGAAACCATCCTTTTATTAACAAAATCTGATCTGTTATTGTCATTTGGTTTGAACTAGAGTTTGCTTCATAATTCTAACATTGTGTACCCCTTTTGCAGACCTCTTTAGCTCTAGCTAACTTTGCAGACATCGAACAATACCCGTTTATTTACATGCATTGCTGGGATTTGCTGAAGGACGAGCCTAAGTGGATGGACCTCAACCTCAGAGGGTCACGACATGGAGAGGACGATGCAATAGCTGATCACATTCCCACAGCCTCCATCAACATCGATGATGACCCGGGGACACCGTCCTCTCAGTACTCAGGGAGCAAGAGGCCTATGGGGAGGGATGCAGCTAAAAGAGCAGCTAAGAAATCTGCCTCTTCCTCTCCGTCAGATTCATCTCAGTATGTTTCAAAGTTGCAGGACCTGTCGATACAAAAGCTTTCAATATGGCAAGAAGAAAACGCGAAGAAAGGCTCTCGCTATGAGCAAATGGCAGCCATCGAGTCACAGAGATACGATGAGCTGCGGCAACACAATCAGCACATGGCAGCAATTGAGGAAGAGAAGCTGCGGCTCATGCGTAAGAAAGCTGACATGCTACAAACACACGAGGAAGAGCGCATCCTCGGGATTGATCTGGACAAGTGTGCTCCGCGCCTCCGCAAGTACTATGAAACGAAACAACAACAGATACTGAAGAACATTGGTGCCGACGTAGACGACAGTGTATACCCTTAAACTAGTGTTGTAATGTATTGCATTGAAGAGTGTCCTAGTTGAGGCTACCTTGCAGTGGCTGTGTTGTACTACTAATAATTGTGAACCCATGTTGTTGTAGTTAATATTTGTGAACCCATGTTGCTTGTGGCTGTGTTGTATGGACTTGTTGTCGTGATAATAAGGTCTATATGTAACAGGATTACAATGTTCATGACTCCACACATAACAGGATTACAATATTTATGACTCCAAAAGAACCATATGCAGGCAGAGCAGCCACTTGTGCTGGACCATCTTAAAACCTAGATTACGATGAACCATGCAACATCCATTGGTCTTCGATAAGATCCATCTGCAACTGGTTATGGATGGCAGTATTCTTCAACTTATGATGTTTATTAATATACTCCACTCTCTCTTGGGTTATGGTCTGGTATGGAGTAGCCGGAACCCCAACATTGTCATAGTCCGTGTTCTCCGCAAGTTTCCCTTCATCCTCGATAATCATATTATGCATAATCATGCACGCTGTCATAATATCCCTAATATGTTCACGATTCCAACCGTATGCAGGGCCTCGAACAATAGCCCACCTAGACTGAAGGACACCAAAAGCGCGCTCAATATCTTTACGAACTTTTTCCTGCTCCTTAGCAAAGTGTGCTGCCTTCATATCCAGGGGATGGGAAATGGTCTTCACAAAAGCCGACCAATTGGGGTATATACCATCAGCAAGATAGTAACCCATGTCATACGTGTGACCATTAACGGTAAATGATACCGGAGCTGCTTTGCCTTTCAAATATGCGGAGAAGACGGGCGACTGTTGAAGGACATTAATATCATTGCAGCTGCCTGGCATGCCGAAATAGGCATGCCATATCCAAAGGTCATGCGAAGCTACCGCCTCAAGTATCATGGATGGATGCTTCCCACGCCCTGTGAACATGCCTTTATATGCCGAGGGGCAATTGTGCCACTCCCAGTGCATACAATCAATGCTTCCCAATATTCCTGGAAATCCACGTTCCTCTCCAATTTTGAGCAGCCTTGCTACATCTTCTGCGTTCGGAGCACGTAGGTAGTACTCCCCGAATACAGAAATGATAGCCCGACAAAAATGGTGGAGAGCCTTACGAGCAGTTGACTCACCAATACGGACATACTCATCAACAGCATCAGCAGGTAGACCATATGCAAGAATGCGAATAGCAGCAACTGCCTTTTGCAAACCAGTGAGCCCAAGACGGCCAATGGCGTCCTCCTTTTGCTTGAAGTAGGAGTCTGCAGCTTCAATCGCTTCGACAAGGCGCTCAAACACATGGGCGCGCATTCGAAACCTGCACACAAAGATAAGGTCTCTCAATGTAGTGCAAAGATATAAATAATGCAATCCATGAGTAGCAGATTGTACAAACACACCGTCGACGGAACTGGAACGCTGAGTAAACAGGATTGGGACCAAAGTAGTCAGCACGGATCCTCACATCCCCGTAAGCATGATCCCTCTGTCGTATCTGCTTTGGTGGAGCATCCGAACGACGGATACGACGAGAGGGTCCAGCATTCTCGACCTCACACAACTGCAGTACCTCCAAGTCCTCGTCATCAACAATCAAATGAAAATCATCTTCGTCCTCCTCTTCCTGTATCACCGACGTCCTACACATGGAAGAACCAAAATAGCCTGCCATGGCTGTGAAAACAGGAAGCCGGCGGGTGGCACAGGGTCTGTCGGCGTAGGAGAACAGGGAGAGGACCGACGGGGGTAGACACTACAGAATCTCGATGGAGTGGAGGGAACAGGCGACGAACCCTAGCAGGCGGCCATGCCGAGATCAAATCCGGCTACTTGGGCTGCCAGATGGGGCAGATGAGAGCTCAAACGGATGCTTGTAGGCCATGGCCACTCGTAGCTACAAGGAATCGAAGAGCTGCTCACCGGACAGGACGCTCTAGATCTGGAGGCGCTCGCCCGCCGTCGCCGCTGCGACCCGCCGCGGTGGCCCCGCCGGCCCCGCCGCGGTCGCCCCGCCGTCCCCGCCGTCCCGCTGCGAGCCGCCGCGGTCGGCCTGCTGTCCCCGCTGCGAGCCGCCGCGCTCGCCCCGCCGGCCCCGCCGTCCCCGCCGTCCCGCTGCGAGCCGCCGCAGTCAGCCTGCTGTCCCCGCTGCGAGCCGCCGCGCTCGCCCCGCCGGCCCCGCCGCGCTCGCCCAGCCGCCGCACTCGCCACGCGGCCCCGCCGCGGTCGCCCAGCCGCCGCACTCGCCCCCCGGCCCGCCGCCGCGCTCGCCACGCCGCCCCGCCGCCGGCCAAGCTCCGCGCGCTCCTGGCCGCCCTGCTCCGCCGCCGCGCTCGGCCCAGCTGCCGTCGGTTCGTTGATTTGGAGATCCTAATACAGGCCGGTGGCGGCAGCGTCTGTGCTTTTCCGATCTGTACACTTCGTCCTGACGCGTGGGCCATGTCACTTTACAGTTTGGTTTAGCTACCGCGCGGTGCGGATAGTCTAAGCGGCACTGGACTGGACTGAACTGCAGGAGTGGCAGGCAATGTGTTGGGCCAATGTGTTGCTGGTTAGTGTGCGCTGTTGGTCACCTTGTTAATTTGATCTTCTTCTTTTAAGGATACGTGTGTGTTTATGGGGCCAGTTCATGTGAAGCATCCGCTTCAAACTAAATGCCTTTTACCTGGTTTTAGTTTCTTTGGGAAGTGTTATGAGTCAAGGTGATAATTTTCCACGTGGAGGCGGGTCCCCGCATAGAAAATCCCTATGGACTGCGGCGGTGGAGGTCATCTCTCCTCTACGGGTCTAGCGAGGCGCGCATTTGTAAGTTCACGGGTGCGGAGACGGGGGCATTTCTCCTCCACGGGTATCCATAAGGATCCGAAACTAATTAAAAAATATATATTATATAGCTGACGTGTGGCCCTAGGAGAGGAGGTATATAAGTGCAGATGTAAGCTTAGCTCCATTCTTTCCTCAGCCCAGCCACCACCCATCTGAAAGGGCCAAATCCCTAAGGCATCATGACACGTGGTGGCACTGAAGCACGGCTGCACAAGACTGTGGCCAACCCCAAGTCTAACCTCGGCGTCCCGCCGGCTACCTTGACGACGACTCTAGGACAACCGTTCCCTCGCTGACTCGTGGCATGTCGTCAGTGTCATTGACCTTCCACTTTCCTGAGGTGAGTAAGAGAGTAGCGACGCTGACAAGGGACGGTTGGCCGAGGTGGTGAACCCCGACCTCCGTACCTTCACTTTCGATGAGATGTTGACAGCTTCCTCTTTCGCAAGGTCGTGTACGTCCAAGATGAATGTTCCCTTGTTGGCTCGCCATCGACCTTCCGCTTCCTCGAGCTGAGCGAGAGAGCAGCGACGAACCAGTGCCGGAGCTGGACAGCAGGACGAGGCGAGGACCAACGTCAGTGTCCATGGGGTCTCCATGGGGGTCGGGTCTCCTTGAATATCAAGGACAAGGGCAAATTTACCTCCGCCAGAACTAGCAGGGCGGGGATCGTGGGGCAGTAGCAAGGGTTGGAGCGGGACGTGGGAGGGTCCCCTGATGCCCCCAGGCCCTGTTGGCATCCTTAGTTACGAGGTTTGTGGTCCCAAAGTTCGTGATCTAGCTACCATTTAATGTGCCAAATTGTACATAAACTCTTTCCTCCTTCAATCAAAATTAAAGCTCAGAGCACTAGCCGGTTGGTCGTTTGTATGTGATATTAGATCGGTACGTGGCATTAGTCGAGCTCACTATATCTAGAAATATCGAAGTATATCGAGACGGGCACTCGGTCATATGTGATGAGCCGATAGATTGTTTGTACATAACAACAAATCGCTTGGAACTAAAGTTCAGATCACGACTAACCATTGTTTGTATGTTATATTAGATTAATACGTGGAGTTAAGGTATATGACTTTATGAGGTATAAAAATTAGGAATATTTATGGTAGTGGGCCATTGATAATAAAAATACACAAGATTAGTGGCAGATAATGTTTAGGTATAGTTATGAAAATCTATTGGTTGTGCTCGATTAATAATAAAGATCCATCAGATCAATTACCGGATGATGTTTAGGTGTAGTTATGAAACTTTATCAATCGTGATCTATTTAGGTACAATTATGAGAATCTATCGGTTATGACATATTAGGTATAATTATCAAGATCTATCGATTATGTCTGTTTAGATACAGTTATGATCTATTGGTTGTAGTTTGGTTAGATATAGTTATGATGATTTATTGGCTCTGATTTATTTATATACAGTTATGAAGATCTATCGGTTACGGTGCGCTAATAAAAATGGGGTCCACCAAATTAACGGCTAGATGTTTTTTTAGAATTCTAGCACTTCTATCTTTTTCAGGTTAACTCGTTATGTATTAGAAAAATTAGGTCCGCCATTTGTTTTGCTTTTATTAAGAATTTCTAGCACGTGCATTTTTTTCTGGTTAACGCGGTTGTGTAGTTTTAGTATGTAATAGGTAGATGACAGAATGCCTACCTCTTTATTTCAAAAAGAAAAGGAAAAAGAAGAATACGCCGAACTTTCATTGCATTTTTTCTTCCCGTCTCGGTTGTTTCCGTTCTCAGTAATGGAAAAACGGGAGTGCAGGCTCAGTGGGCTAGTGGCATGGGGTGAACGCCTAGCCGGCCGCGTTGGCTTGGTTCGAAAATAGAAGTCTGAAGGAGTTGTGAATTCGCCGTATTTTGTTGCCTTCCATAGATTTAGGGCCTGTTTGGTTAGGCTATGGCTGTTGATAAAGCTACTGTTGGGTGATTGTTTGGAAAAGCTGCTGTAGTTGTGGGAAAGTGGACATATGGCTTTTGGTTGATCCAAACCACTTACAGCATTTCGAAAAATGAGCTCTGAAGTATCAGCACATTGCAAAAAGCTAACGAAAGGCAGCTTTTCTAAACAGCTAAATTTGCACTGCAAAGCCCACAGCTACCGTTGGCAAAAGCTGGCCGTTTGGTTAGCCTACAGCTTTTTCCAGTGAAAAGAGCCCAACCAAACACCCCCTTAGAAATAATGAAAACCGTAAATCCGATGGCTGATATTGTGCGTGTCCATTGAGAAATCAATAGTTTTTCTCTTTAAAAATACAAATTTACACGTAACTTGTGTAAAATTAGCTTTTATCTTGACTCCTAGAATTTACGGTTGATATTCTTGGACCTTCCCCCGCTTATTGAGTTCTTAAATATGATATATGCCCCGGCTACGTGGCTGCTGCATTATCAAATTATGTGCCGGTGTGGTTTAGTTCGAAGGACTCACCCGAGGCTTTGACTTTTCATTGAAAAGAGAAACCAAATCACAGTTTAATTAAGTGCTGGCACGCGTCAACATAGTTGGCAGGATTTCATTAGTTATCGACGTACACATGGTCAAACCCTGTATTTTGTAATTCTTGTTAGAGTATAGTAGAATGTTAGTGAGAATGAGAGAGTCAATCATTGTATTATTGAGCACTGTTACACATATTTATATATGTACAAATGATGAAAGTTGCCAATGCGAAGAGGCATCTCTTCTAAAGCTAACTGCAATGACAGCTTAACATTTGATCACATGTGTTTGATTCTAACACTCCCCTTGATCAATTTTTTTTTAAAAAATCTCCTCCAAAGAACTCCCGGAGAAAAATACGAAGAGAAATATAATGATGATATGTCATGAAAAACTCATTTAAAACCCAATGAGAAAATAAAAAAATGATATGGTATATATGAATGCTTGTATTAATATTGTCCCATTAAAAACCTTTGAGGAGAATCATTTTAGAAAAACTCATAAAGTAAAAGAGTACAATATACGTAATCTGATGATCATCCATAGGTTATAATTTAGGAGTTTACTCTCCAATCCCCATGAACCTTGCAAATCTCAAAGTTATCTCATAACAATTCCGAAGGGCGCCGCGCCGGGAAGGGCGCACCGCTGCATGCCCGTGGCTCACCGGAGGGGGCCGCTGTGTTGAGTAAAGCAGGCGGCAGGGCGTTCCCACCCGCATCACCATCATTGGAGGATGGAGGGGGCCTGAGGGCGGTGCCGCCGGTGTTGTGGCCGAGGCATGGCCAGCTGCATCCGCCACAAAGGTGGCGACACAACGGGGAGGACGACCATCATAGTGACAGCGTTTACGAGTTGACGCTGTGACCGTGGGCGGCGAGGCCGTGGAGGAAGGATACGCAGCGTTGCTTCTTCAATTATCGCCAAAATGGTAATGATGTTGTGAATCACTGCTTCGGCCATCGGCCTTACTTTTTGTGGTGTGGAGTTGGCTGGAATTCAGCGTCGATTGTAGAGACGAAAGTGCCGATAACATGTTAGGGTGTAGTAGAACGACTGTGAGAATGAGAGTCGATCATTGTATTATTGAGCACTGTTGCACAGATTTATACATGTACAAAGGATGAAAGTTGCCAGTGCGAAGATGCATCTCTTCTAAGGGTCAGCAGTTTAATATTTGATCACACGTGTTGATTCGTAACAATTCCCGATCGGTTGATACCGATATTCAGAACAAAAGAAAATGTGAAAGGAAAATAATGAAATTAAGCACATATCAGGAACAAATTGAGCAGGATTAGCAAGCGGTTTTGTACACAAATAGCTACCGCGCGTCTTCTCTGAAGACTATCAATGTGTTTATCAATGTGTTAAGTGTTTCACTAGCAAATAGCGATTTCTATTTGTCTAAGGCCATAAAGATATATGCGTGAACTTTAGAAACTAAAGGCACTATGGTGCCGATTGGTATTGGGTTGGATGATCTTTTGAACTTTCTGGTCAAAGTGCGTATCAGAGCAGATCAGTGTGACCTTGAGCTATGACTGGGCTGTTTGCTTGGGAGACAAAAAATGGTTGGACAGAAGTGTTCGGTGCAGCTCCTCAACCAAAAGTGCACTAACACTATCTCTATATTTCCTTTTTGTAAATATGGATTATTCAAATTGCTCATCATTTTACTCAAGGAAACATGAGCACAATGATGCACTAATTTATGCTTATGTTAGTTAGCAAGCTAGAATGCATGGGGGAGACCTGTTTGTCGCACCACTAAGGAGACGAGGGGCATCTTTTGCATGATGAAAAGATAAATGATTTGCTTGAACGCAATGATTATTATGTGGATATTTTGTGCTCCGTACAGTCAAAGTCGTTTCCCTCTTAGCAGTGGGGCCTTTATCATAAAGTAAACCGAGCTTATCCTTTCACAATCTGTCATTTGCATCCCCGTAATTCTTCCTGTATTAACTAGCAGGTGTATTGCACAGGAAGTATCTTTAATTTTTTTAATTTATATAGATATATATTATTACACTATTACAAGAACGTCAAATTACCGGTATGCCAATTGTACAAGATGGTACCTCGGTCGTTTTTACTGAGCCAATAGATTATGTGTACATAATATTAAATCATTTGAAACTAAAGTTCGGATCATAATTAACCGATTGTTTGTACGTTATATTAGATCAATTTGTGAAGTTAAGATTTAAATCACCGGTCATTGATTAGATTAGTATGCAGACTTAGAAATGAACTTTTTTATAAGGTGTAAAATTATGAATATCTATCGGGTTGTGGACCATTGATAATTAAGGTACACTGGATCAATGGCAGATAATATTTAAGTACGGTTATGAAGATCTATTGGTTGTGGTACATCAATAAAAAAATGTCCACCAAATCAATGACCAGATGATTTTTAGATGCAGTTATGAAAATTTATCGGTTGTGATATATTTAGGTATAATTATGAAGATCATCGATTGTGATATGTTTAGGTATAATTATGAAGATATATCGGTTGTGGTATGTTTAGATGCAGCTACGATGATCTATTAGCTGTGATATGTTAAGATACTGTTATGAAGACCTATCGTTTATGATATACTAATAATTTTTTTTATTAAATTAATAATCCAAACATTTTTTATGAATTTTTAAACATGTTTATCTCTTTTCTAATTAACCGATCATACACTTTCGATATATGATGATAGAAGATTGCAGGACGCAAGTCTTGCTTTAAAAATGTAAATATTTGCAGGAGGCAAATCAAAATTGATGAGTCTTTAGACGATAACCAGCTCGGCTTCGCTTGCATGTGTGGAATACAATTAAGCAGGAAGAGCAAGCAAAGTATACGTGGAAATTGCATAGCTATCGGTCAGGATCTAACAACCCTCGTTCGGTTTTCACACTGCATGAATATTGAAATAAATAAAGACAAAAAGGAGATGGAATTCCATGTCCAAGTGTGAATTATTAAAGCCATGTACTTGCTGGTCTATGCCGGCATGACTGAAGAACATGTTCGTCCTATTATTGTAAACCTCAGGTACCTGGGGTACCTTGACTAGAAAGAACAATGCAAATGTATGAACGAAACTAGAGTCATTCCAGTGGGAGATCTCACTGAGATCCCAAGAAGCACGTTGTAGTTGATACGGACGTAGCAAGATATTTGACTACGGGTCCTTGCCAACTTGCCAACTTGCCATTCACATTTCGTTCATCTTTTCTGTTTTCAATTCGATGCAGCTTAAAAGGACCAACAAATTGGCGTGTATTGCACGACCATTGCCTCTAAATTCGTATTAACCTCTTCACATCGTGAGCGGGGATTACTGCATCCTCAAGAAGAAACATCTCAAAAAAAATTTGTTGGATCAGGTGGGCAGAACGGGAGTAGAGCAGGGAACACAGAGTTCCGAGCTGAAACTAAATTTTCTCATGGCCCCGCACTGACCCAAACTCTATTTTCATTGAAGTCCCCGGACAACGAAAATCTATTTATTTCTGAAAGGAAAAAGACCGAAACGCAGGTCGCAACACGACATAATACTAGTACACCGAGTTGTATATGGAGCATTGCCCCCTGTTTTTAGCTTTTTTTAATCTATTTTCTGGAGTCATCTTTTTTTTTGACAAACAAGTCATCTTAACTCTTAAGACTATCTGTTCGAGAAAAAGAAAACCCTTGAGACTATTGACAAGCCATATCAACTCCTCTCTAACAATCTGAATCGCACCGGCAGCACAAACGGCTACTGTTTGTTCAGTCAACTAGCAAGCAAGGTGCAGACGATATGGTGGAGTATTATCATCCAGCTTATTTGGAGGTTGGAAATTATTAGCGCTGCCACACGAGGCCCCAACATCCGCGGACAAATGATTAATTGAATAGATATATCCAATACGATTTTTTTTGTAAGTATCATGTTAACTATGCTATTTGTAATTTGTTAACGTTCATGCCTTCAATACAAAAGATGGCTGCGGAACCCTAAATATGCAAGCATGATATTTTGGATGTTCTCGTGAGTTGCGCTTTCATGTTTCTTGGTTTTGCATTTCTGTTTCAACATTTTTTGGTTGGTTGCATTTTCTGGGTGTTGATTAATTCCAAATTGTGGTTGTATTTTCTCCTCTTAGGCTATTACATTTCTCTAGTTTTCTTACATTATGAAAATTATCTATGATTTGTTTATGGCACAGACAACTCCGCTAGTATAATATTGTAAATGTACTTTGAAGTGCAGCTCTATCATAGATTGTCATTCTTATTATCTACATTTTCTTAAGGAATAAAACCTGAGATGCACATACAAATTTGAAAAATACTGACACATGTCTAGCGAAAATCCTAGCGTTAACTTGTCCTTTGATTCGAAACGGGTTATCTTGATTATGTGAGAGCCGGCTTTGAGGTAGAGGGCTGGGTGCATATGCACCTCTCCAACCATCTGGTCAATGCCCTTCTTGTAAGGCAAATACAGGTTTGCCTTTCGAAGGAATAAGATCTGAGGTCTAAATTTTAGAAAGTCTAACTGCCAGGAGATCACTTATAATCTACGGCTCAAGTATAATATGATTACATATTTCCTTTTTATCCGTTTATTACACTCAATTGTCTGCCAATATATGTATGTCTTTCATTCTCTGAACATTAAAGTTGTAATTTTTAATCAAGTAAGGATATATGAACACACGGCAAAAAACGTTAAGGAAAATACGCAATATGAATAAAGACCAATTTACCAACTTATACACATTGAAACAAATGCATCCATATAAATACGTAAAAAATATATTTGTGATTGTAACTTTTTTTTCGTAAGAGTAATTGTAATATTCTATTAAAAAAGACATAAACCTTCACGACTCTCAACATTGTGGACACTTAAAACAATAAGGTCACTATTACAACTATTAAAAATTATCAAAAATAGCTTCTATGTGACTTTTGTCCATAGTTACAACTCACCTATCCATAGTTACAATTCATCTAAATTCCAGCCTCTATATTCGTAACTATCTGCAAGAATACAATAATAGAACTATCAGCACTGTATACATGGCTACACAACCGCTATCGACAAGACCAGGAGGTGGACAGGAATGGAAGCGAAAAACCGTGCGATCGACACCCAACCAGCCTGTGGGATTTTCGGTTTGTTGTGAAGACCACGACATCTTTGACCATTGACGGGAGAACAAAATCCGGCAGCTTAGCCAGAATAATTCCAAGAGAGAAGCGCTTGCATTTTCCATTGGAACAGAGAGGGAGGGAGGGAGAAAAGAAAAGGAGAAAGCACCCAAAGCAACCGCGAAAGCGACCCCTCACCCCGCCCATACCGCCATACGTCACCTCTCATTTCTTCCTTTGACTCATCCAACTTTCTCTTTGAAGGCCTCCTTTTCTTGTTTTCCACACCCTCTATGCAACACAAATAAGCACCCGATAAAAGCAGAAATTGCATGTGAACGAGATAGAGCATGACTGGAAATCTCAGCAAGTTTCTTTTTCTGTTTTGAGGCTCTTCTACACGAGGGTTCTATACAAATTGCTTCTAGAAAAGGGCTCTATGCAATTCAAGAAGGCATCTACTATATGCGTCATTAATGTATGTAAAAATAACGTATACCTTTTTTTTATATAAGAATGTATCCTTAGGGATCATGAACTCTTAGCACAAAGTCAATTAGCAATGGCTAGTATATTTTTGATACAAACTTTAGGTGGAATAACAACAACTCTTGTAAAAAGGTTGAAGAACAGTGACCACTGCTTGAGAGGTTCTCTACAACACATGGTGAAACTGAACTATGCCATCTCACAACATTGATATATTTACGAGAAAATACAATCCACAACAATGACCAATGAATACTTGATTTTTTTTCAAGGTAGAATAAAAAAACTCATTTATCAATAAGGATCTCTTTGAATTGTAGGAACGAGAAACATAATAATTTGATAAGGATGCAAATATAAAATACATGATCGTAAAACACAGAAAAAATATGGGACTAGCCGTTTGGATAGAACACAATAAAAACATAAGAAAAGTCTCTTGATCCTACGTGAATGAGTGAAAAAAATAAGATAGAAATGGATATTAAAATTACTATAGAGTTAGAGGGGAAAGCAATTCAGAATTTGATAGCATCATTTTTGTGATTGAAGGGCATCTAAGGTGAAAATTCCTATTAAGGAACCATACAAAAAACCTATGGAATTCATACAATCCATAGATGGCGTGATGATCTCAAAGATTTAGTAAAATATTTTCAATAAGAGTAATAATAATCCAAACTGGAAATATAGTACTCCACTGATGATGCAGACGTAAATTCTTGACAAAATATGCAAACGGTAGGGAGCGTTTTGCACGAGCAGGGCAGACCAGGACGCTCGGCGCAAAGACCACTCCGCCACCACTCTCCCTTTCATATACCACCACCCCACCTTCTTCCCAAGCCTCTCCTCCCCCTTTCCGCCGCAATCCCTTCTCCACACGGATCGCCGAGAACGGAGCACCAGCCATGGTCAGGAAGGAGACGAACGCGAGCATCAGGCTCCCGCCACAGCACCAGGGGCTGGAGGTCAAGATCCCCAGCTTCTTCCGCTGCCCCATCTCGCTCGACGTCATGCGGTCGCCGGTGAGCCTCTGCACGGGCGTCACGTACGACCGAGCATCCATACAGAGGTGGCTCGACAACGGCAACACCACATGCCCGGCCACCATGCTCCCGCTCCCGTCCACGGACCTCGTCCCCAACCTCACCCTCCGGGGCCTCATCGCCCACTGGTCCGCCTCCGCCGCCTCCTGCTCGCCCGTCGCCGGCTCCGCAACGTTTTTCGCGGGCCCTTCCCCCGCGGGGCTCCTCCGGCAGGTTGCGTCCTCTGGCGCTGACCTGTCTCCCGCGCTCCGCGAGCTAGCGGCCTATCTCTCTGACGATGACGTCGACGAGTTCGAAAAGAACGCGCTGGTCGGCGCCGGCAGCGCCGCGGAGACTGTCGCGTCCGTGCTTAGGAGGAAGGACGAGCAAACGAGCGTCGAGGGTGTGGAGGCGGCCGTGCGAGTTCTCGCAGCGATCGTCGCGTTGGATGGCATCGAGGAGGTGAACAAGAAGCGGGTAGCCACAGGCCTCGCCGTGGACGCGGCAGCCTCGGCCGCGTCACTGGCGCGCGTGCTGCGGGGCGGGAGCGGCCTGGAAGCGAGAATTGACGCAGCGAGGCTCGCGGAGTTCTTGCTCGCCAATGCTGCCGGCGAGGCGAAGGCGGCTGTGGCCGAATCATCCGAGCTGGTAGCCGAGCTGATACGGCTCGTCGGGCCCGTCGACGAGAAGGGCAGCATGGACAAGAAGGCCATGGAAACCGGTCTCTCCTGCCTTGCCGCCATCTTAGGGTCGCGGCGCGCGGCGCGCGCCGACATGGTGCGCCTCGGCGCCGTTCCGGCCGCGGTGCGCGCGCTCCACGCCACGACGGAGCCCGGCGCGTCGGCCAAAGCCCTCCAGATCCTCGAGTCCGCCGTTGGCTGCGCCGAGGGCCGCGCGGCGCTGTGCAAGGACGCGGAGGAGACTATCTCCGCTGTGCTCGACAAGATGATGAAATCCGGCCGCGACGGCGGCGAGGCCGCGGTGGCCGTGCTCTGGGCCGTGTGCCACAAGTACAAGGACCGCAGGGCGGCTGACGCGGCGGCAGCATCCGAGGGCGGGTTGACGAGGCTGCTGCTGCTGCTGCAGAGCGGGTGCTCGCCGCCGGCGAGGCAGATGGCGCTGGAGCTGCTCAAGATATACAAGGTGAACGCCAAGAGCTGCCTCGCCGGCTACGATTCCAAGACCACCGACATCATGCCGTTCTAACCAAGCTAAAGGAATGGCTTGCAAGCTTGGAACAGGGAGAAAGTTCTTGTTCCTTTGTTTTTCGTGTTTTCTTTCATTTTTTAAAATGTAAGTTGATAGAGAAAGAGAAGAAGGAAAAATAATCTGTACATGGGTAGGGAGTTTTGACAGGAAAAGAAAAGCAGATGGGATTATTAACCAAAGAGATATATTTGTTGGACAAATCATTGCAATTGCTCACAAGAGATATGAACGACAGCAGTTCTGGAATGATAATCTTCCAAATACATGCAATAAGCATGCATATACATACTATGCTTCTCGGATAAAAACTTCTCAGAATTTGTATATCGACGTATGAAACGGTTCCGATTCACAACCTCTTCTTCTAAATCGAGTTATACATTTCCCAGCGACGAACTAGATAATTTATTAATTACCTAGTACTGCTGGATATGAACATAGGTGCATTCCCTCATGGCTTATCAGGGAACAAGTTCCATCATACACTAGATGAGATGAGAGGAGGCGATCGTGGCTGGCGACCGACTCTCGCCCCGATCTCCACCGCACGTCTTCTTCACGGTGGCGCGGCGAAGTCTCTCAACCATGACGTGGGCGGCGCCGAGGTTCAGGCGCGCGGCTCAAGGCACTTGATGCTGGTATGTCCACGGAAATGAAGGCACTCCAGGAGGACTACATACACGCCGGCTACCCGCTCCACGAGGTAAGTCGTCTACATTCCAGTCCTATGGAGGAATCATGGAGCCACCAGCCGATCGGTAGTTTCTAGACACCGCTAGGGATCGTGCAAGCTCGACGGCGACTGTGACGAGAATTCTCAGTCGTCGCATGGCTCCGACGTGATTCCATGACAAGGGCTACCGGGGTCCAAGCAGTGAGGAGGTTGGACGGTCTTTTCCGGCAAGAAACGCTATGGATGTCTGTCATCGGTGGCTGCACGACACCAGCCGACGTGCCCTCCGTGGCGAGGACCGTTCCCCCTGGCGTAGCGACCGCCGGCGATCTGCTTTGGCGACACTCTCGCGCGTGCAATATGGGATCTGAAATTAACGCGGATTCAATTTTCAAAACGGCACCTGAGCCAACCATTGTGCATACGTGGCTCGCATCGCCGCCTGTGGTTGCCCCAAAAACCCAACCCAGAACCCGTTGTCTAAGGGGGCTTTTCACGTACACCTGGAGAAAAATGCTAACCCTAGCAGCCGTCGCTCGTACGCTGAAGTGCTGCGATCGCTGATGGATGCTAGGGGATTGCGCGCGGGTTATGGTGGCGGCGGGAACTTTAGGATAGGTTGCTGTGGCGGCGGGGGATGGCAGCGGCTACGAGGGATGCTAGCCGCGGTCACGGCGGCGTGTATGGAGCACGTGGCAGCATCCATGGCGGCAACTTCGGTGAGGCTGGTGGCTCTTATGGTGGTAACTTCGACAGGGCCGGTGGCTCGCATGGTGGCAACTTTGGTGGGGCAGTGGCTTGCATGGCGGCAACTTTGACAGGGCCGGTAGCTCTCATGGTGGCAACTTCGGTGGAGGGTAGTCCGACGGAGCGGATGCACATGGCGAAGCGTAGTTCGATGGAATGAAGGCACATCGCGACTCATAGGTGGCCACACATGCTGCTGCGCACAACAATAACGTGCATAGCGGTGTGCACGGTGGGGTCCACAGTGGGAGCCAAGGCAATGCGCATGGAAGCGGTGCCGGTGCCGGTGCCTATGGTGGTGTGCATGGACATGGCATTGCGCACGATGGCCACGGCGCTGCGCCGGGTGAAACACACGACAGCGGCTTTGGTCTGCAACATGGCTCCACAGTCGTGCACAACGTGAGGAAGAAGTGGATCCCGCGCAACGATGGGTGTGGCCGTGGGTAGGCTGCACCTAAGCCGGGGACTGCCGTGGTGACTGTAGTGGCAGATCCTGCGGCAATCGCGCCGGTGATCCAGGCCGATCCACGCGCGACAGCACTGCTACCCGCAACAGCAGCAAACCGAGCATCACCACTAACAACTCGGGGGTGACTAGCAAGCGCTGGTGCGGAGAGGGCAAAAAAGTGCTTCCGTTGCAAAGAAAGGGGACACAAGGTGGCTGCTTGTTCGATCAAAATTCCATGCGAAATTTGTGAAAGTTTAGCTCACGTGGCACCAATGTGTCCCTTATTGCATCTTCCAAAGCCGGTAGTCACTCTCGGGCTTTGTTTGGTTTCACAGGGATGGGCTGGGATCCGGGCCCAAACCACGTGGAACAGCCCGGCCGGAGAGCATTCCTAAATCTGGCTTGTTTGTGTGTTTGGTTTGGGTCAGGGTGAGGAATTTCCCGGCCCAAACCACGTCGATCCACCGGGGAGAAAAAAATTGTCCCAAGACTCGTGGAACAAATCCACTTCTCCCCGACGCCCTCGAAGCTCCTGTTCCGGATACCGAAGAAGGTGGCGGTGCGGAGCCGGTTCAAGTGCGCGCCGCCCCGCGCTGAGGAGCTGCCGCCACGGGTGGGCGCGACACCGACAGCTGCGATGACCACATCCCGTGCGCATCATGGCAAGGCTGCTGCAGCTGCTGTGCCAGCGGCCTCTGAGGGCAGATCCACGCAGAGCATGCCGACGAAGAGCGTGACGAAGCTGGCTTACAGTGTTGGGATTAGTGGGTCGATGACTACGATGAGTGGTGGTGCACAGGGGCAGATTGGCGCCCGCCGCACGCTGCCGATTGCGGCGCTCCCCCGATGCCGCCGCCGCCGCCGCCACCTAGGCGCCCGCGACCATCTGCTTCGGCTCGCGCTTGCTGACCACGATCTTGACGCGCACCGCGCCACCGACGTCCTCCCGGGACAGGATGCGGCCGCCGTGGTGTAGCTGCTCGAGCACCTCTGCTGCCGCCTTGGACTGGTGCTGTTGGCCCTGGCCAGCCGCCGCGTCCCTGGGGACGAAGCACCTGGTCGCCATCCCCGTGGCCGTGATGCGATCGGTGGCCACTGCCGTGCCGCGCGCGCGCGAAAATAGGCAAGCACTGGTGTCCACTGCCAGGCAAGCTAGTAGTACTCAGTCCCTACTCCTCCTCCAATGTTTCTTGCGAAACACATGGCTTCTTGGCTTGCTGTTATTTTCTTGCTTCAAAATTAGCATATTTTTAGAAGTGTGATAGTGTATCAACACTCAACCTAGTAGCCAATGTGCAGAAGTTTGACGGAGATAGATTCAGATGGTTGTCAAGTGGAGAGTACATCCAGATGAGCGGCCGTGCTGGTTGTCAAGGTATCAATCAGCGTGGTATCTGCATATTGATGGTAGATGAGAAAATGGAACCCTCAACTGCCAAAATGATGCTGAAAGGTGGTGCTGATAGTTTGAACAAGTCCGTATCATTGGGTCGTTGCTTCGACTACCATCTATAGAACATACATATGGCCCAGCTGAATGGTTTGAATGGAAAGACCTGGACACAGGACTGAGACTTGATGTGCCAATTCCTTGCATCCTGGAATCTTGAGTTAGCATTGCTTAAGTTCTCATTTACAGTTTCTCTTTTTTTTCATTATTGTGTTTTTCCTAGTTGTTTAAATCCATGTTTTTCTTGTTTTGATGGCTCACATTATGACCCTCCTCTTGATTAGTGTATTTCATTTGAGCTACAACATGTTATTAAATCAAATGCGCTCTGAGGATGGTGATCCAGAAAGGCTTCTTCGGCATTCATTCTACCTGTTTCAAGCAGATCGAGCTCTCCCTGATCTTGAGGTTTGTTGACATTGTCTACGTGTTTTTCTTTCTTTGAAGAAAATTTTAACATGTGCTAGCTGCCTCGTCTGTTTGTTCATTCCTGATCCTTTAGCTAATCTTGATGACGCTCTTTCACTAGTCACTACAGTTCTCTTTACAAATATAATAGTCTGTAGCACATCTGTATCCAAATCCAACAATTCCAATCTAATTCACTTTGTGGTCCTCAGTGAGCTGAATTATATCGATTCTTGAACTTGTGTGAAGACTGCTGACTTTATTCTAGTACATGCACATTTGTTGTCTAAAAACAAATGTTGGTTTGTTGTTTCACTTTTTTAGATCATGTATGAAAGAATGTGGCAGTTTTAACTTTGTGATTTTCATCTGGGATGTTTCTATGTTATATCTGGTTATATCTGACTATGTTATGCTCTGTTTTTGCTGGTCGCAAGAATGTTTGATTTGTCTGATCAAAGAAAAACACCAAAGCTGATAACGGAGAGCACTTGCTCCTGTTTAAAAAGCACCCTTGTCACTGCTTACTTACTGTCGAATTATTCTTTTTGGGTGCACTATGGTTCACACAAGTCTGCTACTGCTATGTAGTTTTGCTTGTCATTTGATGGAGTTGTCATCAGAGATGTTATGGCATTGGAAATGAACACTGAGTTGCCTTAATACATGTATGATATGATTGAACAAAGTGCCTGTCTCGTGACAAGTATCCTAGGAATGGTGCTTGCTATTATGTGAGCTACAACCTTGGTGTTTCTCTCTGATAGCATGTAAAGAATTGGAGCATTGTTTAGCGAAAATTCTTATCAATCCCTACAATAATCCCTACAATTCAAATCTAATCCAAATAATATTCATAGTTGAGGGGATTGAGTGGTGGGAGGGATTCAACCCCCAAGAGGATTGGGTGGAGTGAGGAGGATCAACCCAATCCACTAGGGGATTAGTTCCCCTAGGGGATTGGTTCCCCAAGAACCAAACAAGCCCTCAGTGGGTACGGGGCCGATGGGCCGGGATTCTTTTTGGTTCCCCCGCTAGAGGCCCCGACGGTTACAAGCAACAACGGCATTGTTCAGGTGGTCAACGGGGATATGGACAGGAACCAAATTGAAACTGAGTTACGACGTGTTATTCTGGTGACTTTCACTTGGGAGATAGTTGACCAGTCCCCGTGCCTTCCTGGTTCAGTTCCCGTCAGAGGTCGAGCTTCTATATTTACAAACCAACAGCGAAATCAAGGCCAAAACATGTGGTATGGTATTGGCAAGCAGAGTAGTTCATACAGCAAATTGAGGCAAAACAAGAATTGGTGAAAGTGTGGTTTAACGTATAAGGGCTATCGCATGCGATACGGGATTACCTAAGCTTCTATGTTGTTGGGACGATCCTGGGGATCACAACAGTGGTCGGTATGGTTTCCACTTGGCAGCGTGGTATTGTTCGTATTGGCGGTTGTTGATGCTCAGCTCATACCCCCTAAGGCTGAGATTGTGGTTGGACGGAAATTATATTGCATACACCTCCAAACAGACTTTAACAGAGGTAACTGATGACTTTGATGAAAATATGGATGAGGATGACCTGCTTGACAAGGAGGAAAAAAGTGATATTGGTCTGGATGGAGAGGCCAACATGCAAGACAGAGCCCCAAGCATAATGTCGGGGCTCGGAATCGCACCTGACTTAGGAAACGATATTCCGTCAATGACCGAGAAACTACATAACGTGGACATACGTTACCTCGCGTGCATCCACCATTACGGGTCCGACACCGAACCAGCACCGCATACGAAGTCCACCTGACCACCTGGTCGTATGTCTCACTGCTGGTCCAGCCGGCCAGAAACAGATATCATTCGATAAGTCAAACACCATTCCAAGCACCCTGTAGGGAGTTAACACCATTCTACTGCGATGAGGATCGCAATCGCAGAGAGAAGCCCGATGTCTATGTCCACACCCTAACCCAATCGGCCAAAGCACGACTGGTGGGTCACCCGAAGGCCCGACATCGACGCCCACACCCTGCCCAGCCGGCATTCGCATCTCAGCTAGCGGGTCACTCAACTTCACGATCACCAGACTCACACAGAGAACGAATATTAACTCTCTACCGCCGTTTCATACACTTCATCCATACATGCACTATGTATGAACCGACGTAGTGAACAACTTGATAAACATAACACGAGCTCTACAGAAGGATTTAACAGGTAAATAAGCACATCCCTTATACATGGGCAAATACTTACATTGCAGTCAAAAGACCCGTAGGTCACAAGTACCAAAAGATAAACAGCGGAAGCAATAATAAAAGCGAACCCGATGGTCCGGAAGACCACCAATAACCCAACAGATACCAACAAGACCTTTTAGCTGGAGAGGTAAACAAATTGAGCAGGAAAACGCGATACTCATCACCACCAAACTCACCTGCGAAAATAGAATTTCCTGTGAGTACTTTCGTACTCGCAAGTTGCTACTTATTCCAATCACTTACACCCGGCATGGAATGTTGGACAACCTCACACCGTACATTTCCAATTTAACATAACATGGCATTGACGAGGAATAAAGATCAAGGCAACAACAGAAATACGGTAAATTACCCTAGCCAGACTAATAAATAGGAACAACATCGAGTAATATAGCTCCTAACATAACATAACAAGGTTAACATCAGTCAACATATAATCAGATTAAACAGATCAACATCATTTAATCAACAGGAACTGATGAGATGACCGAGTAGATCAACATCGAATAGTCCAATTCTAATCAATGTGGCCCCGGTTGCTCGGTGACCCCACAGACATTCCTTGGTCGACACCAAACATACCTGTCTGTGGTCCCCTACATACCCGACTGCCTCGTGGCTTATCAGGGAGCATCAAGTGAGGGTTACTGCTGTACCTCCAATAAACTCAATATCGGGAGTGAGCAACCACAACCTTGTACAGCCCGTCCTACACGACCATGCTCCCAGGTCTCTCATCTCACTTAGGGATTCCGGTTGATTAAAGCATCGATTTAAAATTCAGGCATCCAAGATCAAACATCAGACAAACAACAGTGATGATGACATGGCACCCGGGTATCATCAAGGAGGACGAATCCGGCCCTCTGGCCATAGGGTGGGCCGAGCCGACCACTCGGAGTCCGACTTCTACACGGGGGCGCCTCATCAACGTGGAGTGCAAGACATGGACTAATACCTGCCCGGCATACCCGGAATCTGTTGTAACTAATTAGGAAACCAATCTGTTAACCGATCCGGACTCTTGTAACCCTATCCCGGTCGCCTATATAAGGCCTGGTAGGGGACCTCCGATCGGTAAGCTTTTTAGTCATAGACAATCTCCATTGTTTCATAGCTCAAGCAACCTCGAGATCGATTCTCCAGGGCTTGCGGCACTCGGGATTCAAGCTATATCAGCCACCAAACACAGGACGTAGGGTATTACCTCTCCGCGAGGGCCTGAACCTGTCTAAATCCTGTCTCCCGTGTGCACCCATCTGGATTTGCTGTGCTCACACCGCCCCATATTCAGTATTGCCGGAATAATACTCCGACAGTTGGCGCGCCAGGTAGGGGAGTGCGCATAGATCCATCTACACGAATCCGGATGGGTTTCATCAGCAACAACGACGTTTTCGTCCCGGGAAGCATCATGAGATTCGCTTCATGGACGTTACTCCGGATCCTGGACAGCTTTTCCAATTCGAAAAGTTGAACTTCATCGCCGACAAGGTCGGCAAACTTCACCTTTGCTACTCGGCAGCACGTCGATCAGCGGAGGCTTCATCAGCTTCTCTGCGCGGACTCACCCCTGAATCCGCGCCTTCGGCCCCTCTCCCCAGGGACGAGGCTACGCCGAAATCGGATCTGCTGTTCGCGTACGGGTTCTCACCCGTCGAACAGAGGTCCCGACTGGTGGGCGCCATTGACTCTCTCCTCCCCGTCCTCGAGTATGACTCGGACGAGTACGAGAGCTCGGGCAGTCACCACCCGTCCCGGGAGGTCTTCATGGCCAACCCCGACTCGCTGGACAACGGCGGTGACCGATCAGTCCCTATCGTGGAGCAAACGCTGACTGAGCTTGAAGCCACTCGACTCCGTCTCCTCACCAAGGAGGAGGAGTTGATTGAGCAGCAAACCAGGCTCGCTCGTCAACGCGACGAACAACTGCGCAACGACGACATGAGGGCTCGAGGACGCCAAGTCCATAACGAGTTCCGCATGCGTGAAAAGGACGGGGTTCCAATATTCCCGCTTCCCTAGTCACAACATCGTCGCTGCCACGATAGCGGCACGCGCCATTAATGTCCCCGAGGGCACCCCGGGACATGACGAACTCCGGTGACTCCGCATCCTGCTAGAAGAAACAGCTCTTCAGCAGGCCGAAGCCTCAGGGAGACCGCGCGGGCTCTTCAGCAAGTGCTAGGAGTCGGCGCTCTACCCCTCCGAGAAGCCCTCCAGCCGCGGAAGGCCACCGTTCAAACCCCGACCGTCATCAGCCGGCCGGAGCGGTTCACAAGCGACTCGGGCCCAATCGTGATGCCCGGGGCACCATAGCCGCACGGAGCCGCGCCCGTCAGGACGCGGACAAAAACGCTCGCTGAGCCGGGTCGGTCCATAGCCGACTCGGATCGGATCATGATGCGCGGAACCCCGCTGACGCCGGACGGGAGCGCTCATCGAGGTCCCGAGAGGGATGACCGTGGCAACCGCCACGACGACAGCGGCGCCACCAGCCGTGGCCGTTCGCCGACCCCCTCCGGCATGGGATATGCGGGCCCGAAAGCATTCGGCACCCGCATCCGCAGCGTCATCTTCCCGTCGCGATTCCGAGTCACCGGCATCGACAAATACACGGGCGAAACTCGGCCAGACATCTGGCTGGCCGACTATCACACGGCATGCAGAACCAATGGTGGCAACGACTACGTCGCGATCCATTATCTGCCGCTGTTTCTAGCCGACTCGGCACGAGCCTGGCTCACCAGCTTACCTCCGGGTTGCATCCAGTCATGGAGTGACCTCGAGACCCTCTTCATGAACAACTTCCAGGGCACTTACAACAGGCCCGGGAATGCGTGGGATCTCCACAGTTGTACCCAAGAGGCGGATGAGACTCTCCGAGAGTACATTCAGCGTTTCTCCAAGAAGAAGAATTCTCTACCCGAGGTCCGAGAGGGTGATGTCATCACCGCCTTCTCCAAAGGTGTTCGAAAGCACCGACCTCATCCACAAGATAGCGCGCAAGAACCCTCAGACTACGCGTGAGCTCTTCGATATCGCCAATAACTTCGCCACCGGTGAAGAGGCCGTCCGCAGCGCTACCAAAGACGACAAGGGCAGGAGCAAGGGCAAGGCGCCCGAGTCCCCCAGTCGGGATGCTCACCCCGAGTCATCCAGAAAGAAGCACCGGAAGCGCAAGGGCGGAGATCTCGTTGCTGCAGCCGAGCGTGCCCCGCCGCGCCGTCCTCAGCGCACCAACGCGACCTTCGAAGAAATGATGAGTCAGCTGTGTCACTTTCATGGACCCAAGTCCAACCACCTGACACGAGACTGCAACCTCTTGAAGAATTTGAACAAGCCTTACGTCCCCAATCGGAACAAAAAAGAGCCCCCTCAGGACGAAGGTGACGAATTCCCAAAAGAGACCGCTTGTCTGATGATCTTTGGCGGACCCAACGGCTACGAGTCCAAGCGTCGCCAGAAGATCACAGATCGAGAGGTCAACACAGTGGAACCGGCCGTGCCCCAGTACCTGCGATGGTCCGAGTCCGTGATTTCCTTCGGCCGCTCGGATCACCCCGACTACATTCCCCACCCGGGAAGATTCCCCTTGGTGGTGGACCCGATCGTTTGTGGTGTCCGCCTCACCAAGGTCCTCATGGACGGTGGGAGTGGTCTTAACATTCTCTACGTCAAAACTCTTGACGACATGAAGATCTCCCGCTCCGAGATCAAGCCGACTGGTGCCCCCTTCCATGGGGTGGTACCCGGCAAGATGGCGAGTCCACTCGGGCAGGTCAGCCTGCCCGTCACTTTTGGTACTCCCGACAACTTCCGGACCGAGACCCTCACCTTTGAGGTCGTCGACTTCCCAGGATCGTATCACGCCATCCTGGGGCGTCCCTGCTACGCTAAATTCATGGCTGTCCCCAGCTATGTCTACCTGAAGCTCAAGATGCCGGGCCCCCACGGGGTAATAACGGTACAAAGCAGTTTCCAGCACGCGTACACGTGTGACCTGGAAAATTGCAACCTCGCCGCGGCTCAAATCGCTGAGGCCGAGCTTAACAACCTCAAGTCGGCTGTGGTTGAGGAAGCACCCCCGGCCAAGAAAGCTTCAGCATCGACATCATTCCAGTCGGCACGGGACACCAAGTCGATCCAGCTCGATCCCGAAGACTCCTCCAAGACGACGCAGATCGGGACTGCAGCTCAGCGACAAATAGGAAAGCGCGCTCGTCAGCTTCCTCCAGGACAACCGGGACATCTTCGCGTGGACATCTTCTGACATGCCCGGGGTTCCAAGGGAGGCTGCCGAGCACTCTCTGAACGTTCGGCCGGATGCTAAGCCGGTCAAACAGCGCTTGCGCCGCTTCGCTGAGGATAGACGTCAGGCAATAGGAGAAGAAATAGCCAAGCTTCTAGCAGCTGGCTTCATTAAAGAAGTGTATCATCCCGACTGGTTAGCGAACCCAGTTCTTGTTCGCAAAAAGAATGGAAAGTGGAGGATGTGTGTTGATTATACTAGCCTTAACAAGGCATGCCCCAAAGATCCTTTCACTCTTCCCTCGCATCGACCAAGTGATTGATTCCACGGCCGGGTGTGAAATTTTGTGTTTTCTCGACGCCTACTCGGGCTATCACCAGATCAAGATGAAGGAGGATGACGAGATCAAGACGTCTTTCATCACTCCATTTGGTGCTTTCTGCTACGTTTCCATGCCTTTCGGCCTCAAGAACGCAGGCGCTACGTACCAACGGTGCATGCAGCGTTGCCTTCAGTCGCAAATCGGCCGGAACGTACAAGCCTACGTCGACGATGTGGTGATCAAGTCCCAGAAAAGAGAAGACCTCCTAAGTGACTTGGGGAGAAACTTTCTCCAACCTTAGGAGATTCAGCATGAAGCTCAACCCCGAAAAATGTGTATTCGGGGTCCCTTCGGGCAAGCTTCTCGGTTTCATCGTTTCCGAACGGGGAATCGAAGTCAACCCGGAGAAGATCGACGCCATCGTCAAGATGGGCCCTCCAAAGAGCCTCAAAGATGTTCAACGGCTAACCGGGTGCATGGCAGCTCTCAGTCGATTCATTTCCCGACTCGGCGAGAAAGCCATGCCCCTCTACAAGCTCATGAAGAAGTCGGAAACCTTCACTTGGACATCCGAGGCCCAAGATGCCCTTGACGGCTTGAAGAAGTTCCTAACCACTCCCCCGGTGCTGGCATCCCCAATGCCCAACGAGCCGCTGCTTCTTTATGTTGCAGCGACCACCCAGGTGGCTAGCACCTTCAACGAGGCCGAGTCAGAGGTGTTGGGGAACGTGCTACGCAAAACAAAAATTTACCACGCACAATCCACCCCAAGATCACTATCGAGTTGCAGGCAATGAGATCATACCTTCGACGATCACGTTAATGCAGCGGAGAAGTTGACCGATGTCGATGAAGTCCGCAGATTCCCGCAGCTAGGTTATACCTCCCAGCCGCGAGTGCGATCTCCTCGCGAATAGTTCGCCCGATCGAACGCCGAAGTATACGACGTCTCCGAGGTATCCACGCGTACCGGATCAGCGACACCGCGGTAATGTGTGGACCAGCACACAACAACAGCGGGGATCTACGACAAGGAGAAGCAGCAGCGCGCCGGCAGCTGTACTAGATCCAATCTAGAAGAGAGAGAGAAAAAGAAGGCTGTGGCCAATCTAGAGATGGCCGGCCTAGGGTTTAGGCTGCTTCTGGGGCTGCCTCTGGATGCCCTTTGAGGTGCCCTGTCCCTCTATTTATAGGGGTTGGGGCAGCTCTCCCTAGGCAGGTGAAATCCTACTCCAGCAGGGACACCCTGTTAGAGTTGGAGTCCAACTCCACCAGAACCTTCTAGAACCTTCCGATACTTTTCGGAACACTTCCGGACATCACCGGAACCATCCGGGACCTCCCGGAACACTTTTGAGATCATTCGAAACACTTTCGGAACCCTTCTCTCTCGTTCTCCATAAATAGTAGCATTCTTAAATGTCGCTAAAACGTTAAGCGTGTGACCCTATAGGTTCGAATATATGTGGACATGTCCGGAACATCTTCCGGTCAATAATCGTCAGCGGGATCTGGACACCCATAACAACTCCCACATATCATCGAAGATCTTTATCGAGCGAACCTCGTATTACCGCATATCATCCTTTCGCCTCACGATACGTTACACAACCCGAGGCGAGACTTTGACAGTATCCCTGTGATCAACTCCTTGATCACCATACCTAGTTATCCTCGTTACCGGTTTGTACTTTTTTCTCGTTTCCGTATTCCGGTATCCCCGTGACTAACCTTTTAGTCACAATACCTGGCCAGGCGATGCTGGACACCGTAATACCGAGTGGGCCCAGAGTGTATCTCTCCGTCGCCGGATGGGCAAATCCCAGTCTTGAGATATCTAGAACCACGATATACTTTCTGGTGTACCTGAAAGTCACCTTTATAATTACCCAGTTACGGAGTAATGTTTGATGACCCCAAAGCAACCATCCGGTATCCGGGTCTACGATATTCTCATGGTCTAAGGACGCAAGTAAACGTTAACACATAATGAGAAGATACTGACAACATATTGATGAAGTGATCTCGCAGTATCTCATAAGGGGGTCTATCTAACACCATTGTTACCCTAACAATGTGTTCCCATTATTGCCGGCATCCTTGTTACATTAACAATACCCATGATCAGGAAAACAAGACCATCAACAATACATGAGCTAGTCTAGAGGCCTGACTAGGGATCTGAATGGTGTTTATTATTCCACACATGCAATTAGATTTTCCTCTGAATCTCATATTCAAAACCAATGCAATTCTAGCATAGAACATAAACTTAATCATGAACATGAAAATAGAATAATAACAACTTTATTATTGCCTCTAGGGCATATTTCCAACAACAGAAAGCAAGACAAGACGCTCTCGACCAACTCGAAGAAGCGCGCGAAGTTGCGTTCCTCAGTCGGCTAAGTACCAACAGGGCCTACGACGCTACCACAGCCAGCACGTACGCGGCCGCTCGTTCAACGTTGGTGATCTGGTTCTACGCCGAGTCCAGTCCAGCAAAGAGCAGCACAAACTTTCACCACCATGGGAGGGTCCGTACGTAGTCGCTGAGATACTGCGCCCGGGGGCTTACCGGTTGAAGGACAGCGACGGCAACGTCTTCACCAACGCATGGAACATTGAACAGCTACGTCATTTCTATGCTTAAACCTCTTTTTTCGATATCTCGGAAACATGAATAAAGACATTTTTTCGCTTCGCTTGAAACGAGTTTCTTTTCCCGACTGACCCGCTATGCACGTTCATAGCGGATACTCGGCGCCTACACGGTCTTCCCCCATGTCCGTAAAACTATTTTAGTACTGTGTATACAATCTAACGTTAACTCTTTGACTCCAATCGCCGGTTTACGCCACAACCTTATGCTACACGGGACACACGCCCATGGCTAATCCCTACGCAAAGGAGGCTACGACGGGTTGGCGAAGAGCAGAAACGAACGATCAACATACACACGAACAAAATCTTTTACGACTAAAATAACATTACTTGCATATCGCAGTAGTTTACACAAAAATACTCGCATCCCCGAGTCCGTACAAAAATACTCGGCATCCCCGAGTCTATACAAAAATCACTCGGCATTCCCGAGTCCTTACAAAAGTCACTCGGCATTCCCGAGTCCTTACAAAAGTTACTCGGCATTTCCGAGCAGTTCACACACACTACTATTTTTTACAGGCCCGCGCGATCCATGAGGGAGTTCGCCGTAGTCTCGACGATGTCATCATCTCTGGAATATCTTCGTCCGGGACGTCAGCGGCGTACCCCTCCCCGATCGCCTGCATGTCAAGCAGTGGGTAGTGGGACCGCGCCACCGCCAGGGCCACGATGGCCCCCGACCGCGAAGCTTCCGCCTCCAGTTTCTTCACTTGGTCGGGCGCTTGCTGAAGGCGCTCTGTGACCGCTTCTATGGAGTCCGGGGCCGGCTCCTCTTCCCAGATGGCGCCCCAAGCTGCCCGTCCCGCCGCCTACAGCGACTCGGCCAACTCACGGGTCTTCCTGAGGCGCGCTTTAAACCCTACAATGACAAAACACAAACGTGAGCAAAACGACCGACGGGCCCTGACAAGCTCCAAGCCCGAGTCAGAAGGCTCACCAGCTTCGGCGTCCGCGGCCCTCTTCTTTGCCGCTTTGGCAGTCGCCATCGAGTCGACGGTCCTCTTGTTCGCCGACTCGACCGTCTTCAAAGCATTCCACAAGCTGCCGTCCAACATGGCCGCCTTGCTCTCGAGATACTCCACGCGGGCTTTCTCCGCGAGAGCATCTCCTGGAGCTTGCCGGCCTAGTCCTTGGTGGCGTCGAGCTCCTGGGCGCGGGCCCTCACCCCCTCGAGCTCCGTCCCTGAGCTTCGCGGCCTCATCTTCGGCAGCTGCAGAAGACAACCCATCAGTATGCCAAGAGGCGAAAAGGGCAACAAGCGCAAGTCGGACTCCTCACCTTTGGTGCGGGCGATCTCCTGGGAAAGGCCCGCCTGCAGAGCAGCAATCTCAGCCCCACGCTTGCGGGCCATGTCCTCCGCCGCCTGGTGGCTTGCAGCTAGTTTATCCCACTCGGCCTTCCGCAGGTCGAGTCGGTCGAGGACTGGCAGCCGGTCCTGAAGGAAGGCGGTCTTGTCTTGCGACCGGCGATTCAGTTTCTACAAAAAGAAGCCACAAAAGTTAAGTCACCCGGAAAGATTATCAAGACCCTCCACTCGGTCCCACGGACCCAGCGAAGGCTCGGGGGCTACACCCTCAGGGTGCACTGTTCGTGCACCCAGAGTCAAATCTACAAGGAAAGCAAAGAACCCTCCGCCCGACTATCCTAGTCGAACGCAGGCTCGGGGGCTACACCCTCTGGGTGCACTGTTCGTGCACCCAGAGTGAAAACTACGGAACAGATAAGGGTCCTCCGCCCGACTACCTTAGCCGGGCAGAGGCCCGGGGGCTATTCCCTACGGACACACTCACTCATCGAAAGCAGAGACGACTCACCTGCATCAACGGACGCAACTTGCCGTTCAACAGGTTAGCTCCCTCCTTCATCGTCTTCATCAGGGCCGGGAGCATCTCGCCGAGTTGAGTGGCGACGTCCGTAGCGTCGCTCCATTCCTCCTCCTCCCGGACGTCATCGATCTCCCGGATAGTCATGGTCGGCCGTGCCGGGTCCGATTGCCGGACCCGGAGCGGCCGGAGCACCAGCTCGGAGGACGGCCGGGGAGGCGGAGCAGCGCTGAACTCCTCGACCGACGATGGCAAGTTGAGATTGCCCCTACGGTCCTGCGGGGCGGTTCCAGCTGAATCTGGGCCTGCCCCTCCCTGGCGTTTCCGAGCTCGGGCCGGCGTCCGCAGGCACACCCTGAGCCGACGTTCCTGCAGAGGGCTCCTCCCCCCGAAGAGCGGCAGGCGAGGCGGGTTGTGCACTAGCCCGCTCAGGAGACGGTCGGGGAGGCGAAGACGTGGCCGCACACGGAGGCGACGAGGGCGAGCATCTGACCCCGGCAGATCCCCACTTCGGCTGGATCCCGGGGCACTCGATGGAGCCTTTGGGACGTCTCCCGTCCTTTGCGCCCTGCAAGAGAAACCCGGACCCGTCAATTCGACAAGCACAGACAAGCAAGCAGTCGCCGAAACACTTACTTGGCCGACCGAGGGACAGGGACGCGCTTCTTGAGCCCCGAGGCTCGCCGCCCGGATGTGGCAGCAGTCGGGGCCGACGACGTTCCCGATCCGCCTCGATCCCCGAAGGCGGTGTCGGCGGTTCTCTTTTCCCCCCGGCCGGGGGGGAATGTCATCTTCGAGCCGCCCGAGGAATTTCACTCGGGGCGGCAGCCGGCGCCACCGGGTCGGGGCTAGTGGAGGAGCCGCCCTGCTCCGCCGGAGCAGTGCCCATGGCGGGCGGAGCCGCCGAGTCAGGATGGGCGGAGGAACCACCCTGCCCTGACGAAGTGGTGCCCGCCGCAGCGGGCGTCGCCGGGCTAGGACCGGCAGCGGAGCGCCTTGTCCCCCCGGGGTAGCACCCGTCGGCGGCCTTCGCCTCTTAACGCGGAGTGGGACATCGTCATCCTCCTCGCTTCCTCCGGGGCCGGCGCGCTCGGCGGAGGAGGGCTGGGCACCACAGTTGCTGCGTCTTCCCCTTGGAAGACCCAGCGCCCTTCGAAGACCCGGCGCCGGAAGAAGACGCTCCGGACACCCCCCGCGGTGGCGGCCCGCCGCTCGGGACGTCAGCATACTGCGGCTGGTTCCATATCTCGTCCTCCGGGAGGGGAGCATTGGAACAAAAGCCGAACAGAACCTACAAAGACGAAAAGACAAAGCCCGAGTGAGACTCGGCAAAGGACTAAGTGAGAAAGGTTGGGGCATCGACTACCTACCTGACTCGGGGGGGTTCGCTCGGCTGAAGGGCGGCGGCCGCCCGGAGAAGTCCAGACTCGTCCCCTGAGCCAGGAGCTTCTCGAGTCGGCTCTGGACTTCCCCCTCCGTGAGTCCTTCGGCGGACTCCCGGGTCGCGTCGTCCTCTCCGGCGTACTCGAAACATCGGGTGCGCCCGCAGCTTTGCAGGCTGCACCCGCCACCGGACGAAGGTCGCCACGACGACTGCTCCGGTAACTCCGGACTGGATCGCCTCGGCGAGCTGCGCCATCAGGACCGCAATGCTATCCTGTTCCCTATCGAGCGGGGGTTCCGACCAGCTTGGCTTGACCTCCGGCGGATGGCCCGAGAATGCCGGAAGCGACGGCTCAGGATTGGCGCAGTAGAACCAGTTGGCGTGCCAACCCTTGTTCGAGGACTGCATCAGCGGGGCCGGGTAGCTCTTCGCCGCCCCGGACCTTAGCTGGAACCCGGCGCCTCCCACCACGGCCGGGTTGTCTCTGCTTGGCTGCGGCTTCACCATGAACAGGTGCTTCCACAGGGCGAAGTGCGGTCGGATGCCGAGGTAGCATTCGCACAGCGTGATGAAGCACGAGACGTGGAGCATGCTGTTGGGGTTGAGGTTGTGGAGCTCCAGCCCGTAGAAGTAGAGCAGCCCCCGCAGAAAGGGGTGGACCGGCACCGAGAACCCCCGCTCGAAAAGGAGCTGTGGACGACCAGCTCGCCGGTGTTCGGAGTGGGGACGGTTTCCCCCGCGGTGGCACACCATTCGATCAATTCCCTTGGCGGCAGCATCCCTAGCCGCACGAGGGTCTCCAGCCGCACCTCCGTCGCCGTCGACTTCATCCACGGGGCCATCGGGTCGGCGGGGGAATCTTCTTCGCTCAACAGCTTCCACACCAAAGCGTCTTCCTCGAGCTTCGTCGGATCAGCTTCCCAATGCGGGGCTTGCATCCGAGGCGGCCGGAGCGGGAGTTAGGGTTTTGGGTGGAGCGGCGCGCATGAGTCAATTCGGGCGAAAGGAAGACGAAGGGTTCGGGCGCAAAGGGAGTGAGAATGCGTGTGAAGGCGTGAACCGATCCGCGACCTCTTCGGAGTATAAAGGGGAACGGATTGAGCGGTTCGGCTTCTCCACGTCCGCACGTGCGCGGACTCTCCGCGCCCACGATGCACCCCTTCGGATTCCACTATCGACGCGCGATGGGCGGGCCACGTCGCGATTCTTCCGCGCCCACGACTTAGAGGCGCCGCGATTCGTGCCGCTTAATTGAAAGGGGATCCGACGCTTGGCCTTCCGGGGTTAATAGCCGTTCGGAATATACCTCCAGCAAACAGCAACTGCAACGTGTTTCCCGCAAACCACTAGCCGGTTACCGACAGATTCGGGTACCGGGCGTTACAGTTGTGAAGGGTTTCAGTGATTGGCCTCAAGCAGGAACGCAATCACTTGAATACACCCGAGTGAAGGGCAGTAATGGCGTGCCTTCCGTAGGCCACAAGTCGAATGCCGAGCAACTCGGAGCTACCGGATTCTCCACGTGGACCTTCCGAGAACGCCGTTCTGAAGGCTTTAGGATCCAGAATTTCTGGATTCAGTGGAATGACTCGGTGTAAGGCTTCGTCACTCGGGAATCAATGCGCCATGGCTTGTTTCTCTGGTTCTGACGTGAATTTCGGAGGCATTCCTTCAGGGGACACTAGCTGGACTTAACCCACTCGGGAAGGCTAGGTGCTACTCGGGAATTCAATTGGGATTCATGGTATGTCCCACACTGGGCTATCAGCCGGTCTCTGTCCATCAGGATAGACTGGATACCACCAGAATTTACCCGCTATTAGCTCATCCGCCATGATATTCCTGTCTTACAGGTGAATATCACTCGGCTTGTTATTGTCTTTTCCACAGGAGTTCAATCAGTCCTTCACGATCTCCCTACTACCAATCAGAGGTCACTCGGGAGGCTTGCCCAGAAGAGGAGGCCGACAGCAGTAAGATCGAGAAGGACTCGGGGGCTACTGATGATGACATGGCACCCGGGTATCATCAAGGAGGACGAATCCGGCCCTCTGGCCATAGGTGGGCCGAGGCGACCACTCGGAGTCCGACTTCTACACGGGGACGCCTCATCAACGTGGAGTGCAAGACATGGACTAATACCTGCCCGGCATACCCGAAATCTATTGTAACTAATTAGGAAATCAATCTGCTAACCGATCCGGACTCTTGTAACCCTATCCCGGTCGCCTATATAAGGCCTGGTAGGGGACCTCGATCGGTAAGCTTTTTAGTCATAGACAATCTCCATCGTTTCATAGCTCAAGTAACCTCGAGATCGATTCTCCAGGGCTTGCGGCACTCGGGATTCAAGCTATATCAGCCACCAAACACAGGACGTAGGGTATTACCTCCCCGTGAGGGTCTGAACCTGTCTAAATCCTGTCTCCCGTGTGCACCCATCTGGATTTGCTGTGCTCACACCGCTCCATATTCAGTATTACCGGAATAATACCCTGACAAACAGGCAGGCATTCAACACCCAATCGGTAAATAAGTAACTGGAATTTTCAACAAGCAGTAGAGCTTGCCTGGGAGCTTGGCGAAGATAAGCGAAAGAGCCGAGACACCTTGAAGAGGCGAATCGCGTCTAGCAGAACAAAAAGCGACTCTAAGATGCTATGATGGGCATGGCAGAAATGCATGAGATGCAACTACGGTAGATTAAAGTGAAGTGCGAACTTAACCTAAGCATACTAGGCTTAATTCCATATCTTGATGTAATTTGAGTTGCGTTACATCATTAATCATGGATAAGTTTACCAATTAATGCATGTCTAACTACAATCTGCAATTAGGAATAACTTCAATTTCAAACTCAAGATCAAGGGTGAGATTTATTGTATTAGTTTCTTTTAATGAGATTTGGAGTGGTGTGGTATTAGCATGTATGAATACGTCAGTTTTGTAAAGATGTAGGTTAAGATCTCTTAGCTTTTAGCAAGGCATTAATCTGTATAAATGGAAGTGTATGTGCTCATGGTTGTTATAGAGACAACATGTAGGTACATTTTTGTGTTATACTATGTCTTAATTGCAATTGTCAAATTAATCATTTTAACTAGTCGAATCTGTATGCTTTAATATTAACAAATTTGGAACAGCAGGAGCAATTCGGCCATAGCTCATAATTGGCTTATCAGAAAAAAACACATAAGTATTCTAACCGGAGGTATGGACGATGTCTACGATTCTTCTTTAGGGACCTATGCATGAAAGATAGCGGGAGGTCACGTAGACGAGCCCGGACAGATCAACCCTAAACCAAACCTACGCCCGGCGACTTCGCAATCACACTAGTCGTCGCATACGCCATGTTCTAATGAGATACGTCACCTGCATGAGCTCCAGGGTTTACCCTTGTCGCGCGAGCTCGACGAAAATCAATGACGATGGGCTGAGCTTGCGGATCGGGCTTCGTGCATGGCACCGTCTTCACGACTTTTTCCTCTTCCTTATCTTCTTTACTTGCATCCTCTTCTTCTCGTCCTGGGGCAGCGACCGGGGGGTGGCACCAGTCTGTCCGGTTGCCCATCTGGTCAGACCGGCCTGTTGGGGCCAGAAAATGGGGGTGGTCGGTGGTGGCTCGCCGGCATAGCAGCCGAGGCAGCCGTACCGGCCACTGCCAGTGGCGGTGCCGGCAGGCGGTGCGCTCGGGAGGGGAAAGGAGGCCGGTGCTCACCGGCTGGTGGCGGTGGAGATGGCCGGCGGCCCGAGCTCGACGTGCCAGTGAACAGCAGCGCCGGCGGCTCGCCGGATCGAGCGGCGGAGGCGACGGCCAGGAGCAAGGGGAGGCGTGGCGGGAGGTAGCAGAGGCGGGAAGGGCGGTCGGCTTGCCGGTGGTGGCAACGCATCAGCTGCAACCGCGGAGGCGGCGGCGGATGCGACGGGACGGCACCCGGGGCAGAGCGAGGTGGAGCCAAGCGCGGGAGGAGCGGGAGCAGAGGAGGGCCGGTCGGGGCCGCCAGCCGGTCGCCGACGGCGATGCTCGTCGGCAGAGGCGCATCGGCCGGCGGCGAAGGGCGTGCTGGGCAGGGCCGCGAGGAGGAGCACGAGGAGGAGAGGGGAAGTGGAGCCCAGGCGCCGTGGCATCGGGAGATGGGGAGGCACGACGTCCGGGACGAGCTCGCCGGTGGTGGCGGGCTCAGGCAACGGAGCCGAGGGAGGCGGAGGCGCCGGCCTCGGCCGAAGGCCAAGGCGGCGACGGGGTGAGTGGGCTGGGGTGGCTAGCCCGTGGCCCCCCTGACCCTTTTTAGATTAGGGTTATATATATATATATATATATATATATATATATATATATATATATATATATATTCCCTAATCTACAGCTGAGAGTAGAATAACTATTCTACGCACTGGCCAACCGACCGAGCCAGCCAGCCCAAACCCACCACGTCCCACCTTTTCACCACTGACCGTAAAACTATTCAGTAGATATAGTAAATCCATCGAACTATATTACTGTCGAACAGATCTCTCACAGTCATGTAACTTCACATGTAAAATACGGTAATTTTATGTCTTTCGAGTAGTAAAACAACATGTGTCAGCGTAAAACTCAGGACTGTAGTAATTTTTGTATAAAGCGTGTCGCAAAATTATGATTATATGTACACGATATTACGATCTCGCGGCCATCATTTTACTGCATGTCTGATTGTTCTATAATAGAAAGGAAATATTTCTTCCATTTGTTCACAATCACTTGTGTAGCCCAGTTGGTTAGTAGAGAAGAGCAACATGCGTGAGGTCCAGGGTTCAAATCCCGCCTCGTCCTTATTTTTTCAACTAAAACGAATTAGGAGAATATTTCTTCTATAATGGAAATATTTCTTCTGTTTATTCACAGTCATTTGCATAGTCTAGTTGGTTAGAAGAGAAGAGTAACATGTATCAGGTCCACGGTTCGAATCTCACCACCTCATTATTTATTATTCAATTATAAAACGGACTGCGCGTGACTTAGAATTTTTTTACTGTCAAGATGTGCGTGAGATAGTAAAGTTGTGTATAGAATGTCGTAAAATCTATCATAAAAGGTAGTAGAAAGTTGCTAAACTCAGAAGATTTTCACAGTCGAGATGCACGCGAGGCAGTAAAGTTGTGTATAAGATATCGTAAAATCTATCGTAAAATGTAGTAATTCTGAGTCATGCTAAAATCTCAGCAGTAAAATCCCGTCCGAAAATTACTACTTGATACACATAAAATTACTGTCCCGCGTGGCTGGCTCGGTCTGGCGTGTTTCGGCCGGAGCGCAGAATAAGCTATTCTGCGCTCACGCTCATATTAGCGCTGCCGTATATATACCGAACTGAACTAAACATCGGGTTTTGGAGACCCGCGTTCTACCGAACTGAACTAATGATGGGCTGTTACACATTCGAAGAATGCCAGTGCACCTACAGCTGGGTCGGGCCAGGTTGATGGTCATGCTGTGGGGCACGGTGGACACGGGGTGCACGTGGCCAATGGGGTTGTGCTGCACTTGGTGAACAACACTGTAGATGTTGAAGTGCGCGTCGTCGAAGAGACCTTGGCCACCGCGTGTGTCGCAGTTGACAGCCAGGGGCACTAGGAGGTGGCCGCGCATGACGAAGCGGCAAGGCATGTCGCTGGCCAGGCTGTCGCGCTGCCCGAGTCCACTGCAACGCCTGCCACGACAGACATGCCGACTGTGTTGCCTGAGGCTATGAACCTGCTGTGGTAGCAGTGCAGCTTGTCGCGGTAGTTGTGGCAGCATCCAAAGCGGCAAGTTCAAACCCTATTGAGGCTACTACAGCTGCCGCTAGTAAGGCAGTAATGGCAGCTACGGCGGACTTGAATGCTGCTGCAGGGGATGTCCAGGTAATGGATAAGCAGGAAGGGGAGGATACGCTCGAGTTTGTCGCAGCCGCTGACTCCCTTATCATGGCAAACCACGTGGCTGCCGAGGTGGTGCAGCTGCTCTCTCCACGCCGAAGGCTAGACCGGGCCTGGTGGACGCTCGTTGGAGTGACCTGCTCCACAGGTTGCCGGACACGTACCTCGACACCATGGAGTGGGCCAAGCTACGGGTGAAAAACTGAAAATCAAGAATTTGGAGGACGCCATAGGTACAGCTGTTTCTAAGTTACAACAGTTTTTGACGGGGCTGATGATCTTTTTGTTTCTACTATCTCAGATGTGGGTATTTCTATGGGCAACACAATGAGATATCACACGGTCAATAACACATTTATAATCCATAGAGGTAGATTGTCTTGCTATTTTACTAATAGAAAATAAAGGAAAGGAAATTGTACAGGACTCATTAAGGAACCTTGGGATTGTCTCCATATGCGTCAGCTCAACCCAATATGTTGTAATCTTTAGGAAGAATTTGATATGGAGGGCACTGATTTCGAAGTAGCATCAATTCAATTTAAGGACAGCTCAACCCAATATGTTGTAATCTTTAGGAAGAATTTGACATGGAGGGCACTGATTTCGAAGTAGCATCAATTCAATTTAAGGACAGACCTGCTACCAGATTTTAAAAAAGGAGGCAAAAGTTCAAAAAACAACTTGTTAAAAATAAACAATAAAAGGAGTTGTTTGGAACAGTAGAGGAATGGGGAATCTGGCTAAGCACGGACTCATGTTGGATTTAAATTACAGAAAAAAATTAGATTTTATCGCCATTTTTGGAAACTGTGAAGCAAAATTTCACGTCGACAAGTTTGCAGCACATTTTTTGGTGGTTTAGACTTTAGTGGCGCTATAAGCCCGCTCAAGGCAGGTCCGGTGGGATCTTGCTTAGTGTTAATAATTAAAGTTTTGACATCGAGGCCGCAGAGGAGGGGGAATTCTTCGTGAAATTCCACTTGTGAAACATAGATGACAGGTCCTAATCGTGCTTAATGGCAGTCTACACTATAGCAAATCTGGAGTTCAAAGAATGGTTCCTAATAAAGTTAGTTTGTTCATGTAGCGTTGAGAGACCGCCCTTGTTGATTGGGGGTAATTTAAATATAATAAGATGTCAAGAATATAAAAATAACTACAATTTCAATGCAAAATGGTCTTTTCTTTTTAATGTCGTCGTTGAGATCCTTGAATTACACGAGATCGCACTATTTGGTAGTAAGTTTACCTGGGCTAGCTCTAGTGACAACCTGACTTTTGAAATGTTGGATGGAGTGTTTATGAGCACTGAATGGGAGATTAAATTTCCATTAGGCACGGTAGCAGCTCTTGAGAAGTTTCTTTCAGACCATACACCCCTCCTATTGGATACAAGAATTGCTTATTTTCATAGTAGCTAGCCACTTTTTAAATTCAAGCTTGGTTGCCCTACAACTGGAGGGTTTTATGAGCTAGTCGCCGATGTTTGGCGTCGGCCGGTTCCGGGAGGCTCAACGATAGGGGATCTCCACCAATTTTTACGCGGATGGGATACTCATACTAGTGGAGTCAATAAGTTGGAGAAAAACCTCCTATTAGCCATTATAGTCCAATTAGATAAGATGGCAGAGATGCAAAGGCTATATTGAACTAGAGACAAAGCGGATAGCCAATGATAAACTTGCTTAACTGTTGCAGGAAGAATTTAAGTGGCACCTATGGTTGAAAGCTAAGTTTATAATTGAAGGTGACGTCAACACTAATTTTTTTCATTTACTTGCAAACCTTAGATATAGAAAACAATGGATCTATCAACTAGAACAAGATAAGGGGGTCATTCGTGGACATGTACATTTGAAAAGGTAATAACAGACTATTATCATCCCCTTTTTGGGCATCCTGAGACCAATAATTTTTTGATGATTGGGGTGGCCTACGACGATATCCCACAAGTTTCCAATACTGAGAATGACCTCCTCATGAAAGCATTTACGGAGAAGGAAGTCCATGAGGAGATATTCCAAGTGGAGCGTAAAGCGTAACAAAGCTCCAGGGCCAGGATGGCTTCCCCGCTGAGTTTTATTAGGTGTTCTAAAAAGTTATTAAGAATGATCTGTTGGCCCTCTTTTAGGACTTCCATAATGGCTCCTTCCCATTGTATCGGCTGGACTTTGGTAGTATTACATTGCTACCAAAAAAGCGGATGCTAGGTAGATACAACAATACAAAATACCTATATGCGTGTTGAATGTGAGTTTTAAAATTTTCACTAAAGTAAGCGCCAATCGTATTGCCCGAGTAGTTGATTCAGTTGTTTGGCCTAGCCAAATAGCATTCATACCTGCACAAAATATCTTAGAGGGAGTTGTTGTCCTGCATGAAAAGCATAGAAAGAAAATTGATGGGGTCATTTTTAAGATAGACTTTAAAAAAGCATACGACAAGGTTAAGTGATCATTTCTTCTCTAAACCTTGAAGATGAAGGGTTTCTCACCCAGGTGGTGTAATTGGATTACACAATTTGTTCAGGACAGGAGTGTAGAGATTAAGGTCCCGATTCTTCTCGCAGAGTGATAGCCATAAATAAACATATTGATTGGCTAAATGGAGCATCGGGTAAACCAAAAGATCATGATGGATTAGGGATTCCAAATTTACAACAAATGAAAAAAAATGCCTCATCAACAAATGACTTTTTAAATTAATCAATGAAGATGGGTTTGGCAGTGTCTCCCTAGAAACAAATATTTGAAAACTAAAACATTGCCACAAACAGAGTTCCACTATGGCAATTCTCAGTTTTGAGTAGGCCTAATGAAGGTCAAACACCTCCTTTTCCAAATGGGCAAGCTCGGATTGCAAAATAGAGGAGCAGACTAAATTTTAGGAAGATGTCTGGTTAGGGGGTGTGCCTCTTTGTACACAATATCTCATCTTATAAAATGTTGCAAGAAAGAAACATGTCACCGTGGCAAGAGTCCTAGGTACTGTGCCCATTAACATAACCTTTTGGAGGGCAATAATTGTACCTAAGTTGGTTGCTTGGGATGACCTAGTTTTTCAGATTTCTATGGTAGTCCAGACAAATCAGCAAGATCAATTTGTTTGGTCATGAAATCAGAACGATAATTTCTTTAGTCTAGTCAATGTATAAGGTCCTCATGAGCAGGACAACTCATGTTAGGTATAAATATTTGTGGAAGTCAAAAGTACCTTTAAGAACAAAATTTTCATGGGGTATCTACAACGGGAGTAGTACTCACAAAGGATAAGTGTGAGAACCCTGGTTTTAGGGTTAACCGAAAGAGGCGTGAGGAAGAGTTAGGTCAACTCGCGATGCTGAGTTGACCCATTTTCTGTCAAGACACGTCGGGAGTTGGAGTAAGAGGGAGAATTGTATTGCGCATTCATGGCATACATGGCATTATCACAAGCATTTCATAGGTATAAAGACGACCGAAGGAAAGATTGAAACTTTATTAATTAAATTACATAATACAATGTGTTAGTATAAGAATATGATTACAAAATGAATAATGAAAAAGAAATGAAAAATTACATCTTGTCACTTCTACCTATACATCATCTAATCCTAATCTATGAGTCTTCGAGTTGGAGGAGAACACCGAGAGTCAGACGGGGAAGATCTTTAGAAATGTTGGCGGTCATCCGAGGTCGTCGAGTATGAGCACTTGAGACCGTTGGAATCATGCCGTTGTTGTAGGAGGCAAAAGGTTTTTAAAATGATATTTTGAAATAAGGTTGGTCTTACTAGCACAGTTCCGCCGACATCCGCAGGATTAGCTGCGGGGACAAAATAGTGCCGATGACCTAAAATAATTTTTAGTTTTGAAAATAGTTTTGTGAAACAATTTTATTTTTCAAAATGTCCGAGGGCCACTTTGGCTAAAACCCTTATCGGACTAAGCTATAATATCTGTATTATGGAGAAAAGAGGTGAGAATTTAAAAATAATTTTATTTTTTCCTAATTTAATTGCCTCCATAATTTTTGGTTTGAAAAGAAATCATTTTTGCAAAAGCAAAGAGAATAGGTAAGGCAGCAGTGGAATAAGGCAACGAATTCACCGAGTGAATTATCCATCAACCACATCTTCTGACCGTAGTCAATTTCCTTAGCATACAAGGCAACCAACAAAATATCAGCCAAGCTGAAATCATCCAACAGAAGGGCAACAAATCCATAGAGGCAAATATCCAACATCCCATTTTTTTGGCTTATCAACCAAGCCATCGAATAAGTTTATTCATCAGCCAACAACATTGACTATGGTCAATTTCTTAGCACCAAAGCCATCAGGTAATAGGTGGCTGTAAAAGAATAGCACAACCAGCTACAGTGCAAGCAAGAGGTGGCCGACACCTCATAAGAAAGAATTTGGATAAATATTTCTGTAGGAACCAAGACAGCAGTCATCCCTGGCTCATATGCATTAAAAAAAACCACTAGTAGTCACCACCAAGCCAACCATTTGAACAACTAGAAGGCGAGCTCCCAAAGACCAAGGCTTCAAAAACAAAAGGATAACAGAGTGCATCAAGGAGAAAGGGTCACCAAGATCAGGAGGAGAAGAAACAAGAATTAGAGAAGACCTCAAGCTCATAAGGTAGACCAGTAGTAGATCAAGAAGCACCAACCAAAGAGAAGGAGCAGAGGGCCATTAGCAAGCTTAGGAGCAGACCAAGGAGCCAGTCAATTCTTATTCCAACCAGCACAAGGTAAAAGTCCTTGAAAGCATTCAACCCTGAAAGATCATCTAGGCCCCTAATTGGTTTTGATGGTTAATGGCAACTCAAACTGAAATCTAATGTTTACAATGAGTGTAAGCAGGTTTAATAGGTTTCAGGAAGAAGTGTCATCAAGGAAATGATGACCACCCAAAAAGTACAAAGGTGGTTTCCAAGACAAGGGAATGGCTATGCTAGGCAGCTGTGTCACAGCTGTGAGGAAGCCGGTGCTGTGCAAGGAGTTGCAAGCAAGGTGATGGTGGCTTGATGCGTCAAGGGCTATGACTGCAGTTGGTGATAGGTAAAGCCTAGGTTTGCTAGTTTCTTTGAGTCCATAGGAAACACCCGTACTATCAAGAGGGATGAAGTAGTAATAATCTATGGAGGTTCTTTTTGCTCAATGCTCAGGGTGTTGGATAGTGGCACTGATGCTTTGAGGTTAGTGGCCCTGTATCAACAGTTTTGCACAAGTATGAAACTGGCTTGTGCTAGCACTCTGCATTGCTAGCAGTAGAAAAACCCTAGAGGTTAGAGTCACCGGTGTGACGCAGCTGTGTCACAGGTGGTCTAGCGCTCTATGAATCAGGTACATCTCTCTACCAGGGGAGAGTTTGTCTACTGAGTCAGAAGACTGTTGGAGGTTTTCTCCTTATTAGGGATCAGAGTTAGTTGTGCACTGAGGGCATGTGATGTGCCAAGATCGGGCTGAGTAGTTAGGCTACGTCAGTTAAGGGTTCACCTATGTGTGCCTCCAGTGACACATGTGTCGATCTGCCTGAGCCGGTTATAGTTGTGCGTTGTGACTGGCTGTGTCATCGATGTCTGTCACCGGTGACTCACTCAATCCTATGTGGCAACAGTGTAACGGTCAGGTGCCTGTGAACCCTACAAATAGGGGACCAGGGGAGGTCTTTGACCTCAACCTTGCTCAAACCAGTGAATCATATTCGACCGTTGCAAGCCTCTCACCCTCTGAACAAAAGCCAAACTTCCTAAGAGTCAGTTCAAGAGAGTTAGAGCCTTTGAGCAAAGAGCATTGGTTCCTCCAAAAGTCGTTGCTACTGAATCTGTTACTCTTAGAGTGTCTACTCCTAGATGGGCGTAGGAGTTGCTGGTATCACCCAAGCTTGTGTGGGCTGAACCAGTAGTTTGTGAAGGTGATCTGAAGTCTACCTGCTGCAAAGCTAAAGGACTTCCACAAGCAAAGCAAAAGGCCTGATCACTCAGGTACTCGGAGAACAAGCACGATTCAGTGCTGGTGAACCAAGGGCAAGAGAACCAAGAGTAGATTCTGATGAAGATTACCAAGCTGAAAACTCATCCCCCAGTGCAGAATCAGCTGATGAACCTGAGGAAGAAGAAGCAGAACAAGAAGACAGCTCGCCCAGTCCCTCAGTAGGTGAAGAGGATATCTTCCATGAGATAGATGCTATTCAGAAAGACAAAAAGGCTAAGCTGAGGTATGGATCATACATCATGTACATGATCCTTCAACGCACAGGTCTTCCAGAATCAACATTTGACATCACAATGAAGACATCTAAGACCCAGCTCAGACCTCAGGTTGATGACCATCTTGATGAGGTTGCCGTGCCTGCTATTTTTGGAGACTCTCCAGACCCAACTGTGCCAGCTCCTGGTGACACAGCTGCTCCAACAACTCCTCAAGTGTCAGCTCCTCAAGCGCTAGCTCCTCAAGTCCAAGTGCCTACCGGTGTCACCGCTGATCCTCCTGCAGCTGACCCAGCTGAAGTCGTATCAGTGACACATGTGGCTGATGATGACACTCTATCCTCCTCCCTAATGTTTCAAACAGTAGCCAGAGCCTACCAGAACAAGGTTATGCCAACCCAGTTTGCAGCTCTGTGCAACGAGAATCTCCAGCTCAGAACAAAAGTCAACAGTCTGCACTCCAAGGTTGATCATTTGCAGGCTGAGCTCTCAGAGGTTCTCCAGCTATTGAAGACCAAGCTTCCCTGAATGTTTCTTCTCCTCACCCCTTTCTGGTGTTTTAGTGTCAAAGGGGGAGAAATATAAGAGAGAAATATAAGAGGGAGAGTATTTTGGATATAGGGGGAGTGATATGTGTTATATATTTTGGTGTATCAAGACTTGTTTTAACTCTGATTCTTCTGTCTTGATTACATTTAATCTGTGTTTATGCTCTGATGCAGTAATGTTCTTGATATGTGTGGATGATGTTCTCTCTGATATAATTTTTCCTCACACATCTTTGATCTTAGCTCTGATACATATATTTACTCTGACCGTGAAATTTTATGAACTTTATACTCTGGTCATTCTAACTGCATCAGAATAAAAATATATCAGTTCAGATAAATCGTGCTCCTATGATCTATCTAATTCTCTGAACTGATAAAAGTGTAAGTTGTAAGAAAATACTGCCCATACCCAAAATTAAAATCTGTGCATTTGCATGATAAAAGTAAATCTTTTGTGCACAGCTTCAGGGGGAGTATATTCTAACAAACTGCACATGTATCACTCATTCAAATCTTTTGTGAAATTATTGAATGGGTTGCCACTAACCACAAAAAAGCGGGAGATTGAAAGATCATCTAGGCCCCTAATTTGTTTTGATGGTTAATGGCAACTCAAACTGGAATCTAATGTTTACAACAAGTGTAAGCAGGTTTAATAGGTTCCAGGAAGAAGTGTTATCAAGGAAAGGATGACCACCCAAAAAGTACAAAGGTGGTTTCTAAGACAAGGGAATGGCTGTGCTAGGCAGCTGTGTCACAGTTGTGAGGAAGCCGGTGTTGTGCAAGGAGTTGCAAGCAAGGTGATGGTGGCTTGATGCGTCAAGGGCCGTGACTGCAGTTGGTGACAGGTAAAGTCTAAATTTGCTAGTTTCTTTGAGTCCATAGGAAACACCCGTACTATCAAGAGTGATGAAGTAGTAATAATCTATAGAGGTTCTTTTTGCTCAATGCTCAGGGTGTTGGACAGTGGCACTGATGCTTTGAGGTCAGTGGCCCTGTATCAACAGTTTTGCACAAGTGTGAAACTGGCTTATGCTAGCACTCTGCAGTGCTAGCAGTAGAAAAACCCTAGAGGTTAGAGTCACCGGTGTGACGCAGCTGTGTCACAGGTGGTCTAGCGCTCTATGAATCAGGTACATCTCTGTACCAGGGGAGAGCTTGTAAATGCTAATAGACCTGCACTGCAATAGTTTGTCTGCTGAGTCAGAAGACTGTTAGAGGTTCTCTCCTTATTAGGGATCAGAGTTAGTTGTGCGCTGAGGGCATGTGATGTGCCAAGATCGGGCTGAGTGTCACACTCTAATTTTTCGAAACCTGAAAATTAGGGCTTACAAAAACTTTTTCGCTAATAATATCAGTCAAAATATACCTAGCTAAAACTTTAATTCAAATCATGATACCAAAACACGAAAACCCTTACTCATATTTATCTCGATCTCCATTTTGTCAAAACCCTAATTCCCCGAACCATGTCCGACGACAAGGGCGACCCTGTTCAACACCTTGTCTCCATATGTGGCCACTCGTCCTCGCATTCCCACCGCGAGCGCACCTCCGGCATCCTTTCTCCTTTTCCTAGTCGGTGTAATCTAGACCGACATCTGCAGCTAAGTACCCACACGGTACTTCTGTGAAACTGAAGCATATACCTGGCACAAATCTCTTCCGAATACCATGATCTTCTGCCATCTACCTCACCAGTACATATCGTGAGTGAGTGCACGTATATACTGCTTTTGTATATACGCATATACGCAAACCCTAACCCCTCCTTTCCGAGCTACGAACAAAACCCTAGCGCATCGATTGACTCTGCCACAATCATATGCATATATTCGAGCATACCGGCAATACTTTCCCGAGTCCTAACTCCCATGACTTCCTGTCATTACCCTAACCCCGTCGCCACCCTATATACGCTTAATTTTCGGGTGTATGTGGGTATATACGCTTGAGATTCCAACTCAATAATCCATGTGATCTCTTGGCCCCGACAATTCCAAGTGAACTATGGGAACTTCCCTACGTCCATGTTAACTCCAATATAAAATAATGTAGAGTTGTGCAATGCAACTATTTAAATCAATTTCAAATTTAAATCTAAAGCTGAGTGGAATGTTACAATACAACCCCTAGAAAAAAGTTCCTAAAAATCCTAGAAAAATTCTACAGCACTCCTGGCCTCATTCTTAACCAAGTTAGCAAATAATATTTGAACCTCCAGTTGAAATATTTCAAACTAACTCAAATATCCGTTTGAGCTGATTTTGAGATTAGGAAGTTTCCTTCAATTCCAATCCTCCTAAAAATTCTCCAATTTTTATGGATCCTCTTCAACAAAATACTGATCCATTTTTCCAATAATATGCCACAACCACTGTCTATGTTTCTCTCTTGAAAAATCCTCTGAAGACCAGTCAAAACGGCATCGTGACCATCTCAGTTAACTTCATTGCCTTTCTGCTTGAACCCTGTTGTCTTTCTTTCTCACTCTTGCTAAGTCTACACCTAAAGTTACCAACCGACACCCCTCCTGCTCCCTGCCACATGGGCCCTAGTCCCACCGTCATACCTCTCTCCCCTCTTTCTTCCCTCACTCCTGCACTGGCCACTGTTCTCTCCTCTGCAGCACCGCGCCACATCGCTTCCCGTGCTACAGCAGGCAGCGCCTAACATGTGCTGCAACAGCACAGCTCAACGCCCCCCCATTACTCCATCTTCTTGCCAAGCTCTCCGGTTCCCAATATCTCTTCCAATCTCCCCCATTCCTCCCTTGCTCTCTCACCCGAGCAGCCCAATCCCAGCAGCCCTCGTCTCCTCCATTCTTCACAACTGAGCTCTGCCACACTACTCCCCTTGCATTTTCGCCCGGGCTGCTCCAAGCCGTTCCCGAGCTATCTTTTGCTCCACCTCAATTGCTTCTTCCGAGTTACCTGGCACCTCTATTTTTCCTATTTTTCCCAAAGGCGAGCTGCAACCGATTCCTGGTCCCCTTTTCCCCTCTTGCCCCAAGCTCCCTCCTCTGCAAATCAAGCGACCTCATTCACTCCATTCCCGAGCTCAGGCCCGCCACCGCCGGTGTTTCGCTTCCACCTCCACCGCCGATCCCCACTCGCCGGCGCCGCTACAGCTCCAGCTCCCCCTCAGCTCCAAGCACAGCTGCAACCAACGGAAGCTGCAGCTTCTTGTTCTGCCACTTACCTCGGCGAGCTCGCTCCCGCACTACTTGGATTCACTTGATATCGAGCTCGTGCTGCCACGTCTTATCCTAGGACTGACTGCAGTCCTCCCCCTCGCCGCTGTGTTACTGCTCATCGTCGGTACGGCACCATCCGAGCTGATGCTACGGCCGAGAACCACCCCGCCGCCGGTACCACTCTTGCCACCTCTGGTTTAACTCCAGGTAGTGGAAACTGAGCTCTAGGAGTAGATCGGCCGACTCCAGCACAGTCTTCACTTTTCTCCACGCCGATTTCCTCTTTCCATTCCTCAGACCTTGCATCAGAACCGAAACTTCAAACCCCGTCGGTGGTCAGCCACCCTAATCACCCGCCATCAGCCAAGCAGGGGAGTCAAGACGCTACCGCCCCCTTGAAGTCCGACCACTCCGCCAGCCGCGCGTCCCCCAAGCCGCCGCTCATCGCCGGCAAGTCCGCCACTCGCCACCGGAGAAGTTTCGAGCCGCGTAACCTTTTTCTTTCCCGGTCCCAGTTGAAAGCAACGCCGCCGCTACCGGAGGTGAGCCCCCTCCTCACTGACGAACACCTCCCAACTCGGTGCTACCGCCGCTGTACACCACCCTTGACCTGACCAACCACCTCCTCTGGAAACACCAAGCACCGCCCATTCCCGAGCCACAACCGTCGGTAAGCCACTACCAAAGGCGCCGGTGAACATTATCCAGCTGATTTTTCCCGACCGCTTCTGCTCTGTGGAAGACGCATTTTGGTGTACTCTACGCTGCTTAAGCTATCTCTTGGCTAGAGACGTAATTCCTCTTACACTGTGATCCATAGGCACGATCGTTCGCCGAAGGCGTATTCCTGAACTACGCCAACAATGTCAGCCCTACCTCTACCAAAGGATTTTCCCCTTTTCTCTATTTCCCTCCCGATAGAAAATTCGAAAGTCCATATCTCCTCAGTCCCAACTCCGATCCACCTGATTTTATACTTATCTAAATTCAAATCGGTCTAAGAGTACCAGTTTCATAACTTTTGAAAGTAAAATCCAAATTTGAATTCAAATCAAGTATGGCTCTAGCATATATATGCGCATACCTTTTGTAAATACTTCTATAGCAAATGATTCTTCCAATTGTCGTCTAAAGTAATATGCAATATTTGGCGTCCAGTATGTCGATGAAATTAATAGATCGTTCTTTGTGCTTAAACCAAGTGAACTGATCGACACGACTCCTCATTAAAACCCAGCCAGCTGCATATAGCGGTGTACGTATAGTTTAGGGTTAGCTCGTAGCTTTGTAAACCCTTAGTGTATGCGCGGATCTGATTAAATCCAGAAGGAGAGCATACACCCTCTTTACACTTAAAACCCTGACCCTGTTAGCTCAGTTCATGAGAAAAGACTGGAAAACCCTAGCGCAGAAGCCATAACACGCTTAGTATTCTGCTAAGAGAAAATACTCGGTTGTATTCCTCAAACCCTAACGATCTTCCGAGGCACTGGAACCCTGACGCGGCGGATGCCTTGTCAAAATAACCTAAAGTACCCATTCCTAACATTCTAAAACTCCATGAAATCACAATAGCTAATTCCACACGTTGAGGTTGCACGGGTTGATTATTCTGGTTTTGCATTCGAGGTTCTTGGCTCTTCCTTGCCAAGTTGACTTATTCGCCGTTTCTCGACGTGTAGATACCGACGTTAGGAATTATCGCGCGAAAGAATTCGGACAATTGTGGAATCAGGTTCAAGACCGAGCCCCAGCCAATATTGCCAGGCAAGCTTTCCCGCCTTGAACATGTTGAATCCCATACTTGCAAAACTTAATTATCTTGTTTGCGAACCTTGCATGCTATATTAGTATTAACGTTATTTTATACTAGAATAGATATGCCTGGTAGATGCATGTGACATAGGTCTGGAATCCGACCCTTGTAACCCTAGGCATATTTAGTCGATAAATTAGTAGGGACATAGGCATTAGCCTTGCTTAGACCTGCTGTAGTTAAACTAAGTTTTATCGAAACGATGGCTATGGGAACAAAAACCCTCGATTTGTTTATGCATTCTGAGGAATCTTTTAAAAAGGAAATACTTACCAAAATCCCAAAAGAAATAATGGAGGATTCGAATTCGGGCAAGAATGCTAAGGGTGTTTGGGGATGGTAGAGTAGCCGGTCGCTACTTGAGGCAGAAAAGGGTAGGCTAGCCGGTTGCTACCTGAGGCATGGAATGGTAAGGTAGCCGGTTGCTACCTGAGGAGATGATTGAACATGGAGTCTTACTCGAATCGATTAAGGACCGAACCTAAGTGCCGCTAAATCAGTTCCACATCGTACGTCCACATGTCCTTTATGGGAAGGACTTGACTCGGTACCCTGTCTAATGCTAGAGCTCGGAATCGTGGGAAGTTAGGGTGATGTGCTAGGGTGGATTTGGGATCCCTAAAGGATCTTCACGGAACTGCGTAGAGGTAAAGCTCTCAGTGAGTTCCACGTAGTATGTGTACATAGGTTCGACACAAAGGTGGAGAGTCCCATTTTTGTCATCCGGGATGCAAAAGTTGGGTTACCCACCTAGCAGGTCCGACTCTAGTGTGAACACAGATGAAGGGTCTCGTTGTAATAACTCTGTCAGTATACGTCGCGGAGTATACCCAGGGTGACCTACATCTTGTGGGTAAAGCCGTACAACCTCTGCAGAGTGTTAAAAACTATTCGAATAGCCACGTCCTCTGCAGTGTGCAATTTACGCTACACGGATGGTAGCCAGGAATTGCAGAAGAGGAGGCTAGCTACACTACCCGGGGTAGTGCGAGCGGGAGCCAAAAAGGGTAGGCGTGATAGGCTGAACTATCACGCTGAGGAAAGGAAAAAGGGAGGTAGCAGATTCTACCTCGAATGATGATTGTTACTACGAACTACTTCTGTTTTCAAAATAACTTTAAAACCTACTATCGTAATTATGATGAAAACTTACATTTTTGCACAACCAACAACATAGGGTAGAGCTATTCCTTGATCTATTCCCTGCATGAAATATTGCCGTATATTTCCTCCTGTGGGAATAGCTTGCGAGTACATTCAATGTACTCACCTGGCTTGTTGATTTGGCCAGACGAAGGAGACATCAATTCCGAAGATACGAATATGAACACGAAAGCTAGGGCGTAACCCCAGTCAGTTGCCTGTCGGGTATGGCATATTGATGGGCTTCATCATTGCTTGATCTGCGCTACAAGTTTATAGCCATTGGGCTACAGGTATCAGACAATCGACCTTGACGGTCTCTTTCCATATTGTATATTGAAATACGTATGTATGAATATGATATACAGGTTAACTTGTGTGTACCGGCTACTGATCCAGGAACCGGTACAGTAATCACAGGGGTGTATCCGGCCCTAAAACCGGGTACGCCACACTGAGTAGTTAGGCTACATCAGTTAAGGGTTCACCTGTGTGTGCCTCCGGTGACACATGTGTCGATCTGCCTGAGCCGGTTATAGTTGTGCGTTGTGACTGGCTATGTCACCGATGTCTGTCACCGGTGACTCACTCAATCCTATGTGGCAACAGTGTAACGGTCAAGTACCTGTGAACCCTACAAATAGGGGACCAGGGGAGGCCTTCGACCTCAACCTTGCTCAAACCAGTGAATCATATTCGACCGTTGCAAGCCTCTCACCCTCTGAACAAAAGCCAAACTTCCTAAGAGTCAATTCAAGAGAGTTAGAGCCTTTGAGCAAAGAGCATTGGTTCCTCCAAGAGTCGTTGCTGCTGAATCTGTTACTCTTGGAGTGTCTACTCCTAGACGGGCGTAGGAGTTGCTGGTATCACCCAAACTTGTGTGGGCTGAACCAGTAGTTTGTGAAGGTGATCCGAAGTCTACCTACTGCAAAGCTAAAGAATTTTCACAAGCAAAGCAAGAGGCCTGATCACTCAGATACTCGGAGAACAAGCATGATTCAGTGCTGGTGATCTCTTCGGAGTAGCCTCTCCAACGAAGACGTACCTTTCTGAAAAGAGTAGGGAACTTCGGCGAAAAACACCTTGTCTCTCTGAGTACATGTTATATTGCTTCTAGCTACTCGTTATATCTGCATGCTTGTGTATTCTTAGATATATACGGTTTATCTGTGATAGATCACCTTTTCACCTGTGTTAGCATAGCTGTGTCTCAGTTGCTCTAAATCATATCTCTTATCTGTGTCAGCTACCTGTTACACAGCCATCTAGTTTGATCACCTGTTTCTAAATCTTTAGCTCACCTGTGTTATTTACCTGTGCGACAGCTACGTGCTAATTTACACATCATATATTGCATATGCTGTTCATCTGTCACACAGCTAGCTTATCCTTGCAACTAGCTAAGACTTAATTTGATAAACTAAGTTAAAAGAAGTAAATTTAATTAGCCTCCTATTCACCCCCCTAGTCGGCACCTTCGGTCCTTTCAAACCCTATATATATACACATGCATTTTAGCATGCTAATAGGGACCCTCAGCATCTATTTTCTCATCACAGAAATTTTGTAGGAGAGTTTAAATAGCATCTATTCTTGTCATTTTGGCACTAGAGTTCTCAAACAAAAATTCTTAGAATAGACTTGCATCACAAGGTTTTTAAGGCAACTAATGGACAGTATAGGAGTTTCTGCTCTTGTCAGATTTTCCTATCATCCTTTTCTTTCAGATTCTTCTTAGAGAATCATCATACATATACATGTCAAGACATCATGTAAGCAACTTAGCATAATTCTGTTCTTATCAGTTATAATACCTATTCTTATCAACTCTTGGACCAACACTTAAGTGCCAAACATCACCATAAATAGCCAAAGAATCAAGAAGGAGTAATTGTTCTTCAGTTTGATGGACTAAGATAAATATATGCTTAGTGGCGAAAGCAAAGAACCACCCAGATCAGATTAGCATCTGCTCTCCAATCTAAATGACTGATAGGTATGTGTTCAGTAATGAAAATGAGAAACCAGGAAAGGAAAAAGATCGAACATTAATCGATTCTCATCAACTTCGAATAACAAATATTTAAACACAGACATTAGTTAGCCGATGACCAATATCTGTTCTTACCAGAGATTTTCAACTCTCCCCACACTTCTCGGACATACTCAGTATGAAATTAAGTACACAATAAGGCAACAGTAGTGTAGTACCCGCTCTCAAGAATCAAAGCATGAACACACACATATATATATATACACATGATAAGACCCAAAGCTAGGCATAAATACTCAGCCAGGATCAAACCAAGTATGTCTGTTCTTATCAGAAAATAATCTGATGCACACATGTATCTATGGAGAGAGGGAGGGAGAGAGAGAGCATAGAGAGAGGCTAAGGCTAATATCAGTGTTAGTTCTTGTCTTTAGTCGCTAATCGACTGGGATACCAGTTTGGTATCCAGGGACATCGAACATGAGGCATCACAACAAACTACATGATAACAAATTAGAGCAAACTAGCATCTATTCTTGGACAAGCTCGGCTAATGTGTATTACCATATGCATAAAAAATAAAAGAAACTAAGATCAAGTGTTGTAGCTGTTCTTATCAGTTTAAACAAAACATCACAGTAGATAACTGATAAATTAGTAGCAGCACCTGTTTTACCAAATTTTCTACCAAGTCTCTAATCCATTCTTAGCTAAACAATATCATTAGCCACCTAAAAACCAAATGAGCATTTGCTCTTTAGTTGCTATATTGATATACATGAGCATGGAGAAGCAGGCATAAGAGATTAAAAATCAAGTATAATCTCTATTCTTATTAATATGGATGTACAAAGTCCTGGGAGCAACGTGCTAGTGTAATTGGCCAAGATCAAGCAACCGTGAGCACCAATAGATACTTACCCAGATCATACCTTGTTAATGAAGTATGAACTCAAATCGGATCAATAACAGCAAGGAGGTAATTAGACCAAATCACCGTAGCAAAGCCTAGAATTAAGATTTAGGTGAAGAGAAGAGAGGGGATAAGGAGATGCTTACCAGAGATAGGAGGCGGAGCCCTTATCAAGGCCGGCACGGGTACTACGGCGGCCCGCTGCCGATGCGAGTGGGACCCGGCGGAGCTCCGATGGACCAGAGCTATCACGCCAGGCCGCACAGCCTCCCGGGCAGTAGGCGGAGGTGATGGAACCAGAAGGCAACACGTCGAGGAGGTGACAAACACTTGAAGAGGGCCAGCCACCCCGCGGTGAAGCACCGCTCGAGACGGCAGTGCGCGCGAGGGAAAGGAGGAGGCCGCGTCGGAAGGGGCGGCCAAAGGCCAAGGCAACGGAGGCGGCGGCGTCCAAATCGGAGAGCCGAGTTCTAGGCATGGCGATGTCGGACCAAACCGAGAGTGGCGGAAGAAAAGCCGGCGGCGGCGGCGTTGAGGCAAAGGGGATTTTTTCGGCCAGGTGGAACCTGAGGTAGGAGAGAAAGAGATTAGGGACTAAGGTGGTTAGGGTTGAACTAGTTGAGCTGCCATAGAAAAACAAAATAAGTAAGCAAAGAAAGAAAGAAAAGGAAGATCAAAACTAATTGCCACTACTTTCTTTAAACTGAAAATAAAGAAAAGTAGAATGATAAAAATAGAAGAATACATATATATGTATATGAATATATATATATGTGAAGAATGATTTGGAATTGAGGGGTTCTTTAGGTTAAAATAATTACCTCTTAAACTAAAAGTAAAATTCAAAATAAGATAATAAGTTAGTCTAATTAAATTAAGTATATTTTTCTTTAGAAAAGAGAATTTTAACCTAATCTAGTTTCCTAAGTGAATTGACACAGATGATAAAGTTAACTTAACCAATTGAAATCAACATAAACCTTAACGTAATTGAAGCTTGATTATTCCTTTAGTTAATTCTAAATCTTCAAAAGAAATACTTGAAAGATTTATAGCTAAAATCCTTTCAAGCAATTTAAATACGCCATTTTCGCATATATGCATAATGCCATGTCATTTGCATTCATGCTCGAAAATTTTCTAGATAAGTCCTTATCAGACTATATTGCTTTTTCTTCAGAAGCCGGAGTTCAGCAAGCAAAACCATCGAACTCCATTATCTATCCGTTACCAGGCAAGTCCAGTTTCTTGTTCATGTCCGTTGAGAACGTTTTACAAAATTTCCCTCTTGTCTACAACATCCCTCTTGTCTACAACATGCACAAAATCTAAAAATGAATCAATTGTTGTTTTATTTTGATCGCCGGTTTTTGGGCGTGATCATGGTGGGTGTTGAAATCCTGGAAAGGGTGCCGGAGGCACATTGGAAGGTGGATTTCATCACACGGGGTTATTTCATATAAGGTTAATGCAACCAATGATCGAATGTGCTTAAGAGTTGTAGTGATCGCACATCCCACATACCCTGTATGGGCGGGGCTGAGCTAAAGTACCTTTGCCCTAGGTTCATACTCCCCTGGGAACGCAAGACCTCCGTAGGGGGATCGACTATCGGGAAGGTGATATTGGCCGTAGGACGGCTAGTCACAGGTGATATTATCCGTAAGCCGGATAGTCACATCATGTTAGTGGAGGTGGCATTGGCCGTACGACGGTTAACCACATTAAGTTTTGGGACTGGTAGTCCTATATGGCCTCAGGAGTGTAGATGAGGTTTGGCCACCTCATATACACGACTGTAGTCGTTTGTGGGTACAGTTGCGCACCTCTGCAGAGTGTATAGAATTGTGGCATTGTCACTCCATGTTCCTGGTTGGAACTGCGAACCCGGCAAGAAAGGGATTCATCGGGAATCCTAGCAGCTTGTAAGACATGAGATCATTAGACTCTTAAATTAAAACTTGACTCTCTTACCTTTCAAAACTACATTGCTTTGGAGAACGTTGCCGTTCTCAGTAGATAGTGCATCAAACACCTCTTTGCTATTCCTGGACTTGTTGAGTACCTTCTGTACTCATCCCTCTATCTTAATTTCTTTGATTAGACGGCGAGCCGACGACAGATCAAGACGTAGTCGACATCGAGGTTGAAGATGAAGTCCCTGAAGAACCGACCACAGCGACGAAGGACGAAGGCATCGACTACTACTTTGACTACCGTGGTGAAGACCTTGAAGCGTAAAAGCATAGAAAAGGGGAGATGAGAGATGTAGGACAAGACTTTTGCTGGAACTGAATGGAACGGTTGTAAATTCCCCGTACTTTTGGGAATATATTTGTATCTTGTTCTCTGAGTTTGTAAATTAAGTTTGTAATAAATGGACCACTGCAATGCTTCTGTCGTGCTACTCTGTGTGATATGCTGTAGACGAGAAGGCACTTCGTCTACAACATGTCAAAGACTAGCATATTACTCGAAAGGGTAATATGTGGGTCGCGGCAATAAGCTTTTGAAACAAAGCTGACGGGGGAGCAAATGTTGTTGTTTCTGTGATAATGACGAGACGATACAACACTTTTTCTTTGATTATCCGGTCACTCGCTCTATTTTGAGTGTGGTTCACATTGCATTTGATTTGAGTTCACCCACCGGGGTAACCGAGTTTGCACTACTGCAGAATACATCAGCACTGACGGGCGCTTAAACCCCTCCACTGACAGGTTTAGCGCCCGTCACTAAGAGGACGTCAGTGGAGGGGTCCGTCTCCGCTGACGGGCTCCCGCGCTGTCAGCAGAAGTTTAACATCACTGACGGGCAAGGTTTTCTGCCCGTCAGTGGTTCTATTTTGGGGATTAAAAAAATAGAAAGCATCTGCAGCTCCCTTTCATGCCGCCGGCGCTGCGCCACGACTGGGTTCTGCAAATCCGGCATCGCTCCGAACCTGGCCAAACCATCGCCGTCATACATCAGCTACAAGAGCAAACAAGCATTGATTGCATCGCGCGCACGGCACATAGATGATAGATGGATCGAATAAAGCAGATGGAGGACTCACTGGTCGGTGAACAGCATGCCGAGGCCGAAGCTGGAGGCGCAGAGGAGCAGCATCGTCAGCACCCTCCTCTCACCGGCTGCTTTTCCCACCTGAAAATTTCAACAGGAAGGAACAAATCAATTCACGGATCATGATCCCAGGGAGACGAAGTACCAAACTAGGAGTGATTTTGAACAAACTTACAGCAGCAACAGATTTATTCTCCTTGAACTCCTTGCGGAACTCGTCCCTAACGAAAACAAGATCAAACCAGCCGCTCGAAAAGCACGAAAAATAAAAAAAATCGAGTAAGGAAACAGCAAGGGGATCTCACATGAAGACGAAGAAGGCGCTGGGTGCCCTCTTGGGCTTGTTGGGGTCCTTGCTGGCCTTCCCCTTCCTGCCCTTGGCGTCGGCCTTGGATTTGGCCCCCTCCATGGCTGGCTGGTTCCTGCGGGGAAAACACAAACGGAGAGGTCAGATCCGCCGGAGGCCAGGCGAAAGCCGCCGCGAATCGGGAGAGACGGCGGCGATCGGGCCGCCGAAGGGCGCGGCGGTGACGATGTGGGTGGAGAGGTTGAGATCGGGCCGCGAGAGGGGGGAGTATGCGGCGGTCGGAGAGGAGGTCCCACTCCGCGGCGACGGAGACGGAGGAGGACATCGCCGGCGGAGAGGGAGGTCGGTCGGGAGCGCGGCCGGATCACGCGCTACCGAGGCGGGGTGCGTTGCGGAGAGAGAGAGGAGGGAGTGCGGCTGCTGTGAGTTAGGGTTTGTGGCCGGCTGCTTATGTAGTTGGGCCAAAACATCACTGACGGGCCCAAATTTGGGCCTGTCAGTGATTTGGCCTATAGATTCACCGACGGGCTATAATACGGGCCCGTCAGTGGTATAATACACTCTACTGACGGGCAATGCTTTTAACCCGTCAGTAATTAGTTTTTCTTCTGAATTTGGACCGTCTACTGGAATAATCACTGACGGGTACCGGTTCGCCCGTCAGTGGTGATCGGTACCACTGACGGGTATGTTTTGCCCGTCAGTGAAGACTGTGCAGGAGATGTGTTTTCTGAGGTAGTGTTGGGAGGGAGCTATGTTCTCAGATACTTGTGGGGGTTGTGGCTGTGTGTTGGTCAATCTGATTCTATCATAATGATGTTATCTTTGATAAAAAAAATTATTTTATCATCCAAATTAGGTGGTCTTTAGATGTAGCAGTTTGCTACAATCTTAGATGCCCTTGTAGAAATCAAAGTTCAAGAAGTAGATAATCGAGGGGAGCAAATAATGATTATGATAAAGCTATTCTCATCCAGCAATTGGCAAGTGCATAGGCGACTCGCAGATGGCAGTCACTCGGTGCCCTGAGGAGTTCATCCGGTTTTTATTTTGATGATTGTCGATGATTTGGAAGTCCGTGATACCTTTCCTATTCATAGTAACAATGTTAACAACCATGATTTCGTTTTTATTTTTCTCAACCTTGTAATACTGAATTATAGGTTGTGTGCATCCTCTAGGCGTATTGGTTGAAAAATAATAAAGTCTTCGTTTAAAAAGAAAATCATACACATGTGTATGTTACCAGGAATAGATTACTTATTACAGATCCGTAGCTTGAAAGCAACATGCTTGCTCACTAGGATAATCCTAACAGATCCGTAGCTTGAAAGCAACATGCTTGCTCACTAGGATAATCCTAACGAAACATCTCTACATTGGCAATTAGGCTAGAACCCATGTTCGGTTTGACCCGTGGAGAATCATGTCTAGTTCACGCCACCCGCATGCTAGGAGAGAAGTTCCATACCTAGATAACCATCGCATCATGTCTGAACGGACTGTGCTCTGGATGGACACTTCCTCTGACATGTTTAGCAAAAATAAGCAACTAAGCACTGGAGAGTTTTAGAAAATCAAGGCTGATTTCTCAACCAAAACAATGCAGTCTCACATGCAAGCTCCACATATTATCTATGTGCTCTGCTCCACGCCCAAGTGCACACTCAATCCGAGCTGTCTATCTACCCCTCTGCTACACCCGTTTCGACGGACGGCAGCACAAGTGCACAACCCAGTCCAAAGCAAGTTCCTCCTCCTTTTAGCATGTGCCCAGTTAAACAAGAACTGGTTTTACACGAGCTTTCCACTGCAAGCGTGATCGGATCGATGACCATGAAAAGATCTCCACGAGCAAAAGGATCTGCAAGTGAGAAAGTAGCTGCCGAACTAAAGGGAAGGCAAACAGCACTGCGCGGTCGGCAGGTCGACCAGCACATGCAAATATCAAGCAAATCGCACAGCTAGCAGCACAACGCGCGATATCTTTCGCCTTGGCTTTGCTTTAATCCTACAAATTAATCTGACGCGCCGGTAGGCAGAGCTAGCCGGCTGGCCGGGCAAAGTTTTCCGACATGTTTTAGTCCTAACCAAAGCCATTGATCAGGCCATTAAGAGTCGGTCGCGTGTTAATTGTTTAGGAGATACGGCAGTAGTAATAGTTGACTCGCGAGGACATACGCAGTACATCTTTTTGAGTTTTTAATTAATCAGACGGGGACGCGATCGAGAAAGAAGTGGCCAAGGAACGTGCCAGAATGATCTTTTTTAACTGCCCAAGGTACGTCGACACCTATGCAAGTTGGCCACTTCTTAGTTGTAAGGACTTTTCTCAGTTTCTCTTCCTGCCAGAAAAAATAAACGAATACCGGTGTATGGATACTCCATATTTCAGTACTTGGAGCAACTTGCTCCTGTCCTTTCACGAAGCACTTGTCACTTTTGTATTTTACCTTTCACTTGTCCGTTCTCAAAATACCCTTCTACCTATAACTATCGTCACTTTACAATCTCATATTTTGTGCTTATTTTTGTCCAATAATGTGTCTTTCATCAAAAGCGATAAGTAGTACAACTAGCAGAAGTATATACTTAAATGTCAAAGAAAAAAAGGCTGGAGGTATACACTTAGCACACTGGAGAATCCACGGACGACTACACCAGTGGCAGAGAGAGGGAGAGATTCGAACGTAGAGAACACAAGAGGAGCGTAGCGCGTCTACGACGAGGGCGGTGGGGATAGCATATCTGTTTTGTCAGTGACATTACGTGCTGGGAACGAGCTTGGATTCTTGCCTACATGCCCACAACTGATGGCCTCTATATTCCAAAAGGGTTCGGGGTGTCTGGAGCTGACCTCGCGACGTGCTGTCTCTTCCGTGGCGCTGTGTATGTCTGGCTCTCTGACCACGTAACCACTACCAGGATAACGCTGGCAAGGCCTAGTCGCAGTCACCGCCGTGTGGTGCGGTAGGCTGTTTTCGTGCAGAGTATTGTTGGGCTCCGTCCGCCCTCGCTTCACCGTCGTCGGCTCCGGGAGCGGCGACCTGACGCGCGGGTTAACTTGTGGTTGTGCAGTACCGGCCTACTGGAGTAGCTGCGCCCTGTGGGCCGGGTACTCTACGAAGCATTTGATCATGCGCCACAAATTTGATCCATGAACCCTTAGGTCTGTAGTGGGTTGCTCTAATTGCTGTAGGCTGCAGCTCGGTCGGGGACGAGGCTGTCTACGTAGAAACGGCCCACCAATTGCTGTAATTTTCCTTTCTTTTCGAGGGCCGAGGCATCACAGTGTGCAGTGGCGCTCAAGACTGAAAGAGCGGTGGAAATACCATCCAGCTAACATGTTTATGATGTTCTTCAAACAAAGAAAAGAGCATGTTCAAGATGAGTCTGAATAACAGTGCTCCCTCCGGTTGTTCATCGCAACAGATTGAGTAGCACCAAAAGACCATTCAGCTCCCTATTCCTGACCAGGCACCGCATCCAATCCAGCTCGCTGCTCAGCTCTTTTTTGTCCCATCACTACTGGATTGCCATGCCACTATGTCAGGCGTGCTTATGTTTTGTCCGATCTCCGTGTTTACAAAGGGAGTCAAAGTTAGAGTGAGAGTTTTCTTTTAATGATAGAAGAGATAACTATTCCGTCTTTTCAATCTACACAGTCTCAGTTTATTACAAAGTTTTTATAAAAATACCGAAGGGTGAAGAAGATGACGATCGGCAAAATAAAAAAGTGCATAAATTAACCGTTACAAAGCATATTATATGAAACGCTCTTTATACGGAGATGTAAATTTCTGATAACTGACTCCAACCATTGGGCATCATGAACCATCAACTTCATATTCTAGTGTTATTAAAGTAAAGAACACGATCATAGCCAATTGATAGTAAGTGTACAACCTGCAAAGGATTAGAGAGTTTTTCTTTTATCAAACACAATATCATTTCTGCATAGTCAAATGGACCAACAAAGAGTCGTCTATCCCATCCAAATTAGTGAGCGTAAAGACTTATGTAAACCAAAAGTCAATTTCCGAAAATATGAGACATACACAGGGAGGTGAAATATTAAAAGCAATAAGGATGGAATGCTATGTAAAACGAGCAAAATGACAATAAAAGAAAATGTGTTGAATAGTCTCTTCTTCACAATAAAATCAACAATGTTTACTTCCTTTCCGGTTACTCTTAGCTAGATTATTTTTAGTAAGGATTACCCCTGTACTTAAAAATACCATAGAAAATTATTGATTTTGAGGCGTACCCAGCGAAACTGAACCTATGAATTACCCAGTACATGAATTGAACTAAAATTTGTCCACTAACATGTAGATGCCATTTAAGATGTCGCATTCTGGTGATGGCTGGTAAGATGCATCCCGTTGGACAAGGTCATGCTATTCCACTAGTTTAGGCCCTACAAGAGCTCTTTGAAAGGAGATATTCAGGGGATTGGAACTCATTATCTCCACAGCTGTCACGTGTTTTTTGTGAGTAGTGGGCATAGACGCAGGTAACGAATAGCAAGTGGCACCCCGTCAATCCAAGTGTTTGTCCAGAATTGGATCTCAGTTCCCTTTCTTGGCTTGAAAGGAGCCAAATTGAAGAGAAAAAAAAATCTTTGACTTCATCCACCCTCTCCAAAAGTGAGCATCTCCAGGTTTTCCAGAAGCATGGGACAAAGGACGGTCATGAAAGTATTTATTTTTCAGAAATCCCTGTCAAACCTCCTCCTCACTAAGTAATTTAAAGAGCCATTTGTTAAGGAGACATTTATTTTTCAAAACAAGATTTCGAATACCAAGCCTATCCTATCATTAGGAGTGCAAAGAATGCCCCACTTCGCAAGTCTATATTTCCGTTCTTGCTCATCACTTTGCCAATAAAATCTGGACCGATAAAAGTCCAATTACAGAACCTTTAGGTAATTCAAAAAAGAAGAGCATACACATAGGGAGACTACTTAAAACTAATGTAATGAGGACCAGGTGGCCACTTGAAGTCATGTGACCTCCTTTTCAATTATTAAGTTTTTTCTCGAACCAGTCTTCTACACCTTTCCAATAACTATGCGTATTTGCAAAAATGAATAGGAATACCGAGGTACCTAAAAGGGAGTGAAGTAATATAAGTCACTCTTATGAAAATTAATCCTAAGGCCCACAAGTTGTTCAAAGATGCACAACAACAATTTCAGATTTTTTGCTTGCTCAAAAATCATGATCGAAGAAGAGAGTAGTGTCATCAACATATTCAAGAACTGACAAGCCATCATCAACGAGGTGGGTGGCTGAAACCCTAACCTTTCCATCCTCTTTGGCACGCTCGATAAAAATTGCTATCATGTCAGCAACAATGTTGAAAAGGATAGGAGGCATAAGGTCGCCCTAACGTAGTATTTTTAGGGTCTGAAAGAAAGGTCCCACATTGTCATTTACTTTGATATTAACGCTCCCACCTCTTATAAAAAGGTAAATCCAGAAACGCCCCTTTGGCCGAGAAGCCTTTCATATGCAGGGTATGCTAGAGAAAGTTCCAGTTGAGTTTATTATAAGATTTTTCAAATTTGATTTACAAAATGACGATGTCGAGTTTCTTTCTATGTAGCTCATGAACTGTTTGGTGGAGAATCATCACACCTTCCATAATATTACGCCCTGGCATGAAGGCGGTTTATATAGGTTGAATAACCTTTCGAGAAAATAGCAATAATACGGTTTGTGTCCACTTTTGTGAAGATTTTGAAGCTAATGTTGAGAAGACAAATGGGCATGTGTTGTTCAATTCTCTTGGCATCAGCTTTTTAGGGGAGAAGCGTAATGGTACTGAAATTGGGGCTAAAACGGGGCAGCACTCCATTATAAAAATCACTAAAAAGGGCCGTCAAATCATATATGATAACTTCCCAGAAAACTCGCTAAAATTCGACTGGGAAGCCATCTGGGCCTAGAGCCTTATTATGTTCCATTTGGAATATTGGCTCACGGACCTATTTCCTAGTAAAACGGGTCGTAAGAATGTCATTCTCCGCCCCCTCAACTTGTGGGATATCGTCAGTCGTAGCCTCAGTTATAGAAAAATGATCGAGCAAATGTGGTCCAAATAGACCTTTATCATATTTTTAAATATACTTCCTAACATCCCGTTCATCGTGTACTATTTCCTCATCCTGTTTAAGTTGGAAAATATGTTGTTTTATATGTTTCCCATTGGTGATGAGATGAAATTAGCATGCATTATTATCTCCTTCGGGAAGGTGTTTAACTTTATCCCATTGGTACCACTTAGTTTCTTCTTCCCAAATGAGCATAGCCAAAGACTCATTTAATTGCCATTTAAGATCGAGCTCGGCATCAGAGGAAGGCCTATTTTGGGCTTGTTTATCAATCTCATCAATTAAATGCAAAAGTTGTTGCTTCTCTTTCTTTTTGAAGCTAGAAGTATTTCTCATCCAACCGTGAAGGTGCTACTGTAGGCCACAAATTTTGTTTTGCCAACATTCCGTCACATTTTCCCCCTTCTCTCCCAACGCCAAATATCTTCTACCATATCAACGAAACCATCACGAGATAACCACCAAAATTCCAATTTGAACATCAGCTAGTTCCTTTTATGGAATGCGGCACCGGTGTTAAGGAGTAGGGCATATGATCAAACATAAAGTGTTCAACAGCTTGAACTGAAACTAACGGAAACTTTTTCTTCTAGTCCATGCTCATAAGGATTCTATCAAGTTTCTCAAAATTTGGCATTGGAAGAGAATTAGCCCAAGTGTATTTGCGACCCTACAGGGCAATCTCACATAAATCAAACCTGTCAAAGACAAAGAAGGAAGGGCCACCAGGTGTTGAAATTATCATCATTTTTCTTGTCTTGTCGATGAATAATGTTGAAATCTCCTCCTACGAGTAAAGGGCAGGGAGAATTACCACAAGCTTGAACAAGCTCTGTTAGGAATTTTTCTTTAAGATCGGGTTGGGAAGCTCAATAAAAAACTAATAAAATCCACCTGAAACCATCTTCTTTATTCCGGAGAATCGTTTTGATGTAAAAATCTCCCAGCTCGATAGAAGCAATTTCGAAAAGTTAACCTCGAGTAAAATCCCTCCGGACTGACCGTGAGGAGGGTTCTAGCATCAAAGTAGTCAAGTCCAGGGTTTTTGTTAGAGAGCTAGGAGAATTATCTTTATATGTTTCAAAAATAGCCATGAAATCTAGTTGTTATTCTTTCACTTTTTCGAAAATATAGCAGTGTTGGGTGAGGTTGCCAAGCCCTCAACTATTCCGAAACAACCCCTTCATTTGGAAATACTGGCTCTATTTTTATGAAGAAAAGTGTGTGGCAAAATGACAAACTTTTTTTAGCATAATGGGCCTTATTTTTCCGAGGGTGCAGCTTGTGAAACACATGGATGTCCCCCCCGTCACAACTCTCTTCAACTAAATCTTTAGTAAGATGATCAATAGAGACTAAATAAAGACTAGTAGTTCAACATCTACTCCTATTTTCGTAGGCTGGCTATTTGCATTAACAAAATTTCTAATAACATAGACATGCATTCTTACAAATTCCACTCGTTTAATCAAATATGTTAACTCACTCATCTCAAAATCGTTGGAACCCAAAGAAATGTCGATCCTAGACACATAAAAAAATCATAAGTGCAGGAGGCATATCAAGAAGCAATGTACAGGTGGGAATTTCCAAGTTGCGAATCTGGGCGATCCGCTTGGCCTGTTCCATGGTGTCCTCGTTGGCATTGGCATGCTTGCTAAGCAAGCCGCTCTGGCAAGGGTCAACCAGTTGCACCAATGAGGTGCTCTTTCATCGCGTCGAGGCTGAAGGAACTCATGAGGCAACTCCTGGAGCTGCGACTGAGATGCTGCCGTGGTTGTGTCGCGCACACATGCTATCACAACAGCCCCCTCTTGAGGTGTTTCGATAGCATTAAGGATGCTCACCTAGTCAACCGCGGCGGATGTAGCACCACTCAGAGAACCCGCCAAACCATAAACAGCCGCCAAAGCATTCACATGGAGTAGCCCATGTAAGGAAGTCATGCAAGAGTTACTCATACTGCCGTGGAGACAATTGTGCTAGCAGCATCAGTGTTGTAGCTGCCGGTGTTGAAGCGGGGAGTGTTGTGGACTCATTCACAGCAGTAGCCCATGCCATGGTAGTCCGGCACTCAACAGTTGTCGTAGGTGTCCCCGCCCGCTTTGTTGTTGTTGTGGGAGGAGAAGAAGTCACCACGGCAGATGCCACGGGCCTTGCAGACGCGGTGGATGCACCCGTCTTCATGGTCATAGTCAACGAAAGAGCAGAAGACCCTGTTTTAGCTTCTAATGGAGCTGCTAGCGCGTCCTGAAGAATTGTTGTAGCAGGAGACAACGCTACTGCGGCAAAAGAATATGCTATCACGGCAAGTGGCATGCCTACAGACGAGTATGTCGTGTGGTGTGGTGCTGTCGGGGCAGGTGAAAGCATTGTCGCCAGATGGATTGACTGTCATGATTCTTCTGCCGCTAATTGGGACACTGCTACGATAGAGGAAAACTTTGTTGTACTAGCTGAAATCATAGCCGCGATAAGCAGATTAGCTGCCACCGCAACAGATGGCAGCACCACACCAGTCACTACTTCCACATCCCCTGATGATGGAGTCGTGGCATCTATGTGCATCGACACCTTATTCTTGCCATTTGGGTCTGAAGCCTTGCCATTAGAGCTTGAGTCACCTGCATCTTTTAAATATTTGGGATCCGAATCACCTATATCTATATCATCATCTTGTTTCTCTATCCCATCAAAATCCTCGTCATCATCCCCATCCATGTCCTCAGGATCAACCTGAGGGTTGCCACGTTAAACTTGGAAAAAGATATCATAAGCCCAATCCCCCGACCACTTTCAATTTTATGAGAGATCAACTCGGATTAATAACTGCCACTAGAATGCGGGGGATGCCATTTTTTCTAGGGGAGATTTGATAAAATGCCCCGTTTTTAGTTGGCATTTGATAAAATGCCCCATCATGTGTCACAGACATGGCTTTTGTCAATTTTTTCTTTTTCCTTGTACTCACAATATCAGCCTGTTGAGTGCTACAAAGCAAATATCCAATAGCCCAGAGGTTTAAAAAATTCCAAATTTCACGTGGCACACCATAAACTTGCACCCATACATTTGCCAACTAAATTTGGCATCAGCTTGAGAGGTACACTCTGCAAATTGTAGCACCATCCCATGGGATCGAACGTGGATCTCATGAAAATGAATCAAATGATCTAATTCAACCTTAAAAGGGAAGGGAACAAGATAACAATTTTCCCTGTGTTCTTTCACTTCCCAATTCCAATCGATCGGGACTACACGGCAAAGCTCCTTGATGATGAGCTCGATAGGAAAATCACCCCATGTACCTAAACAGTTGGCGTCTGTTCATGACGACCCTTGTGCGTGCCCGATGGATTAAATAGGCAAAAGCTTAGCCCCTTGGTAGCAAAACCCACAAAAGTGAGTACCAGTTTGGGGAGTCGAAGAATAGGGCACCGTGGAGCAAGATGTTGTGGGCTCTCACATATATCACATAAGAGAATGGCCTTGGTGCACTTAGTCGAAGAGTGCAATCGATCTTTGCACCGGGAACATTGCTTTGGCTTCCTTGATTGGTTTGGTTTAGCGGCACCACCTGCCACCTCTTGTCCTGCTGGGTTTCGAGTCACCATTGAAGAAGACGACGCGCTTGCTGCCTCGGTCGTTGGCGCGTGCGCACCAGCTAATGAACCTGCCGCAGCTATCTAAGGACTAGTCACAACAAGCGCCATTGCTGTAGCCCCCACTTTAGGTGGGACTCTATCTCCTACCGAAGCCGGGGCTGCATTGCCGGTGGGAGCCCAGTTGCTTGTATTGTGTCGTTACCACGGTGCACAAAGTGTGGCATGCAACATCCTCCACCTTGATGTTGCTGTTTTATCCATTCGCGCTTGCTTTGACAGCCTTGGTTGTCACGGCCTCCGCAACCTCGACCCAATCCGTCCATCGGCACCGGTGAACGGAGTACGTCCATGTAGCTACGATGATTGACGAGGGCGAAGCTCTTCCAAGGTCTGCTTCCCCTCTAAATGCGAGCCAACAACATGCACTAGGAGAGATGTGAGCGGTCTAGGGTTTGCAACGACCAATGGGCCCTGCTACATTGCATGGTCTTTCAGCCATGCAAGATTGGAAACCAATCGGTCCTCGGAATCTTTGCTATGCAGCACCAGTTTTGATGATTTCTAACACGAACAAATTCAAAAACGTGATGGACGCGCTAGCCGCATAGGATTTGTTAATGGTCGGGTAGACCCCTCCAACTGCGCCAACGGTGTCAGCTGCAATGCCAGTGAAGGAACCTGTGACATTTGTTTTGGAGAGGAGACAGGAGGTAGAGGAACATGAGGGCCACGACACAAGGTTTGCGACATGCACTACGTCGGTGCCGTAGAGCTCTAAAGTCCTTGCACCATCCACAGCAACGATGGTGAATTTCTGCCAAGAGTAGGATGCCCGCCTCCGAACACCTTTGTCGATGTGTGCGTTGTCGCTGTGATGGCATCTCCTGGTGTGAAGGCTAGGCAGACCCGCTGTAGCAGTAGCGGACCTTGCCATGGTTGGACCTCTGCGCACGCCGAATGTCACTTACGTGTCGAGGGTTGTCGTCGGTGTCGTACCTCCATCCATTCCTGGCCATCGTCCTTTACAATGCCAATGAAGGAACTTGCAACAAATGTTTTGGAGAGGAGACAGGAGGTAGAGGAACATGAGGGCCATGACACAAGGTTTGCGACATGCACTACGTCGGCGCCGTAGAGCTCCAGAGTCCTTGCCCCATCCACAGCAACGATGGTGAATTTCCGCCAAGAGCAGGACGCCCGTCTCCGGACACCTTTGCCGACATGAGCGTTGTCGCTATGATGGCATCTCCATGCGTGAAGGCTGGGGAGAACCACTGCAGCGGTAGCCGACCTTGCCATGGTTGGACCTCTGCCCACGCCGAATACCACTTACGTGTTGAGGGTTGTCGTCGGTGTTGTACCTCCCTCCATTCCCGGGCATCGTCCGAACTTGCACAAACATGAAACTTCGATACCTTAGGGATTGACAGCGAAACACTAATTTTGTCGTTCGCGTTCGACGAGCGCAAGCTTCTCCGGCCACGATGCCGACGCTTGTCGGTGACAAGGTCCAGAGTCACCCTCCAATCACCCCTAATTACCCTCCACTATTCGCGCTCAATCTCTCCCCCTCTCCTCTAAATCCATTTTATCTGAAGCCACGGGATCCTTCCAACTGTATTTAAGGTTCCATCTCTCGCTGAGTCACTGGTCTCCACTAGCTTATGTGGAGTTTTCAGTTCACTTTCCTTCACAATAGTTCACACATGTTATAGAACTGAAACAAAACCAAGCACAACTCCCCTCAATCTTTTCCTCCTTTCACAGTAGGAAAGTAACGAAAAAATGGCTGTTTTGGCCCCGCAACCATGGTCAACTTTAAAAATAGCCCATCTCGCAACACAATGACAAAACTAACGCTGCGATGGTCTGGATAGCCGTCATGTGGCATCTGTCGCGCTCTGCAGCCGCGACATGTCTCCTATCGCGCCTCCCGACCGCGACAGCACCCGGGCCACGCGACCGACGCCGCAACGCGCGATAGCCCAGCTGCCGACCGGCTGTCGTGGCCACAGAGCGCGACAGGAGCAGTTTCACAGCAGCGACGGTGGGCCTAGGTGCTATCACGTCTGGTGGGCTATCTAGGCCATCACGGTGTCAATTTTATCATTGCGTTGCGAGACGAACTATTTTTAAAATTGACCCTGATAACGGAGCGAAAAAGCCATTTTCCGGAAAGTAACTTCTCGTCCTCGATCCTGTGCAGAGACGAAAGCACTGGAATCATTACTTAAGCGGTGTGAAACACGGAGCATCATACACTTCCTCCCATGCGTGGTTCCTGAAAAGCATTCAGGAAATCATGTCGCTCGTACGTGCTTTGTAAAAGGAGGAGATTCTCGCCTATCATCTGATCCACCTTGCCATCGACCATCAACCATGCACGCATCAGCGAGACCATGCTATGAAGCTATGAGTCTATGACTGTGAAGAACCTGACATAAAATTTCTCTCTTGGCACAGATAGAGAGGGATACCATCTCAGAAACTTTCTAGAAGTACGCGAGAATCTCATCTGCCCGAATGAAGAATTACACCACTGCCAAGAAGGAACAAGGGGCGTGCATACCCGGGATGGGTTAAGAACTTGAAAATGTTTACTAGCATGTGTGCATGGCACAAAAACTCAGTGGCGTTGAACAAATAGATTTGAAGCTACGAATCCAAAATCGTATCACGTGCTTGAGTCTAGTATTCCCTTAATCGATCTAAAAACTGGATTGTTAATATCAGTCGTTGCTGCAAGATATTACCAGACCTGTGAATACAGTAACATAATGTCGTGATGGTCATTTACCAGGTAATGTGTAAGACTATTACCAAAAGGGAAGAAAAATGAAGTAGTATTGGAAAATGTTTGCTATATAAGTACAGACACTTGTACTGAGAAAGTGAATGCAGCGAGAGCATCCTTTCAGTACCACCAACTCTTGCCAAAGGATACACTCCCCGTTAGTACGCTAGCACACTGGGACACCACTACACTATTTTGCACACTAATGTGCCCGAGCAGCAGCAGTAGCAGCACGAACCTAGTGAACCATAGCGAAAGCAAGCTAGATCAATAGTGAATTGGTGAAAATGTAGGAGCTGTACGTAAATGTCATAGCAATTATTGCGTCCCGGTGGTGGTGTTCATGTCTGTACCCTGTTAACATTACCTTTAGTTCAGCATCTTCTCTAGCAAGCTATTACTATGTAATACTATTATTCAGCATCTGTTCATTAATGGTGAAAATGTTTGCTCTAAAACCAACATTGCTACAATTCTAGATTTTCATAGCTTGGTTGGTCATTTTAACTAATTGGTGTTATGTCGCGAGATAACTTTGTTAATCAGCTAGCATCTTTCTAAAAACATGGAGCATTTGTTTCTTTGTGTATAATACCAATGCTGATAAGACGATTCCACCGACAGGTGAAGTCCACTTGGACACATTCATTTCATGTATCCTCCAATATTTGTAGTGTTTCTGACGTATGCCGAGCAATTCCAGTATCGACCGACTGAGCGTTTTGCTAGGGCTGTTTTGTGGCCACATCATCAAAGACGAGAATAGTCAGCATCTCGATTTCTGGGGCAGAGCAATTTTTCCCTGTTTTTCTGCGAGCATGGCGGAGGGAAGAAGACAATTGTCTCGGCTTTTTCAGGGATGTTCATACTTAGGTGCACATGTTTGGCCAGTTATTCGTGGGCAACATCGTATGTGTTTCTACCGTGTACCACATGGCAGTATTCCATTTCTCGTTGTCCGATGTATTTCTACGCAACAGATCCTTGCAAAATGAGGAGATGACAGTGTGCCACTTACACTGTCAAATGAATGAAATTAAAATTTAAGCATATTTTATTTTAGATAATAAAAGAAAAAACTCCCCTAACCTCTACGCCCCAATGTGCACACAGTCAGTTATTATAAAGTCATGAAAGAGTACATGCCAATGGACAAACTAGAACACAACAAGCTACATGAAAATTCAAATAAAAAATTACATAGTCTGTCATTAAATCGCCAACCAAATTGGCACATAAGTCTAAGCATATGCACCTTTAAAACTTGATGGTTCGGATTAATTTTATAGGAAGAGTTGAAAATAGAGAGTTCGATGGTATCATATAAACCTCTACATGAGTGGAAATACTCGAGATGTCCAGAAGATATGGGATTTATGTCATATAATGCATGCCCGTTTAGAGCATTTACAGTGCTTAAGCCGGGATCTACAACCAACCTCTAAACTTAGCACTGTTCTCTATATTATGCTGGCCTCTGAGTTGAACAAAAAGCGAGTTAAAAGCAAGAGTATTCTTTTTCTCATCTACATTCTCTAAACCATCTCCCTTACAGGTGGACACGGCAAGCTTAAAGGCTGCTCCCGAGCATGGAGGTAGCCTTGAAGGCTGCTATCACTCCCACGAAGTGTTTGGAGGCAGTCTCCAAGAGGAGAAAGAGTATGAACGTTAGAATTATATCCAAAACGAAACTATCAGTCCAGACTTTCTCAATAATAATTTCTATGTTTCAAAATGACCAGCCTCTTTTCGATTTCAGGAATTATATCTACTTATTGCAAGAGTTGAATTGTTTTATGTGAAAATTAAGCAAAGTTCCCCTGAAGTTCATTTGCTCCAGACTAGGCGTTAGTTACTAGCAGTATTGTGAAAAGGGATATACGCTCGACCGACGGACGGGGTTCCGCTAAACAATTAATCACGATATGAATTATTAATAAGAATTTAGCGGATGATTATGTTTTCTTGATAATATATTTTTATGTTTAAATTCAATTTGAAAACACCATTTTACAAAATTTATGATGTATTATCATGCTAAAAAATGTCAACGGTCATGCTCTATATTTTATAATTTATACTATATCTATATGATAAATATTTCGAACACTACTACACATAACATAAACTAATGTATTGTAGTTATTGCGCAGGAAACACTTTTAGTTATCTTTATTCTTTTACCCGTACGCGTGATATTAAATCAGTACGGGAAATAAAAGTTCAGATCGCGAGAATTATGTACAGTTATGATAATCTATCGGATGCGATCTGTTTAGGTATAATTATGATGATCTATTGGTTGTGATCTGTTTAGATACAGTTATGAAGATCTACGGTTATGATCTATTTAGGTATAGTTATGAAGATCTATCGACTGTGATCTGTTTAGGTACAGTTATGAAGATCTATCGGTCGTGATCTGTTTAGGTGCAATTATGAAGATCTATTGGCCGTAATCTGTTTAGGTGCAATTATGAAGATCTGTCGGCCGTGATCTGTTTAGGTATAGTTATGAAGATATATCGGTTGTAGTCCATTAATAATAAAAGGGTCCACCAAATTAACGATTGGATGTTTTGCTTTTTTGTGGGAATTTCTAGCCTCTCCCTATTTTTTCTATTGTGTTCTGCTTTTAGTATATAGTAGATGTAATTTTTTCGAATGATTAAACAAGAAAGTACGGCCGATAAATTGGAAAAGGGTGATTCACTAGATTAACAGGTCGATTAATCGTTTGAGAATGTTTACAGCTCACCATTATGCAATCCGTGACGGTTTAGCCACCATCACCGACTAATCCGACGATTAATCAGTGGAGTCGGACGTTTTCCACTACACAGCTGGTTTGTACTACCTGAAGATTTTTTTTTAGAATGCAGTAAATGAAAAACACGGAAATATGAGAACACATGAATTGTAGTGGAATGACAATGTAACTCTACAAAATTGCAAAATTGAGGAATATTTGTTGAAAAGGTCTATGGTTTCTCCACATAGATTTTGCATAAATCTGAAGAAATATAAGTTATATGCTCGATAAAAGCAAATTTTCCATGAGTCGATACCTCATGGTAGGCCTCTTTGATTCAAATGGTTTCGGGAGAATTTAACCAAAATAGATTGTTTGATTTGTAGGAACCACTCGACCAAACTCCATAGAAATATTATAGTATTCCTATGAAAACAAAGGGATTTCGTAAGTAATCTAACCATGTACACAATCTCCTTTTTACAATTCTACGAATCAAACGAGCTCACTTCCGTGTTTTCCAATCAATTGTTTTGCACATTTATGCCTATTAAATCCATATGTTTTCCCTATCCTACCAAGAAAGAGCCTATGTAGACAATAAAAATTATTGCAATTTCTTTTCTTCAAAATCATACAATCCAAAAAGGCCTAACAATTCACTGGAAGAATGGAAATACTAGAGGCGCCAATGGAGATTGCCATGTGGTAATGTGGGATATTTCTTAGTAGACAAGAACTAGAACGTGAAATGCAACATGTCAAGGTCGAGCAAGATGCCAATGGGCATACACACTTCTCCATTTCTTTCTAAATTAGTTCCGGATTTTATTAGCTGGGCCCCGGATTTAGTAATTTCGGTCTTAAGCCTCTGCTCCAAAGGAAGCACTTGGTGGGTGGCTTTCACTTGTCTTCTCCGTGAATGCCCGATCGGTGCTGATTAGGTGCTTAGATCGCCCGGGTTCAGCTTAACGTACTAGGGGTAGATCTAAGCGCTATGGTACAGTAGATGCCACAGTGAAGCGGCCAAGGAAACAACCGTCGCTGAGGGACAACAGGGTGGGAATGTCTGTGATAAAATTACACAACACAAGGGCCAGCCTAACTAGCTAGCTAGCGTGATAATTTTGGACTAGTCGCTTGTCGAATGTTTTTGCTTAAGACGGAGGAGTGGTGTTCGGATAGTCTTTCTTGGTATATGCTAATGTCCTGGTATGATTTGAGTAATGACACTGTAAGCAAAAACATAGTAGGAGTGAATCACCACAAGGATCTAAATTGATATATACTTCTAGGCCCCCCTTTCTTTTTGGTGTCTTAGATTTGAATTTATATGAGAAAAATGAACTTTATCAACTATTCTCGCCACTATTTCTACTCACATCAGACCACATTTTGACCGAAAGAGACAACACTTTTAAGCATTTAACGACTGTAAAAGTACTACCAATACAAGCTCTCACGCTAAGATACAATCATACAACCATATGATCATAAAAGTTAACAATGTTTTGGCACCTATGCCCTCACCAATCAGTCACCAGCATTCCCGCTTTTACTGCATTTGGTATGAACTCGGTCGGCGACACGCGCAGCCTTTCACATGGCTCAACTATGCAACGCTTACTGTCAGATGACTTTATTTAGCGTCGACAGGCACAAGAGCAACTCCAGCAGCACCATCTCGCACGCCATTTCCAAAGTAGCAGGTCGCAGCAAATAAACACCCTCCAACACACTAGCCATCCCACACGCTAAATAGATGGCCCTCCATATCGGGGTCCCCACATACCAAATATGGCGGCTGCTCTCTCACACGTCATCGATGAACCCGAGCAACCGTCGCCTCCGTCCCGCCATCTCCTCTTCCCCTTTGAACAACCGTGTGCCGTCCTCTCCGTCTGCAGATCCAGCTCGCCCCGTCTTCTCTCGGAACCCTGCCCCGCACCGTTCCTCCGTCTGCTCCGCCGGCTGCTGCTCCACCATCACGGCCGCGCCGAGCCCGTCCATCATGCTCCCCAAAGGAGCCAGCGCCGCGACGTCCCTGACCGCGCCGCCCTGGTCTCCACCTTCCCTTCCAACGGCTTGTCCGCGATGAGCATGCCCCTATACACTCCGTTTCGGACCGCGTCGAGGACCAGAACCTCCTCCGGCTGGAGCGCGGAGATGAGGCTCCTAGCGGCGACAGCGAGGAGGGCGCCAAAGGAAGGGTGGAGGTAGACGCGAACGGGTGCGTGTGACTGCTACAGGGGGAGGTCGGGGAGGAGGAGGGAGGTGTGGAGCCGAGGCGGCGGGGAGGAGAGGAGGGGGAGATGAGGACGATGAGGAGCATGGGGCGGGGCCAGGGTTGGGGGAGAGGACGAGGATGGGGGTGGGCTGCGATGGGGGAGCGGCAAAGTTGTCGAGGTCGTCGGGGGAGAAGCGGGACGGCGGCGACGCGTCGGTGACGACGTTCTCCATGGGTGCGATGCGATCGGTGGTGGCCTGGTGGGGGGCTCCGGGAGATTTGCTACTATCGGCGTGGCAGTGGAGGGGAGGCGGGCAGCGGTCGTCAGGAGGTGGTGAAGACCCCACTGGGGACAGTGCCGGCGGTTTCTGGGGCTGGCGGAGCCACCAAGAGGAGGGCCAGCGCGCGTGTGAACGGGCCGGGGTGGCCCGAGTGCCCCCTTGGACCCTTAATTTTTTTGTTTTATTATTATTTCTTATTTCTTTTCTTTCTTTTGTAATATTAGTATTATTAGGGTTGTAGCAATGCTGAAAAACTCTAGGAATTTGTTGTACCAATGGTATTTGAAATTGATGACCAACTGTGGTAAAAATAGCCATTACAAAAATACAGCCGTTCGAAAAACAGCCATTTGAAAAATAGCGGTTCAAAAATATCCGTTCAAGATATAACAGGTAAAAATCTATAGGTAGTTATAGGATATTATTAAAATATTAGAAAGGAGAATATGCAGGGTAAAATATGGATGTTCTATTAGAGTGGTGGAATAATATAGAGGGAGAATCTTTATGGATGGCAATCCATATTGAGCCATGGGGGGTGAATTTTAGATGTTCTGTTGGAGTTGCTCTAAGAATCAAGCTGTAGATGAAATATCAATATTACTTTTCAATTATTATCATGTTCATCTTTTTTCCTTCTAAGATAATAAAAGTTAGTTTAATAATACTATTTAAATCTTTCTTGATAACATCCAGAGAAGGCAAAATAGGAATTTAAATAACTAAAATTGCATTAACAGTGTAGAAAAATAGGTATCTTATAAAATATTAAAGAGATTAAAAGAACATCTAGTAAAGTAAAAACAAGCTAAATACCAGCTGCTCCACCGAGACCCCGCCCTGGCAAACTAGCTAGGCTCCCTCGATCCCCTTCAGGTCAAAAGCTTCAGACTACACACTGAACCAGTGGAGCCCAGGAGTGACCAACCGGGAAAACCCTGCCCCTCGCATGCCTATCCTCTGGCCACAGTGCCGCTCGATCACATGCGCCCACAAGCATCCAAGACTCGACCGTGTATATAAGCAGTGGTATGGGGTTACCCTTCTCAGAAAACACACTGACCCCAAGCCTGTGCTCGTAGAGTGAGTGAGTGAGTGCGTAGTGAGAATGGGTGGCAAGGCCGCTCTCGTAGTGGCCCTCCTGGCCATGAGCCTGGTGTTGGAGACCCAGGCGGACAGCGGCTACGGCGGCGGGTACACCCCCCACGCCGACGCCGGTCACCCCGTCCCCCAAGCCCGAGAAGCCACCCAAGGGGCACAAGCCACCGCACCACCACCCCAAGCCCCCGGCCGGCTCCCACAAACCGCCGTCCGGCAAAAAGCCCCCCACGGTGACCCTCCCACCTACAAGCCTCCCACGCCGCCGACGCCGACGCCGACGCCGGCGCCACCCACGTACAAGCCGCCGACGCCGACACCGACACCGACACCCACGCCTCCCACGTACGGACCCCCCCACCCCCACGCCCCCGACCTACAAGCCGCCGACTCCCACTCCGGCGCCTCCGACATACACCCCGACCCCTAAACCCGCGCCGCCCACGTACACTCCGACCCCAAAGCCGACGCCGGCGACTCCCAAGCCTCCGACATACACTCCCACCCCGAAGCCCACACCTCCCACGTACAAACCACCAACCCAGCCTAAGCCCACACCGTCGCCCAAGCCGACTCCACCCACGTACAAGCCCGCCCCTAAGCCTACGCCGCCAACCTACAAGCCGGCGCCCAAGCCGAGCCCGCCGACGTACACTCCCACCCCCAAGCCTACGCCGCCAACCTACAAGCCGGCGCCCAAGCCGAGCCCGCCGACGTACACTCCCACCCCCAAGCCTACGCCGCCAACCTACAAGCCGACCCCAAAACCCACGCCGACGCCCAAGCCGACTCCCCCGACCTACAAGCCCCCCACGCCCACCCCGACGCCGGCGTACAAGCCACCGGCACACAAGCCGCCAAAGCCCACGCCGCCGGCGTACAAGCCTCCCACCCCGACGCCGACTCCTCCGGCGTACAAGCCGCCTTCCACGCCGAGCCCGGCGTACAAGCCCCCCACCCCGAGCCCCCCGCCGCCCTACTACAACTAAGATCTGCCACTCTGTCAAGATGGGAGCTTAGGTACGTGCACTGCTCTATATATACTTGCATGGCTCGATGAACGTGAACTACATCTACATTTTACTTTTAAATGCAAGGGCTAAACTAAGAAACCTTGGTTAATTACTTGTGTTTGCAGGAGGTTGATCGTGAAGAGCTGTGCGAGCTGGCCAAAGATGAGCCATGGCGCCTTTGATCCTCCTCGATCCTCCTGTGTGTTGCTGCCAACCTAGGGCCAGTCTCTAGAGGAGAATAATGCAGATTGCTCCTGCTCCCTTTAGTTTATCTTACCGCTTATGATTTGTGCTCGTTCGTCCAGTCTTCAGCGTATTGTGTGGGTGTTGCTAGTATTGTTGTTGTAACTGTAAAACCATTAATAACTACGGAAATGGGAAGTTTTGTTTTCCTCTGTCTGTAACGTGATAAGAACCTGTTTCTCCTGCTTTTTGCTCTGGCGATGGCTGACGCGATGTGATGTTTGCATGCCAGACATGCCTAAATATGTATTATCCACGTTCTCGCACAGGCGCAGCATGCCTGCGGCACCTTGAGCTGTCAAGCGATGCTACAGTCTCCCACAGCGACCAGCCGACCTCGCCAGTTCTGCCGGATGCCCATGCCACGGTGACATCAGAGTTGCTCAAACTTAACCAAAACACGTTTGGTGCAGTCACGCCAACCATCTGATGAACAAGGACGTCAAGAAGTCCGAATATATATGAATTGTGAAACGAACATCAGGACTTCCAAAACTCGGAATATGTATTAAGTCTGTAAGCATGTTTTGGTGCCACGGTGGAGTTTAATTATGGCAGCAAACCCAAACATCGACGCTCTAATACAAAGATATCATGTGCTCAACAGGAAGACATATCCACCGTGTTGAGCAGAATGCTTATATACTATGCTTTGCTCGTACGGTCTAAGGGCCTCCACGGTGCTTAGAGTCTATTTTGACCTCCAAGCTGAGATCCGTTGGAGATCCGCAATAGCTTAGAGTTTAGCATAATTTTCTACCGTATTTAGGACTATTTTGGCCTCAAAAGATGAGACCCAAAAACAATTCATTTCTCATCTACAATTTTTAATTCTACTCACTTCTAGGTGGAGCTTGTAATCTTAGAGATTGCCTTCAAATCTGCGGTAGAGGCTGTCTGTCTCTAAGAAGCCAAAAACTGCTAGCATTGTTGATGCTCTAATGCGGTGCCGTGATCTGTTATCGCAGCCAGCTTGCAAGTTGCAGGAAGTTGGCAGCTGCCTCGCTCGCAGTAAAGAAGGGTTGCAACCTCGGTGCGTTCCCACGCTTGTACGAACAGTGCCAAAACCTGTGCGTTTTCAGTGCATGATGCCGACAAATCTGACTGTAATGAATTGAAGGAGCCAAGAGAAAGCAAACAAGGACAGCAGTCACTAGAATAAATTTGCAATACTGACGCTACTGTACGATATGTTTTTTTAATAATCTTTCGTTTCAGCCGAATAAATGCAATTTGTTTCTGAGGTTGCATGGTAGTGTAGGCCACATCTTTTGTAATTTTGTTAAAAGCTACTACATGCGTTAAAATATTGGAGCTCTCTAATACTCATGTTTTTCCGAAATATCTTATTACTCTACCCATATCCTTCCATTTGCATTAACTAGTTGCACGTGCTAGAGATATCATTGAAGATCATTCTGTTCATATTTTATCCAAATTTTGATAATTTTGGTATGCATCATTCGAAAAGGAGTAGTAAAAGAAGCTCACGTCATGATGCATGCGACTATGATACAACGGCGATAGATGGCATAACTCAAAGAGAAACAGATCGTGCTCTCTAGAAAAGTTGAAGTGCTTGTTGCCGGAGAGTGCTAGGACTCAAAAGGTGATGAAAAGAAAAAGAATACTTTGTATTACTTCAGCAGCAGTACCCATCTAATATTCACGAAATTCTGAAATGGTTTTAGCAGGTTTCTCGGCAGTGCTAGTCTATATACGAAAAGGAATGTTCACACAAATTCAGTGGTCGGTGCATTGACCGATAGAGTAAAACTTGGTACCAGCAGAGTTAGAAATACCGAGTTCAAGCCAGCCTCTTCTGATAATTTCCTGTTCAAACAAATTCAGTGAGTTCAAGCTCCATGTATTCGAAAATCACTTTGGCCTATCTGAAAAGACTAAACTATTCAGATTTTTGCACTGTGGTACAGCAGTAGCTGAATTTCTGCAAATTGTTATGTTCATGCATGCTAACTCTCTCGTTCACACGTACGGGGTAACATTTTATGGTCACATGGTACGCGGCTGTGCGCACCATGGATGTCAGAGATCCGTAGATTAACTTGAGAAAAGTAGTTTTCCGCCCATACCTCTCACTGACATGAAAAGACACGAACAAGCAATAGAAGTTGGAGGAGAAAAGCAAGCACAGATGCCAAAAAAGCAAAGTATCTAATGGAAATGATGCTGCTCCGTGCTCACAAGGAATCGAGAATGACTCCACGTAAGGTGATTTTCCTACGGTTTTGCTAGGAAATTGGTTTTGCATAGCCCTCTGTCTCTTTCACTCGAACTGATTCGATAATGATATTACTATTTATCAACTTCCTTACACAACAATATTTCAAATGAATTTCATGAAACAGGATCACGGACCATATATGTTCATTCGCTCGATGCCATGTTTTACAGCGAAAATGTCCCATTGCAGGAAAAAACAATGTGATCACCACTGAGTAATTGTGGTGAAAAATATCCCAGATCGAAATCAAGCGTTTTGATTATCACTTTATCAGTAACACGGCTTGTATTATAACCATTGGCCACGGATAAAAGGACCATGTCTAATGGTAGATTCCACGTGCGAACATGAGGATAGCATATCCGGTAGGTTTCCCTAACGATGCTCCTATCCTGCTCGACGACGTGTTACTACTACCTAATGCAGCGTTGGATAATCAGGATTCAGGCCTAGCTGGCTAGCAGGCTAGCACAAGTAAACTAGTCCCTAGAGGCTAGAGTTGATAAACAAAGATGCACGCCAAGTTAACTGTGCCTGTGATCATTTAACCCCGTCAAATACCGTAGTCTCTAGGAGTCTTTAAGGAGGCTTTCCAAGTTTCCAATCACTGAGAGCTAGAACTAGAACTTTTTTAATATTATTTATTTTTCAACGGGTTGCCGACGGGGTTACGGACTAGATCTTTTCGACGTGTTAGCGGCCGACCGAGTATGTAGTCGGTTTTCGGTACACCGATTGCTCCGTTTCAGCAGTTGTGCGACCGATCGGTCGAGATTTTTGAACTTTTTCCATTTTGTGTTGTCCGTCTATGATTTACGGAGAAAAAATAATATTTTTAAAAAAATTTGCTAGAACTACACAGAATTTGGAAGGACTGAAACTGGCTGGTCGACTAACAAAGCAACGATGGCTTCTCCGGTGCGCCATCTACGTTACTACTCGTACCAGGTTACAGAAGGCAAAAAACTGATTCAGACCCACCACGATCTCGGCTTCGAGGCAACGCAGTATTGCAGCGTGCAGAGCAGCTGGCTAAGGGCATGAACAGTAGACATTGCTATTCACCCGGAAGAAAGGAGCGTATAAACCAGAAGGATCCAGAAAAGCCAAACTACAAATGCTGGAAGGCTCGATACATGATCACAACAATGATCGCCTCGATCGAAACCGGGCCATACCAGCTTCTGCAAAGTGAGCCCCTCGGGTTTGCAGGGCCTGCTTGCCACTGACTGCTGCGGATCGAGCTACTAGTGTCTAGTAGAGTACTGTAACAGCTTCTTTTTACTAAAGGCAGTAGGAGTAACAGGTTCACTTATGAGCTGTGAGTTGTCAGAGTACTGAGTAGCTAGGAGCAGGAGGTGAGAAGCACAGTAGTACGGGCGCACTCCTGCGGGCAAAAGCTGGAACCGAACTGTAGAACAGCTGAGGAGCATCAATTCAGTCACCCGGGTCGCTGATCATAATAAAAGCGGGCAAAGATGAGGAGCCGCAGCGGGGAACAGGGGGCGGGGCCCCGGGCATTTGACCGGCAGCCAAGGGCATGCATTGCATCGCATTCACGCCGTCGCCGACGCCGACGCCGCCGCGGCCGCGGGACGTGGGTCGGACCCCCGGCTGCGCGACGCAACGCAACAAAAAGGCCGGCAGATGCAGACGCAGACGCAGACGCAACGCAGCAGTTAATCATGGGAGTGCGATGCGGAGAATGAAACATGTTGATTAGGCGAAAGGGGAGATGGCGACAACTAAACTACTCCTGGTACAGAGAGTTCGGACTGTGCCCTCGGCTCTACGCTGCAAATGGGTAGGAAACGGCGGAAGCTACAAGGAGACTTCCTTCTTCCGGTGATCCTAGCATCTCTGTACATATTTAACGTGTCCTTGGTTCCTACTTGCACCCTTTTTTATTCCAGTTTGTTTGTTTGTTCCCTGTTCAGTGTTCATTTGCGTCTAGTTTCATCCCAAGGCAATCAGTGGCCCGACAGGGCTACGATCTTCGTGCAATGAATGGGCATGACTACGTGCATTCAGTGCTGATGAGTGCTGCCGAACCGGACGAGCGGGAAGAAGAGTTTTGTAACCCAGAGTTTTCTGGCAGTTTTAGCACCGTGCCATCCCAACGGCAAAATTTGTCCTCTTGAGACTAAACGGTAATTTCCTATTCGCAACAAGTCGGATAGATGATGACGTGTCTTCGTCACATAGTCAGCTCATGACGCAGGTCTAGCACACTAGATCCACGATAGAGGTGGCCCCATAAGCTCAGTCGCGACAAATCATCTATCATGCAGTCGGGCCACGATAGTAGTCTGTTACGTCCAGACAGCACGATAGAGCGCCCAACCAACAAGCCGGCTACGTGGCACGCACATCGTGGCGTGATAGCGCCCTATTGCACTGTCATGTATGACGACTATTATCATAGCACGACTACATGATAGCCAGCCTATTCTGGTCGAACGCACAGGGCCACTCTTGTCATGGGTCTAGTGCACTAGACTTATGTTGCAATTGATTATGTGACGGTGTAATACATATCATCTATCTACCCTGTCACGAATAGAAAATCAAAGGAAGTCATTTTTATCGTTGTGATGTTGCGCGAGGCCAAAGCATCTAAAAATCCTTGTAACCCACCGTCCACGGCTAGAAATCAGGGCGTGGTGACATGCTACTGAACCATGATCCAAGAGCCACATGTCAAGCGCCTCGTGGTTCTAGATCTATTGTACAGATTGGCACGCAACATTGTTCCCTAGAAAGATGACTCCCATCTAATACTGCACTTTGACAGACATCGGCACACTTACATCCACCAACGAAGTGATTCCAGTGCGATATGTGCGGTTTCGAAAGCTTAAGGCATGATGCATGGTGTACACGAAATGTGTTTTCTTTACTCCATATCTGTACTACAGACTAAAGACGTTACATGGTGTACACGAAGTGTGTTTTCTTTTACTCCATATCTGTACTACAGACTAAAGACGTTAGGTTGGGGAATCAATCTAGCTAAGACACATCCTCATGCAATGCGTGGAAAAATGTTTCAGATCTTACTGTCGTGCCTCGTGAGAAGACCAGATCTGCCTAAAGCACTGAGGTTACCTTTTCGGTTGACCTTACCAGCAGATGATGCCGTTCATGCTGGGTTTGTCCCGTTCGGCCTAACCTTAACTGGACATCTAGTGCAGCTCACATGCCTTGAAGCATAGCCACTAACAGTGTAGAATTATGATATTGACATGGACAACTAGCAGTGCAAGTGCAACAGTAGAAAACTTTGATTCGTAAACAAACTGACCTCGGTAGATTTGGACGGCTTTGAAGTTCGAATTTTGCTGTTAAAACTTGGATCTAATAAGAATTGTGCTGGCGCTTCCTCTGGGAAAGAGCTAGTCCAGCAATCTACTATATAATAAAAATAAAATACAACAGAAATAATAAAAAGACCAGAAATTAAAAAAACAAAACACACCTCGTTAATTTGGTGGACTCTTTTATTATTACTAGACCACAACCGATATATCTATATGATTATACCTAAATAGATCACAGCCAATAGATCTTCATAACTATACCTAAACAGATCACAACTGATAGATCATCATAACTGTATTTAAACAGATCAGAACCGATAGATCTTCATTAGTATATCTAAACAGATAACAACTAATAGATCATCATAATTGTATCTAAACAGATCACATCCAATAAATTATCATAATTATATCTAATAGACGGTTCAATACAACGACTAGCGGACCAACTCACGATCTGAACTTTTATTGCCCATACTAATCTAATATCACCCGTATAGATAAAAAATAAAGATAATTAAAAATATTTTTTACGTAATGACACGGGACACCATGCTAGTTACTGTAAAAAAAGAAATACTAGAGTCCTGCAATTCAGATGGACCTACCGAGTGAGCCACCCATAGAAAATAAATTCACGGTATAAACACAATCGCCAGAATGTAGATATTGTGTGTAACTTCGTAAGCCTGTTACGAAACAATGGTGAGCAAGAACCAACAAACGAATTATGACTTAAACCGCTCTGATCTTTTGCCTGGATTGATTTCCGCCAGACTACCGACAAAGGCCTCCTGCTGTCCTGCATCCAGAGAATTCTTCGTCCAAAGACCTACGAAGTCGAAGCCCACCATCTGTAGTTTGGTCCAGGAACACCAGGCAGCCGGGAAGAAACAAGAAGTCTCCTCAAGGCACAAGTCCATTGGAATTCCAGCGTAACTACTTGACATGAGGAGAGAACACATCAAACCGAACAGACCGGTCAAAGATATCCCACAATATTTGGGTACAGATACACATCTGAAAGAGAAAGAATCATACTGATCATAGGATTTTTAGTCCTAAGATTCTAATGCAGTGTTCAAAAATCAAAGGTCTGACTTGAGGTGTCTGCCAATCTAGACTATAGTAGGCAGGTAAGCACATTACTTCACTTCTAAAATAGCAATTGCTATACAACAGAATGACAGATGTCCTGTTAGCCAATGAGACTGTAGCGGTTTGCTACTTTGCTGTCCACTTAGCCATTTAGAAGGGATAACCTCTAGTAATTGCTATGCAATCAAGTGTGAAATTTCTAATGTACCTGAATTCAGATTTCGAGGTCCAACAACGTGGAAATTGGAGCCCCATGCTACACGGCCCAGTTGGTGCTCCCACATTCTCCGGATGTCCATTTCTAGTTGTCCAAAGTCCAAACCCAAGATAGTGCGTTCGGTAACATCGGACAAACCAGCCGGACTGGAGATTCAAATGTCCACTATATAAGGCGCCATATGGAGGTGCACTGGAGGCAAACCAATCTGCGAAGAGTACATCAAGATGAACACCACGAACAAGAAGGGCGTTGCCCTTCTCCTCGCTCTTGCGGCGACGCTGTCGTCCTGCTGCAGTGCCTCCACGCCTTACTACGCCTCCCCGCCGGTTGCAGCACCGGCTGAGGCTCCCCATGCTGAGGGTGCCCCCTCGCCTTACTACACATTTCCACCGGTTGCAACACCAGCTCAGGCTCCGGCTCCCTATGCTGAGGCACCATTGACGGCGCACCATGGGCCTCCTCACCACGGTGAGTTGTCGCCGGTGGAGCCACCAGTCTGCCACAACTCGTCGAAGCACAAGCATCATGGCCACCTTGGCCACCGCCAACATCACCGTCGCCATCACCATCACCATGGAGCTCCGCCAACTTCATCCCCAGCTCACCACCCTCCACCACCTCCAGCTCACCACTCACCACCGCCCCCAGCTCATCACTTGCCACCCCCGGCAGACCATTCACCGCCGCCCCCAGCTTACCACTTGCCATCCCCACCTCCATCCCGTCATCCACCGCATTTTCCGGCACCTCCAGCACATAAGTATCCACCCCCACCTCTATCCCGTCATCCACCGCATTTTCCGGCACCTCTAGCACCACCCCCTGCTCATCATGGCAAAGCACCACCGCCGCCGCGGGGCCACAGAAAACTCCCGCCACCACTTCGATCGGGGTATTCAGCAATAGCGCCCTCGCCATCTTACTACGGTGCTGATGCACCATCTAACTAAGCAAGGCCCCCAAGCCTTGGTATCACGGTGTTCCTGAGCATGCTTCCAAGTCACGTCCAAATGGAGCATTGCCACCATGGTGGCAGGGCCAAGTAAACACTTAATTACCTAAGTAAGCTCGAGCTTGTTAAACTTTTGTGCAAGAGATCAAAAGCCCATTAGCTATACTTTCCGAGGGCGTCCTTGCTTTTCATAATACTGTATCTTCCAAGTTCCAAAGACAAAGTTACCGAATAAAGCAGTACTTCCTTTGAAATCATGCTGTTGTTGTTGGAATGTTGTTTTCTTGTTCGTAACTCCTCAAATGGAATGTTTGTTCTGTCTGCCGGTGGCTGTGTCAAAACAGACGTTTCTGATCCCCTTAGCTTTTTGATGATTATTGATATGACAGTTATCAGAAAAATGAATTGCAACCTTGACTAACTCCTCTGCAACACAATTGCTACTATTGAACTTGTAGTTCAACATGTTTCTGTGAAACTACAGAACCGTTTTTAGGAAAAGATAGAGAACAGGGCATTGATCTTCTATGGTTAAACATGAAGGAAAATTTACTGCTTTCATAAAAGGAAAATAGAACTATAAACTTCTCATGAAAAGGATCTTAACTTTGTTGGATAAAACAAGGAAATTCGAATAAAAGGCATCTTACAAACTGTTCTCTTAAAGCTGTCAGCATGCAGGCACACGCCCCTCCACACTCTAGGTACCACCTCTCCATCCTTGTCTCTATGAAATAACGTAATAATCTGCTCAATTCGAGCATCTTTAGTGTATAATATAGTAGACTAAGAGCTATATAATTCATGTCCAAGTAACAAATGACTGCACTGATGTTTGGATAGTGAGTACGAATGATCACCAGCAAATAACATAGTTTCCTCAAATATGGAGGGAGAAATGTTAACTTGAAGTCACAAATGAAGTAAAAAAAGGGCCGTAAGTTCAAAGAACATATTAAACCGGGAATACATCTGAAATTCAGAAGACAGTGAATTGGAGAAAGAACTAACTGAAAAATAAAGAAAAATCACAGTTCCTGATTATATCCTATGAAATTGCAAGTTAAGGCTACAATCCTTGGACCTAATTACAATAACTGTACTAAAACAAATGATAGCCCCAATAACAACACCTCCAGTAATTTGTATGGACATTAGAGCTTCCATGGAAGTCCAACCTTGTTAATTAGAACTAGCTCTGGTAAGAAACAAATTATCCATATTGCAGCCACAGAACTTGGTACGATCGCCCATCGGTGATCGCGTGACAGAAGATAGTTAAAAGTTGCTAGGAAAGGAATGTCAGTGAACTCACCTGTTGGCAGATTGCGTAAAAAAATACTTCCCAATGCTCACAAGGCCGAATCTGCAAAGATCTTTCACAGAAGTAATCAGTCAGTCAAAAGACAGATGAAGGCCCTAACACAGCAGACTCTTATTAGCTCAAATAATGTCATATATTTTACAGAAATAATAACGACATATACACCAATCTTTGAACATAGGTTGTTGAAATACAACTGCCCTGGTGAAAAGCATAGAGAGAAAAAGGCCTAACACAAGAATAAGCAGATTACAGATTAAACATAGCAAACGCACAGTACTGTGAAATAGTAAACTCAAAGGGTGATCGGCTCCTACATGTTAATAAAATTAATTGAGTTACATGGTGTGTATGTTTTTTTGGCTGTCAGTTTGTGTTGTCATCTGTCAATCATGAACCATATATGATTGTCTTTTCGCATAGTGCTATTGTCCTAATTTTAATTTGCACCCATTTTGGACATGCACGAATTTCTACAACAACAAAAAATCCTAATTTGCGCAGCTCGTGGTTTTATTGGGCCTCGTTCATAACACGGCCCAACCCCATGACCAGTACCTGAGTCAACCAACCATTGCTCACCCGCCTAGCCGCCTCTCGCATTCTCCGCCTCCGGCCTCCTCGAATCCTCCACAACCCCACTCTCCCGTCTCGATCGCTCCCGCTGGGCGCCATGTTGCCCAGCGTCCGCAATGGCCTGCCGCACCTAGGGAGCCGGTTGCTCCCCGAGGAGGAGGACCCGTCGGCGTCGGTGGCTGAGGCGCCGGAGCCGCTTCCCGAGGAGCTGGAGCCGGCGGTGGTGGATGGGGCGAGGGATATCGTGCTGGGGAGGAACGTGCACGCGTCGTGCTTCGCGGTGAAGGAGCCCGACGCCGACGACGAGGTCACCGGCGAGCGCGAGGCCACCATGGCCGGCGTCCTCGCGCGGTACCGCCGCTGCCTCGTCGAGCGCACCAAGCACCACCTCGGTAAACCCGGCGCCTGCCTCCCCTTTGCTTCCTCTTTTCGTCCCTGTGCTTCGTGCTGATGCGGTCTCGCGAAAAAATTGTTGCTGCAGCTAGTATAGCAAATGTGTGGTTTCCGCGGAACGCATGTTTTTGTCTGTGTTGCTGTCCATTCTGTTTCCGGAACCTGTTTTAGTGCAGTGCAGTATGCTTGAGTTAGTGTAGAGAAATCGTAATCCTAGTGCGGATCTATGATATTTTGACTGACCGCGTTTTCTGCTTTCAGCCATCAAGTAATTGCTTGTCTGCTTGTGATTGTTAACGTAGCATCATTGCATTATCTGGTGTCATCTTGCACGATTAAACGAATTGCGGGATGAGGATAGTAGAGAACAACTTATTGGTGCTGCTGTCTGGTTTTGTCATCCCTTATCCCTTATCATATGCTGGTACCTAGAGTTTGCCAGGGTTAATGAGCATAAGTGATATTGCACACTTGTTTTAAACATGTAGATATAATCATTGTTGCTAGCATCAGCACCGTATGTTCAGCTTTTTTAGATATCTGCACACATGTCTTACATTTAGTTAATTTTCTTTGTCTAACTATGATTAATACAATCGATTTGAATTTGTAATGGTTGTTGACGAAGTTGTTCTCTCATGTAACAAAAGAAAGAATATTTTCCCCTGATAGATGGTTTGAGCATTGTCAGATCCTTTTGAATTTACCCAGAAATCTGTAAACGTGAGATGGCAAATGCAGCCTACACAGCTGCCCAGTGCCATCCCTTCATCCCTTGTCCTTAATGTTGATCCTGAAACTCTGAAAAAACTGGGTTATGATATACTGATCAGCATTTGAACTAAAAAGGTATATCTGCTGGGTCACCATGCAAAGTCCTGTTAGACTTGTGTTTCTACATAAAAAACATCTGACTATTCTTTTTTTTAGGAAATATTGTTTTTATTCTATAATGTTTTGTCTTTTGCATTCCCTCTAAAATGAGTAAGTGACATTTCTTATTGCTAAGTTATTATGCCAACAGTACTTGTGTAGAGATCAGTTCCTGTAGGTGCCAAACCGTAAATAGACTCCACTTATATGAATGTGCTTCACCATCGCAACTGATTCTTTACAGCCATCTAGTTTCACTCTTACAACACTCATTTGTTTGCTTATGTAGGCTATCCGTACAATTTGGACTTTGATTACGGTGCTCTTGCCCAGCTGCAGCACTTCTCCATTAACAACCTAGGTGACCCATTCATTGAGAGCAACTATGGTGTTCACTCCAGGCAGTTTGAAGTGGGGGTGTTGGATTGGTTTGCTCGTTTGTGGGACCTGGAAAAGGACGAATATTGGGGATACATTACAAACTGTGGCACTGAAGGAAATCTGCATGGGATTCTCGTAGGGTTAGTACTTGCAATTCCTATAGAGGAATCCCTCTTATTTGTGATATCTTATTTACATCTACAAACTGTTTTACAGAAGAGAAGTTTTCCCTGATGGTATCTTGTATGCCTCTCGTGAGTCTCACTACTCAGTATTCAAAGCAGCAAGAATGTACAGGATGGAATGCATTAAAGTGGAGACTCTTGTCTCTGGAGAAATAGATTGTGCAGATTTTGGAAGAAAGATATTTGACAACAAAGATAAACCTGCTATTATTAATGTCAACATTGGTGGGTTATATTCATTACTCCACTTGCAAATCTACGCCTCTATGATCTGGCTGCTGCTTCTAAACTGAACTGTTTCTTCATATAGGAACAACTGTCAAGGGAGCAGTTGATGATCTTGATTTGGTTATCGAAACACTTGAAAAAGGTGGATTTCAGAATCGGTTTTATATACACTGTGATGGTGCTCTATTTGGGCTGATGATGCCATTTGTTAGGCGGGTAGGTCTCTATTCTGCCCCTTTCTCGTTTCCCCTAGTTCCATATCAATTGCTCTTCTGAAAAACTGACATGTATTCTCCTTGATTTATTTTCTTCATTGCTGTTCATTAGGCACCTAAGGTGTCCTTTAAGAAGCCCATTGGAAGTGTCAGTGTGTCTGGTCACAAGTTTGTTGGATGCCCTATGCCCTGTGGTGTCCAGATAACAAGGTTGAAGCACATAAACTTCCTTGCTAGCAATGTGGAGTACCTAGCTTCAAGAGATGCTACAATCATGGGAAGCAGGAATGGTCATGCTCCCATCTTCCTCTGGTACACTCTAAACAGGAAAGGCTATAGAGGCTTTCAGAAGGAAGTTCAGAAATGCTTGAGAAATGCACATTATCTAAAAGATCGGCTCAAGGATGCTGGAATTAGTGCAATGCTTAATGAGCTCAGTAGTACAGTAGTATTCGAGAGGCCAAAGGATGAGGAGTTTGTGCGACGATGGCAGCTTGCTTGCGAGGGAAATATATCGCATATTGTGGTAATGCCGAGTGTCACCATCAATAAGCTGGACAATTTCTTAAATGAGTTGGTGGAGAAGCGGGTAACCTGGTACCAGGATGGAATGTGCCGATCTCCTTGCATTGCAGGAGACGTAGGTCAGGAGAACTGTCTATGTACTGTACACAAGATGTGAGTTCGTCGAGAGACGCTCTCTTGTTCATCTGTGAGTTCGAATGTTGAATACTCGAGTATTTACATTGTTTTGTGTTGTACTTATCACCTTGCAATCTTGCATCGTTTGTTGTTTGTTTCTTGTTGTCATGCAATCATTTAAATTAAGTAAATGAATCAAGCTTGTGTCGTCTCAATTCTTCGTTCTCTGTGTTTATAAGCCAGATTTAGCACAGTACCACGCTGAACTTTATATGGTTGATATGTATTGATTGTCTCTTCATCTCTTCTTTTTCTATCAAGTTCTATCGAAATATAGATGCAAACTAAGGAGCTGGTGCTGTATCTGCCTGCCATATCCATAACAGATCTTGTTTTTCTTTTCAGAAAAGCTTAGCGCGTCTCCGAAAACAAAACAAAAATTCTTAGCATATTAATGAGACATAAGTTTCATCAAAAGACAGGACTGTTGTCATCTTTCCTTTAGCTGGCATGAGCCGATAAACGCATGGCTAGCTCTAGAGTCGATTCACTGAGGACGATATAGATATTTTCATTTTTCTTGAGAAATAGTGGCAGATAAGAATCCAAAAAATCTTAAGAGAAACATCCCTTTCCACATATTATAGTAAAACTTAGCTATCCACAGTGCATGTATCCTAGCACTAATTTGAGACTTCGTACAACTATGTTACGCGGATAGTTTAGAAAATGGCGAGGGGTGGATACTCGGATACATCTGGATATGCCCGGATACATGTCCTTATCAGAAAAATGTTTATTTTTAGAAAAATAAAATAAATACCGATACTTCTCCGATATCTCTCGGATACATCCCAACCCTAACCCCTTTATGGACCGAGAATTCATTAATATTTGTATATTTTAATATTTATTACATATATACACCGTATCGCTGTATTGGTTTTTTTTTGAGAATGCCGTATCAGTGTCGTGGTATCTATGTCCATATCTCTATCGGGGTATCCTGTACGACTCTGTAATCTGGCAAATTGTAGTGTAGATGCAGGTGATAAGTAGGAATGCTATTTTTAGATCTAATGGCCTACCACTAGCAGCAAAAAGGTAATCTATCTGTCAGATAAGGTCAGAATCCCTTCGTCGACTAAATATCGCAGTTATCTTTATCTGGATTCAATCTGTTGCTGTCAGCTGCTAAAGGATCAACAAAAAGCAAGCGATCTCTTGATATGCATCACGATGTGAATTTTGGTTCACATCGAGATAATTACCATGCATGCAGAAGATTGCCAGACTGCATGGCTTGAAGTTGAAAGTGATTACTGATTAGGGTATTACAGGGGGGTGGACATAGATTTGGATGTTGGGAGGGACAAGAGAACTAGAGTGTTGAGAGATAGCAAATAGAGGTGAGAGATTTATTTCTTACTTGATCTGAAAGATTACAGCGCCTGCTCTTATATAGAGCTACTTAACTTGACCCCTAAGATTTGAATTCTGATTTGGAAATGTCGACGAGTACTCTCCCGGACAGTAAATTTGTTGTACCCCGATTTGGATGCGAGATCAGCTGAGGTGCAAAAGGGATAGGCTGGCCCTATTTCATCGCTCGCAGTTGTCTTCCTGGAATTCTCTCAAAATATAAATGGGAAAAACAAGTATGAAAAATAGCAATAAACTCCATTTGAATGCTTTATATATTCGATCCCTCTGGAATGGGAAGGGTCGCCACCCTTTTATAGACGAGATCGACCCCTAAGTACATATACACTTCTGCTCCTAGATAGTTTATCGTTTTGTCCTGAGTCCTACTTCCTTGCCCAGGGCAGTCTGGCTATGTCCTTCATTCCCTTACCTAACACATTCGCCGGAATATTCACAGATGCTCCTTGTCGGCGCGGTGCACTCGGGGGAGCGAAGCATTGGTTGGGCCTGCTGATCACGCGCTTGGATGCACCTCGCCCAAGACCTCGCCACACCTCGACAAAGCGCCTCGCCTGGGCGCACCTCGCCCGTGGCTTCGTGTCTTATCTATAGACGCACCTCGCTCGGGACTCCTAGGCGCCTCGCCGGTGGATGCTCCGCCCAGGACCACGCGGGGGCACGCCTCGCCTTGTATCTGCAGCAATCCAAACCATCATATGAATCGACAATTATATCTCAGTTTTGAGGGTGCCTCGTCTTGGCTCTGTGTGGAGCTCCTCTACAACAGGAAACAAACTCACATATTCTATCCCTTTCCTAATTCTCCTCCTGAACAGCTGATGCGCCACCTCTTTCCTGCTACTGGATAAACTAACATATGGAGTCTACTTATCTCTAACCTCAAGCTTTCCTAATAAACTATTGGCTTCCTGAACTATCTCACTGCACCATCTGCTGCTGGTTTCGCCAATATGGAGTCCACAACATATCATATGGAGACTACTTCGTGGGTGACTTTTAAAAAAAAATTACGGCTGATATAGGCCTGATATTATTGAAAGATAAGCTAACTAGCTGTGGTAAAAAATTTAAGCTAGCGTTAAAATTGTTGAATTTTCACAATAACCAACCCTGAATTCACCACGTGAGTGATGAGATATTGCCTCGTAAAGTACGTACATAATATGTATGTGTCTCTTCAATACAAACGCTCTCTCGTTTGCGGATAATCTTATATTTGTTATTTGCTGTGTATATTGATTTCATGCTCATCTTAACCCCACTGATAAACTTGTGGATCAGCTTTCACCACAAAGTGCTCTGAGTCTATTGTACTTTATTCTTCTTTTGACTGATAGTCACACCTGATTATTTAATGATACGCTTTAGTTGTTCTGTGGCTAATGCTTTAGTTGTTCCGATAGTACTCCATCCGTCCAATAATGTAATACACACACGTATTCCAAGATTTATAATTAGGCTTATAATATTTTAGTTATGTGATATTAATGTAAGACGCGCACGTATCCCAAGATTTACAATTAGGCTTATAATATTTTAGTTATGTGATATAAAAGTGATATCATTGAAAAGCACTTTTAAAAACGAATCTAATAATACCATTTTTGTGTCATATAACCAAAAAATTATAAGTCTAATTATAAATCTTGGGACGCGTGCACGCCTTACATTATTGGACAGAGGGAGTAGTTACCAATTAGATAAAGATAGCATTGATTCTTGTATTTCTTAATCTTTTTATGATTTCCTATCTAGAGTCTATCTTCGGAATTCAGAGTCTTTTGTAGCAGAGGATGGATGAAAAGAAAACATATTTTTGTATGCTACTATGATGTTAGCTTATATTAGATCTACAATCAATGTTTGCCTTATATTATATTGACCAAATGGAAAAATGAAGGTGGAAACAGTGCACATACATACCATTTTCAACTGACTTTTTTTTACATTCTCCTACATTGGCGGGATATGATACCGTGGATATGCTCACAGGAGGTGGCAGCAATGTGTGCATGTAAATAACACATAAAAGACTCAGTTAATGGTGAATGTCCAATGAAACTTTATGGCTTTACTCTGTGCCTAATCTAATGCAATGGACTAATGCTATTCCTAATGTGGTGCAAGAATGTGGACAGGGCCGGCCTGCCAAAATGCGTTCATTTTTTTTTCGAACACGCATCAAAATGATGCATAACTAGGATACTTGACTTTAGTTTCCCTTTCTTATCCTGGGTTACTTTTTGTTCTTTTTGCTGGATGGATGCTATGTCTCCTACTGAGTAGCCTATAGATTTGAGGCATTGTGGTCTGCTTGTAACTTGAGTGGTTAAATAAACTAAGACCCCAAAGCACAAAGTGATGAGTTAAGATAAGGTTAATTAGGGTCAGCTTGGAACAATCACATATTTTACACGTAGATGTCTACAACTTCATCACTGAAGAAGTGTTAGTGCAGAAGTGCTTGTGGCAAACATTTTCTGTGTATATTAGAAATCAGAAGTTCAGAACCATTGGTACATATTTTCTTGACATTTTGCAAGAAGCTCATAGGATAGTTTTGCTCTTTGCAGATAAGCATAACTAGATATTTAAAACACCTGCCCCGTGGGTAGTCACAGGCTGTTTGATTATCATGATGAGGTCATCCTGCAGACCTGCATGATGTCTTTGTGCATGCTGTTGCCTGAAATTTTTTACTACATCACACCATCCTAAACCTCCTCACTGTTTTATCTTTTTGGCCATTACTTCATCTAGAATTCTCTGATCCAATTGCCACAATCAAGCATTGGATCCTTCGCCATCCTATGGGCTCATCAAAAGCAACCAAAGCCCTTTCGTTCGCTTGGCTACTATGTATTTGATACACTATTTTTGTAAGTTCTCATTTCAACCAATCCATATTGAGTAAAACATCCTTCTTCCAGTTAACTCAATGGGATACTCTGAATTATGTCTAGTATTATTGCTGAAGTAGTCCTTTTCAGACTATACTGATCGACAAGATATCAGATGTAGCTGACTTGGATACCAGAGTAGCCGTTGAGCCTGTAATTGTCGGCACCGTGTGAAAGAAACATGCAGCTTCGTGAAGGAAGCAGCATTCATGGTCTGTATAATGCTTCGTTACGCTAACATGTTTAACTTAATTTTTTGTGCCGAACTTGCTTTGTGGTCGACTAATCACTCATTTAACAGGTGCTTTACCCAGTAGGATTGCTGTTGATGGCCCAAGCAGCTCTAATGCGACAAATCAGCCTCCAATCGTCTAGATGGCTGATTCTGGTGCACTCAAAGTGGTGGGGATCAAAACAGGGTAATAAACAACAAAAGATATGATCTGTGAGTGCGCAAAGAATAATATATAGCTGCTCCATTTCCTTTGTGCTTAAGATTAAATGATTCCTTTTTTTCTTTTCTTTTTTAGTATTTGGCGCAGTCCTTGTCGTTCCTGCAGCTATATAGTTCATTCCAAATTTTCAGTAGCTATATAATTTATACCAAATTGCAATTGCTTCTCCTTTGATCTGTTCATGCCAAAATAGTGCGGTTTCACGATCGGTCGAGTTAATTACATTGATTAACTTATCCAGCATGTTCTTTTCCTGCAGTTAGGAGTGGTGTTTCCATAAACTGGTAAGGAATGGCACCAAATTTATGGCATGATAGATATTTATGTTTCTCTCTCACTTGCATAGTTAATGAGTTTAAGCAATTACTCCTATCAGATGAATTTCTCTAAAGTCACCGAAACCGTAAGTGCTCATTACTGCTCACCTCAAATTTTTGCAGGAATTGCGAGTAGTTTCTAGTGTGTGTTTTGCATGGACCAGTGTTTGACTCAGGTGCAGCAAAATCATGAACCCACTAATAATGGTCAATCATGTAGCTCCTTACGGCCAGAATGTACAGCCACCCAGGATGAACTTAAAGCTGGTTTGGAAAGGATGCAACTACACAAAGAGCTCAGTATTGTTTTTCTTTTCTTTCGAATCTCCATGCTTGTTTTCTTAAACCAGAGAAACCGCAATTCCATTTTATACAATTCTAATCTCCTTACTTGCATATGGACTTCTTTGTAGTATTATTAGGGAGACAAGAGATGGTGCTCCAAGTGGCCCTCTTATTCCCAAAATACGCACTTGGATGCAACGCACTTGCCAACAAGCAAAGAAACTTCCAATTGTGCACCTTCTATTGGCTGGTAAGGACCAAAAGGTCAGCCTCCATATCAAATAAAATAATTCACACCATACTGTTGCAGTCTTAGAGTCTATAAATACTTCAGCATAACCTCAGCTTGTGACTCTATCAGAGGCGGATCGCAGAGCAATACAGACCTACGGAACTAGATAGATCCACAGATTTGCAGTTGCAGGATTCTGAAGAAAGATTCAGCCAGACACCAAAGGTAAACAACATGTATTCAAGAAGGACTCTGCTGTACACTCCATTCTCTGGGCAACCCTCTGGTTCGAGTCAGCCGGTGGCTGGAACCACGGTCGCTGATGGTGGCGCTCCTGGAAGCAACTTCGATGCAAACGTCGTCATGATCCTAGCTGTTCTTCTCTGTGCATTGATTTGTGCACTCGGGCTCAATTCAGTAGTGCGGTGTGCACTACGGTGCTCAAGCCGGATGGTCGTGGATCCTGACCCAAACCCAGTCGCACGGCTGGCCCGGAGCGGGCTGAGGAGGAAGGCCCTCCGAGCCATCCCGATCCTGGTGTACTCGTCTGGGTTGAAGCTCAATACTGTCAGCCCGATGTGTGCGATTTGTCTCTCGGACTTTGAGGCTGGGGAGCATGTAAGGGTTCTCCCCAAGTGCAACCATGGCTTCCATGTCAGATGCATTGACCGGTGGCTCTTGGCGCGGTCGACGTGCCCAACATGCCGGCAGTCCTTGTTCGGGGCGCCGCAGATGACCTCCGGCTGCTCCGAGGTGAGCCAGCCCGAGCCAGCAGGGGTCCACACAGTCCTTGTGCCACTCAGACCTGAAGGTTTGGTCACTCCATACGATTTTTAGAGTCTTCAGTTGCTTCCAATTGTTGCATGCGGGATAAAAGAGTGGCGTACAAGAATAGAAGGTTGTCTTCATTAGATGTTACTGCCAAAGAAGTTGTACATTTCCTCAGTGTTTTAGTTCATGTGTTAGTACCAATTGTTGCTGGAGAATGTGCCATGGAAAATAGGTGCTATGGGCTTTTCTGAATCACGCCTGAATGCCATTTTGAAAGAAAAGAAGGGAGAGAAGATGGCATTTCTAATCGCTTGGCAGTGCACCACCACTATGAAGATTGGAATTCAAACTTTAGTTGCTAAGGAGCAAGTTTCAGTGGGAGCAGCATATTCTCCAGCCTTACCAAGAGATTATCTTCATAGCTAAGCCTTAGTGATCATATATCCCGCCCCCCCAATTGACAGGTGGGTCCACACTCCACACCCGACTATAGCACGAACACTGCCTACATAAGCTCTTGAGGTAATTGGCCGGTGTTAATGCTCAGGTGATGTGTCGCAATCATACTGCATGTGTGGTTCTTCTTCTTATTTGGAAGCAGGGGATTTTATTACATCAGAACGTTGTAGCCCCCTAGTTAGATCATGTGCTTCAGAATTCGTCTCCCTCCGCTTATGGCCAAATATTGCTCTCATAAATCCCCGCTGCTTCAGCTTGATCTCATCAATGATAGTTCTATATGGTCCCAGATAAACCTCATTCAAATTCCTGACCATTCCCTGGCAATTCGAGGCAATCTGCACATTCGAGAGATGAAGGTCATGTGCCAGAGATAGAGCCTCACTGCATGCTATGACCTCCAAATTAGCCGGGTCAGAGAGGCCCTCTATGACGACCTCCGAAGCCCTTTCAAACTTCCCCAGCTCGTGACGGCAAACTGCGGCCACTGCTCCCGGGGATGCAAACGCGCCACCGCCGCATCCATATGTACCTTTGTAGCACCCGGAAACTTGATGAAAGCAAGCGTGGACAACGGGCTTTGAAACTTTTTTTCATGTACCGCCCTGCGCCGTGCCCACCGGTCACCCATAAGGACACCAGCACCTTGGTGAAATCCACATGTGGCAGCCACTCTTGCGTTGTAATCAACCAAAGCCTGGAATCTGGGAGATCGTTGGATACCAAATGTTCTGTGGGAGATCGTTGGATACCAAACGCACATTGCCATATGACAGTCAACCAGAGCATGCCGCCAGGAACCCTCTGAAAAATTGCATATAGGGCACAGGGAGGATTGTGCCATGTTCCGGTGTGCTCTAACATCTTCAGTAGGAATAGAATTGCTTGCCAAACGCCAGGCGAACACTTTCAGCTTCGACGTGATTTTCACTTTCCAAAGTTTCACCCACTGTTTCTGAAAGTCATCAACATTGGAATTAGCAGCCCGGCCCTCTAACCAATGTTCCCTCCTGCGTTCAGTTTCTACCAGCATACGGTATGCTGATCTGATCGAAAAACACCCTGTTGCGCTCATAGTGCCATGCCCTTGAACCATTGAACTAAGAGGAATGTTCTTCACAACCTCAGCATCCATCTCAAGCATGTTTTCATTAATTACTTCCGGTATCCATCTCCTCGACGTGCTATCAATCAGTTCAGCCACCGAATGGGGAGGATCACTTGAACGGGGACATACCGCTCGGATCTGGTAGTTGCGTAGCAACCAATTGTGGTTGCAAATGTTGGTTGATGCACCCCAATCCTGCGCATTGAACCTTGCTTCAGGACGTTCTTACCTTCATGGATCGTGCTCCAATTTGAGGAGAGCTGCCCAAACCAGCATCCAACAGATCACAGGAAGGGTAGTAGACAACCTTGGGGATTTTTGCACTCAGGGAATTTGAGTCCTGTAACAGTCGCCAAGCCTGACACGCCAGAATTGCCAGATTGAACAATTCAAAGTTACAAAACCCAAGTCCACCCATATACTTCGGCATTGTCATCGATTCCCAGGAAACTCATGCCATCCTCATTTCTCCATTTTTGCCTGCCCACCAAAATTTCCTCAATAGCGAGTAAGTGTGACGTAATCCTCAGGGAGAAGAAAGCATGCCATCATGGAACAACGTTCAGATAGAGATTCCTTCTGCATCCAACCTCTTGCGGAAAGGCATTTCTCCATCCAACCTTGAACGTTGTCCCACACTCGATCCTTCATATACTTGAAGGAGCCATTTTTTGATTTCTCTACATCCGTTGGCAAGCCTAAATAACGTCTCTCCTCTCTCATAGCACTAGGGCAGCCCTTAACAAAAAAAATCGACGATTTGAGAGATTGACCTTTGACCCAAAGCGCTACAATACTCCTAAATTGTATCCCTGATCCCAGTAGCTCCATCAGCATTGACTATGAAAAATAGCTATCATCGGCGAATAATAGATGGTTAACCGGAGGCATTGTTGGGCACAATTATTCCTCTAACACTGCCATCCCTGCTTCGCTCTTTCAACAAGCAGGAGAGCCCTTCGGCAGCCAACAAAAATAGGTGAGGTGAAATAGGATTGCCTTGTCGAATCCCCCAAGATGGCCGAAATTCCTCCGGCCGGCCTCCATTGAACAGTATTGAGAAGGAAATAGTCCGGACACATTGCACCACTCGTTCCACCCACTGCACTCAGCCCCAATTTTAGCATGATTGCCTCCAAATAGCACCATTCAACTCTATCATATGTCTTCATCATATCCAGTTTCAGTGCACAATGTGAATTCTCTTACTCTTTGATCTCTTCATGAAATGAAGGCACTCATAAGTGGTGATAATGTTACCTGTGATAAGTCTTCTAGGTACAAAAGCATATTGCTCTTGAGAGATAATCTCTGACAAGATCTTTTTCGATAGATTAGCATGTACTTTGGGAAATAATCTTGAAGATTACATTGCAAAAACTAATGGTCAAAATTGCATCAAAGAAGTTGTACTGGGTACCTTAGGGATTAAAACAATGAATGTCCTGTTGATAACCTCCAGAGACTTCTCGCCTTTGAGCATTCACAAAAGTGTGCCGGGAAACCATCCGGTCTCAGTGCCTTTGTGGGAAACATTTAGAAGAGGGCCTATTTGACGTCAACCGCAGTATAAGGAGAATTTAGAAATGAATTCATACTTTCTATCACCTTTCGGGGCACATGTAATAGCACTTTCTCCATACCAATCGACCCCTCCAACGTGTACAAGTTCTTGTAAAAATCAATCGCCATTCGACCAAGCTCATAATCCTCCTCACAAAAAGATCCATCCTCTCGGACCAAACGCGAAATGCGATTCTTCTTCCTCCTATTACTTGCATTCTGGTGGAAAAAGGTCATATTGACAATCCCTTTGGCAAGCCGTTGAATACGTGACATTTGATGTCCCGTTCATTCGGTCCCATATGTTCCTCTCTTCAGAGGACCCCATTGAAATCACCAATACAAACCCAGGGCAAAGTTGACTCTCCTCTTAGGAATTTCATCATATCCCACGTGAGGTGCCACAAGCTACAATTAGCTTTGCCATGAAAGCAAGTCAACCTCCATGGATCCTTCCCTAGCTCTACAATTTCTGAGCCAATGTGACACTTGGAAAAGTTTTTTATTCTCAAGTTGACATTATTCTTCCAAAAAACACACAAACCACCACTTCTACCACTACTAGCAATAGCAAAACTACTATCAAAACCTAAAGTTCCAGGCAAAACTTGCACTCGATTCTTTGCTAACTATGTTTCCACCATGCAAAGCATCGACGGTGCACATTGCTCACAGACTGTCCCCGGATTGCCAATCCCACGAAAGTTCCACCCTAGGATCCTCATTGTTCCTGGTGACACTCCTTGAAGGAGCCCGCCGATGCTGACATACTAACACTTGATCCGGATCCTTCTTCTATTTCGTTGACATGTGCATTTGTTTCTCTTTCAACCCACCGACTGAAAGCGAGTCCGTGGATTGCATGTCATACTGACCCACTAAATCATACACTCGCCCTTGTCACGTACCTGCAAATTGCGAGTTTCCTCCTCCTCCTGGCCTCCATTGGATCCCAGATCTAGGTGCTTTCTGGCACTTTTCTCCACCTCCATTAAGGCTAGTTCATTGTTCTTCTTGCATGGGTTGAGAGTTGTATCTTTAAATTCTTCATCCTTTGACTCTCTAGACTGTTCATGTCTATCCACCGATGCCCATATGCGATTATCTACTCCCTTGCATACCCCAAGCTGCTAGACTAGCCCCCCTCTTCCTCCTCTCGGTGCACCTCGAGTTGGACCTCCACTACCATGCCCCCTGTCACACCCCGATTTTCCGAAATCTGAAAATTAGGACTTTCAAAAAAAAACTTTTACCTACTAACACTAACTGAATTACACCTAAATAAAACTTTACGTTGAATCATTCTAACCCTAAAGCAAAGAGGGCCAAGACCTTCTGCATCCTTTCCCCTTCTTTCCTAGTTAGTGTAACCCAGACTGACGTCTACAGCTACATTCTCAGCCGATACTCCTGTGAAATTGACACGTATATACATCACAAACCTGTTCCGAATGACGTGATCTTTTGCCACATAGCTCGACATGACCTATCATAAGTGTGTGCACATATATACTGCTTTTACATATACGCATATATGCAAAAATCCAAACCCCTTCTTTCCGAGCTACGGAACAAAACCCTAACACATCATTGGCTCTACCACAATACTATGCATATATACAAGCACACCGGCATTATTTTCCCAAGTCCTAACTCCCATGACTTCCTACCAATATCCTAGTCCCGTCGCTACCCCATATACGCTTAATTTTTGGATGTATGTGGGTATATACACTGGAAACTCTAACTCACTTCTTCCGAGCTAAGGAAAGGTCCAAGGCCCTAGTTCCTTTGTCCTTTTTTTCCGGGGCTCCCGAATGCTCGACATCTCTGTTCTATCCGGCCTATCTAACCCAGCCCCTTTGACCATACCTTCTCGCGTGATCACCTCTCTCAACTGTTAGTGAAATATTTATGCACTACATGTACAGGGCATACACAAAATCTCAATTTCTTATTTTAACCTAAGCTCGCACGTGCCGTTGTCAAATCCATCAACCTCTATTAAAAAGAATCAGGAAAGCACCTAACTCTTTTCCTGGGCTCATGATGTGACCCATCCTATCATCTACCCTCAAACCTCTTAACTCGGTGCCATTGATTTCTTTGCCAATATACCAGACGTTGCCTAACTCTTACTATGCTACTATGCCCTGTAAGAGCATTCCCCTCCTTGCTGTCTCCATACAATCGTGAAATCGATCCAAGCCCAAGGCAATAACTGCTCTCTGCCCTTCTTCTGTTGCATTTCCTAGCATTCTGCTAGTTGAAATCCCAAATGTACCAACCGACACCACCTAGTCTTTCTGCCGTATGGGACCCGGCCCCATACTCAGTTTCTACCCTTCTAATTCCTCCTGATCTGCCCTCCCTTTTCTCTCTTCTGCCTGAGCGCAATAACCAGCATTATTCCCTCCTGGACACAACAGCACAACCAGGGAATCAGCGCCTAACTACACTGTGGTCACAGTGCTTCCTAGCTACCCATCTCTTCCCGTAATTCTCCTTAACTCCAACATTTCTGACCTACTCCTCCTCTTAAAAGCTATTGAGACATGTCCCATCACCTATTCATTTTCTTTTCCCCTACGCACACTTTTTCTCTTCTCTGCTGCACGACTCGGACACCCCTCCTGTGTTTCATGCTGCATCTTCTCTTCAACAGCAGGTGACACTGCTCCCTCGTGCCAGATCTGCATCTCACCATTAAAAATCAATAGTAAACGGCACCTACCTTTCCTTGTACACCGACAAACCAGCTCATGTGGCCGTCGGTGCCAAACTCCCGTGTGGAACAATAGCGCCGGCCACCTTCCCATTAATGCTGGAGCTCCTTACTCCCTCGCTACTCTCTATCTCTTGAGCACGAGCAATACTAAGCTCCCTCCCCTGGTTCTTTCTTCCAACTTCCGAGCTGCCCTTAAATCCCCAAGCATCTGAGCAATTCTCCCCAAGCACCTTCCTCCCCGCCCAATCTCACAGTGCTCCTCACACCCCTAGCTCCCTCTTCTTCTTCCTCACCGCAGCAGCCGAGTTGCTCTCATATTCTTCCTTCTGGCAGCCCAAACACCAAGCCGCCCTCACCCAGCCAAGGAACCCACCTCAGCACCTACACTCTCTCACCGACGAGCAGCCGCGGCAAGACCCCATCTCGCCGCACCAACTCCGGCGCCCCTCTCCTCTTCCCTATTTCTTTTTCGTGATTCACAACCAAGCTGTCTGCAAGCTCTGGAACAACCGCATGATCCCAGTGGCCTCCTCCCCATTCCCACTCCTTCCCCTTGTGTTTCTCAAGCTCCACCGGGTGAGCCTCCTCCCTCACCATCGATAGCTCCTACAGATCCAGGGAGCCCTTGTCCCGGCTATGCCGTACCGGCCACACCGAGTTGCTCCTTCCCTGATTTCAAGCCAGCTGAGCTCGCCAAGGACGCACACGCCACATATGAGTGGACTGCACAACGCCCTCGCCACCATCCCCATTGCTCCCGCACCGGAGCTGCTTCAAAAGCCCGAACTCCGTTCTTCTTCCCCAACTGAGTTACCCCACTGCTCTTCCCACCGAGCTTCCCAACTCTTTCAAGCCCCGAGTTCCCTCTTCCTTCCATTTGCTCCCGAGCTCCTTCCCTACAAACCGAGCTCGCCGTCCGCTCCCACTGCCAAAGAAGCCGCCGCAACCGAGCCGCCGGTGAGCCCCATCGCAGTCTGCCCCTGCTCCTCCACCGGCCACCCCGCCGGTGAGATCACCGCCGGCTGCCTTGCAGGTGACCTCGCCGTCCCGGCCAGCGCCACCGCAGACCACCCGGGGTCATCTTCCAACGCCGCCGCCCCAGTTCCCGAGCTGGCCGTCCTCACCCCGAGCTCGCTGGCGGAGTCTTCCTGAGCAACCGCCCCGCTGGGACCACTCCGGCTAGCCACCAGAGAGGCTCCACACCATCCTGCAGTTCTTTCCTCGCCGCAGGCAGCAAGAACCACCGCAGTCGTGAGGTACCCCCACCTGATGAAGTCCCATCCGTTTCCCACGCCTGTAGTCAGAGCCCGTCGGCGAGGCTCCCTATTCCGAGCACCCTTTCAAGCCCCCGTGCCGCCAGTCACGTCCTCCTCTTTCGTTTTCCTTTGTAGCCGTGCTCTGTCTCAAGACGAAGAAGGCAAGCCCAGGCCATGACCAGAGGAATAAGAACGGTTTCAACCGAATGTGTTTTCCCGCTTGGGAAACGTATCGCTCTTTTCTCCTTGTACACTTTACGCTTTCTAGTCCCGCAAGCGTAAATCCCACTCCACAGATCTCCGTTCCCGAGTCCCTACACCGAAAGCATAATTCCTCATCCGCGCCAACGACATCAACTCAATTTCTGGCAGTTCTCTTTCCCCTCCTATTCGCCCCTCCAGACCGGTTTTGCAGCATATACTTCTGGTTCTGAGCTCTTAAGGAGGTTTAGAAGCTTTTGGCTCAAAAAAAATTTCTAAGTTCAAATATATCCAAGATTAAACGGCAGGAAGAACCCATAAGGCATGAGGTGAAAATTTTATTCAAATCAAATGCTGTTTAAAAAAAATATATCTCTCCAAAATATTCCTTGGCCTAAAGAGCAGTGCTATTCATCCAATGCCATTGTTTCTTTTCTTAGATTCCCTAATTTCTCATAAGCTTTCCATCAGAACCAATTTTGGAAAGTTGAAGTTATTCGAATTACAAATTTAAACGTACTTCAAATATGCAGGTCATATATATATATATGAAAATCCTTTATTTCACTTCAAACAAATCATTTCTTTTTCCTAAAAATCTTCAAAACAAAATCCAGTATTTGGGTCCAGTAGTACCAACATGTTAATAAACAATCAGAGCTAGGGTTCTCGGTTCTACAAAAGACCTATATTTCATGCGAAGTCATCCCCGTCTCACCCTTCTGCAAAACCCCTAGAAATCAACCCGGTCCAGAACACATATCCTAAATTGATGCATACGTGTTGGTTCTTACTTGGTTCTTCCTCGCACCGCTATTTATTCGTTGCTTTCCGACGTGTAGTTCCAATGATGCGATATCTTACTGAGAGGGATCGAGCCGTCGCCGTATCAAGTGCCAAGCCCAGGATAAAAACCAATATTGTCAGGCAAGCATTCCCACCTTGATCATGTTGAATCCCATATGTGTGAAATCTAATTATTTTGTTTGCGAAACTTGCATGCTATGTGGATATCAACGGTATTTTATGTAGACCTAGTTATACCCGATAGCTGCATGTGACTTAGGTCCAAAGATCCGATCCTTGTAACCCTAGAAGTATTAGCCGGTTGTTCCACGACCGACAAAAGTATTTGGGCTATAGGTCTTAGCCATGCTTAGACCCGCTTTAGTTCAAAACTAAACATTTGATCGGTGTTCACAAAAACCCTGGGACATGGGAAATAAAACCCTCGGATAGCATGTGCTATCCGAGGTGGCATTTGAAAGAAATGTTTGTCAAAACACAAATAAAACTGAAGATGATTTTGATTCGGGTGAGAATGCTAAGGGCAGTCTGGGGCTGTAGAGTATCTGATGGTGGCATGGTCGTCCGGGACGAACATGGGTTGAGAAATGAAGTCTTACTCGAATCAGTTAAGGACCGAGCCTAAGTGCCGCTAAACCGGTTCCTCACCGTACGTCCACATGTCCTTTATGGGAAGGATTTGGCTTAGTACCCCGGCAAGTATTAGGGTATGGACCCGTGGGAAGTAGGAAGCATGTGCTAGGTGTTTAAAGTCCTAGAGATCCACCACCGCTGGGCGGTTGGGGTGGATGCGACACAAAGGTAGGGAGTCCCATTTTTGGTCCGGGACGCAAAAGTTGGGTTACCACCTAGCGGGTCCAGCTCTAGTATGGAAGCGGGCGAAGGTCTCGTTGTAATAACCCTGCCGGCACACCTCGCGAAGTGTGCTCATCGAGCTCTGGCAACAAGGGGGACTTACATCTTGTGGGTAAAGCCGTACAACCTCTGCAGAGTGTTAAAAACTATTCGAATAGTCGCGTCCTCGGTCATGGACATGAACTGGCAAGGCCACACATTGGTTAGACTAAGCTTTGTTTGCAAAAGCTTGAGAAAAGGGATTAAGGACGTGGGCATGACGTGTCCACAGAGTGCAATTTATGCTACGCGGTTGGTAGCATGGAATTGCTGGAGGAGAAGTCTAGCCGTGCTATCCGGGATAAGCGGGCTGGACATGGAAATGAGGAGGCTCACTGTACTATCTGGGATAGTGCAAGCTGAGCGTTAGGTAGAGAAGCTAGACATACTGCTTGGGGTAGTATGGTCTGAGCTGTCTCGAGGATTGAGAAAAGGAGGTAGCCGGGTTTACCTCAAGAGAAGTTCTTTTCGCTTTGATTTGACCAGTTTTACCAAACTGCTTTCGAATCTACTATCCCTGTATTTAAATTGAGAACTTACTTTTCCGCACAACAAATCAACTTAGGATAGAACTATTCCTTGATCTACACCCTGTATGAAATATTACCGTATATTTCCTCCTGTGGGACTAGCTTGCGAGTACATTCAACGTACTCACCTGGCTTGTTGATTTGGCCAGACAAAAGAGACGATGATTCTAAGGATACGACTTGATCGCGAAAGCTAGGGCGTAACCCCAGTCAGTTGCCTGTCGGGTATGGCATATTGATGGGCTTCATCAACATTTGGTTTCCGCTACAACTCATAGCCGTTGGGCTACAGATATTAGACAATCGACCTTGGTGGTCTATTTACTTATGTATGACAATGATATACAGGTTAATTTATGTGTACCGGCTACTGATCCAGGGACCGGTACGGTAATCACAAGGGAGTATCCGGCTTTAAAATCGGGTACGCCACACCCCCTGCCTCCCACCTCTGTAAGCATCCAATCCGCATACTGCATGTCTTTCGCGTATGTTTACCTCTTCCACATTGCAGATCTACGGCCCAAAATTCATACACGATATAGAACCTAGGAATTCTTTCGTACTTTAGACCAAAAATCTGTCTTTTGCGGTGTCACTGACATGACCCGCATAAGGGCTTTGTTCACATCAATTTTCACCCTGACATGCATAAAATTTCCAATGATTCTCCCCTTTGGCACCAGCTCCATGTCCAAGACCTCCCCCACTCGAATCGCCAACTAGCGCACCACATTCTCCTTGTGGAAACCTGCTAGCACGTTTTGCACCTACACCCACACTGGCAGCCAATCCAGCAACGTCTTGGACGAATTATTGATCCCGTCGTATTCCTTTAGGATCACTTCGTACCCACGGAAATTCTAGGACCCTTCCTCTATTACTTTCTTCCAATCTCCAAGACAGAAAAATTGCATAACAAGTAGATTCTCACCATAAGCTTCAAAATACACATCTTGCACTAGGCTCCATGCAAAGCGCATATTAGAGTAGAAAGCAGTCTTGCTAAAAGGATTAGGCGAGTTGACACACGCAACCACTCTGTTCCTTCCTTGAGTTCTTCAATGTCCTCCTACAATTCCATGCCATCAAGCTCATCGTCCTTCAAGTCGAGATCCTACAGTAGATCGTTGAGGTCCCAATTTTCTTGTTTCCCGAGCCACAAACTCCAAATTCTTCCCAAGAGCTAGCCATATTGTTTTGCCAAGCCAATAGAACCGATCTAGATAAACCCTAACCAATTGCAAACCAAGGCAACTAAGGCCGGGCAGCGAGATCAGCTTGCCCCTTTATCAGCTCGAGAAGCTAGAAATACAATTGGTGTCAGACTTCGATCAAAGAATCTCATGCCGAAGTCGATTCCGACAAGAGCAAAGAAACCTAGGTAGAGCAACCTACAAAACCAAGAGTGTTTTTTCTTCTATTCATCTAAAGCTAATGCCGATAAAGCCTTGTTTGGTCAGGCTTCTACCACTAGAAATGTCGAAGCCCAATCAAAGGGCTTGGCTTTTCCCAAAGCCACGTTGGCAATAACACATGCAGGACAAAGCACCCAAACCGGGGCTTCCCGTGGTTTTTGCGAAAGGGTTTTACGAAAATAACACTTGAAGTTGACGGTAATCCAAATTCTACTGGTTATAAAGGCTTGGATCTCTCCCTCTCATACCCGAGAGTTCGTTCTCCACCAAGAGTGAGAGGTGGAGCTACGACAAGGTGACAGCCAAACCTGCCTCCTCAATGACTAGCCAGCATTGCCATTCCACTCCCTCGACGTCCCTTGCACGTTCCCTCCTGCAACCTACAAGGCTAACTCCTTTATGAGCGCAAGAAGAGGCAGATAGGTACAGTTGAAGGTATCAACCTTTTAATGTAAGAGGAGGCAGATAGATACAATTGAATGTATCAGCCTTTTAATGTATGAATAACTAACTTTATGAACTATTAATCAATGATGTAGTATTGTATTTTATTCTGTTTTAGCCATTGCATTTATGCTACTGAGCTCATATACACTAAGTTAGCCTCTAAAATAGTAATATTTGCTTATTCAGCTCCGAAACCGGTTATCTACGACTAGATCGGCTTAAAAAAAGATGATTAACGTTAAATTAGCACATAACGCTCTCAGAGTCAGAGCCCTATGGTATCTCAGATATTTTCCCTCGCATCCTTAACATTTCCTCGGTGTTCTAGTTCTAGTGTTAATACCAATTTTTGCTGGATAACGTGTCATGAAAAATAGGTGCTACGGGCTTTTGTGAATCACATCTGCATGGCATTTTGCAAAAAAGGTGGAGAGAAGATTGCAGGTCTAATCATTTGGCAGTGCTGCACCACCATTATGGTGATTGGAGATCAAACTTTAGTTGCTAAGGTTCAATTTTCAGTGGGAGCAGCATATTCTCCAGCCATTACCAAGAGATCAGGTCCTGTAATCTGGATAATAGCTGAGGCATATTGATCATATTCATATATATGCCCCCACAATTGACAGGTGGGTCCACACCTGACTATCACGACCACTTTGGCTATTTGTGTGGTCTGATGTCTACATAAGCTCAGGAGGTAATTGGCCATTGCTAATGCTCAGGTGATGTGTCGAAATGCTATTGCATGATTGGCTTTCCTTCTGTATTGCTCCAAAGCATGCACTGCTCATTGAAAATGAATTGGTTTGAAATAAATAACAAGGACATTGCATTGTGCTCACTGAAAACGGAAAACGCTTGGATGCCCACAGAATAGACAGATAGGCTCTTTCTAGAGCTCATGTAGTCCTGGTGAACCAAACACTTCCGTTTCACAATTATTATGAGAATGTTGTAAAAGTGTATTAAGAATGTAGCAATAGTTTCTACTTTCTACCATTTTTGTTTTTTGAGGAAATTTCTAGTATATATTCTAAGGCCCCCACTCAGAAGATTTGTTATGTAAACATGATTTAGCACTGCCATTGGCCCTTACAAAAGGGGGCACACAGCGCACTAGTATAAATGGAGTTCATATTTTTGCTTGTAAGGCTGGGCAAGAAGTCGATGAAGCCAACAACGATATTGTATTAGTGCATGATAGTTCTTTTGTACGCTAACCAAATCATGCTTATAGATAAAAAGGTTATGCAGCCTTGTACTCCCTCTGTCTTAGAATGTAAGACGTATTTTATTTGGTTAAGACAATATTTTGATCAATAATTACTCTATTAATATGTGGTTTATGTGATACAAAGTCAAAATCATAAGTAAATATTTTTGAATACGAAACTAATGACATCAATTTTATCTCATATAAACCATATACTAATAGAGTAATTGCTGGTTAAAATGTTGGTTAAAATCTTGTCTTAACTAAACAAAATACGCCTTACATTCTGGGACGGAGGGAGTATTTGAAAGGTTAAAAAATTTCCTTGATTATATGAAAATGTAACATCCCTAAACCTTTAAACATGTTTATTGTGAGCATCATGACATTCACGCATAAGTCAAAATTGAGAAGATTTTTAAGCTTTTAAAATGTCGAGAGAAAAAAAACTTTTAAGAATAGGAGAAAAACCCTAATGAGGAGAGGGATTCAATTTCCAAAATTTATTTTGGACTTCAAAATTCATAAATAAAATATATTGGATTGTATTTCAAATATCTCTATATGTGTGATGAAATTATAGATAAAATTTCAAAATATAAAAAAATTTGGTCTGGAATTGTCTAAAAAGAGTAAAATAGAAAATGAAAACAGAAAAATAAAATAAAAACATAATCTACACCCTCCCCCTCCCGGATGGGCCCTCCAGGGCCCATTTTCCCTTCCTCCCCACCCCGACTGGGCCGGTGGCCTAGTCTGCTTTTCCCCCGCCCGGCCTGCCCCGCTCCCCTCTAACCCTATCCCCGCCGTCGCCTTATCCCCTCGCCCCACCGCCGCCAAGAGCTCGCCATCGAGCTGCTTGCCGTGGCAAGCAGCCGGGGCCCGAGCTCGCCACCTCCTGCTTAGCCTCAGTCGCCGCCCCTTCTTCCGCCTCCTATTTCTTATCCTCCAGCCGAACCCCCCTCCTTCTCGTCTCTCTCTCTCTCTCTCTCTTTCCGGAGCCTTCGCCGACGCCTCGGTCCACCACCCCGTCGCCTCTTCAGCCCGAGCCGGAGCCTCCGCCGTCGCCTCCTCACCTCGCCCCGCGCCGCCGCCACTCACCCTCATCGCCCGCTCGCCTTCCTGCCTCACCTCGACGCCAGAGCCAAGCCTACCACCCCGAGGCCCTGCCGCCGACGCCTCACTCCGGAGCCTCCACCGTCACCTCCCTGCCTCGCCGCCTCGCCCCTGCACCGCCTCGCCGCGCCGCCGCCTCGGTAAGCCCTAGCCCCGCCGCCTTGCCTTGCCTTGCTGCCCCTTTCCTCGGTTATCAATAACTACATAGTTAATTAGTAAAGTGACACATTAATGAGGGCATTTATGGCTAAGTGTAATTATTATATGTGATTAATGCTAATCCCTATTAATTACTGTTTAGACATCATGCTAATGATTGGTAATTAATACTAATCTGACACACTAAATAACTATGATTAATGACTAATCAGTGTAATAAATGAACAGAAGTAATATTGTCTTTATGACATGTAGGACCCACACGATGGAATTTAAGTAAAAGGAATAAATAAAATAAGAAATATATGACACCTGGGCCCCACACATCAAAATTAATAAAAAGGAAAAGAAACGAATAATATATGACAAGTGGGCCTCACCTGTCATAGATTTGGTCAACTTTGACCTGAGTTGACCATGGGGCCCACATGTCAGCCTCTGTTGTTATTTTGAATTATTTAATATTATTTTTATTTACTGAGAAAAATACAAAAAATGGTAGTAAATTGATTAAATCTTAGAAAACTCGTAGAAAATCTATTTTTAATCTGAAAAATGCAAATAATATATTAAAATGTTCACAAAAATGAGATCTATCTAAATATGTCATTTTCATACATGTTTGCATGTTAGGAAAAATTTAAATGGCTAAAAACTCAAATTAGGGTTTCTCGATTAGCCGAGATCGTCGGATCACGATATCTCGAGCGTCCGGACTCCGATTAAATTGATTCCATTTGCATTAGTCTTTATTTTGAGTCTTCTATGCCATGACATACATTTCATATCATGCTGATGTTCATCATTGTGATATTTATGATTACGCCTCCTCTTTTCGGTGTTCTCGTTCTTCCCGATAGAGCCGGAAGATTCCGAAGTGTATAGTCCTGAGCAAGAACAAGACTTAATAGCCGAACCGCAAGGTAAGCAATCCTTTGAACATTTTGCAATCACCCTACTATTTAAAAAATATTAATTGTTTCCAAAATACTTTCGCATGCGTTCAACTTATACTTTCTGTTAAGTACTAGTTTTATTTCTTGCATAACTTACTTTGTCGCTCAATCAACACCACCACACTCCAACCTATTTAGAGTAGTATAGTTGTTGCTTCTAAGTTACTTATATAGTTAATGATACTTAGACATGCTTAGACATGTAGAAGTCGTAATTCCTTGGATGGCAGACAAAACATAACACTTTGGGTGGGTTAAGTGGTAGGTGGGTGTTCACCAGGAAGTAACTAATGAACTTGATTAATAATGATTAGGTTTAGACGAGAGGCCATGGCTGGGAGCATGGTGGGTTGTCTCGTTTTTTCCCACAAGGACCGGTTCCCGGTGTCCTTTTGAACTAAGATTTGCGTACTTCTACACGGGTGATATAATGGGCTACCCATGACTGAATAATCTGTCTAGACTTGAGTTATGAGCTGCATAATTTGCCATTTTCATTTCCTGGGTGAGTGAAAAATGGTGTGATATGGTGCCTCAATATAGGTGTAAGGGTTACACATGGCCTAGGACCGGGGATGTATCACCTGTTACAACTTTTTGGACTGTATCGAGGTACCGGCCGGACTGGTGTATACGGATTAGCCCATTAGGGTGGCTCATACTTAAGTCGAAAACATTGTAAAGGTCATGTTCAATCACACTCTGCTAACACACCTCGTGAAGTGCGTCTTCGGCCTAGCATTAAGAGTCGATTGATACGTGTAGGTAAAGATGTACACCCCTGCAGAATTTGAACTATTCGAATAGCTGTGTCCGCGGTTATGGACAACTTGGTAAGAATCCGTATCGAATTAGACAACTACAACGATACTTTAAAACATATCAACTCTAAGTTTGAGAAGTTAGCGATTGTTTCCTCCCTGGTGGTTGAGGAAGAATCGAGGGTTTAACTGAGTGGTAGTCTGCAATAGATTTCCTTATGAAGCTTCGACTCATCTTCTTTAAAAATAATCTAGTAGTCGAATTCCATCCTACTTAAAGAAAATTGTCAAAAGAATAATCAGCTTTTCGCAAAATAGTCCACAAATACCCCTTATTGAAACCTGTTGCATCTATTACTAAATTCCCTTGTAAGTCTTGCGGAGTATAATTTTTATACTCACCTTGTAGTTATTGATAATTTTGTGCAGAGAAAATCATCCCCTCAACGGATGGTTTCTATGTAGAGATCGATGCCCACGACGACTAGTCGCTGGGAATCCTAGGTAGTGGTCCTGCCCTGGGTTCGACAGCTTGGTTTGTTTTGCTGCCATCTTTTGACCCTTCTTTTTAGCTTCTTAGCCATATTAAACCTTCCGCTGTGTAATAGACTCTTTATGTGAATTATATTGTTAAGTTTTAAGAACAACTAGTATTATTGCAGTTCAGTCGTAGAGTTGCTGTTATGATACTTGTTTGTTCTCACCTGCCTCATGTGCCTTGCGTGTATGTTATTGAAGCACATGGTGCGGATAGGGTTTCAGAGTCTATATCATAGAATTGTTAGGTTTAATCACCCATGTGAAGTGACTCTTCCACTGGGAGTTTGGGAACTATATCATCCTACTCCAGCCGAGCATTAATTTGACGGGATGATTTTGGGATTGAGGTTCCGACTCAGTGAGAAAAGAGTGAGGAGACTATATCACCCTACTTAATATGTGCATTAGTTTGCCAGAGCAAGTTTGGGGTTAACGTCTCGGGCTATTCGAAGCCATGTCACTCTACTCCTCTTGGAATTGATACCCAAGAGTTGAGGTCGGGGTTGACGTTTTGGCTTAGCGGGTAATTTCACTTAAGATTCTCTGTTATGGATTTTGGGTCCTGACAGAAAACAAAGAAAAATATTGTTCCAATTTTAATGAAATTTCTTGTTCTTTCTTAAGTTAAAGATAGTGATTCTTTGACAATGTTTCGATGTAAAAAATTTGGATGCTTCTCTGTTCCTCTACTTTGGTATATACTAGCAACTGCGCACATACAATGCATATGTTTCACAATACAAACTACATGAAATATATACTCACATATTGGAACACCACTGAAGGAGAAGACCGTGAATTAAGCTTATGTTAAAAATGTGCTAAATTTTTCTAAATAAAGAAATATCATGTTAAAGATTCTTAAGCATGAAAAACAAAAATTCTCAAGTATCAAATTAAAATTGGGGCATAATTATGAGGCAATAAGTATATGAGTGATTATTAGGAGAGGGTCTAATCTTTATTCACAACCATTCGATGGAGAATTAGAAAATTAGATTAAAATTTTGGATAGTTGAGATTGAAAATATCACATCTTAACCCGTGCTTTTCATATTGGTATAAATATTACACAAACTATACATGGGCCAACTTGTGGATTCTAACCATATACATACACAATCCGCTGCAGTACCCTCCCTCAAGATGAGCGATAGATAACTATCATCTTTATCTTGCACATACTAATATACACTCCCCAAAAGTTACAACGTTCAACAGTGAAGTTCCTTCGTCCAATCGTTCCTTAGTAAAGAAACGATATGTCTCTGCATGCTTAGTTTGATCATGCTAGATTGGATTGTTCAAGATAGCAGATTAATTTGTTATCTCACCACAACATAGAATATTATGTGTCCATAGCATATCATTCAAACCAACTAACATTGCATTGTATTCTGCTCCAGCAGTAGATCGAGATACCACTGGTGGTTGTTTCTTACTAGCTCCTTTATGACACCAAATTGCCACCAATAGAAACATATACAGTAACCTGAAGTCGACCTAGTGTCATCAAGGGAACTAGCTCAATTGGCATCACATTAGCCATTCACCTTCAAATGACCCTTTTTCTTGAACCATATGCCTTTTCCAAGGTTCCCTTTTAAGTATCTCAAGATCCAATGTGCAGCCTCTAGGTGCTCACTTCTAAGATTTACATGTACCGACTTAGCACATTCACATCATAGGTTATATCAGACCTTATGTGACATAGGTAAATCAATCGTCCTACAAGGCCATAAATCTCTGATAATTCTCTTTATCAACTGTCTCCCTGATAGGTGCTGCTGAACACCCAAGCGTAACCATGTCACTAAGTCCAATACATACTTACATTGTGAGAGAATTATAACTCTAGGAGATCTTGCAATCCCAATGCACAAAAATATTTGAGTTCACCTAGATCCTTGACCTCAGATTCCTTGCTCAAACTCCCATGTTGAGCTATCTCCTGAGTATCATCTCCTGTAATAACAATATCATTTACATAAACAAGAAGGATGGTAGTGTGGTTTCAGAAATACCGATATAGCATTGTATGATCCTCGTTGCATTGGCAGTGAACTATGCCATGCATAGCACATCGAAACTTGTCGAACCATGCCCTTAGTGACTACTTGAGGTCATGTTTTTAAAATCTGCACACCTTTCCCTTGGTTTAAGAGGTACAAAAAACCAGGTGAAATCTCCATCAGCAAGCACCATCAGTGGGAGAACAGTGTCTCCAAGGCCAGAGCCCCTCATGATCCTTTACGGGTTAATTGTATCAGGTTCTCGGGAAGCACTCATGTGACTGCTCATTATTTCGCGTCGTCGTCCTCCTTTTTTGCGGTGGCTTGCTGCATCGCCCTCGTTCTCATTGCAACATCACCACACCATACTAAGACCTTCACTACTCTTCACTAAAGCACACACATGTAGGTTGCAATACCTTTCATTATTTCCAGTGGATTACTTAATTTCTGCAATAGCAACAGTGATATCTCTTGCTAGCAGTATACCCGTGCATTGACATTAGTGGCACATATACAACATATACATGTTTAGTATTGTGATTAATCCATTCTTCCTGGTTGCTATTATATCTAATATATATGTTGCACATACGCTTATCACTATCTTGCGAACCAAAATAATCACAAAAATGCATATTTTTTTTATCAGGTTGTGTCTACCACTACAAGATATCATATTCTCTAGACGGCGCCTCACCAATGATTGGCGCGGATGAGCAACAAACCAAGTCCACAAGTGGCAAGTTTAAAGCAAATCTGGCTGGTAGAGATAGGGATGTAAGTGGGCAGCCGCTTAGACCGCTTAAGTCCGTATAGTATTCAAATCAGGAGATTTATATATGAGAATTTAAACTAGCTTTACTGATTTTATGATTATGTGGGTTCAAGTGGACTTTAAGTGGGCAGCCACTTACATCCCTAAGTAGAGACAAATCATGTAAAGCTAGATGATTCCCATTTGACAGATTAGATTAGAGTACCTCCTGTGCACGCTGCCACACTTGCCGCGGCAAAGGACCAATACAAGTCGAAGCACGATCAACAGCAAGACCTGCCAGAAGATGTGCGTGTTCTGATGGCTGGGTTGGACAAGCTTCAAGTCCGTGAGGCTCAGGCTCAGCAGGAGGGTCCTGATCAGGGCACGGTGAGCAATAATCTAAAGTTGTAGGTGCTGCCAAACCCAAAGAAGGCATGGATCAGGCGCTTCCGTTATGCACAGGAACGTGTGTCACTGCAGGCACGTGCAGTGCATGGTACTGTGTACACCATGGTGCTGTCAGACAGAAGATGAGGTTTGTGATGGATGTCCCGCCGCCTACAGATTGCTTGGGTGGTGAGGACCTCCTGCGCTCGCTTCGTGATAAGGAGATGGCCAAGTCGGTGAGCGCCGGGAGCCGCGGGGCTGGTCCGTCGACGCTTGGTAAGCGAGCAGGTAAATGATACATGGCAGATGCAGGCTGTCTGGACAGGATGGACAACAAAAGGAGCTGTAGTGGAGTGCAGATTGTGGAACTGATGTGGAGTTTGCAAAGCCAGCCTCGTCATGGACCGATCTTATCGACGGATAGCGGTTGTCCCACAACGGTTAGATTTAGAAGCAATCAAGGGGAAAAATACCAATATTTATTAACGAGGTTCAGCTGAAGCGTACATCCCTATAGCCATTGTCGTGCACACCTCCCCTTTGTTACTAACCATCCCTGTTGACATCCCGCTCTCCGAGGGCCGGCCGGTCTGACTGCCCTCTGCCGAATGACTCTGACATATCCGAATTGACTTGTGGTTACAATCAGCGGTACCCCTTTTTATAGGAGCCCGGGTTACAGACTTTTTTAATTCAAACTCCAATTCCACTATGTAACCAATCTGTACATATATTTGACATTTTTCAACAGGAGGAGAATGACAAGGAAGCTGTCGACGATGAGGTTGTTGGAGAACTGACGAGCATGGAGGACGCCTGTCAAAAGCTGTGAGTATGTTATGTTGGAACTGCCAGGCCTAGGAGGGCCTCGGACAGTTCAAAAACTAGTTTGCCTTATGCAAACTCATCATCTTAAACTTGTGTTCATCTCTGAAACTCGACAAAATGAATCCAAAATGGAGGGTCTAAAATGGAGGTTAGGCCTGCATGATGTAATCATCTTTAGTGGGGTTGCTTTGCTTTGTTCTGGGATGCTAGTGTTAAGGTGGAGCCGAAAAAGTGTGGTGCTCATTTTATTGATGTAGCCATCTTAGATTTTCCTTATGAAATAAAGTGAAAATGCACGTTTCTTTATGGTGAGCCGCGTACATAGACCACTACTTGATGTGGAACTTGTTACGAAGGATTAAGCCTCTTTGTTCTTTCCCTGGGTATTGGTGGGAGATTTCAACGAAGCTATGTGGTAACATGAGCATTTCTTGGCCAGGCAACGAAATGAACGACAAATGAGAATTTTCAGAGATGCATTGTCTAATTGTGATGTACACGATATTGGTTACAAGGTTTGTCACGGACATACGACAATAATCGACAGGGAAGAAGGAATATGCGGGTTCGGCTTGACCGAGCTGTGGCATCCACGACATGGATGCAGCTGTTCCCTGATGGTTGGCTGCAGCACTTAGTTTCCTCTAGGTCTGATAGTTGTCCCATTTTGTTGCATCTTACTAGCTTGCAAACGAATCAGAGATCTGGTCAGAGTATGCGCTATGAAGCTATGTGGGAGCGTGAAGCTTCACTTACAACTGTGATTAAGCAATGTTGGTCTGCGCAGCAGGGAATAAATGATTTGGGAGATGTGGTCTATGATGTCATCCTTGCATACATGGAGTAAAATCGGATCGATTCTCAGGCAGCTGAAGCAAAAACGAAAACAACTAGAAGCTTTAGTATGTGTTCTGATCCAGCTAGTTTGGCTGAGAAGAAAAAACTAAGTGATGATATGGATGAACTATTACACAAAGAGGCCAGGGCTCTTCGTTATTCTATGAGGAAGATATGGGATTTACCTGATGAGCATATCCTTGCTAACACAGAACCTGAATGGCCGCTAGTTCTGCTTGACAGTGTGGATGACATTATGAGGACCCGATTGTTATTCCTTTTCTGGCGTGCTTGACACCACCGGAACGATGTAATATTTGGCAAAGGTGATTATCCCAATTACGGCCTCTGTTAGTTTTCTCCAGAGCTATGCCTCTTCTTTTGCTAAATTAAACCATGCTTCTGAGCAAACTGGTGGGGAAGGCAAGAATGTGCTCGATGTGTGATCAATCTGCTATTGCTGTTCCAGGTTGGCAATGCCCTCCGATTGGATGGGTGAAACTGAATGTTGATGCTGCCTTTCACACTAACTCGGGTCAGACGGGTGTGGGCATTATTGTTCCTTCTGACACGGCTTAGTTCTTTTGTCTGCTTGCGAGTTTTTTCAGTTCTGTTCATCGGTATAAGACGGTGAGCTGACTGCATGTATTGCTGGCCTGAAGTATTTAGTGCATTCGACTGATCATCCAGTCGTGCATCTTGGAATCGGATTGTTTACACAAAAATCACATTGTGGCCATATCGAGGATGGTCAAGTGGCCACGGAGCATGATGACAAGGAGGAGGCGCTGTTCAACTTCCACAACAACCTATTGGGGTGCTGTTTTGAGCGAGCACATGAGCTCAACCTAACTGAACTCGATTTGCCCTCCTTCGAGTTGCACGACCTGGATGCCGATTTCACGCCGGAGGAGGTGGAAGCTGTGGTCAAGGCCATGCGTGCGGACAAAGCACCCGGTCCAGATGACTTCACGGGCAAGTTCTACAAGTGCGCCTAGGAAATAATAAAAATCGACGTGGTCCTAGCAATACAGTATCTTGCCGCACTATAGCTACGAGGGTTCGATCGGCTGAATGAAGCTCTCGTGGTTCTGCTGCCAAAGAAGGAGGACTCCATCAATGTCAAGCACTTCCGCCCAATAAGCCTGCTTTGGGAAGCTCTTCTCCAAGCTTCTTGCTAATCGACTAGCGCCCAAACTGCCAGGGATCATCAAGCCTAATCAGAGCGTCTTCGTCCGAAAAAGGAGCATACATGATAACTTCCGCTTAGTGCACCTAACCACCAAGGTGCTCCATGCGAGAAAGCAGCCGACAGCGCTGCTCAAGGTTGACATTGCGAAAGCCTTTGACACGGTGTCGTGGCCGTTCCTCATTCAGGTGCTGCGACATTGGGGCTTCGGTGCTAGATTCATCGAATGGGTCTGCATGATATTGGCTTCCTCTTCTTCACGGATTCTTCTAAATGGAGTCCCGAGACAAAGGATCACTCACCGCCGAGGGCTTCGTCAAGGGGACGCCTTATCCCCCAAGCTTTTCATACTAGTGATGGAGGTGTTGAATGGGTTCTTCAGGGCGGCGGAGTGTGAGAACCCGTATTTTCTAAAAATCTAAACATTAGAGTTAGGAGTTGAATTCATTCATGTCATTCATGCATATTAAATTTGAGGGAAATTTAAAAATTTTCTGGATAAACAATTCACGTATATATGTATATATATAAAAGCAATGCAATCTCAACACGTATATATATAAATATCTTAGTCAATCTGAGAAGGCATACATATATCCGACAGTTCCAATATAAATATATATATACATGAGTAACATAAACCAAATCAAAAAGGGAAAAGATATACGCCTAAACAATCCAATTACAAATATAAGGATTCAAAATCAGACTTATAAAAGATCTGAACATTTCAAGGTATGGAAGTTATACAAAAAAACTTATAGATCAACTAATGTCTTCATTCTTCAACTCCCTTCTCATCTCCAATTCAATTCCTCTTCTTCACCACTCTTTTTCAATTCTTTAATTCTTCAATTTTTCTTCAACCTGCATATAAACAAAAGAACAATGCTCCAAAAAGAGAGAGTTGGTTAAGGATTAAAATGTTGCATTTCCAAAATGGAAATGCGTTTGTTTAGGAGGCTAGTTTTGTGAATCCAAAGAACTAGTTCTGGATTCAAATGAGATTAAAATTGACCTAGAGTTAACCTTCAAATTAAGGCAATAGGCAATAATCTTTGAAGGCAGCAGGTAATACTTCTGAGGCAACATATCACAAGGCATCAAGTAATTGAATCCGAATAGGCAACAAATGTATAGGCAGCTGATCCCATATAAGCAACAAGGCAACAGATTAAGCTCTAAGTCAATTTTTGTTAAACTAACCTCCATTAGGCAACCACTTAAGATATAATAAGTTAGGTTTGCTTTTCTGATTTAAATCCAGCAAGACATAGGTAATCAAATAGCTAAGAAGTTGAGAAATCTTAGCAGCAGCCCACATACAACCACAATAGGCAACTCATGTTCATCTCTAACCTGTCCAAAGGGGAAGAATTAGCCACAAGCAGCTGGTGGCATTGCCCTTGCCACCTCAAGCTTAGGAGGAAGATAAGGATCAATATGGGGCTGCCATGCAAGCAGCATATTCACCAAAGCATGGTGTGAGTCACTCAATAGGTGTCAAGATTAGCCATTTTCGAAATCCCAGCATACCAGCCCCCAAACCCCTATAAATAGGGCCATATGTGCTTCATTTTCACCTCAACACCAACCCAAAACAGCACCAAATCAAAGGGGCAAGAGTTAGAGAGCTGAGAAGCAAGCAAGGTAGCGAGGAGGAGGAGGCGTAGCCTGAAGAAGAAGGGTTCAGAATACCACAAGAGCAAGCTTCAGTGCTTAAGGTATATAGAGGAGATAGAAGCTTTTAGAAAAAGAAAAAGGAGTAACAAGGTTCTGTAGAAAATATTCTACGTTAGGTTGAATGAACCAACCTTCTAAAATCAAATGTATAGAAATCTGTTCTTATCAAATTGGAATGGGGAGAAGGAAAAGAGTATAGAATCTGTTCTTGTTAAGATCAGGAAATAGGGTGATCCGTTCTTATCAGAATGAAATAGTAGAAATAACCTGTTCTTATCACCTAGATTGGAAAGAAAGAAGAGAGTAATCTGTTCTTGTCAGTTTAAAATCAGAAAAGAGAAAAGAAGCACAATTAGGTAAGAAATAATTAGAGAGAAGATAAGAGGAGAAAGGCTAAGAAAAAGTATAAGATCTACTATTATCTTAGTTGAACAAGTTCTGAGAATCTCTCAGACAAAACATCATGATCACAAGTAGACTAGATCAGATATAGCTCTGTTTGCATCAGTTCAGATTTTAGTCGCTATTGAAATCATAGTTATTAGCAGACAGTACATCTAACATCTTAAAATACTTGGCAAGAAGCAAGGGTGACATCTCTTTTATCAATTCCAACTAAGGTGTATATATGCAAGTCTGGAGCATGCTAGCTAGCCTCATATTAAGCTCTAAAGTAATTTAACAGAAAGGAAACCTAGAATATGCATCTATTCTTATCAAATTGGAAATCAAGCAACTAATTCATATGTACCAGCAAATCACTACTTTCAACCTAAACTAAAAAATCTCCAATATACTTGCAGTAAAACAGAGCAGAACAGATAATATCTTCAGATCAGCTAGTAACAAAATACTCATGAAACTTAGGTTAAAGTTCTAAACACATCAGCTTGGGGCATCACAGAACTTCTTAGGGATTTAATCAAAAATCTCAGATAATAGTTAGCCCAAGATTTCTAGTCATCACAGAGCATAGCACTGACCTAGGGGAAAAGGAGTGAGGGAGACTTACCGGAAGCGGCGCGCCACCGCGGTTGCGGTGCGGCCAACCCACCGCCGTCCATCGGTGGCGGCCGGAGGGAGGAGCGATCGGGGCGTAGACGGCGGTCACTCGGGGAGACCGAGTTGGAGGCGGCCGATGAGGCGGCCGGGTCGGAGGCGACCAAGGCGGTCGGCGAAGGCAGCCGGAGCGGAGGCGGCCGATGGGGAGGCAGCCGAGGCGGATGGCGGCCGAGGCAGAGGACCCGAGGCGGCGGCGGTGTCCAGGGCCACGGGAGGCGGCGGCCGGGTGAGGCGGCAGGTGAAGAGGGAGGAAGCCGGCGGCAACCGAGCGGGAGTAAGGGCGGCGGCCATGGGAGGATAGGAGAGGAGCAAGGAATGCGGGTGTGAGATTTAGGAGTTAGGGATTTGGGGATTTTGGGGGAATAAGAGAGAGTGAGGGAGGCAGCCGGCGGTGTGTGTAGTAGGGTTAAGTTTAGGGTTTTCCGAGCGGGCCAAGTGGGCCAGATTAGGGCTCCAGCCCACCCTAAAGCAGAACAGCAAGATTTTTTTTTCTTTCTCTTTGTTATTTAGTATCTCCCATAATCTAAAGATTTTCTTCAGCAAATATAAAACTATTCAAATCAGCCTAGATGATTTAGAATCCAAATAACTTATGAAAATTCTTTAATCCAAACAACAATACCCCAAATCAAATTGAAATTCTAATACCACAATTTATGAGAAGTTCTTTCTAAATTTAAATAATGTATACATATACACATATGCATTCTTTTAAAAGAAGACGTAATACTCTTTCTTATAAATTCCTACAGATTCAGAATCCAGGGTTTTGCTTAGTTACTTAAAAGTTCATGAACTCCGACGGTTTAATAACTTCACCACACCACGAAAATTTTGATAGTAAATTTTATAAGTTCAAAAGATAGAGCAGATAAAAAAATCAAGAAAATTAATAAAAATATCATCTATTGCATTGTCTTCGACAAGGTAATCCACATCGTCCAAACAATCCAAATTCTGTAAATCAACTTCATCATCATAAGCATGCATACATCCATAAATTGCTATCTTCGGAAATAGTCTTTATCGGACGATTATTCCACTTCAGATCCCGAGGTTCTGCTGATTTCGTCCGAAGGGACATCTCACTTCACCTCTTATCCATCTCAAGGCAAGTTCATTTATTGTTCATGTTGAAGATTATTTCTACCACATATATGCAATTCCTTCTTCTTATCACCTATGATAATTAATAAATGGACTGCATTATGATTCGTTGAATCATATATTGGTGGGCAGTGGAACCCCGGTTTGGAACTTGTGGGGTGGTCAGGGTTCCATTGCATATGGTATTATCATAAGGTTAATAACAAATGTCAGTTGGCATTCTTACGCCGTAAAGATAGCGTTAACCGCAAGACCTGTTATGGGACAGGCGAGTCAAGTAATACCTTCTCAGTGCATATCTCCCAGGAACGTATATAAAATAACGCCTGGGGAAGCGTTAAGTCCCTCGCCCAGGGGAGCGATAAACCCTGAATTTCCGCTTTGGGAGGCGTTATGTCCCTGAAATGTGCAGAAAAGTACGCTATAATGACGAGGTGGGTAGTCGGTGCTGGATCGACTACATAAGGGGAGATATTGCCGAAGGGAAGGGTGAAAATGACTCGGAACCTTAGACCTGGCCACGCACCGATGGGAGTGTGATGGGTCTCGTACCCGGCTAAAGGCTAAGTACCACTTGTGGGTAAAGTAGCGCACCTCTGCAGAGTGTATTGAAGTGTGGCATTGTCACTCCCTGTTCTGGGTATGAACTGCGATCGTGGCGGAAAAGGAACCATCGGAGGTTCTAACGACCCGTGAAGCCTTCTGAACATAGCTAAATTAAAAATGATTCTCCAGGAACGATATTGGATTCATGCATATCCTTTGAGGACTTTGTCCTAGTAGAAATAGTCATTCAAACACCTGTTGCTATTATGAACTTGTTGAGTACCTTCTGTACTCATCCCCTACGTAAATCTTTCCTTTGTTAGACTCTGAATCATTAGAGGTTGAGTATGAGGAAGTTGAAGTCCAGGAAGGGAAGGAGGAGCCGGACCTGACAGGAGGGATCTAAAGAGTCGTCTCCTACATCGACTATGGAGAGCAAGACGGGGCAGAACTAGAACAAGAGTAGTTTAGTTTAGTCGAAGAATAAAATATCAGTTTTACTTTTTCTGCAAGTTAATCTTCAGTTCTATATTTCTGTTGCTATTTTCAGTTGAACTTAACCTACTGTAATTTTTGTAATAACTCATGTATATTTTGGAGTCTGTAATATATATATAGTTGTTGGACCATCAATGCTCCTGTTGTACACTCTGATCGATGTAATATAATGAAATGGGATTTTGTTATATTATATCAAAGACTGGCACACTACACCGTGCAGTGGTGTGCAGGGTCGCTTCACGGAGGCACCGGGGATGTTGGAACCTCTACGCGGCCGTGGAGTCAATCATCGAATTTCGCTATTTGCGGACGATGAGGCAATCTTCCTCTGCCCATCATCCAATGACTTGACTTTGATGAGGACGGTGTTGGAATGGTTTGGCGGTGCCTCCGGATTGAACACTAACTTTGAAAAGTGTTCCATATCTCCAATCCGGTGCGGTCAGGTCGAGCTTGACGCCATCTCCCAATACTTCCCGTGCAACATAGCCGGATTTCCATGCACATACGTCAGCCTCCCGTTGTCGGTGAAGCGGGTCCCCAAAGCGAGCTTGCAACCTATCCTCGATAAAGTCTTTCGTCGGCTCCCAACTTGGAAAGCTTCGCTACTCACATCGGTGGGCAGGTTGGTGCTAATTAAATCCGTGTTGTCATTGATCCCCATCTACCACTCGATAGCCATGGAACTGCCCACTTGGTTGCTCACAGCAATTGAGAAGCGGCTGCGAGCCTTCCTGTGGAGTGGCACCGACAACGTCAATGGCGGGCAATGCCTCGTCACTTGGAACAAGGTATGCCGGCCCGTCGAATACGGCGGCCTAGGCATATTAAACCTTAAGGTGCTGGGTTATGCACTGCGACTTCGTTGGGTCTGGCAGAGCAAGGCCAACGCTGGCACATGCTGGGCGGGACTCGTGCAGCCGACTGAGCCAATCGTTGAGGGCATGTTCGAAGCTTTCACGAAGGTTGAGGTAGGGGATGGTTCCACAGTGCGTTTCTGGACAGACTGCTGGCTTGACGGCAACTCAATCAAGCATTTGGCTCCAGTGTTGTTCACTGCTGTGGATGCAATGGTCCGTGGGCGACAGACGGTCCGACAGGCGCTGCACCAAAGGGCCTGGATACGGGACATCACAGGCACCTTGACCACGTCGGTCATCACCGTTCAGGAGCGGTTGCGGGCCATTGAGCACGACGTCTCGGCAGTACTCCGTAATCATCCGGATACTGTGCTTTCTTCTAGGGCTTGTTACTCTTTCCATGTGGCAAAACCATCTGGAAGACGTGGGCGCCGACGAAGTGCAAGATGCACATGTGGCTTGCACTCCAAGGGCAGCTTTGGACGCGGACAGACGGCACCGTCGAGGTCTCACGGACGAGCTTAATTGTCCGCTCTGTGACTAGGAACAAGCGACAACAGATCACCTGTGCATCTAATGTTCCTACTCACGAGCTGCATGGGCAGAAATACTAGCACGTTGCGGCATTGGTGTCACGGCGTTGCCGGGGCCGAACGACAAGACCATCGACTGGTGGCCAGAGGCACGCTGGCGAGTCGAAAAGCAAAAGCGCAAGGGATTCGACAACTTGGTCCTGCTCGTCATATGGATGCTTTGGAAGGAACGCAACGCACGCGTGTTTGACAGCGCCAAAGGAAGCATCCAGCAGACTTGCAACCGTATACAGCAAGAAGCACAGCTTTGAATTCACGCCGAAGCGGTAGGGCTAAGTAGCATTTGGAGAATAGGTCCTTAGCTATGAGTTAGACGCTGTGTTGTATAGTATCCACAATTGGATTTGCCCATCCTAGATAGTGGAAGCCACTGGATTGGCAACGAGAGTGTGCGTTGTATCAAAAAAATTCTTCTTCTAATACATGACACACAAAAGCTTTGCATGTTCGAAAAAAAAACATCACAAAGGTACTGAGTGCGGACTGTATGGATCGTTCCCAAACACGTAATTTAAATTATCCTATTTCTACCAATCTAGATGGCTCTAATCCATCCCTTCTCGTCCCTCCGATCGAATGGAGGGCAGCTGGGCTCAGTTGTGCCTTTCAAATTTGTCAATTTGACGCGGCCGCAGGTGACAGTGGGAGAGCCGACGGACAGCTGCGTGCATGCTTTCGCTCTTGGGGCGGAGCTGGGGGACGACACGGCGGCCACCGCGAACTTGAGCTACCTACTGACGACGGATGTTGGACTATCTAGTACTATCTACCACCGTGCCACCAGAATGTTCACCGAAAATATTTCCAGGCGGCGATGAACGTTGTAGAAGTGGAAAGCGCATCCAGGGATCCAATCATGTGGTCCGTGCTGCGTTTTTCTCGCGGGACGCAAAGCGAAGACATCTGGGCAGTTAGTGAAGGCAAGCCCGACGGGTAAATAAGGTGATCACCAGTTGGTAAGTGGAAAGGTTTATACTCGTACTATCATAGCAGGCATCGTTCTCCTTGTAAACTACTCCAGTCTCTTTTTGATCGCGACATGGCCATACGCTGCTCAGTTCCTAGTTTCTACAGCGGGGCTTGCACACGACAGTTCACATAGGCCGAGGTTGGGCTGGCGAAAACGGAAAATCAGGAAGAGCAAAAGATCCAGCATCATCTGGTGGGCCCGTAGATCCTACTTCACCTCCTCACAGCCAATAGCATCCCACCATCCCGCACCACACGGATCGCCAACAGCACCAGCGTCATCCCCACCGTCCGCTCCCATCCGACGCTCTAGACTCACCCAGACTCGACCCGCCCGAAAGTTTCCGTGATCCCGCCCTTCCCAGCTCCGCTCCTACAAATACCTCACACCGCACCTCAATCCCGCAGCGCCACTCCAAATCCACCCGCCAAATCCTCCCAACTCTCCTCGCGCCTCCGAGCTCTCCGACACATCTCCCATGGCCCGCACCAAGCAGACGGCCCGCAAGTCCACGGGCGGCAAGGCCCCCCGGAAGCAGCTGGCGACCAAGGCGGCGCGTAAGTCGGCGCCGGCCACCGGCGGCGTGAAGAAGCCGCACAGGTTCCGCCCGGGCACCGTCGCCCTACGGGAGATCCGCAAGTACCAGAAGAGCACGGAGCTGCTGATCCGGAAGCTGCCGTTCCAGCGGCTGGTGCGGGAGATCGCGCAGGACTTCAAGACGGACCTGCGGTTCCAGTCCTCCGCCGTCTCCGCGCTGCAGGAGGCCGCCGAGGCCTACCTCGTCGGGCTCTTCGAGGACACCAACCTCTGCGCCATCCACGCCAAGAGGGTCACCATCATGCCCAAGGACATCCAGCTCGCCCGACGCATCAGGGGCGAGAGGGCCTGATGGATGAGCTCTGTGTGCGTGTGTGTTCTTCGCTGATGATGGTTTCGGCTTAGTGGTCTGTAGGGCATGGTAGAATCTAGATGTGGTGGCTCGTTCCCTGTTGATTGCTATCTTGTTATAACCTTGCCTCTTGTTGGATCCGCTGCAACGAAATGTGATCAGTGCTTCGCTGCTTTGTGAATCCTATCTTGTTGGATTTGCTGTATGTTTCTGTATGCATGTGGGACTTTCTTGATTTTATCTTCTGCATAAGTGCTGCATAAAATCTGGATGGAATCAACTGGGACATGTTTAATTCGACCACAAGTTGCTAAAAGAAAATCCATGGTGAATGCTTGAAATGAAACCTGGGTACCATGTTGAATCTGGGGATGTGAAACTTACGATTTGGTCAATTGTGGGCGGTAGCGAGCCATCTTACAAAGTTACAATTCGATTCTTCCGTTTCCATGTACAGCGTTAAAAATGCTGAGGCGTAATCCAGTCTATGGGCCTGTTTAAGAACTCCGCCGCGAAGTTGGGCGGTTGGGCCCCCTTGCCCTTCCGTAACGGCCCAGTTATCTAGCCCAGGCCCCTTGCTGGCCCACGACCCAACCCCACAAGCCCTCGGTGAGGACCTTTCAAGGACTAATTCTGTGCTTTTTATGGATTATTATCGATCTGTACCCAAGGACTCCTAGGTCCGCGATGTTGATAGAGTCTAACCATTTTATGTTGTTTCCTGGCAGCTGATCACTAAAGATCTTATGTCATTGTCTAAATGTTTCACTCAACAGTTTTGTGGTACCAATTCAGTTTTTCCCTAACGGCAAGGGAACCGGCCACGCTCTCCAGTCCCCACCATGTTTAATGTTGTACGATTTTTTCTCCAACTCCTAATGTTAAAGCAACGCTGCTCGTTCTATGCTTCTTATCAGTGGCAGCTTGTTTCCTCATCTCTTCAACCTCAACATGCCTCTTTGCCTAATATTTCTTGGACTTCTGTTCGCCTTACACACTCCTGCTGCATGCTCTACTCCCAGCGACACCATTTCACCTGGCCAAGGGCTTGTTTGCGGCAACAAGCTTGTCTCCCTGGATGGCAAGTTTGCGCTTGGCTTCTTCCAAACAGGCAGTAAGTCCTACAACACCTTGAACTGGTATCTAGGCATATGGTTCAATAAAGTCCCCAAGATAACTCCGGTATGGGTTGCAAACCGTGATCATCCGATCACACAACCTGCCTTAGCGAGGTTCACAATTTCCCACGATGGAAATCTTGTCATCTTAAATCAGGCCAGCAATTCCACAATCTGGTCTAGCCACGTTAACATCAGAACCAACACCACCATTGCTGTGCTCTTGAACAATGGAAACCTCGTCCTACAAAATACCTCAAGCTCATCCGACATTTTATGGCAAAGTTTTGACCACCCAACAGATACTTTCCTCCCTGGTGCAAAGATTGGCCGAGACAAGATCACCGGTTTGACCCGCCATCTTGTTTCCAGAAAGAACTTGCTTGACCCAGCTCGTGGCCTGTACTGTTATGAGTTGGATTCTAACCGGTTGATCCTTACACTTTTGGACTCACCCATGGTGTACTGGTCTAGTGGGGAATGGAATGGACAATACTTTAGCTCGATACCAGAGATGTTAAGCCACAACTTGATAGACTACAAATTTGTCAACAACGAACGCGAGGAGTACTTCACATACACCTTACTGAATGACACGATGATCATGAATCATGTACTTGATGTCTCTGGTCAAATGAAGAGTTTCATCTGGGATGAGGGTTCACAGGGTTGGTTAGATTCCTACTCCAACCCCAAAGCTCAGTGTGATGTCTATGCTATATGTGGACCATTCACTGTGTGCAATGAGAACACAGCTCCGTATTGCAGCTGTATGAAGGGCTTCTCCATAAAATCACAAGAGGATTGGGAGCTAAATGATAGGAGCAGTGGGTGTGTGAGAAATACTCCTTTACATTGTGGCAGTAACAAGAGTACTGCAGGAATGGCAGATGAATTCTACTACATGTCTACTGTTGGATTGCCTCAGAATGGCCAGAACATATATGCTGTTACTAGTGCCGGAGAATGTGTAGAAGTTTGCCTAAGAAATTGCTCTTGCACCGCATATTCTTATACCGATGGCAGATGCTCTGTTTGGTATGAGGAACTATTCAATGTAAAACAGCATATTGATAGTACTACCAATACAAATGGTGGAGTTCTTTATCTGCGCCTTGCTGCAAAAGAGATGCACACTCGAAAACATGACAGAAGAGTGATCGTTGGGGTTGCGACACTTATCAGTGTTACTGCATTGGGTTTTTCGGCACTCATATTGCTAATGATGATTAGGAGGAACGGTAGGGAGTGGTCTGGTGGCACATTGAAAAATCTTCAAGGTGGCGGTGGAATTCTTGCATTTAGATACATTGATTTGCAGCATGCAACAAGAAACTTCTCGGAGAAGCTAGGTGCTGGCGGCTTTGGTTCCGTGTTCAAGGGATATCTAAGTCACTCAACTACAGTAGCAGTGAAAAGGCTTGACGGTGCCTGTCAAGGAGAAAAACAATTTAGGGCTGAGGTGAGTTCAATTGGAATCATTCAACATATCAATTTAGTTAGACTGATTGGTTTCTGTTGCGAGGGTGAACGGAGGTTGCTTGTATATGAGCACATGCCAATCGTTCTCTGGATATCCATCTGTTTCAGAACAACAACAACAACAGTCTCTTAAATTGGAGTACCAGGTATCAAATAGCTCTGGGAGTCGCTAGAGGACTGGCCTACTTGCATGAGAGCTGCCAAGACTTGATCATACACTGTGATATTAAGCCAGAAAATATACTTCTCGATGCATCATTTGTTGCTAAAATTGCTGACTTTGGTATGGCCAAGTTAATGGGGAGAGACCATAGTCGTGTTCTGACTACAGCAAGAGGAACTGCAGGATACCTTGCGCCTGAGTGGATAAGCGGAGTTGCTATCACAGCAAAAGTTGATGTTTACGGGTACGGGATGGTGTTAATGGAACTGATATCAGGAAGAAGGAACTCACTTGAACAATGTACTGCAGGTGGTGATCATGTTGTTTTCTTCCCTGTGCATGTTGCGCATATGCTTCCCGAGGGAGATGTGGCAAGCTTGGTGGATCACAAATTATGCGGTGATATAAATCTGGAGGAGGCTGAACGACTATGCAAGGTTGCCTGTTGGTGCATCCAGGATGATGAGTTTGATCGGCCGACAATGGGTGAAATTGTTCGTATTCTAGAGGGTCTGTTTGATCTTGACATTCCTCCGATGCCAAGACTACTTCAGGCCATTACAAGGAGCTCGCACCGACACCCGACCATCGCACCTGAACCAGAACATTGAAGTTGTAGCATGGTGTACCTGTGAAACAAACATCTACAGTATTCAAGACAGAAAAAGAGATTAAGCGAGTACGAGAAAATATGTACTCTTAGTTGTGTAATATAAGCTCTACCTAGTACCAGTACCAGGTGTGTAAATGATTATGCATTTCTATGAGAACCTTGGTTTTCATCTCCTTTTTCTTGTGGCTAATGCAACAAAGTAGTTTTGTGTAGTAGTTTTCCGACCATGCTGCCTTTTGCAACTTCTCCTTGTTCCACTGTCTGGCACAGTACGAAAGCAGGGCGTTTGTGCCCTATGTTCACAGGAGCAGGCATTGTAATGCTATGGAAGATACGGAAGGGAAGTGATAGAAATATTCAGTAATCCAGTGCAATCTTTGCAGGAAATTCTTGGCAATACAAAGGAGGATTCTGTCCACTGGCAGGACGCAGGCGCGTCGCATTTCAGGAGTTTATTTGTTTAGCTTTATAATCTCCCTTAGGCCTCCGTTTGGATGGTGGGATAATTTTTGACTAGATCCCAAAAATTTCATAAAGAATCCCATTATCTAAACTTGCATAACACGGTTTTTTTCTCCTCTTTTGATGCAGAGAGATGCAAACCTTGCGAATGAACTACTTTGTTCTTTCATGATTTGCTGCCTTCTAAAAAAACGTGCATCAACTCGTCTTGGTTTGTTTTAGTCTCTAATGTACATATATCTTATTTAACTTCTTAATGGATGGCAACACTCCTGTTGGTTTTTCGAAAAGAAAAAAAATGCATCCTTATATTTCCGGATAGAAAGAGTATATCTTCTATCATTAAAATTGGTTGTTATGAAAAGTTATACAAAAGTAGGATAACATGAAAGTAATTTTGTGGACAAATCTACCAGTATCTTTTCCATGTAACAAATCCAAATGTTTATGGGTACATTAGTGTTCAAATTTGAGAAGTTTACCTTTAACAAAATTTGAGAGGTTTGACTACGTATTTAACATCTAAAATGGAATGGGGTATTTGTGTGGATTGGCCATGTAAATTATTTGAGCTCACTTTACCCTTTTCTTCTACAAATTTCACATACAAGAGCCACACTCATTCTTATGCTCTCCATTTTGAGGTGTATCTACAAACAACTGCCCTACTCTTCATACAAAAGAGGGAACAAGAAGACGTTCTTCAAACTAAGACAAGAAGTAAACATACCTTATTTTTAGGCCAGAAGTAACAAAGCAAAGGGTGAGAAAGGAAAACACCCGTGACAAAATCATAGTGGTTTGATCATCGCTCGCTCACTGGAGTCACTGGACTTCTGGTCACTCAATTCTGTATCAGATTTAAAACAAACTACAACAAAAATTATCTGTGTACAAAAAAGAATGTGCCTTAAGACTTGAAACATATCCATAAATGGAGTATACATCTAATGTCAATAAAAGAAAAAAGAATACTCATGTCCCTGATAAAATCACACAATAAAAGGATTCTTGTCGAAGGAGAAAAAAATCATATATTCGTCAGGCTAACAATTACAACACCAGCAGCGCCTCCCACAATTTGCATGGCACGGCCAACACGGAAAGCTCAAGCGACCTGCTCTCCAATAGCCCTCTTCGAAATCAGTCCCACAAGTGACATAGCTAGAAATCTAGAATGAGTGGCAGAAAGCTCCAAGCATCAGACAATACTCGGCACATCTCCAGCCCAGCTACAAACTGCTCGTGGCCATCGAGTTCTAATGCAGTCCACCAATGGTGCGTGCTGAGAAGTCTGAACTGGTGGAGCAAGAGAAAGAACACTTTCATCCTTGCTGCCACTGGTCGATGAGCTTACCACATCAGCTAGATACTCATCCTGAGTCCACCTAGGTGGGACACTGACATTTAACTTGCATATCCTGGGTCTCTGTATTGGACTTGAGCCTCCTGTGTTTGCATTCCCATTCAGCACAGATTTCGCGATTCCATTGAAGTGGTAGATTGTGAATTGCTTCTTGCCCATAAGGCCAGTTGGATCCTTCATGCCTCCAGCCCTTTTATCCAACTGTAGTAGTGCCTGCCAGAATTCACTCCATACTATAATGCCGGCATTACAAAGGTCCTCGAGCTTATCAGACGGAAAATTTATGTCAGTATCCCTGAGAACTTGTTGGAATCCCTCAACGCTAATAAAGCCTCCACCTCCACTTTGATCTTGCGCATCAAATGCCCTCCTAATTTTGGATTCCCGCTCTTCGAGCTCATTCTCCTCTTGGACGTTGGGGTTTAGGGCAAACAGGACGGTGTAGTGACTTTCACTTCCCACCACCCATATAGGCCATTTCGGGCACTTTAGGTACTGGCCAACCTTGCACAAGTTTAGTGATTCCAGAAGGGTAAGGAAACCAACTTCAACATCATTTGGTATGCCTTTCAGGGACATGCCACCACCAAGGTCCATCTTGCCATCAAATACATTTGGGACAGCCTCTCCACAAAGCAATAAATTCACAATTTCCTGCAAAAGACCACAGCAGTTACATATGGATTGACCTGTATTTCACTTTTGGTGAAAATATACATTATAATAGAAAATTGCTACTAATAATAATACACGGGCAGCACTAGTACATGAAATGTTGGTTCAATATTAGTTTCCAAATGATTTCAGCACTGTATTGCAAGAGTAGGTGCAATGTGAACTACTATGGTATGCCTGCTCTGTTAAATATTATATGGCAATGCTATCTGTACCTGTGAAGCATGCCCAAATGGAGCTGTGACCAATGGTTGGCTTGGATCATCCCTGTCTGCTTGGATACATTCCTGAACTCAAAGATGAATACAAATAGTAAGAAAATAAAGATAGCATCGATGTCCTTAAAGATGCGCAATCTATGTATAACGTTATGAATAGAGCTTGTTGTATTGCACAGCCCAAAAGGGCAAATATATAGTACAAGGAGATTTGGACTACAAATCAATCTACTAGAGACCACACCCAAATCCTATATCAAGAGGAAAAGACCATAATACCCTTAACAAATAACAGAAATAAGTCGAAGACCAATGGACAAACAGAAACCATGTTTTCTTCTGTGATATAAGATCTGATCAAAAGGAAAACATAACTATGGAATTACATGCATCTGTTTCCTCCAAAGCAACTAATAAGTAATAACTAGCCGTCCAGAAGATCATGAAAGCTGTATAGCACCCAAAAATCCAAAGGCCCCACTAAGTAACCAACAATCTCTTTGAACTGTTGTTCCACAACACTCATTATTATTATTACATCCTACACACTGGCGGAACAACTCATTAGCAACTTTAACTACAACAGGCAACCATGATTTTCTCCTATCAACAAACATAAGCCATTGGTTTTCATGCCAAATCATACACAGGAAGTTTCCAATATATCTTTAAATAGCAATGTATTTAATCATGCAAACAAAAATTAACATAATGCAAAAAAAGAGGTACAGAACTTAACATGGACAAAGACATACCAATCCCCGTGTGAGTAGAGAAGAAATAAGAAATAACATGGCTCCCAATCGACTTTCAAACAGAGGAATGTTTGCCAGAAGCATGTTGAATGCATCCTTCCTTGAGGTAAATGTACTTATTCTAAGAACTTTATGCAAATCCATTGCTGATTCAACAGAAAGGCCTTCCAAAACTGTATCAACTTTCTGCAATAAGTTTCATAAGAGCATTATTAGCATGTTGTACATGGAAGTATAATCAGCTTCCAAACATCTCAAAGCTTATAAGCACCTGATTGTTATCACATCCACTTACCCCACAGTTGACACCTCTAATGGATGCAACAACAGCTCTTTTCCCAGTTCCACACAAAAATAGTATTTCCACCATAGCATGAACCAATGCTCTAATAAAAAAGAAATAAATTAATTAGCAGCCATTTTAATGTCAAGAAAATTAAGAAAGCACACTGCTGTATATTCTGTGTACTGTACAAAATTTCATGATACATTTCGAATATCAATTCTAAAATATTAAAGATGGGAAAAATAATAGGTACCGAAGCATTTAGGGTCTCTGGAAGAACCTAGGTAACTACCGCCATGAAGATGGCCGGACGGCACGGTGTAGGGGACTGGAGAGTAGAACATAGGTTAGGGAGGATGAACGAGAGAGATAATAGATCGATTAACTTGTCATTGCTTGGTTGATAATAGATACATACGGTGCCCCTTATATAGGACTTACTTGACCTCTTAAGTAATAATTCAAAGGATACTAACTCGATCTCTAACTCTAATCTTATATATTTCCTATTTAAATATCTCTCTTCCTATTTAAATAATATTCCATATTTATTTGGATATTACCTAATGCCATATCCGTGCACATAACAACTATCGACCCCTTGGCAAGCAGCTCGTACTCAAGCTGCTCAGGCGGAGGCCACGGTTGCTGCCCAAGGTGGCCCCACATTGACAAGAAGTCGCAATCCCTGCACCGAGTCATGTGAGAACACAGCAGACATGCTGTAGCTGTGTGCCTGCACCACATCAAACATGTTGGAGCTGATCCCTTGCTTCCAAGAAGAAACGAACTGCATCAATTCTCCTTGTGTGGTTCCACGTCATGGCAGCCTCCTGTATCAAAGACTCCGTGCATTGCTTGGAGCAATAAAGATCTGGCCGAAGTAGACGTGGTCTGTCACACAGCCTATATGTTGGCCTACTGCCACTTAATTAGCTGAGGCCAACAATTGCTGATGCAACCCATCGCATCCTCCCAGGCACGATCCCATCAACTGATAGGGTTTCATAACGGGAAGGACCGTTGCAGCCTCTGCTTCTCCTGTTCCATCTCTGTTGTCGCGGTGGAGATGGTTGTTGCCACTTCCCAAGCGTTGTCACCTCCGTCGCAGAAGTCACATACGTCACCGCTAGATCACAGCCACCTTTGCCACTACCAGGGCCTTAAGTGCTGCCTCCACCATGAAAGGTCATACCGTCCCCGCCTTGTGGAGCGCGCCTGCCAACACCAAAGGCATTGCCTTTGCTGCCTCTTGAAGCGTCTCCGCCACCATTTGTTGGATCACCATTGACGGTGTTTGGGGCACCACTACACTGTTCCTTGGAGCTTCGCCCATCGACGCTAAGGAAGATGCCGAGTGTGCCGCTACAACCGGTAGCACTACTACTGGAGAAGGTAGTGCCGCCGTCTGAGGGTAGATAGCCCCTGCAAGAGGCTGCCTCTGATGCTGCCATCGTGCCTTTTGTGGCGATGCAGCTGCTGTCAACACTACCATCACGGTCGAAGCTGACACAAAAATTGTTGCTGCTGGAGCGGGCAGCGTCACCATCGAAGGAAGACGTCGTGTCGCTGCCATTCGATGCGGCAAACCAATTCCTCGCTCCTTCTCCAAGCGAGCAAGCCGTCTCTCCAACTTGTTGCCTTTCGCCTTCATGGCCCTCAACTTGTCGTAGAACGACGCCATCGTAAGAGGTACCGCCGCCATTGTTGCGGCAAGTCTTGTCGCCTCCACCGCTTGCACCATTACCGCCTGTTCTCTCAGTGCCACCGTCACACCCGAGTACGTGACTGTTGGTGGATGCGGCCAAGCCGGCGCTGATGGCCATTGCCAAGGTGATGCACCATCACTACACATGGATATGTCGCCGCTAGGTACGCTATGCCTAGGTATGCTGCTCTGATACCAAATTGGAAGAACCTAGGTAACTACCGCCATGAAGATGGTCGGACAGCACGGCATAGGGGATTGGAGAGTAGAACATAGGTTAGGGAGGATGAACAAGAGAGATAATAGATCGATTAACTTGTCATTGCTTGATTGATAATTGATACATACAGTGCCCCTTATATAGGAGGACTTACTTAACCTAGTATTCAAAGGATACTAACATGATCTCTAACTCTAACCTTATATCCTTCCTATTTAAATAACTCTCTTTACTATTCAAATATTATTCCATATTTATTTGGATATTGTCTAATGCTAAATCCGTGCACATAACAATCTCTAACAAGTAAATGTCAAGAGCATTGTTGTTGCTCTAATAAATAAATTATAGAATTTTTAATAGTTCACTGCAATAAAATGTTTTAGTTGGTAAAATTAAGGGAGCTGTCACAAACACACGAATAGAGTAATTAATTAAGAGAGACCGTGGGCTTAAGTCCAAATTATTGATCTCTCATATCAGCTGCTAGTCTTTTATTTTCATAACTACGAAAAGTGATTCGTAAGAATTACTGAATAGATAAAATCACAAGACAACACTGACATCAGCGTAATTTTGAAGGAGCAAAAGAACCCACCTCGTCTTTCCGTCCTCAGTTAGAGAAGAAAAATCGTCCCTTGCAGCAAAAGAACTCTGATAAAAGCGTCTTTGTCCCAGGGCATACAACGGATCACTGACCTCTGGGTTACCCAAATTATCAGAGAAAAACAAAAGATATTTAAGGACATATGCCTGCAAAAAAAATTAAGTAAGTTGCCATCAACTCCAAAGTAGATAACAAAAGAAATAGTTAGATTTTGTGTCTATCAGATACATTAGTGTGACAACTTAGCAATAAGATTTTAACTTGCATCAAAGTAAGCTTATACACACGAAAGGTAGAAATTCGACAAGCTGCTCAGCTTTGAACAACCCTTTTCTGTTAAATTTAATGTAACAGCAGAATGCTCCAGTCTATTATCTCTTACTACTCTTACCAAGACAAGTCTGTCAGACTTGTGACCATCAAAGATACTCCAGAGTTGAGTTTGTTCATCAAGACAAAATAGTATGAAAAATAAGGAAATAGGATTTAAAATCAGATAAAGGTGAGCTCATATATTAAAAAGAAGGTGGGTATTGGCCGAGCTAAGCAGCTTTAAACAGCTTTTTCCAGTAAAAGTTAATGTAACAGCAGAATGCTCCAACCTATCTATTACTAAGATATGCCTGTTCCAACTTCGGCTAATCCAAGATACTTCGGTTTTCTTTCATCAGGATGCTTAGGTTCTGCTGAGTTACGGTTCACACTATTGAAAATGTTCAGGCAGTCCAACAGAAATGACTCAGTTATTGTAGCTCCCAGTTGGCAGAATAGGAAGTTAGGTCATTGCAGCAATTAAAATGGTTTTCATAACACATGCAGCCACTTATGTCTTACATATGAATTACGCTGCATGGGTCACTAATAGCAGAAAGAAGTAACAATGGACAGTCAAGTTAGGGTGAAAATTTATTGAGCAGAAGGCAATGAAAAATAGACAACTTCTCTAGCCACTAAGGACGACCAAAACAACACTGGATCAATCACGATTAGGCAAATAAGGAAGATGTACCTGCACTGTAGCTAAGACACCACAAGGGCCACCTTCATGCTGTACCAGTCCCATAGTTGTTTCAGGGTCAGAGCTAAACCTGCATGCATTTTAACAAGAATTAGACAAAAGCAGATTATTTGTATAGCATTCAACCGTGTGACGAATGGCATGATACGATCAATGATATGTTATACCCGATATGCATTTGAGCTAATGGCATAGGCTTGCAAATGCGAGTTAATTGTCCTCAATGAATCTGGAAAGTTTTCTAGTTCACAGCTAGAGCTAGCCAGCGACCAGAGTGACAAATCAAACTAATTAATATGAGCTTCTTGTATTTCCTAAGCAGGGTTGATAACATGGCTCAGCATCTCATCAGTAGTTAGCACACTTTTAAACAGATTAACACAGAGAACCATTCTACCAAAGGCATACTTAACGTATATGTGTTAAGTCAATTACAGTGAAAGATATTCAAACCAAAAGTCTCCTCTGTCTATGGAGAGTGAAGAGAATCCATGGAAGCCAATTCTGCTTTTGGCCATTACCAATTAAACCCCAGGTACCTCCAAGTATACTTCCTGTATAGCTCTATAAGCTACAGCCCAAAACCATGATCGTAGACATGCACCGTACTACTCTACCAAGAAGTGGCACAGTGGCGGTGCCTAAATGGATGCACTCAGACCCTTTCATTGCTTGAAATTTAGGAGTGCTTTTTCCTGCAAATGCGTCAAATCAACCAATCACCAATGCTGATTTATGGAAGAGAATGTATCGATTTGTAATGTCCAGTAGCTCTTGTTTTCACAAACACCACTAATAAGATTTCCTTTTGAGACAACTTAGTATTAGCTAGCCACGCCCAAACTGTAATTTTGGTAACGACCAACATGACACATGGTCTCGTCCAGGGTTCCATTTTTCATTTGAAAATGTGTAGTATCTTTTGACTAATATGGACACCTCCGGACTGCATACACCAAAGAAGCTTAAATTAATGTAATCACATAGATATCCATGATTGATGACGACACGTTTTGTTTATTTCAAAATTTTGAAATCCAAAACGTCCAAAATTTGAGCAGTTCCCACCATTAACCAGTCAAAACCGGTTTCCAGACAACGGCAGGAAACAGGACAGACAGGAAATTGAACCTTGGTCTCGTCCTCCTAACATCCAACTTCGATATGCTTCCACCAGCAAATAAACACAGCTCAAAACAGAAAACTACAAACAATGACAGCTCATACATGGCGTGAATAGTTCACTAAAAAGCACAAATGAAAACTACAAAAATCAACCCCCCCCAACCCAGTACAAAGTCCAGGGTATATTTTGACCATGCGTGCAGATTAAGCAGGTCACCAATTCGAAGAAATGACATGAGGAAACGGCTGAGCTATAGCTCAAAATTGCCTTCGAAAACAGGGAGATACTACACTTGTTAGGTTAAGTTAAAACTACTCAGGGGCAGCACCACCATAATTCATGAGTATTCAGTTGAATATCCAAAATTTTTAGGAAAAAGACTCATGGTCAAGTTTGAATTTGAACTCCAAGAAAGGACAAAAACATTTTCTGTTCACAACATTGATGCCTCCTATGTGCTAGCCTGGTGAGAAGGTTGCTGTTCTGCTTCTCGAGTGATCATGAGTTCAAATCCCACTCACTCCTATGATTTTGCTACTTATTTCTGTCTTACACCTGCTGACACGTGGATTCCGCGAGCCAGTAATAGCATAGAAAATATGAGTAAACAAACTACAATGTCTAGGTAGAAGATTTGAACCATATATAGCTCTTGCTCTCTCAGTTTCTACCTCAATTTGATCCTTACAGATACATATAACCATGTATGATCACCTTGAATCATCAGTATCATACGCACGGAGAATTAACTACCGCTATACAGTTTGTGAATGCAGTCACATCAGTCTATCTACACTGAACACTAAATCATAGAGTGGCACCCAATCCTTGAGTCTTCGGGGACACTAAAAAGGGTCAATCCCATAAACACAAATCTGAAGTCATTTCCAGAAGCCCATCCGCATGCCTTTCAGAACTAGAAATAACAACACTCTTGTTGTAGGGTGACAACATCGTCAGAACAGAAACGTACCGATCAGGTTTCACTATTAAGCTCCAACTACCAGATGAAAGTTACCAAAATCTCACCAAAAGCCGTATCTTACGCGCATACGAAAGAGACGGAAGCACCTCCAAAAAAGGCTCACCTGATACCCTGATTGCTCCACTGCGCCAGCACTGCTTTTGAAACCCCGCTCCCAAACACCATGAACCAAAGCTTCTCAGCAACGTCCGGAGGCAACTCATCCCCTTCCTCTTCCTCCTCCACCTCCACCTCCACTTCCTTCACATCCTCCTTCGCTCCCTCCACAGGTACCCCGGTTGATTCCGGCTCCACCTTTACCTCCCCCTTGGCGGCCTCCGGGGCGGAAGTTTGCTCCGCCGCAGCCGCCGCCGCAGGCTGCTGCGGCGGCGGCGCCACCACGACGGAAGCGGGCGAGGCGACGGCGCGGAGGCGCTTCTCGGCGGCGGCGGCCATGAGCTCGCGCTGCTTGCGGCGCACCTCCGCCTCCGGCGACTCCCCGGCGGGCGACGGGGGCTTGCTGCGCTTGGGCTCGGGCTGCGCCGGCGGTGAACCGTGGAGGCTCATGCGGAGCGCCATCTGGAGCTCCTCCTCCTCATCCCGATCCCCCATTGGAGCAGCTCCCCCGAACCCTAGCCGGATCGATCCGGCTCCAAACCCAAACGCTAGGGCGGGGGTTTGGGGCCTCGGCCCCCGGTCAGAGGGAAGCGAAGCGGGCAATAGTTGTTGGAATTTGGGCCTGGCGCATCGGGATCCGGGAAGCGGGCGGCGGCTCAGGAGGCCGAGTTGGTCAGCGTATTTGTAGGGGCGCCGTCGCAACGGCGATACGACGGGGAGGTGGTGGGGTGTGTCAGAAGCGGAAAGTACTCTCCCGGCGACTGCTCCCTGCGCTACCCGCCTGCAGCTCGAGTTGGGGATTTGGAAGAAAAGTCTATGAGTTGTGGGCACGGGTTAGACTCTGGTCCACTTGTCATTTACTAGTTGGAGTCGGCTGAATGGTGCGGGAGTTTTGTTTCCTGCTTTGGAGTTTGGACAGTGCGGCGAATTGACGAGAGTGGCCCCGGCCGGAGCGCTTGTCGATCTCACGAGATCCGCCTTCATGATTGGCTTACGCTCCATTAGAATACGTTTTCACGGTGACGGATTGCATGTGATTCGTACGGTGCTCCTACTCGGAAGCGTGTAACCGATAGGCTGAGATTCTGCTATCGGACAAGAGGGGTTTTTACCGCATTTCCAGTTGGGTACGTCGCACGAACACGTACCGGCGAGTTTTTTTTTGCGAGGAAGCAAGAACTTTACTGCTCATTAACAGGGATACACTTGGCGACAACCAGCGACAAAACACAGTCCGGACCATCAAACAATTGAAAATTAGAACAGCTTTGAACTCTAGCAAATTTTGCCAACTGATGGGCCACCCTATTCTGAAAACGACTGCATTTTAAGAAACGAACTTCCCTTTCCCCGGATCTCAGCAACTGGAGCTCCCTGACGATGAACGCATGCTGTGAACTGCTACCAGCTCTGCTCGTTGCCGCCTGAATGACAGCAGTACAATCAGATTGAATTACAACTGGGAGATTTGTCCATTGCAAAGCAAATCGCATCCCCTCGACAGTTGTAAGCAGTTCATCCTCCAATGGTTCAGAGCATTGGTCCAAGCACCTCCAAGCCGAGAAGATTATAGCACCCAATGAGTCCCGAAGAACCATCCCAGTGCTAGCCGTTCCATGAAGCGAGACGAACGAGCCATCAATATTGAGAGCCGTCCAGCCAGTGTCAGGTGGGTGCCAAGCCTGGTTAGACAAGGAAGAATCCCTCGCTTGCACATCAGTTTCTGGATTCCAGAACACCTCCGCCGGCTGTTTTCCTTTCACAGGATCCCGTAAATCCTTTTGTCGGATCGTGAACAGGGAATCAAAATAACTGATCAGGAATTTGAGGGTTGCATCAACAGATGGAAGGGAATTGTTGTGAATCACCTGATTTCGTAAAAACCAAATACGCGAAATGATCATTGTGACCATCATCTTCACTTCGTTGGAGCAGCGACAGAGGACAACAAAGAGCCATTCCGACCCGGTATTACGCAAATCACTATACTGGGGCAGAGGCCAAACCTTCTCCATGGCCTGCCGGGTACTCTTGGCAATGTCACAAAGCACAAAGGCATGGAAAAAATCTTCAGCACCCCTACCGCACACCAAACAAGTGTCATTTTCAGCCAACTGTCGCGACTTTTTATTTGCCATAGTAGGAAGACCACCAACAATAGCTTTCCACATAGTTAGTTTCATCTTCTGAGGAACTGCAACCTTCCAAACATAGTTCCACAGTGATCTTGAACCATCTGGCCGTGAACTCGACGCACCACTCGCCACTGATTGAGTATGCGACGATGCAGCAAGGTGGTACGCGCTCCGAACTGTGAACGCACCCAACTTGTCATAATGCCAGGCAAGGAAATCATCCTCACTCCTCGGAGAAACTCTGATTTTAAGCATATACTCAATATCAGCCGGCAATAAGTAATGTTCAAGAAGAGTTCTATTCCACTCAGCATTATCATCAAGGAAATTGGATACCCATTTTAGCCGACAACGCCATCGTTGCGAAATTGGTCTTAACGATCCATTTCTCGGGATCCACGGGTCACGCCAACAACGCACTTTACGACCATTCCCAACTCTCCAAATCATTCCTTTTTTCAATCGATCCAACCCATGTTCTATTCCTTTCCAAACAGGAGAAGCTATACTAGAGAAAGATGTATCAATTCGGTTTCCATGAGGGTAGTACTTAGCGCATAAAACCCACGCGCACAAGCTCTCTGGATGCTTGATAAGGCGCCAAGCCTGTTTCGCAAGCAAAGCTTGGTTAAAAAGACGCATATCCCTGAAACCTAACCCTCCATGACTCTTTGGCAATATCAGTTTATCCCAGGAAATCTAGTGAGTCCGCTGCCTACCATTCTCAGCTCCCCATCAATAATTCCTGATAAGCCAGGTTAGACTATCACACACTGATAAAGGGAGTTTAAACACACTCATAACATATGTCGGTAATGCTTGGGCTACCGATTTAATCAGTGTTTCCTTCCCCCCGGCTGTAACACCCTGATTTTTCGAAACCTGAAAATTAGGACCAACAAAAACTTTTTCACTAATAATGTCAGTTAAAATACACCAGAGTAAAACTTTTACTCAAATCATGCTTCTGCAAAAATCCTAAAGTGAGTCAACCACAATCCTCCACCTCTGCTCCTGTTTTCTTAATCTCTGCTCTGTCGAAGCTCTGCCCGGTAGGGAATGCAGACCCTGCTCTACACCTTGTCTCCATACGTGCTACTCGCCCCTGTTTTCTCGCCACGAACACACCTACGGTATCCCTTTCCCTTTTGTCTAGTCAGTGTAACCCAGACCACCATCTGCAGCTAAGTACCCACACGGTACTTTTACGAAACTTAAACATGTATATGCCATGAACCTTTTCCAAATGACTTGATATTCTACCATCTACTTCGACATGCCCTAACATGAGTATGTGCCCATATATACTGCTTTCCTGTATATGTACATACGCAAACTCTAACCCCTTCTTCCCAAGTGGCGGATCAAAACCCTAACTCATCGTTCGGCTCTGCTACAATCCCATGCATATATATGCATATATCAGTGGCAGCATTCAAATTCCAACTCATTCTAACTTCGCATGTCCATTCTATTCACATGCAAACCCATATATGCTAAAATCTTCAAGTGTATGCGGGCACATACACCCTCAACCCTGGTTTACTTTTCTCAGTAAAACCCTATCCACCATAATGCTTCTCCTTTTTACCACATGACCAAGAAAGTATCTTCAGCCATTCTACCATTCTTCTTTAACAATATATATATATTATATATATATATATATATATATATTTCTTTTTCACCCTTATCCCTTATACCTTGACAGACATACATGCCCGCATATACTGCTCTCCGATATGCGCGTGTATGCAAACCTCGAACAGCTACAAGTAAAATTGAAGTGCTATCCTATGGAAGTCACAACTCATGTCCTTATCTTAGTCATAACCTTATACACAATTTTTCCGTCCGAAAGATCAATGCTTCGGTGGAAGTACCTCTACCATTTTGCTGTTCTCCCTTTTTGTTTTCCTTGACACACAGTGCCACATCCTCTCATCCAATAGAGGACAACGCCACTATCATTGATGCTCCACCGCGCAGGATCTGGCTCCCTTCCTTGTCCGTCCCATTTTTATTCCCCTGCTTTGCTCACATATATTAATGTGCCATTATCTCTTCTCAGACTCCCTAATTTTATTTCCCTTGCTCCTTGCTCGCTGAAACTCCTGCCAGCACAAACCCTGCACGGTACCAAGCTGCCCATGTGCTCTTTCTCTCTACTCCACCTAAAGCCAAACCCCACACTCAATCTCTTTCCCCTGTTGACATCAATGCTACTTGGCCAGTTTTCCCAACCAACTCAACAGCAGTGCCAGCATTTTTCTAAGCATCTACAGCCATTCATAGCTACCCATCTCCCTTCTCACTTCTTTCTCACCTCTATTCAAAGGATCAGCCCGAGCTGCCGTGCATGTCTCTTCCCTGTGCTACCATTTCTGCTAGCTCCTCTCTCCACCCCCTTTTTCTTTCAATGCTCACACCTAGACACGCAACACGGCGCCACCAACCCTACCAATGTTCAGCACTCAATCCCTGCTGCAGGAACATTGCTCCTCACGCCAACTTTTTCTCACCTATAGTAGCCGATGTCTAATCTTCTAACCCTGCTATAGCACTGCCCAACGCCTCCTCCATTACTCCTTTATCTTCCCCCTACATCTACTCGGCCTCCATGGCTGCAGTCTAAGCTACAACTTCTCTTCTTCTGGCTTTTCCTCTGCCTGAGTGCCAGGCTCTATTTCTTTTCTTCTTGCCGCTACAACTCGAGCTTCATTTCTGTTCCAACTGCCGAGCACTCCCTCCCTCTTCCCTTGATCTTCTCCCCAGTGCTGAGCTCACTGCTTGCTACTCTACCCCAAGCAACCAAGCGCCGAACTCTTTTCTCTCTTTCCTTAAACTGAGCAAACTCTCTCTCCCCTCTGCTAACCTTCAGTGCAAGCACCGCTCCCTGTACCATCTCCTCCCATCTTCCACACTACCGCTGGCCGAGCTCCAACTTCTTCTCGCAGCACCTCCTCTCTGATTCTTCAACCGAGTACCCCTTTCCCCCCATTTCTCACTCGCTTACTTGAGCTCAGCTCTTCCCACGTTCAATTCTGCTGTGCAACTGAGCACCGCCCCCCTTGGACATGTAGTGCTGCAGGAACTCCTTTATAGATGTCGGTGCCAGGTCCATCTCCTCACCTCCCGTGCCACCCCGCGCCATCGGTACATCGCTACCCGAGCTGCTGTCACGGTAGAGGACCACCGCGTTTGATGAGACCCGCCGCCGCACTCAGCAAAAACGCTGCCGCGACAGCTAATGGCTGCTGCCGCTACCGTTTTACCTTGCCGCGGCCATCCCCTTCGCCCCGCGCGCTGCCGTGGCAGCCCGAGGCTACTGCCGCGGACACCTTGTTCCTGCCACGGCAGCCCACGACAACTGCCGCTGCCCCTTGCTCTTGCCGCGGCAAACCACCGACTGTCGCGGCAAGGAGCTAACGCTGCCCCACGGGCCACGAGCTGCCACGGCATACGCCATCGCGGTGAGTGCAGGCCCACCGCCCATCCTCTTCCCCAACCAGGCTGCCTTTCTTTTCTCTAGTGTCTTCCCGAAGGTCTCTGCCGCCCCGACCGTCGGTTAATCCCCGAGCTACCCCGCAGCCGAGATTCGCACCATTGCTGCCTGGTTGCAGTAGTCCTCGGTGCTGGTCCCCGCCTCCCACCAACACACCCGGGGCTCCCCGGCTTGGCCCTAACTTCGACGGTGCCACACATGCAACTACCCACCGCCGGTGAGGAGAGGAACACCATCGTCTACTCCCGGTTCATCTCCCTAACAGCCAACCTAATCGCATGATCAACGGTTAATAACCGATTGGTCCCTACCTGCCACCGAGCCAGGGTCCCCCCGCGGCCGAGGCCTGCTAGCGGTTAGGTAACGGCGCATCCGTGCGATTACGTTTCCCTATTACGAAGACACACTGATCCATATGCATTTGCTCTTTTACGCTTCTCCTCTGGGGAGATGTATAATTCTCAAAGACTCTGCGGTTTTCGCCTTTCCAGTACCAAAGGTGCATGCCGGATGTACGCCTTCGGCGTCATACCCTCTCCCCTCCCATTCTCCTCTCCGGCAGATTTTGGACAGTCCAAATCGCCTCCGTCCCAACTCCGATCCACTTGATCTTTCTTTTTGTATTCATCTAAATCCACAATCTAGCTAATGATACCAGTTTCATAAATTTTGAAAAGCATTGAAAATCCAAATTTGAATTCAAATCAAATATGACCCTAGTATATGTATGCATACCTTTTCTTATGTAAGGTTCCTAACGGCATGATTATTTTCCAACGTCATCCAAGGTCGCATAAAATACTTTGAACCCATTAGGGTTTTAAAAAGTTGAATCCTTTATTCATTATTTACCTAAATGAGTAAGAAAACCCTAAATACTCCATATTCTTCAACTAATTGTACCATAGGAAACCACTCCAAAAGCCTTGATGACAAATTTCTAGAATATCTTGTTATTAATAATTTCCCTTGGATCCAATCGAAATAAAAAAACAAAAAAAACAAGATCATCCCAAGTGCTATTATGGCTTTGAGTTAGGGTTCCTTGTTATTCAAACCTTCATTTCATGTGAGTGGGACTCCTCCCCGCCCCTTTAAACACCCTAATAAACATTTAAGAATTCATGAGAGTATATTGCTTCTTATTTGATTCTTCCTCGCATCGTTGATTTATTCGTTGTACTTTCGACATGTAGATACCGACGCTAGGACTTATTCTACGAAGGATTCTGAGCGATTGATGTATCAAATGCAAATCCAAAATCTGGCCAACGTTGCCAGGCAAGCTCTCCAACTTTGATCATGTTGAATCCCATGTTTACGAAATGATATTTCGTTTGCGAAACATGCATGCTATGTTTTACAACTTGTTATTTTATGTAGCCTAGTTATGTCCGGTGTTTAGCAAACCCTAGTTCGACACCGAATTCCTTGTCACCCTAAGGACTACATATTCCGGATAAGTTAACGGGAACCTAGGGTAGAGTATGTATGTATGCTTAGCCCTGCAGTAGTAAAAAGTAGGTTTTCAAAAGGGAAGGAATACCCACATATATATTTCATGTGATGAAAGTTTGGAACCGTCGTGTTCAGAGGTAGAAATATCCGGGTGGGGATATTTTGCCAGAAATGGTTTTGTTAAAGCCAAAACAAAATGGAGAAGATTTTGATCCGGGTCGGAAATGAAGGGAGAAAGCAGGAAGTTTGTTAAATGCGAGATAATGCCCGGCGTGGTTCTCGCTGCCCGTTTACGGGTGTGGTGTGAAATCCCTCTCGAATAACATAAGGACCGAGCTTAAGTGCCATTTGGCCAAGTCTTACCGTACGTCCACATGTCCTTTATGGGAAGGACTTGACCTAATACCCGATCTGAGACTAGCATGAACCTGTAGGCAGTGTAAAGTATGCAGATGAGGTTGTAGCCTCTGTAGAGAACAGTTTCCGTTGGAGCGATGTCGTGTTCGCCACAAAGTTGGAACACCAACCCCCTTGTAGCGATGTTACTGACTCAAGTTAGGTTTGGAACATGTCCTTTTGGCGGGTTCATGGCTAGGTTTACTCCGGTGAAGAGTCTCGTTGTACTAGCTCTGGTAGTATATGGCGCGTAGTGTATCCAGGGTGACCTACATCATGTGGGTAAAGCCGTACCACCTCTCCAGAGGGTTAAACTATTCGAATAGCCGTGTCCACAGTCATGGACGAACTTGGTTGGGCCACACTATAGTAGATTGGTTTCAAAAACCAAAAATGGGTTATGGGTTTAAGGACGCGATCCGCCGTGTTCGCAGGGTAACCTGAAAGTTTCCCCGTCGTAGCGGGAGGAGAGAAGAAGGGATTCCCGTTGTAGCGGGCAATCGCCAATATCCCCATCGTAGCGGGTGAGCATAAGACTCCCCATTGTAGCGGGTGATTATGAAGTTTCCGTTGTAGCGGAAAATGCAGGTACAATTTCCCCGTTGTAACGGAAGGAATAACGAAGGATATGATCAACTGCCGCGTCTCGTAAAGCCGAGACAGTTTTCTACATCTGCTTTTACTATCTATTTAAATATTTCATATGTAAACTTACTTTTTCGCAAAACATGAAACATAGGATAGAGCTCGATTCTTGATATAACCGTGCATGCATATATCTATGATAAATTCCTTGGCGGAGAGCTTGCGAGTACATTCAATGTACTCACCTGGCTTGTTGATTTGGCCAGACGAAGGAGACCTCGTATCCAAAGATGACGATGGTATCCGCGAAAGCTAGGGCAAAACCCCCAGTCAGTTGCCTGTCAGGAACGACATATTGATGGGCCACTCCACCGTTTGATTTTCGCTGCAAGATTTGAGCCGTTGGGCTAAAAGTATAATTATTCGATCTCGAAGATCGGCTATATATCATAATCTAATAAGTGCGTGTATGACCTTGATATACAGATTAACTTGTGTGTATCGGCTACTGATCATGGGACCGGTACAGTAAACACAAGAGTTATCCGGCCTTAAAACCGGGTACGCCACACCGGCAGATAAACACTTCTCTCCCCAGTCAACTAGCCTCTTGCTGAGCTTTGCCTGGAGTGTTTGGAACTTTCCCTTGTTCATCCTCCCTTCAGGAACTGGCAGACCGAGGTATTTTGCTTCAGAAGCAATTTGCTCCACCCCCAGTAATGCCTTCACCTCCTACTGAACCTGCCCCTCACATCCAGGTCCGAACAAAATGGAACATTTGGCTGGATTAATGAGTTGTCCAGTACCACGCGCGTACACAGATAAGACCCTTTTAACAATGGCTGCTTGTGGAAGAATGGCTTGGAAGAACAGCAGGCTGTCATCAGCAAAGAGAAGGTGCGAAACTCCCGGGCCACGCCGGCTAAGTTTAATCGTAACCAAATGTTGATAATGAACCGAATGCTTCATCAAAGCAGATAGAGCATCAGCGACAAAGAGGAATAGGAATGGCGATAATGGATCACCTTGACGCAGACCACGTGATGGCTTAAATCACTGCAAAAGATTGCCATTAAACAGCACAGAATAATTCACAGACTTCACACAGGTCATGATCCAATTGATCCATTTTTCTGAGAATCCCAGCCTAGACATGGCACTTTCCAAAAAACCCCAATCCACACGGTCATACGCCTTTGATAAATCACGCTTGTACGAGCAAAAACTGTGATCAGAGCACTTACCAGTTTGAATGTGATGCAGGCACTCAAAGGCTATAATCGCATTGTCTGTAATCATCCGTTCCAGAATAAATGCACTCTGGTTTTCAGAGATAATCTCAGTAAGGAGGGGTCGCAGCCGATTCACCAGACATTTAGCTACCACTTTATACAGGACATTGCAGAGGCTGATAGGTCTGAAGTCATAAGATTATACAACAAAAGTATAGAAGAAATACATGTAATCGAGAAAATAGATCAATACAATAAATACACGAATATAATAACTAAATGGATATAAAAGTAGAGAAAATTTTCCTTTTGTCTTTGTTGATCGATCAATTCTCAACGTTCAGTACAACGATGAGCTCTTCTATTTATAGTTAAAAGACTGACCTACTAAGTTAAAAGAATGAGGACCCAACTAAGCGTACATGGGTAACCTTACCCCAATATAGAGACGGGGCCGCACTATGGTGGGTCCGTAGTTCCTCAACATGCCCCTTAGGTACTTATATAGTTCATGTCTCAAAAACTTCTAAAAAATACAGTGGAAAAATATTCGGAGAAAGAGCAAATGGCATACATATGTCATGTTGCATGAATTGTCCAAGAAACTGCAGGAAAATTCATCTAAGGGAAAAGGAGTACAATCCACCTCACTGTCAAGATTTATCGATGAGTTTGTGAACGTTCTCACCCTGAATACTGCGACTCTAAGTCTCATCATATCGATTCCACACACCTTTCAAAAGATGCTGGTGAGGACTTAGTGATAAATCTGCAAGATTTCACATGACTTAGTATGCAGTATCTTTATTTCATCCTTTTTTACAATCCATGAGCATAGAGAAACTTGGAGTTGATATGTTTAGTGAAATTGCTCTGCACATAATCCATCCGCACATGTGCAACACAAACTGCATGATCTTCACGGATACTGGTGGGGTTTGTGCGGTGTTCAACCCAGAAGACTGCGGTATGTGGTTGGTCAACCGCTGAATTCATACATGTTCTCGTGAGGCCTCGTATAGTACTATGGTTTTCGAGTGGTCCATTGAAGTTGATACAATACTTTGCTTAGACAATTTATAGGAAATTGTAGTTTTACTACATAGAAAAACATATGCAATATGTGATTTGGTTGTGTATGGGTCTGATAGATAAAAGGTGTCGGCATTGCCCAGCAAAGACAATTTATAGGAAATTGTAGTTTTACTACATAGAAAAACATATGCAATATGTGATTTGGTTGTGTATGGGTCTGATAGGTAAAAGGTGTCGGCATTGCCCATCAAGGACATATCTTGGTTCTTTATGTAAAACAAGTCTAGATCCTTGGTTCCTTGAAGGTAGCAAAATACATCATTAATATCTTTTCAATGCCGTTTGGTAGGATCAGAAATATACCTTGCTAGCAAATTCACGGAAACGTAATGTTTGCCTTTCTGCAATTTGTGAGTTACATGAGTACTCCTACTGCACTCAAGTATGGCAATTCTGGTTACAAAACATCCTCACCCTCTTCTCTAGGCCTATACAGATCATTGTCATGTTGTAAGGACCTCACAATCATTCGAACCTTTGAGGAGTATGCTTATTCTAGGTGCATGTTGACTTGGTTTTACCTAAATCTTTCATTTCGAATGCTGATTTCAAATAGAAACTATCTTCCTCAATATCCTCAGTTGTACCGATGATGTTCAGATCATCCACTTATGCCAAATCCATTATGGGAGCTCCATATCAATACACACGGGCAATCCTCATTGCTCCTGTAGCCCTTCTTGCTAAGGAAATCGCGCAAGCCAATTTACCACATCCTGCCATATTGTTTAAATCCATATAATGAATTTTTAAGTTTCACACTATATAGACTCTTATTTGCCGTCTTAGTTTGGAATAGGGATATCTTCTGGTACCCTCATATAAATGTTTGAATTCAAGTTTTCATATAATTATGTCATTACCACATCCATCAATTTCATTTTTAGATTCAAGTTTACTATTATTAAGATTGGATATCTAAATGTAATTCCATCCATGACACTGGAATAAATTTCCTCAAAATCGACTCCTAGCCGCTAAGTGGAGCCTTATACAACAAGCCTTGATTTGTAACTTACCACCTTATTATTTTCATTTCTCTTCTGAACAAAAACACAATTATGTCATATGGGTTGAATGTGGTGAGGTGTTAGATTTACAGCCAAAATACATCTCTTTTGTTAAGAGATAATAATTCCGCAGTGATCACTTTTGCCAACCTTTCTAGTCTGATCTTTTCTTACAGTCCGCGAGCGATACAGGCCCGGGACCAAGATCAATGATGGCAGCAATCTTGTTTGCAAAATAAATATTGACATTGATTGTTGCCCACTTTATGGACTCTCCCATTTCTACATAGTTTATGGTCATCTCGTCATGGTGGTGCGCTTCTCCTCATGCTTCTTCTTTCCCACCACTATTTCCCTCAGTGGCCACAAAGTCTTTTAATTTTATCGCATCGATGTGTGTGCACACATCTTCACTGATTGCTTCCTCTGGGGAAGGATCTAAGTTCAGAATATCATTTTTTCATACTTGTGCTAGGTCTCAACTGATTTTCTCTATTTGTGGAGGTACTTAAGTGGTTTTTTGTTTCAAGTTCTTCTTGTCCTTTTTTGTCGGGCGTCCCCAATTATTTTGGACTCAAGAGGCAAAATTTTAGTCCTTATCTGGAGGCCTTTGAACGAGAATGGATATACCTTTATCATTTCATGGTATTTCAACCCTTTCCGGTGCATTGGGTGTAGGCATATGCGACTTGATCATAGATTTTAAATCACTAAAGTGACATAGTAGTTGATTCGCTAATGATTGCAGATCTATTATTTTATAGACCTCTCCATTTGCCTCAGTAGTGTGCCGGTCATGCGCTTGAATCCCTATGGCTTGCCACATAACTTCTCAGCATTTTTAGTCAAGAGGTTGATTTCCTGTCACACCCTGATTTTTCAAAACCCGAAAATTAGGGCCAACAAAAAAAAACTTTGTCGTTAACAATGCCAGCTGAAAATGCACCTAACTAAAACTTTAGTTCAAAGCACGCTGAAGCTAGAAACCCAAAACACGAAAACCCTCGTTCTTGAGTCAATCGATCTTCGTTGGCAAAACCCTAATTTCCCGAAACATCATCCGACAACATGGACCATTCCGTTTAACCCTTGATTCCATATGTGGTTACTTAATCTTGCATTCCCGCCACAAATGCACCTCCGGCATCCATTCCCCTTTTCTCCCTAGTCGGTGTACCCTAGATCGACAACCGCAGCTGAGTATCCAAACGATACTATTGCATAAATTGAAGCATATACACTCCATGAATCTCCCCCGAATGACACAATTTTCTGCAGGCCATCTCGTCATGTTCCAGCAGGAATATATGCAAGTACATACTGCCTTTGCATATATACACCTCCGCCAAACCCTAACCCCTTCTCCCCGAGCGACGTATCAAAACGGTAACTCGATATCTATACCTCGAGCGCCGATATGCTTACGGCACCTCGCCACTGAGTATTCCAAACCAAGCCGAATGGATTCTCGTGAGCCTCCGTATACATTCCGACCCCTACCATACCCCGTAACCCTGGTTTCGAGCTTCCGATTCCCTTCTCTTTATACTGACCCAACTCCTTCCTAAATCCTAGTCGCGAGATCTATCTTTTCCCGATCTTTCCGGAAATTCCGAGAATAAGCGAGGGACAAACTGGTATTAGTATCAACTCAAATATGGGATAAAATAAGGACAGTCAGTCCAAGAATATTTAAGTAAGGAAATAGATAAACCTTAGAACAAACAAGAATGTTGCACTGAATCCCTAGGGATATACCTCAAAAATTCCGACAAATTCAACAATAATCACCGCATGTCAGGAACCCGAATGTATAGGAAAATAGGTAAGTCGTGCACAAGCATGAGCTGATCAATATCGAACACCTTCGCTCAAAACATTCCCACGCATGAAATCACGGCCGAATTCCACCAAGAAATATTCGAACACCTGGTGACACCCCCTGCCAGCTCACTTCTAGCTTGTTCTTTGCTGCTGCATGCTCCTAATTTTGCTAGGGCAACACAAAAGGTCCCAACCGACGCCCCTATACCTCTATTCCATGAGGGCCCAAGCCCCACGCGGCAGTCACCTCCCTTTCTTCTTCCTCTGTCTCACTCCCTCCCATTCTCCTTCTGTGCACAAGAACACGTGTGCTCTGCTCCAGGAACTCCACGCCAGCTAATCGACGGAAGACCCGGCCTCACCAGCTCATCAGCGCAAGACCCGCCGTGGCCACCGTCGACACGCACCTCAGCCGTGTGCACTGCCTCTGCCCTTATCCTCTTCAACCGAGCTCAAGCAAGCTACTCTCCTTGCCCCCGTTTCTTCCCCTTGCTCCCCTGCAGAGACAACCGAGTTTCCAGTAGTGTTCTTTCCAAGTCGAGCACCAGCTGAGCTACCCGAACTCCGGCCGGTTTTCCTCGAGCTCGCCTCGTGCTCCACTCCACGCCGGATGGGCTCAACCCGAGCATCTAGGCCGCGCCCCGATGCCGCTAGACCCGCGGTGTTCACCGCCGCTTGGACCGCCGCCGGACCAGGCCGCTCGCCGGAGTAGCCCGCACCGCATCCACCTGCCGCTGGTGAGCCATCACCGAAGTCGCCCCCACGCCAGCCGTCCCTCTAGTGAGCTGCTGCCGCCGGCCTCCGAGCCTGCCACCGGCGCCTGGCCCTTCTCCCCTTTTTCCTTTCAGCTCACTGGTTTAGAGTGTTGTCCGCATGCTGGTCTTCTCAAGCATTTAACTCACTGGCCACTGTTGCATGTTCGGGCAATTTCTTCATTTTCCAGCTCGCCCAACTCTAATTACTGGATAGCTCCTCAATGCACTAATATAATTCTTGCTAAGCGAAAATCAGCAACCCATATAAGCGTTAACTGAACCGTTAGTTAGTCAGTTAGTTAGTTAGCTCGTTAGTTAATTAGTTAGCTAGTTAGTGAGTTAGTTAGTCAGTAGCTGGAGCGATAAAAGTTAACGTAGCTTCTGAGCTTAGCTATTTGGTGATTCCTGTCATGCCACCTGATTTCGCTAGGAACAGCTAGTCCTCTATTAGTAGCTGATTTTCGATCAACCTTCAATCAGTGGCAGCTAGGTCTAAGTTTCTCCTTAAAGAATATAATAATAATAATAATAACAATAATAACATATGTTACATGACTGTTGGAAAATCCCCTTAGTTTGAAGCCGACAAGAAAACAAATATATTACCTAGCGATTCGAAGCTTTTCCAGGTTTCAAAAGTCTTCGAGTTAAGTAAGACTAAGAACGAGCTTAGGGTTTAATCTTTAATTGTGAAATAGCAGATACACGTGGTATATGTTAAGTCCAGTGATCCAAGCAATGGCAGAACGTTGCCTCAGTAGCCCGAGCCGCGCCAATGCCCCTTTTTCCCACCATGGCCGCCCGTGGCAACTTCAATTGACCCTTCTTTCCGCCGCGGCAGTTCACGGCAACTACTCCTACCATTTTCTTCCGCCGCGGCAGCCCACGACAGGCTACTGTCGCAACTCCCTTGCCTTGCCATGGCAACCTTTTTCCCCACCGCGGCAGAACCGCAGCAGCCTTTTATCCCACCGCAACAACTGCCGTTACCATTTTCTTCCGCCGCGACAGCCGCGACAACTGTCGCAGCTACCATGTCTCTGCCGTGGCAAGCCACCCCTGCCGCGGCAAGCCATTATTGCTGCTATCCTACCCCGCCGCGGCAAGCTACCGCCATTACCGCCTTGCTGCTACCGCGGCAAGCTATTACCACAGTCACTGTTCTCCGCCGCGACAAGCCAACTCCCCGCCGCGACAAGCTATGCCCCTACCGTGGCAGCGCCACGACAGTCTCTTTCTCCCGCCGCGACAACTGCCGTTGTCATTTTGCTCTGACACGGTAAGCCTCTACCGTCGCCGCATTGTTCCTACCGCAGCAAACCTTGTCAGTGCTGCCTAACTCCTGCCGTATCGAGCCATCGTCGCCTGCCACCTTGCTCCTGCCGCGGCAGCGAGCCATCCCCGAACCCCTTTTCAATCCTTCCAGCTCTTTAGAACCAAATAGCTAGTTAGGCGCGTTATGGTTTCATGTGTTGAAGTTGTGATTCAATGTTATTTGGTTCTTCCTTGCATCGTTGATTTATTCGCCGTTCCCTCGACGTGTAGATACCGACGTTAGGAGTTACCGCGCGAAGGATTCGGGCGACCGTTGAATCAAGTTCAAGCACGAGAACCAGACAGTACCGCCAGGCAAGCTATTTCCACCTTGACCATGTTGAAATCCTATATTTGTAACGTAATTATTTTGTTTATGAAATTGCATGCTATGTGGGTAAAATCGTTATTTTATGTAGACCTAGTTATTCCTATTAGATGCATGGCTTAGGCCCGATGAACCCTATCCTTGTAACCCTAGTGTTAAGTGCTGATCATTGAACGATCGGCAATCTTAGCTAGGAGTATAGGCGATAGCCCCGCTTAGCCCTGCTATAGTGAAAACTAAGTTTTATCAATGCGATGGGTTTGGGATCAAAACCCTCGGTGTGTAAAAGCATACCGAGGTGCCATTTACAAAGAAATGTTTACTAAAAACCCTGAATGAGATGATGGAGGATTTGGATTCGGGCAGGAATGCTAAGGGAGTTTGGAGGTGGTAAAGTAGCCGGTCGCTACATGAGAAATGAAATGGCCGGGTAGCCGGTTGCTACCCGAGGAGATGGATGAATATGGAGTCCTGCTCGAATCGGTTAAGGACCGAACCTAAGTGCCGCTGAATCAGTTCCCCCACCGTACGTCCACATGTCCTTTATGGGAAGGACTGGACCTGGTACCTCGTCTAATGCCGGAGCCCGGAATCGTGGGAAGTTAGGTTGAAGTGCTAGTGGATCCGGTAGATCCCTAGAGGATCTCCACGGGACTGCGTAGGGGAAAAGCTCTTCATGGGTCTCACCGTATTGTGGGGGCAAAGCTCAGTAGGGTCTTACAAGGTACGTGGAACATGGTCCGACACAAAGGGGGAGAGTCCCACCTCTGACGTTTGAGAGGCAAAGGATCGGGTAGTCCTCCTAGCGAGTCCGGCTCTGGCATGAACACGGGAGAAGGGTTTCGTTGTAATATCCCTGTCAGTATACGTCGCGAAGTATGCCCAGGGTGACTTACATCTTGTGGGTAAAGCCGTACCACCTCTGCAAAGGGTTAAAACTATTCGAATAGCCGCGTCCTCGGTCATGGACATGAACTGGTAAGGCCACACACTGGTTAGACTGTGTTTTGTTTGTGAAAGCTGGGAAATGGGATTAAGGACGTGGGCATGATGTGCCCACAGGGAGCAGTTTAAGCTACAGGCTGGTAGTGAGGAACTGCAGAAGAGAAAACCTAGCCCGGGCCGTGTGGAGGTAGCGCGGGTAGGTTGTAAGGATTGTTTGAGGCGGTAGGCGGAAATACCGACCTCTAGTAACGAGTGTTCTGCTGGATTGTCCAGCACCGGATGCTGTCTCGACAGAGACGAATTGGATTTCGAAAATGCTTTTGAATCTACTATCCTGTATTTCGAACAAGAATTGGCATTTCCGCACAACTACAACTTAGGGTAGAGCTATCCCTTGATCTATTCCCTGCATGAAATATTGCCGTATATTTTCTCCCGTGGGAATAGCTTGCGAGTACATTCCATGTACTCACCTGGCTTGTTGATTTGGCCAGACGAAGGAGACGTCAAGTCTGAAGAAGCTTACGATCGCGAAAGCTAGGGCGTAACCCCAGTCAGTTGCCTGTCGGGTATGGCATATTGATGGGCCACATTCCGTTGGATTCTCCGCTGCAAGTTTATAGCCGTAGGGCTACAGGTATCAGATCATCGACCTTATCGGTCTATTTAATTATTTACGCATGTATGACAATGATATACAGGTTAACTCGTGTGTATCGGCTACTGATCCAGGGACCGATACAGTAATCACGAGGGAGTTCCCGGCCTTAAAACCGGGGGCGCCACAGCTTGGTATCAGAGCCATACTGACTGTAGGTTAACCCTAGTTAGCACGGACGTTAGATACAAACCCTAGGTGAAAACAATATTTTTATAAAATATACAAACTCGTTTTAAGTGTGGGTTCTAACTTCTCAACTCTCTTAGTTCCCCCTCTTACCTATGTTGCTCTAAGAGAAACACAGAGTTTCCTATTCTCTCGTCTACTTCAAACAGTTAGAATATGTTAGCAAGTAAGCACCGAGACCTGTATCGATGAAGCAAGAGGTCGCCAATTCTACCGAAGATCAAGAAGAATTGCGTCGTCACGTCATCCGGGACACTCGTCGAGACTCGTCACCAATGGGTCGACCCCAACACTTCAGCCCTTCCATCTCATGACGTCAAGAACATGGGAGTTCGCAAAGAAAACACGGCATCAAGTGAAAGAGACTCGTCAGCATGTGACCCCGATGCCCCGCCAAGGACAGCGACCTCAGACATCGACCGAGTGGACCAAACCCGTAAGGTTAGGATGTTAGATTTCGCTTACTGTGAGTAGCGAGATAGGTACCCCTCCCTAGTTCGAGTTCTAGACGTCCTTGCGATATATATATATATATATAATACCCTACGATGTCCTTCGCGAGGTATTTGCTGTTTCATGTTCTCCTTTCTACTTGAAATATGTGACTTGCACATATGTTTTCCGACGCATGTAGCAGTCACATCCACTGTTGAGTAGTCAATAGGCCTTACCTCATCTTCCCGCTAAACAAGTCCTGCTGTACCATCCGTCAAACTCTTTTCCTGGATTCTCTCCGAAATCACCTCTCTCTGTCGCCCTTATGTTGATTTCCTCTGACAACTTTGACCTTGCTTCGTCCATAAGCCACCGACCGGATAGGACGTGAGCCTTCATCCTATCCCGAGGCAACCCTTTCTTGAAACTCCCGTTGACCTCCACGTCTCCAAGCGGCTATTTAAAGCCCTACCCTCACCCTTGCGATGCACACCAGTGCTATTTCATCCGGTCCAAACTTTTTCCTCTACCAGAAGAGTTCTTAGCCTCTAGCGCTCATTTCCCCTCGCTCCCAATGGACGCAATGCCTCCTGGCACCCCTCACCAGGAAACCACGGCTGAAGAGCTCATTGGATTCCCAAGCATTCTGTGGACCGTAGTTCGGCAAACCCTCAGATCAACGCAACGCCCTAAGTATTCTGTGTACTTAGGGAGTGCCTTCTGTTCTTCGAATGAATTTTGGGCTAGAGTTCATGTCTACCCAGCCGACGTCGATCAAGGTTTTCCCCTCTATTTCATCGGGAAGGTCATGCCTACTTCAACGATGGCTATCCAAATAGTCGCATGGGAAGCCATCTCTCGTCTTCTCCATTTGGCTCCCGGCATGAACCAACGTTCCTTCCTCCTCTATCCCAGATGCACCATTGAAGGAGACGCCGTGCTTGCAGACACCCGTCAAGAAGAAGATGCAGCAGTGATCCACGCCAACCACTACATTGCCGCCCAACACAACCTGCTCATTCAGCTGGCAGAAACCTGGATCGTGCCGCTCAGACCTCTCGATTCCCCATCCTCCTACGACGACTCTTCAGCAGCGCCCGTAGGCGGTCCCGAAGTCAACGAGCAGCTTCCAACAAGATCGGCATCAGTCGGACAAAGCATCCGTCACCGCAGGAACACCGTCACCTCACCAAGAACCCCTCCGTCTCCAGAGGATGAAAGACCTCGTAGCAGAATGACTCCGTCTCAAGCTGCCCGCCTAGTTAGGGATCGACTAGTCGAGGCACCCCGAAGCTGGAACAGTCCCCTCCGTGTCGCTAGTCTGGTGTGTATGTTCGTTGTTTTGGTGTTTGTCCTAGCAGTTTACTTCCTGCCTCTCGGCACTAAGGTACACCTGTTCGATACGCTCTTAGGCGTATGGATAGGTTTCATGTTGGTTTTCTCGTCGTTTTACTGGCTTTCTGATCGGGCCCTCCGGCTCATGTAATGTTATTTGCATGTCCTAGTTATGCATGGTGTGAGCTGCACATTTCCCTGGAACGTGTGTGACAGCCACACCCGTACGTTAAATAAAAGTCCTATCATGTTCCCGATCTAGAGGATGTGAGACCAGTTCCCTCTCTCGTGATCTACCCTGTTTGCCCCACCCCAATACCTTTCCGTATTGGTGGCAACCCCTCACACCCTTTTCAATCGATCACTTACTATCGCCCCTATACACTTCCATTGTTGCTGGCTATATGCCTACTGTTATTCAACAGCCTTGATTCCCCTCACGAGAGGCCACCAACCTAGCAAAAGTAGTAGAATTATGTCTTGTCCAAGGCAGCACGCGTGCGCCCTTTCCACCGAGCTGCCAAACGGCTATATAAAGCCGGCCCGTCCTGCGCCCTGCCCCATACTCTTCTCCTTCGTCAAATGCTTCCTCTCCTCTGGAACTCTTTTGCTCCTAGTGCTTACTTCCCTTGCTCGCTTCCCTTTCGCCACATTCTCCATCTGCTTCCCGCGACTCTTCGGCAACCTCCGCCCACGCCCGAAAATCAACGAGCAGGCCATGGCAAAAGCATCTGCAGCTGAAGAGGGCGCCCGCCGCCGCAGGCGCAACGCCACATTTCAACGCGCTCCGACCCCACTGGAGAACCAGAGTCCCCAGGGGGAAATCGCTCCGCCTCAGGCCCCTACTCCAGAGTTAGGTCCGATCGCCGATACACGTCGAGCTTGGATTATCCAACTCGGTGCCTCCGCTTGTTTGTGCGTTTACGTTGCATTGATTTTCGCTGTTGGGTTCAGCCTGATGCCTCCCGGCAATCCGACTGGCCTATTGGATGTCCTTGTAAGCGCATGGATGCGTGTCATGCTGATTCTTGTGTTGTTTTACTGGAGTTTCCAACGGGTCATGCGACCCTAATGCTGTTATTGAGTGCTATCTGTTCTTGTTGTGTGCTCTAATAAAAACCTGGAGTTTCGATTTCCCTCTCATCTCACTGCTATTTCCCTCTTTTCCCTGCTGATGCTAAGCAACTGCCCAACCGTGATGCCAATTCTCCACTCAAGAGACGATCATTGCACCCGCAGCACGCCGGGCCTCCTTTGCAAACAGCCGGCACTCGAGACGGGCACGAGATACTCATGACACCGGACCCCTACTCAGACATTGGCCGACCAGCACCAATTATCTGCACCCGCCGCAGTACCCGAGGGGATGAGCACCCGAGACAGAGAGCAACTGGACAATGCCTCATCAGGACGACAGGACAGCACTAGCCCTAAAGGAAATAATAACCCCCGAGGAACAAGAACGAGGACAATACTTCAAGTTAACGTATATAAACATCCTAAATTTTAAGGGGGGTAGTTCCGAGAGTTTGAATGAAAAACCTACACTGGAGTTATGAAGATACTTCGCAGCAGAAGACCATACAACCGAGCCTCTGTTCTTCCTTCCTACTCTACCCGAATCTCGAGGACGAGATTCCTTTTAAGGGGGGTAGGTTTGTCACACCCTGATTTTTCAAAACCCGAAAATTAGGGCCAACAAAAAAAAACTTTGTCGTTAACAATGCCAGCTGAAAATGCACCTAACTAAAACTTTAGTTCAAAGCACGCTGAAGCTAGAAACCCAAAACACGAAAACCCTCGTTCTTGAGTCAATCGATCTTCGTTGGCAAAACCCTAATTTCCCGAAACATCATCCGACAACATGGACCATTCCGTTTAACCCTTGATTCCATATGTGGTTACTTAATCTTGCATTCCCGCCACAAATGCACCTCCGGCATCCATTCCCCTTTTCTCCCTAGTCGGTGTACCCTAGATCGACAACCGCAGCTGAGTATCCAAACGATACTATTGCATAAATTGAAGCATATACACTCCATGAATCTCCCCCGAATGACACAATTTTCTGCAGGCCATCTCGTCATGTTCCAGCAGGAATATATGCAAGTACATACTGCCTTTGCATATATACACCTCCGCCAAACCCTAACCCCTTCTCCCCGAGCGACGTATCAAAACGGTAACTCGATATCTATACCTCGAGCGCCGATATGCTTACGGCACCTCGCCACTGAGTATTCCAAACCAAGCCGAATGGATTCTCGTGAGCCTCCGTATACATTCCGACCCCTACCATACCCCGTAACCCTGGTTTCGAGCTTCCGATTCCCTTCTCTTTATACTGACCCAACTCCTTCCTAAATCCTAGTCGCGAGATCTATCTTTTCCCGATCTTTCCGGAAATTCCGAGAATAAGCGAGGGACAAACTGGTATTAGTATCAACTCAAATATGGGATAAAATAAGGACAGTCAGTCCAAGAATATTTAAGTAAGGAAATAGATAAACCTTAGAACAAACAAGAATGTTGCACTGAATCCCTAGGGATATACCTCAAAAATTCCGACAAATTCAACAATAATCACCGCATGTCAGGAACCCGAATGTATAGGAAAATAGGTAAGTCGTGCACAAGCATGAGCTGATCAATATCGAACACCTTCGCTCAAAACATTCCCACGCATGAAATCACGGCCGAATTCCACCAAGAAATATTCGAACACCTGGTGACACCCCCTGCCAGCTCACTTCTAGCTTGTTCTTTGCTGCTGCATGCTCCTAATTTTGCTAGGGCAACACAAAAGGTCCCAACCGACGCCCCTATACCTCTATTCCATGAGGGCCCAAGCCCCACGCGGCAGTCACCTCCCTTTCTTCTTCCTCTGTCTCACTCCCTCCCATTCTCCTTCTGTGCACAAGAACACGTGTGCTCTGCTCCAGGAACTCCACGCCAGCTAATCGACGGAAGACCCGGCCTCACCAGCTCATCAGCGCAAGACCCGCCGTGGCCACCGTCGACACGCACCTCAGCCGTGTGCACTGCCTCTGCCCTTATCCTCTTCAACCGAGCTCAAGCAAGCTACTCTCCTTGCCCCCGTTTCTTCCCCTTGCTCCCATGCAGAGACAACCGAGTTTCCAGTAGTGTTCTTTCCAAGTCGAGCACCAGCTGAGCTACCCGAACTCCGGCCGGTTTTCCTCGAGCTCGCCTCGTGCTCCACTCCACGCCGGATGGGCTCAACCCGAGCATCTAGGCCGCGCCCCGATGCCGCTAGACCCGCGGTGTTCACCGCCGCTTGGACCGCCGCCGGACCAGGCCGCTCGCCGGAGTAGCCCGCACCGCATCCACCTGCCGCTGGTGAGCCATCACCGAAGTCGCCCCCACGCCAGCCGTCCCTCTAGTGAGCTGCTGCCGCCGGCCTCCGAGCCTGCCACCGGCGCCTGGCCCTTCTCCCCTTTTTCCTTTCAGCTCACTGGTTTAGAGTGTTGTCCGCATGCTGGTCTTCTCAAGCATTTAACTCACTGGCCACTGTTGCATGTTCGGGCAATTTCTTCATTTTCCAGCTCGCCCAACTCTAATTACTGGATAGCTCCTCAATGCACTAATATAATTCTTGCTAAGCGAAAATCAGCAACCCATATAAGCGTTAACTGAACCGTTAGTTAGTCAGTTAGTTAGTTAGCTCGTTAGTTAATTAGTTAGCTAGTTAGTGAGTTAGTTAGTCAGTAGCTGGAGCGATAAAAGTTAACGTAGCTTCTGAGCTTAGCTATTTGGTGATTCCTGTCATGCCACCTGATTTCGCTAGGAACAGCTAGTCCTCTATTAGTAGCTGATTTTCGATCAACCTTCAATCAGTGGCAGCTAGGTCTAAGTTTCTCCTTAAAGAATATAATAATAATAATAATAACAATAATAACATATGTTACATGACTGTTGGAAAATCCCCTTAGTTTGAAGCCGACAAGAAAACAAATATATTACCTAGCGATTCGAAGCTTTTCCAGGTTTCAAAAGTCTTCGAGTTAAGTAAGACTAAGAACGAGCTTAGGGTTTAATCTTTAATTGTGAAATAGCAGATACACGTGGTATATGTTAAGTCCAGTGATCCAAGCAATGGCAGAACGTTGCCTCAGTAGCCCGAGCCGCGCCAATGCCCCTTTTTCCCACCATGGCCGCCCGTGGCAACTTCAATTGACCCTTCTTTCCGCCGCGGCAGTTCACGGCAACTACTCCTACCATTTTCTTCCGCCGCGGCAGCCCACGACAGGCTACTGTCGCAACTCCCTTGCCTTGCCATGGCAACCTTTTTCCCCACCGCGGCAGAACCGCAGCAGCCTTTTATCCCACCGCAACAACTGCCGTTACCATTTTCTTCCGCCGCGACAGCCGCGACAACTGTCGCAGCTACCATGTCTCTGCCGTGGCAAGCCACCCCTGCCGCGGCAAGCCATTATTGCTGCTATCCTACCCCGCCGCGGCAAGCTACCGCCATTACCGCCTTGCTGCTACCGCGGCAAGCTATTACCACAGTCACTGTTCTCCGCCGCGACAAGCCAACTCCCCGCCGCGACAAGCTATGCCCCTACCGTGGCAGCGCCACGACAGTCTCTTTCTCCCGCCGCGACAACTGCCGTTGTCATTTTGCTCTGACACGGTAAGCCTCTACCGTCGCCGCATTGTTCCTACCGCAGCAAACCTTGTCAGTGCTGCCTAACTCCTGCCGTATCGAGCCATCGTCGCCTGCCACCTTGCTCCTGCCGCGGCAGCGAGCCATCCCCGAACCCCTTTTCAATCCTTCCAGCTCTTTAGAACCAAATAGCTAGTTAGGCGCGTTATGGTTTCATGTGTTGAAGTTGTGATTCAATGTTATTTGGTTCTTCCTTGCATCGTTGATTTATTCGCCGTTCCCTCGACGTGTAGATACCGACGTTAGGAGTTACCGCGCGAAGGATTCGGGCGACCGTTGAATCAAGTTCAAGCACGAGAACCAGACAGTACCGCCAGGCAAGCTATTTCCACCTTGACCATGTTGAAATCCTATATTTGTAACGTAATTATTTTGTTTATGAAATTGCATGCTATGTGGGTAAAATCGTTATTTTATGTAGACCTAGTTATTCCTATTAGATGCATGGCTTAGGCCCGATGAACCCTATCCTTGTAACCCTAGTGTTAAGTGCTGATCATTGAACGATCGGCAATCTTAGCTAGGAGTATAGGCGATAGCCCCGCTTAGCCCTGCTATAGTGAAAACTAAGTTTTATCAATGCGATGGGTTTGGGATCAAAACCCTCGGTGTGTAAAAGCATACCGAGGTGCCATTTACAAAGAAATGTTTACTAAAAACCCTGAATGAGATGATGGAGGATTTGGATTCGGGCAGGAATGCTAAGGGAGTTTGGAGGTGGTAAAGTAGCCGGTCGCTACATGAGAAATGAAATGGCCGGGTAGCCGGTTGCTACCCGAGGAGATGGATGAATATGGAGTCCTGCTCGAATCGGTTAAGGACCGAACCTAAGTGCCGCTGAATCAGTTCCCCCACCGTACGTCCACATGTCCTTTATGGGAAGGACTGGACCTGGTACCTCGTCTAATGCCGGAGCCCGGAATCGTGGGAAGTTAGGTTGAAGTGCTAGTGGATCCGGTAGATCCCTAGAGGATCTCCACGGGACTGCGTAGGGGAAAAAGCTCTTCATGGGTCTCACCGTATTGTGGGGGCAAAGCTCAGTAGGGTCTTACAAGGTACGTGGAACATGGTCCGACACAAAGGGGGAGAGTCCCACCTCTGACGTTTGAGAGGCAAAGGATCGGGTAGTCCTCCTAGCGAGTCCGGCTCTGGCATGAACACGGGAGAAGGGTTTCGTTGTAATATCCCTGTCAGTATACGTCGCGAAGTATGCCCAGGGTGACTTACATCTTGTGGGTAAAGCCGTACCACCTCTGCAAAGGGTTAAAACTATTCGAATAGCCGCGTCCTCGGTCATGGACATGAACTGGTAAGGCCACACACTGGTTAGACTGTGTTTTGTTTGTGAAAGCTGGGAAATGGGATTAAGGACGTGGGCATGATGTGCCCACAGGGAGCAGTTTAAGCTACAGGCTGGTAGTGAGGAACTGCAGAAGAGAAAACCTAGCCCGGGCCGTGTGGAGGTAGCGCGGGTAGGTTGTAAGGATTGTTTGAGGCGGTAGGCGGAAATACCGACCTCTAGTAACGAGTGTTCTGCTGGATTGTCCAGCACCGGATGCTGTCTCGACAGAGACGAATTGGATTTCGAAAATGCTTTTGAATCTACTATCCTGTATTTCGAACAAGAATTGGCATTTCCGCACAACTACAACTTAGGGTAGAGCTATCCCTTGATCTATTCCCTGCATGAAATATTGCCGTATATTTTCTCCCGTGGGAATAGCTTGCGAGTACATTCCATGTACTCACCTGGCTTGTTGATTTGGCCAGACGAAGGAGACGTCAAGTCTGAAGAAGCTTACGATCGCGAAAGCTAGGGCGTAACCCCAGTCAGTTGCCTGTCGGGTATGGCATATTGATGGGCCACATTCCGTTGGATTCTCCGCTGCAAGTTTATAGCCGTAGGGCTACAGGTATCAGATCATCGACCTTATCGGTCTATTTAATTATTTACGCATGTATGACAATGATATACAGGTTAACTCGTGTGTATCGGCTACTGATCCAGGGACCGATACAGTAATCACGAGGGAGTTCCCGGCCTTAAAACCGGGGGCGCCACATTTCCTCCCCCTAATATTGGTAAATGATCGTTGTTAAATATATAATCAGCAAACTGAGCCGTATGCCATAAAGTTGAAGGTTAGTACAAATCCGATACAGTGCAGAATTGTACTCTCCAACTATCTTGAAGTCTGCAAGTCTTAGACAGATCCACTCATGCTCTGCCTAAGGCAAAATAGTGTATTTCATCTTCTTGAACCGCTTTGTCAAAGTTGTCCACAAGACAAGAGCACTCTTCTTCGTCATGTACTCATTTTTCAGATTACTATAATGATGGCGCTTGAAGAAATAAAGTGTCTGACTGTTTTTCTCAGGATTGATGATGGTCGCGTACTAGTTACCGACACCGGTCACGGTCCGAAGCTTTCTAAGTCCAAACACAATCTCCACGTGGGACGTTCAAGTGAGATAGTTGTGGCCATATTGAGCTAACTCTTCAAACTTGCATTTGTTTGTGCGATATATATTATGGCTATATTGTTTGATTTTTTCTACGAATGTTTTTCCTCACTTGCTTTTGGCGTGAAATTAATAAAGGAGCAAATGGATAAGTCTGATATTATTGCGGACTCGTGGTCGATCTTTCCATTTTATCTGTTCTATAGACTCGTGGTCGATCTCTCCACATAATCCATTGGATCTAATTGATCCATTATGCAAGCGATTGGCAAAGCATGCACACGAGCAAGTGCGCAGATATGCATTAACCTTCCACACCTCTTTCTCTCTCTCTCTCACACACACACACCGTTCTCGGCCTTTGCTGCGGGAACGAAGCACTTCCCCGGCCAGCACCACATAGACGGCTCGTGCCTTTACGATGACAAGGACGGACACACGACTTGTGGGACGCCGCGGGGGCGGTGCACATGCTCCAGATCGACGATTGTACATCCTCCTCCACGGCGTTGCTTATGGCCGATAGCTTGTCATCATGGCCGCATTGGTGCAACGGCCACTTAGGCCAATGCATCCATTTTCAACTGGCCGGGGGTGGAGCGGCTGCCACGGTTGCGCCGGTGCCATGTGTCTGGCTTCGACCAGGCCGAGGTGGAGGCCCAACTTTTGAGTTGTAGTCAGCGTGCCTTCGAGTATGGCAGCTACGTACCATCAGCTTGTCCAAGAGGGCGCAAAGCTCGGCCGGAACAAGCCTTGCTAAGGTAGAGCGTCTCTGGTGGCATGCTCAACAGCGCGTTGGGGATGTGCCGGCCGTAGGAGGTGCAGATTTGAGAGGCGTCAACACTTATTAGGTGAGAACGAGTCAGGATGAGATGTTTCTTTGAAAAGAACAAGCAACGAGAGAGGTTGGATGCATTAAAACCAATAGATCAATAGGTTACTAACCCTTTTACCACTAATGTTATGGATCCAAAACCATAGCCCATTGGTAGGATTTTTAGGAGTGGTTCAGGTGATCTATTTGATCAAGCCAAACGACACGTTCTCAAAAAATTGTCTTGTCTTGACTCATTCTCCTCCGATAAGCGCTGCCAGAACTCAAATCTCCACCGATAGAACGTCTTCTACACGCCGCGAGGAGCGCTTTCTCTTAGCACCTCCCAATCCTCCCTCACCTCGTTGCCTTGAAAAGGAGGTCGCACTAGTTGACCTGCGGACATTCAGAGAGTAGAGCCACACCTAACTTCGCGTGTTCTGTACTGCAATATCTCCGAGCTATGGCTGACCGGCTAGCGAGAACCGTGTGAGGAGGAGCGGGAGCACCACCGGATGCAGCCTCTCCAGGGTCGTTGTGGACAGTGTCACTCTTTGCACTGATCAAGCAGATCGAACCATTCAGTTTGCGTGTGCTCTAGGGACAGGGGGTTAGGGGACGGTTCGTCCGCTATCCTAACCACGCCCACCCTGATCACCCATAGATGTGGGATCGTTTCCATGGTGGATCACGGCGCCAAGTACAAGCGCTCGCACGAGCACGAATGCCTGGTCAGCAAATCTGCTGATCCGTGAAAGCATCGCGTTTTCGCGACCACGCAAGCTCAGCCTGCCTGGCGGCTGCCTGTCCAACAAACCCTTCTCGTCCGTGCGCCACGGCTACCGGAACCGGTTCAGGTCGAACCTTGGAGCCAGCATCCGAGCACGGACGAGACGAGCCGTTCCACTTTTCGAACCGCCGTTCGGTCCACCGGGACCAGCAAACTCCGTTCCGTGCGTGCAGGTGCAGCGTGCAGATACAAGCCCACCAAGCGTCGAATTCCACCCAAATTTCTCTCCCCCACGCCCTTGTCGTCTCGTACTCTCGTCCTCCTCCCCCCTTCCCAGATCCAGGCCCCGACACCTCCGGCCATGAGCGACAGCGACGTCGACGAGGACGAGCTCCTCCAGATGGCTCTGCAGGAGCAGGCGGCGAGGGACCTCAGCCACCAGCGCCCGGCCGCCGCGAACAAGCCCGTCGTCAACCTCGTCCGCCCCCCTGCCCCCTCCTCCCGCGGCGCCAATGCCCGCGGCGGAGGCGGGGGCGGCGCTGCCGCGAAGGCGCGCCAGCCCAGCCGCGGCGCGGACGAGGACGACGACTCTGAGGTCGAGCTGCTCTCTATTTCCTCCGGCGACGAGGACAGCGCCCCCGCCCGCGAGCGCAGGCCCCCGCCTCCCCGCGGGGGCGGGCGCGCCGGGGCCCGGAGGGCCGCGTCGCGGGACGATGGTGATCTCGACGACAACGAGCCCAGGAGCTGGAAGCGCGTCGACGAGGCCGAGGTACGGATTGGCAAGATCTCGATCTCGGGGTTTGCGTTTGTGGAGATCATACGCTTTGATGATCCGGCCAATTGTGTCGCGCTTGCGGGGTTTCTAAGGCGACGAGCCAACGAGTGGAGTTGCTTGATTTTAACAGGGTGGGATCGATGATTTGAATGCTGAAATTTAGCTAGTGGCGTGAAGCTTGTACTGCTACGTCGGTTTGAACATGCTATTTGTTTTAGTTCCATATGGAGCTTGCTCAATTTAATTGTGTGGTCAAGCGTATTAGTTTTGTGGTACTGCAGAGTAGGCCTGCTGGTTTGGGCGGGGGAATTTTGATGAGTGTGTGTTTTACTCATACGAGCTTTATTGCACTTCTCTGTATCGTCATGAGATTTGGAAGCTGAACATGGGGATTAATAGAAGTATAGCCAGTGCTTATATGACTTTGCTAATGTGACACAAGCAACTCTATGTCATCACAGCAACTGCACTTGCGCGGTTATAATTACCGTGCATTGCTGCTAGGTGTTTGTTTATAGGTTGCCAAAAGATTAATAACGTTAATTTGGTTTTTTTTTCTAGTTGCAAATTCACATAACTGATATACATCAAATATTATTCTGAGGCGTGTGAAGTACGACTCAGTAGAATGGTCATGTTAAAATGAATCGCTGGACTCAGCTTAATCTCAGCTTCGATGTCTTCTTGTATATCATCATCATATATCTGCATGCCTTAATAATAGTTATCAAATGCCTTGAACAGGAAGTTTTAGTTAACATGGTTTGTTGCACGTTTTATGTTTCCATACTCATGCCTAACATGCCTAATGTTCATCTGCCTTTGCTCGGTTCAGCTTGCTCGCAGGGTTCGGGAAATGCGTGAAGCAAGGGCAGCACCCGCACAAGCAATTGAGAAAGCAGCAGCATCAGCAGCTCGGAAGGCGCTCACAAGTGTACAGACTTTACCTAAAGGAGTGGAGGTTTTGGATCCATTAGGCATTGGGTAACTACATCAAACATTTGATCAATAAACGCTGTGTTCTCTTTTCAATGCTCCTTAATGATATCCCACTTGGAAAATATTTTGTAAAGGAAATACAGTCCAGTTCATGCTCAGTTCTCACCTACCAGTGCATCCTTTGGCATCAAAAGTTGTAACCTTTGGCTTCACATATCAGACTATGTAGTCATATTCTAGAAATGCCTTATTATCAAACTTTTGGTCAGCATCCTGCTGCTACGCTAGTACTAATATTTCTCACCGCCTTTTGTGATTGCGGACGACTATGTACAAACTGACAAATACCGTGTGCCTCGGCCTTTATGATTTATTTCTGGATAAGTTGGCTTCTGACTGGAAGCCTATAAGCTTTCTGATTGGAGAAGCCCAGAAGTCAACTTAAGGTGGGTGGGTGGGAAAGTTGGGGAAAAAGCTAAAGGAGCTACACGGGAATGGATCAGCTTTTGGTGTCATTCTTTGAGGCAGGTTCTGTTTCTCTGAAAGACCAGTGGAGAAGCTTGGTGTTTGGCTTGGCTTCAGCATCTCGCTGTAGAAGCTGAAGCTAGAGGCCTGGCCGAACAAACCCAATCATTGTATGGAAATAATTTTGAAGCATAATGAAAGCAATGAACATGGTCTTTTATAGCGATCTATTTGGAATTTGGATAGCAACAAGTATTAACTTTAAAAGCATTGATAGTGTTGATCTATTTGGAATTTGGATAGCAACAAGTATTAACTTTAAAAGCATTGATAGTGTTGCGCTGTGCAGCGCATGTGTCATATGCTCTGTAGCACAAGGGAATGAAAATCATCAAATCAAGGTTGTTTTTGTCCTTTTTGTGTCTACTGCCTTTTCTTGATTGGGTAATGTTTATTTCCTTACCAGCGTCATGGATAATAAGTCCCTGCGACTAATCACTGATGCTTCAGTAAGTTCTCCAGTTTCAAGGGAGAAGTCTCAAGGTTTGGACCCCAATATGCGAGGTATGCCTGTTGGTCATATGCAATTTTTCTTTCTGTTTTTCTTTGAACGTTCTTGTTTAATAAAAGGTATATTTTTTACTCTTGCAGACAAAGTAATATATTGTTCTCCAAATTTTGATCCCAAGGTTTTTCTTTCGTGGGTCCACAAAGATACAAGTGCTGCTGATTTAGAGTCTGGTGCTCTTACCTTGAAAACTGATCTCAAAGGGAGAACGCAGCAGAAAAAACAATTAGTCAAGGAGAACTTTGATTGTTTCGTCTCGTGCAAAACTACAATAGATGGTACTAATTTGATTGTTCATGGTATTGAAATTTTGTGCAATGTCTGCATCCTTTTGTAATATGCGAGTTTTTCTGCAGACATTGAGTCGAAACTGAGACAGATAGAAGAAGATCCTGAAGGTGCAGGTACTGCTCACTTGTATTCAGTCACACAAAAAATTAGCAGCGTGGCTAATCGTGCGTTCGAGCCTCTGTTTGAGAGGCAGGTATACCAACTAAGCTTTCTCTAGACTTACTTTTCATTTATCTTGATTGCTACTGCTGTAAGATTCCTTATTGAGTGCCCTAAAGTAAACCGCCTTGTACAGGCCCAAGCTGAGAAGATCAGATCTGTTCAAGGAATGCTTCAGAGATTCCGGACATTATTTAACCTTCCAAGTGCAATTCGTGGCAACATTAGGAAAGGAGAATATGATCTAGCTGTCAGAGAGTACCAAAAAGCAAAATCAATTGTTCTTCCTTCTCATGTATGCCAACTTCTTAATTTATTTTGTCTGTACCTATTATCCAATGATTAGCAGTTATGGGAATGCACAGGGATACATGCTTACTGGTCATTGCTGTCTACAACCTGCTATCATGGTTACTGACATTGGTATTCCAACAACCTTGGGATTTAGTGGAGACTACGGACCATCCCCATCATATTCTTACAGCATTACCATCCTAGACTACTATTTTCCCTCTATTTATCGTGTACTATAAATTGGCGTAACAATTTGTTCATTGTAATTTTTTTTATTGAAAAGAGTTAGTTTGAATTCACCATATGTAGAATGTATGGTATGCATACAGGTGAAACCTAATGAAACACCTAAAGCAGACATAACTATCTACTTCGCATGAGTTTATCAGGACTTTGGTGGGGTTGCATTGACATTGCTGTTACCATTGAATTATTTTCAGTAGTTTGTGGGACCATGCCACATCCCATTAGGAGAAATTGCTCCCCTGGTATCCTAAATGCTTACTAAAATGACTTATATTTTTACCATGATATGGTACCAATTTGTGTTGGGTCAAAGCATGAGACAAATTTGTGTTGGAATTTTGAATTTTGAGTTTTGAAGGATCTCATCTGTTAAACTGGATTAAAATGAGATGAAATGGTCTGTAGATTAGATCATCTTTTGTTTCTTTCATGCTGACTGCATGTTGTACTGGTCATGAAGCAGTGCGTGATAGAAATGCAATGACGATATCTGGCAGCTGACTGGAAGCTGTTTATTCATCATGCAGCTCATGCGCGCCATATAATTTATTTTTTGAAGATCCACTGTTGTTTGCTTTCTAATAATTATACTTGTGTATGTAATTTTCATGTTTTCTCCTTTTCATACATAATTGCTTAAATATGTATTAGATAAGTATATCCACTCCTTACTTGTTACTGTAATATTAACATTTGTAATAGCAGAGCTTGCTTGATTTACACAACACTCTTATAAACCCTAGCTTTGCTGATATGCTAACATTTGTACATACTTACTCCTTGGTGAGTTGACTTGCATGTGTGTTGATAACTTGATTTTATTGGCTGTTTATTGCTTGATGTACAAAACTATGGATATTTCCATGCTGAAGTAACACATTCTTACAATTTCACCTTTGTTTTCTCATGGTGCTTTTGCTCGTTATTAGGCACTACATTCCACAATTAACTGTACATTTAGTGCATTCTGTATTGTATGATATTACAATGAACAATCTGCAGGTGGGAATACTGAAACGTGTACTCGAGGAAGTGGAGAAGGTTATGCAGGAATTCAGGGGCATGCTTTATAAGTCAATGGAGGATCCTCATCTTGACCTTGCTGAGGTTAGTATACTGACTGTAATATTTAGTGTTCGTGACATCTTCAAACTTAATACTTCTGTTGACAGTGAAAGATGGCTTAACTTGTGAACTTAGGTTTAAGGAGTTTTGGGCTTGACCAGATAGTGCGATAATGTAAGATAGTGGACAACTTTAGGATGCTGCTGGCTCTAAAATGAACTACTTGATTACTAGTAATTATACTATTTCTAGATCCAAGTTATCTGATGATTTGTTTCTATTTGCTTACTGATTCTGTTCCCAACTTTCAGCTTGAGAAAATTGTCCGGCTATTGTTGGAGTTGGAACCCGAGACGGATCCAGTGTGGCATTATCTTAATATTCAGGTTACCACTCTTGACCAAAAGCTTTGTGCTATCATCTGTGTTCTCTATCCTGTTCATATTCTCCATGTACTTATATCGCAATATTTACCATCAGAATGGCAGGATTCATGGATTGTTTGAAAAGTGCACCTTAGATCATGAAGCTAGAATGGATATTTTGCAAAATAAAATTCGTGAAAAAATGCTATCTAATTCAAAGTGGAGGCAGTTGCAGCAAGATTCGAATAAATCAGTGAGTGTACTACTTTCTCTTGTTCAGCATGGCACGTGTTTGGTCATTCTTCTGATGACATTTACATGCTATTCATGGCTTTTCGATTTATTAACGTGATCCTTGTTCCTTTTGTTTGCGTAGTTGGAAGTCGATTCTGCTATCGGTGATTCTTTTCAAGATGATCACTTGTCATCAAACTTCATGGCCGAAGAGGCTGATAGTTTAAGAGCAACCTACATTCGCAGGTTAACTGCTGTACTTATCCAGCATGTTCCAGCATTCTGGAGATTAGCTTTATCTGTCTTCAGTGGAAAATTTGCAAAGGTATGGACATGCAAAATCATATTGGTTGCATAGTAGTGAAAATTGCAAATGATTCACCTTGAGTATGTTGATGTAAGTAAATGGCTTTTCACGTCTGTCAGCTATATATTTTAGGCCTTGCTGCAAGCATATCATTGTGCTGACACTTACAAACCATTCCATTGCCCTGTTTGTACAATATTAAATTCAAATTGAAAAGTTTATACATACTTTATATAAATTGTTCTGATAATGTATTGCCACATGAAAGCTAGAAGAGCCATCTTATATTTATTTCTGCCTAAATAAGAATTACATGGATTTGCTTACTTATTCCTTACAGGCAGCTGCTGGGAATGTACTTTCTGATTCTGACATGAATGCAAAATCTGGTGCAAATAAGACTGATGATAAAGGTGTAGAGGCAAAGTACACAAACCATAGTCTTGATGAAGTTGCTAGTATGGTTCATGCTACTGTATCTGCTTTCGACACCAAGGTACAATACTTACTGCATGTTTGGTAATTTTTACAGTTAACCATGATACTTGGCACTTAATGTCTGATTGTATTTGTGATTGCAATTAAACATTCTTTGACAACAACAGGTTCAAAATACTTTCCGTGATTTCGAGGAATGCAACATTCTTCGTCCATATATGGGTGACACTATAAAAGAAATAGCTAAGGCCTGTCAGACACTTGAAGGGAAGGATTCATCTCCAACTGCTGGTATAGTTATTGCATTGTTTAAAAACTGCTTATATGCAGCAATTTGCCTTGTATCCTGAATGTTTTTAACAATTATGCCAGTTAAAATGTTGCACGCCCTTCATTTTGAAATGACGAAGCTTTACATTCTACGACTTTGTTCTTGGATGCGGGCAACAACCAAGGAGGTATCGAAAAATGAGACTTGGATTACTTTGTCCACTCTTGAGAGAAACAAGTCGCCGTATGCAATTTCGTGCCTGCCCTTGGAGTTCCGGGAAATCACAATTTCAGCAATGGACCCGATTGAATCGTAAGCCTGTTTCTCTATTTGTGTTTAACACCGTTCGTTATCATTTTATTTGGCTTGTTATGCATTATGCTTCATTATTTCTGAGCCGTGTGAAGTTTTTTCTGGGTTCTTTTTTTTCCCTTGTAGTTGGCCTTTCTGTAATATTTGCATTTGAAGGCTTATTTCCTTATTGATAACTCCTTGTTTTCTGCACTAAAATGGCGGCTATATATGTTTCCTTTTTGCAAGCACAATATGCTTGTTAATAACAAATATGAGGCAATGGAATTCATATTACATCACAGTTATATAATACATTTCACGAATTCAAATCAGCTTCGATGAGCCTGTCTTACTCAGTTGTATGAATTTTATCACTGTTGATACTATCTTCTTGATTTTTGGACTAGCTACAGATCTTCTGCCTTCACTTTTTATAGTATTGAACTGCATCCTGATCTATGTTGTTTCTTTCAGAATGATCTTTAATCTGAGGAGTAAGACTGCTAAGTCTTATGACACTTCTCAACAGCTTCAGGAAATCCACGAGTCTGTTAGACTTGCATTTCTAAATTCTTTTCGGGATTTTGCAGGTAAGGAGTAGCATAGTTATTGGAATCTTTCAAATTTTATATCTAATTGTAGCATAATTCTTAATTCTGTACAACCTATGTAACGTATCAGGTTATCTGGGGACATTTGGAGGGGAACTAGCTCAGAGTAGATCAAATAAAGAAAACAATCATGTCCAAAATGGGTATATAAATGGTAATGAAACATCTGCTAGCATGGATGGAGACTCGCACAAGAAGCTGTTGGTTGTTTTGAGTAACATTGGATATTGTAAAGCTGAACTTTCAGATGAACTGTATACCAAATATAGGCACATCTGGTCTCCGATCAGGTACCTGACCAACTTTTCTTATTTTCTGGTAGCATTCTTGAAGTATATTTTATCTTCTTTTTAAAGAAGGGTTGGTATCTTATGCAAAGTAGATTTCGGGTGCAACTAGACCTATTCATGGGAAGCCTCGCCTGGTGATCTGGCCCGAGCCTGGGCCATTTTTCTTAGGCCGGACTGGGTTTGCAGGCTGGGCTTGTACTTCGCCCCAGGCTCGAGCTCTAGTTTACAGCCTGAAGTGAATTTTTGGCTGGGCTCGACTTCACTTTGAGCAGTCTGAAAAGCCTAGACTGGCTCAACACTGCACTAGCTTGCCTCGTCTCCAGACACCATATAAATAGAGTCGCTCCCCATTTTCCCTCTAACCTCAGCTCCAAAATCTAATTCTAGATCTGCTCTCTCCCTGGTCTGTAGCATGCTAGCCATGGGCTCAAGGTTGCTGCCTCCTCTCTGTCGATGCTGCCTCCTGGAGTTTGTCCAGGTCGTGCTTACCTCTGTGCTAGTCGAGGTAGCTGACGCGCTTAGTCGCCAGCCACGTGGAAATCGCGTCCCCTCTGCTGTGTGCAGTGATGAGAGAAGCACGTGCTAGTGATAAGATTTAGCTCACGTCCTTGTCCTTTTCCTTGCGTCATCGTTGATCTGGCTTAGCCCTAAGATCCCAAGTTATCTCTCTAGGTTTCGTGGTACAATTTGGTACACCTAGTGCTAGTACCTCATGCCTTACTGATTTCTTGTGATTATCATGTCTTTACTCCTATAAAGATTTGAGTTGGTGGTGGTCTGTCCACTCTACTGAGACTGCCTTTAGTTGCTACGAAATTACTGTAATTATCCTCTATTCTATGTGGTAGATAGATTATAGTTGATTCCATTCATGTATATTTTAAGATAATTGTTGTTTAGCACAAAATTAGGGGCTGCGATGGCACTAGCGTTTAAACAATTCATGTAATACATCTTTTTTCTTATGTACCAACGCACGAGCATTTAGCTAGTGTAAATAAATGTTTCAGATCTTGTTCTTAATTGGATTTGTTTTAGCTCTCGCTAGGGTCTTTATGTTTCCTTAGCAATTTTTTTGTTTGAGCAGCAGGATTGCCAGGCTTTGGGCTGGCTTGGGCTTGGCTCATAAATGATGGGCTTTTTCAAGCCCGGCTTTGGCGTTTGAACAGCTCGAGGTGCAATTATGTGCAAAATGGAGAACATCAGTAGGATCAAACCAAGGATTTAGTTCTAAAATTTGACCTGACATTTGAGAATCTTCCTCCTGTATCCCCATTTGCTCTACAATCTACCTTGGTTCCAAGTTTTACCATAACGAGAAACCACCACTCTGGAAACATAAGCTAAGGCTGCTGGATTGCAGCTCCTAATCTGATCAATAGCCCATGCTTGCGACTAATCACCGTGGTCAGCTGTGGGAGTCTGGGGTTAACTTCTAGACCCTCTCCCCTACCCCGTACATCCTCGTTAGTCCAGGATCAAACTAATGAACACAGGTGAAATGTTTACATTACACGACATCAAAGTTATTACAAAAGTTTGAATGAATATGCCACATGGCTTACATAGTACCATGTCTTATGACATTTATTACAATGAGAAAGCAAAGAAAATAAAAGCGAAGCGTCTCCATCCGTGCCACAGTCGACGGAGTCCGCGTGACCTACTCCGCGGGATCATCATAGTACACATCTGCATCTCTATCATACTCCTCTATACACTATCATAACAAAACATGTGTATGAGTATTTTATGTACTCAGCGTGCCTCCTCATAGGGAACATCTAAACCAAGGTATATGAGGCTACAAAGGAAGATTTTATGGCTTTTTTTTCTTTCATAAAAGCAGTTTTAGTTCCAATACTAAATAGTTTCAAAGGTAGCTTTACGATGAAAACTAGTTTTTATATCAAGGGTGTTTCACAACAATGTGAGGGTCTATGACCAACACATTCAAACAAGAAACTCTCGTCTTAGCTTGTCCATAGGTTCCAACATCAAAGGGGTAGAGGGAAATAGCAAAGAGAGGGACATGCCCTTTTAATCAGGAATGAGTTATCTGACATTCTTGACTCTGAACACGGCTAATTGATTAATCTTACACTTTGCAGAGGTTATACACCTTATCCACATGTCACAATCTCGTCTTGTTGCTCACCAGTGGCCATCGACATAGTACACACCCATCGTGTAGCGACAAGGAGATCATGACAAGGTCGTTTAGCTAGTCCCCCCTCGATGTGACATGTCCACCGGGTCTGACACGAAATCGAGATTATGTCCCCATCCTCTGGGCGTCCATCTGTATCGAGGGTCATCGTAGCTATGTCCACCTCATCTGCTGTATGACGACATCGGTTCAAAGGGTTGACTAACCTACTTAACCAAGTCAGTGCTCATATATCATGTGGTCGTACTGTTTTCACAATCCTCAGACATAAGACTTAGGCCTTATTCGGTGCGGAAGACCAAATGCTCCGTTAAACATGATCTAGCTGTACCCTGCACATTTTAGATGGTAAGTTTCTCCTAGAGTAGAATAGAATGATAGATAGAGAGAAGACAAAGGGCATCCGGCCCAGCTCAGTGAGCTCAACAGTAAGTATCACATATTAGCGTCATCGATCCGAATATCATTCCTCCGCAAAAGCATTCTAGGGATATGTTAAGCATGGCTAAGCAATTACTGTACTCTATCTATTCAAAAATAGTAATAATATTCTACTCAGGGTATCAAGTAAAAGGGCAACAAGTGGATGAAGGTTTTGGGTGTCAATCGATGCACTAGCTACGAGAATAAAACGACATGCATGTTTATAAACAATAAGTAATAATGGCTTTGCAAATACGAGATCAATATGATCAAAGAGAGGGGGGCATGACTTCGTTGGTGTATTCTTCAGCAACTTGTCATCATAAAAGAAATAGAATGCAAACAAATAAAGAAACAAATCCATGCAAAACGAGAATCAAGGGAGGATTGACGATGAGGTGATGTTTGGATAGGAATGGAGGAAAGAACAAGAAGGTTGATATATGCGCATCCGATGAAAAGGATTTAAATTTAGATAACCAGCGGGTTGAGAGGTGACATAGGTTCGCGAAGTTAGAATTAATTTCAGTCGAGGATATTATAGGCGGAACGTCAGTATATGGACCAAGTTCTCAGAAAGGTTATTGGTTGCAGCGAACTAGTTCACAGGAACCAGGAATTAGAGTTGACTTGCAAGGATCACTTGTCAAAGGTTCAAGACAGCCTTACACAGTTGTCTTGCAGTATACTGGCTAGAGGGACTCCGAGGATTCGGAATAATCCTCGAGAACTTACAACCACAACAATATAAAGTATAATAGATTATCTAAGTGGCACGTTGGCACTGGGACTAGAGCTAGATTAGACTGTTATGGTCGATCAAGTGATTGATCCATACCGGAGGATCATTGTTACGTTGCATTGTGCAATGAACATAATCGAACGAGGGTATCCGAAAAGAATAGGAGATATGGGGTCCACATGTTGGTGTCATACTACTGCTGGCACCGAGGAACCACGACTTGTAACATTGATAGGGTTTTGTAATAGATATAGACAATGGGGTCTATGAATCAATAGCATGCCACTAATCGATACATTGGACCCACAAGGAAAGACGATGATTAGTTCGTTGACATCGAACCCGAGGTTTGGATTCGAGGTAAAGGGATTAGGGGACGCAACGGCACATGTCGAAGTCCTATCGTCAGGGACGGCGACAATACCGGTAGTGTGACCTAGTTGATATCATCAGGTTCCGATCAAAGGTCGGGATTAGTGGGATCTAATATCCTTTGTCGAAAAACATTATTGACATTTTGAATTGTATGAGCGATCCCAACGATGATTAGGGTTTGAGCAACACAATATTTGACACGACGCTCAATGGAACATGAATGGTCCCAGGGACCACATGTAAGTGATATGGACAAATCCTCGCATGATTATGTCCGTGACGCGATCTAAGAGAAAAATGATCGAGGGATATAGTCAAAAGATATATAAGGATCCTTGACCAAGATGACGATAAAAGTTAGGGTTTCGGTTTAGGACCAACTGTGGTTTGTCTTGAAAGAGAAACCATGGTCGGATGAAGAAGGATATAGGTATGGAGGCATTCCGAATAATAGTGCTATATCACTATTTGGAATTACGGTTCCGATAGATAATAGCATACTGATAAATGATCGTAGGATCATGTTGACAGATATAAGGTAATTGTTGGGTTTCTATTGTTGTCTCAATTGAGTAGCGATGGTTGAATGGATATGGAAAAAAGATTATGAGAGTCCAACAAATAAGGATATGATCCTAGTCGGCTCAGGCTTTAGGTTACATATGATGATAGATAGATCAACGGTGGCAGCGAACTAGGGTTCCGAGAACTCTCAGGGAATCAAGGCTAGATGCTAGGGTTTAGGTCGACAACAACTGATGGAAGGGAATAATGAACGATCTATTGATCATGACGATTGTCGAAGGTGCCTCTAGGGTTGATGAGGATATGTCGGAGTTGTGCTGTCGGGGGCAGCGACAATCACCACGAAGGTTTGTTCTGACGAGTTAAGGGTCGATGATCTAGATTAAGATCAAGAACAAAACTATAGGGTGAGGATAAGCATCTAGGTGATGGTGTCGATAGCATTGAGAACTTGTCGTGCACGGCACCGGGATGGATTTGAAAAGAGCCGAAGACGACAAGGGTTTAGACAAAATAACGAGATTACGGAATTAAATCCGATCTTGACTGAAAGAGGGAAAGGACCACCGATGATACTAACATCGTCATTGTAGACATAATAATAGTAAACTATCGAGGGGAATCAGGGGGTCACGACATTGCGCGAGGCATGGCACGACAAGGGAGATGGATTTGGGTTTTGGTCAAAAGTAGGGTTTAGATAGATTCATGTTCATGGAAGAACAGAGAGAGAAGTGGCGCCCTTCTTAGTTCGGTACAGAATACACAGGAGGGAAAGAGAAAAACATAGATACGAGGAGACAGCAAGGGCACTTTACACTTCTGTATAGAAAATAGAGAGGAGAGCAAGAAACAGAGGAAGAGGGCATGGCCACGATGGCCGATTGGGTCGCCGGCGATGGAGAGGGGTTGGCGACTGTGTCTTTGCAAAAACGGAACCGTGGTATCTGAGGAGACTCATAGGTAGCAATGGCCACAGTAGAGACATTGTTTGGCGGTCAACGGTGGTGGCAGTGGCGGCGGTGGTTCAGGATGGAGAGGGTGCTTCGGCGATCAATTGATCAAGGGGAAACAATCGAGAGGTTGTGAATATTCTTCTGTGATGAAGAATTTCAGGGGAGCTTACCAAGTGCGACGAACGGTTGCAAGAGGAGTTCGTTGGAGTTGACGAAGGGGGCTCTAATTCCGGCAATGGAGACCTCGACGGAAGCCACCGATAGTTGAGTTGGGTTCTTCTCATCGGCGCGATGCTTCAGGATGGAGGAATTGACCGGCGACACTCAGGTTCACCAGATTTGCTCGCCGTCGGTGGCTCTTGGTGGTGGCGTTGCTAGGGTTGCAAGGCGGCTGCGCATGCGAGGGAATGAAGGCCGAGGAAGTGCTGCGACACTATTTATAGCCTGACTACTAGGGTTTACATGGAGGATGCAGCGGCGGTGTCGTGGAGGGCACGAACGCCTAGGCGTGATAGGGCGATGCGCCCGATCAGTTTCATCCCGAGCAGGACGATGCACAAGGGGCGCCTGTCTGTTAGAGTAATCCTTGCTACAGTTAGCTATTAGTCTTAAGTCAAATATCTAGAGTCTTAGTTTGTAAGTAAAGCCCTAAGAGGTGGTTCTGTTCCAGCTGTTCTCCAGCTGTTTTGGTTCTGTACTGATCTATACCAGCTATAAATATAAGGGGATAAAGCCCTAAACTAGCTGCATGCAAAGCAGCCCAAAACAGAGTATCGCGTGTGCTCTTTGCCCTAACACTGTCAAGTGGCCCTATATGGAAGGGAGAGAAGGTGTGACAATCTGGCTTGGTGGAGTCCCTGGGTCGTGAGGTGGACTTGAAGCAGGCCGAGAGAGATGGGTCGAGCCCTAGAAGGGAAGAGGCGGGACTGACCGAGCAAAAGGAGGCGGGCCATCAAATAGGTTTCGGCCCAGGATTGTTGGGGAAATCTTTTTAGGAAAACTCCTGAAACTCAAACAAGGCTCAAGTAAAAAACCGAATAACTCCAAAAAAATCTAAAAAAAAATTTAAGAGTGCATATTTTAATTTGCAAAAGCCAAATAAAAGTATTTCCAACCAAAATTTAATGTTTGAGTTAATCCGGTTAACTCCAAAAGCTTTAGGAAAATACAACTTAAGCTTTAGTTAATCCAAGAAAAATCTAGGAAATTTTCCAGTCCTCATTTTCAGGTAAAAGTTCTCTAAAAACCCCAAAGATCAGGATGTTAGGCGCATGACACCCACATATTATGGCCACCATTCCCTAATGCTCTACAATCTACCATGGTTCAAATTGCCCTAATATTCCACCCCAAAAAAAGAGGTCATTTGTTGCAATTCACTTCATGTCATTATCTTCCTTCCAAGCTAATTCCAATGTATCTTAGTCACTAGGATGCAATTTACTAACTGATCAATCTCGAACTGACATTTGCACAAGCTTAAAATTTACAAGAAAGAGTATACCATTATGGTACCATCAATGATCCCTACGTAACTGAAGTTTTACATACATCTCAATTAGAACCACTGGACTAGAAGAGAGCAATTTCATAGGTAACGACATGCTCAAGTGGCCATCCTGGACAGGTTTCTTGACTGTAGCTGTAGTTTGCATGCCCGAAGGGTAGTTCCGATCTCTGGTGAGCGCTGTAGATCGGAATGCAGATTGTTGTCTGGGAAGAAAGAAACAAATATGTGTAGGGTTAGTGACAAGTTTGTCTTGAACAGTTAGGCCTAACTAAGCTCATGAAATCGTTTTGATTAGCGTGTGATCCTATGTATGTGCTTCATTTTGCAACTAGCTGCATCCAATTTCCAGCCTTCCTTTGTGTAGGATACCAGCCCTGATAAGAAAACATTATATGTTTGTTCTCTATCTCGTAATTTTTTCTTACGAATTGAATAGTTGAATGAAAAGCTTATTTTACTCATGTTAGAAGCAATTCTCAAGATACATCTACTTCATCAATGACAGTTTCGCTGTCACAGGGATAATGATGAACGCAGTGCTGACATGCGAGATCTGATGTCATCCTTCTCCGGACTTGAGGACAAAGTCCTGGAACAATATACATTTGCAAAGGTACGGTAAACAATTCAGTGACTTGGTGTTGATTAGTCAGTTTATGTATGCAAAAATAATGATCCAACATATTTGTTATGACCGCAAGCTTTGTTCCTTTCATATCTTGGTGTGCAAACATTTATCTGGTATATTTTACTTGCTAAAGATTTGTTATGCAAACACCAGATATAGTATTATCCATCAACAGTGGTATGATCTCCGAAAGAACCAAGTTAAGAATGCCAATTAGAATATTTTATTTCGGTAGAAAGTAGCAGTAATTTTATCGAAGGTAGTAGTTATCGTACATGTAGTTTATAGTTATTACTCATTTACTCTGTAATAAGCCATATGGTCGAAACTCAATAGATCATGCTTGATGCTGGAAACATGTTTTCTGGGCTATCAATTTTTGAGTCTCTTTGCACATTATATTGTCTGCCTTTGCTTTTCTCATCCTGATCTTTTGTTTTGTTTTGGTTAGTCAAACTTGATCAGAAATGCTGCGCAGAACTATCTTTTGGAATCTGGGATTCATTGGGGAGCAGCACCAGTAGTAAAGGTATGTAGTGTAAAGGATGACATATCTATCAGATTTCTTTTAATTTTTTTGCAAAAGTATATTTTCATCCCTCAACTATTGCGAGTGTAGCTTTTATCCCTCAACTCTAAAAATCATCTAAAGTTGGTCCCTCAACCATCAATACCGTTCAACTTTCATCTCTCAAAGCGGTTTTGAATGAAGTGTCGCCTACATGTAGGCCACGTCACCGCCATGTGTTTACACCTCATCAATTTCCTAATAAACAATCCATAAATTTACTTTAAAAAATCAGGAAATTTAGAAAGAAATATTCCAGAAAATTTACATAATTTTTTTTAAAATAAATAAATTTCACATACGAAAAAACTCAAGTAATTCAGTATCACAGAAAAAATACCGAAAAGTAGGAAATTTTACAAAATTCGAATGTCTGCATTTTTAGAATTTTCAGATATTCTAAATTTTGCCGCTAGAGTTTCTGCCATAAGATGCAGTTCAGAATAGGGCTGTTCATGGATTCGGTCCAACCCTCTCAAACCGCTGCACCAACCTAGGCCCAACCGTTCGGCAGGTTTTGCACGGGTCACTGGCCGGGTTGCCATTAAACCGTAGAATTCGTTCCCACTCTCCAATTCTATCTCCGCTGACGCTGAGCTCCTGCTCCACGTTGGCAGCGGTGGCGCGTAGCACAGCCTCTTGCCCAGGAGGGATAGTGACCTCTTCTGCGTACCCGTCCTCTCGCTGCTGAGGCAGCCAGTATTGCACGCCATCTGGTAGGATGTTGTACTCCTGCTCCTCGCCAGTGGTGTTGTGTCGTGCACATGGGACAGTGGTGGGATCTTGTTGTGGGAGGAGGGCCAAAAAGCTAGGAGGTGCAGGAGCAACAAGAAGGCGACCTTGATGGTTGTGTCTCTGCTGTCATTGTGGCGGTGCCGCTGGGCTAGTGGTATGATTTGATTTGGTATGATCTAATTGTGGAGAGAGGGGAGATGCCCAACAGCTTGCTTGTTGAGGCAACAAGCAACATCAACGCCGGATGAGGTGGTGGGCTGCTTCCCAAAGGGAGCTGCCTGCGCGCGGAGCTCCGTGTACTTCTGGGCGAAAGCACTGCTGCTTGCCTTGCGGAGTCGCCGGATGAGGTGGTGGGCTGCTTCTTGCTGCTCTGAGTTCCCTTTGCTTCAGGATGAACATCGTTGTTGTTTTCCTCACGGTGGTGCCAGATGAGGTGGGCTGCTTCTCACCGGAGGTCCCATTCACAAATTTTATTTCTTCTGGGGCCCCATTCACTCCCTTCAGTTCTTTGGAGGATTTGTTCGACTACACAGAGTTAGCACTACTCCCCTCTTTCAGTTTTTCCAAGTTGCCAGTCACACCTTTGAAGTCTTCTGGTTACCATTTGCTTCTCTTAATTCATCGTTCATCCTTCCCATCAACTTCCTTCAAACATTCCAATATGTTGTTCCTTTCTGTGTTCTCAGCTTCATCATCTTCTTCATCACCAATGTGCTCCTCTGCTATGGCAACCTCCACTAGCTTGCTGTTGCATGCTTGCAGAAGACTGTTGAACCGATCTAAACCCTGTACGCCAACCCAGCTGGAACTGTGTGGGACAGTCTGGGTTGGGTTTTCGTCCCAACCCATGAGAAACCGGCTATGAACAGGCCTAGTTCAGAGCATGTAGCATCTTTCTATTTACTGCAAGAACAGTTACAACCATAATACGTTATGGCTACACATCTTTATGCTGGCCGTGACTGGTGCTTACATGGTTGCATGCATTTATGAATGATAGCCCTCTATGTAGTTGAGTTGTAGTAATTTTTTGCTGTCTTGCGAAATTACCATCTTATCAATGCTATTGTAGTCTTGCTACACTCTAATTCCATTTATTCTCCTTTCAGGGCATTCGAGATGCAACTCTTGATTTACTCCACATCCTTGTAGCTGTACATGCAGAGGTTTCCATCAGTTTATATTCTTCCTTTCATTATTTTACTCTTGCATGTGACACTATTGTCTTTCCAGGAATAACATGCTTTAAAATGGGCAGAGATCAAATTATTTTTAGGCCCATAGATTTTTATGTCAAATTTCTATTAAGCTTTCTATTGCGCAAGCAGCTTTGCTTCTGTTTAGCAGGTAAAGATAGGAAAAGGACCTCTTTCACAAAGTTATAGTACGTGTTTCGTGAAGCTACTTTTGCCCATATTTTCAAAAACTAGTACAGACTGGTTACCACAAGTCCTAGACTGCATTTGGCAGTGGCAGCTGGACCCGGACTCTGCCTTGGAACTGGACAGTTTTAGAAAACCCAGTAATCGGTGCAATATGTGCTTTTCACCCTGTTTCCAGTAATTCTATGATATACTTCTCTTACAACCCAAAGCATTGTATTTCATTCAGGGTTAAAGTTTGCGGGACTCATTCCTTAAGCTAAAGAAACGTGAATATAAAACCCTAGGGTGGCTTGTTTTCAGAAACCAGATCGTGGATTTCTGTTGCAAGTGGTTAACAACCTGTTACTTCATGCATTTCATATCTGCTTCTACCTATTATTTAATATGGTTTACAACCTGTTACTGCATGCATTTCATATCTGCTTCTATCTATTATTTAATATGCATTTGACTATAATCTATCCAGTATAGTAAGATGCATGAATAAATCTGCTGTAGTTCCTTCTCAATTAATTTCTTTTACACAATTCTAACTTTGTTCCTTGTTTCAGGTGTACTCTGGTGCTAGGCCTTTGTTGGAGAAGACGATGAAAATTTTAGTCGAGGGTTTGATCGATATCTTTCTTAGTCTTTTCTATGAAAATAAGGCCAAAGATCTCAGAATGTTGGATGCAAATGGTTTTTGTCAGCTCATGCTTGAGGTAGTTATTTAGTTACTTTTGTTTATCTTAAGATTCTTCTCGAGCCTTAACTATGTAAATGATTCAACTAGTCAACTTAAGCACTGTCCTCTTTGTTATATGCTTGCAGCTTGAGTATTTTGGAACTGTGTTGCACACATACTTCTCAACTGAGTCACAGCAGGCTATGAAATCCTTGCAAGAGAATTTGTTGGAGAAGGCCTGTGAAAGTGCGGCTGAAGCCTTGGAGAATCCTGGACATAATCGTCGACCAACTCGTGGCAGTGAAGACGCTGCGTCAGATGATAAGCAAGTGCCTTCAGTATCACCCGATGATTTGCTTGTAAGTACTCCAAAAAGTGCTGTTTAAGGATTCATGCCTGTCCATGAATTTATGATACATGACAAATACATCTAGTAGAGTACTCATTAAATTTGTGAAATGTATATATCCCTTGGTATTTATGGTCTTTGAACTAAGTTGGATCAACCTTGGCAATGGACAATGTATAATTGGAAATTTATGTTTTTCCCCAGGCGCTTGCTCAGCAATATGGTAGCGATCTGCTGCAAGGGGAACTGGAGCGAACCCGATTAAATATAGCATGCTTTATGGAGTCAACTCTTCAATCAGCAGCTGCACCGGCGGGCTCAAAAGCGTCAGCTTATTCTTCTTACCAGGCACCAGCACCACATCATCCCCCGGTTCAAGTCTCCGCTAATTTTAGAAGGCAGCAGACAAGTACAAATTCTCCTATAGTCTCTAGACGACGTCGATGAACTAAATGCTGAGAGAACCATTCGTTCATCGATGTGTCCTCTTCCCTAAATTCCCATTTTTCTTTGTTTATCTTGCCTGTCCTTTTTTTCCATTCACTGTAATTAGCATCATGTTGTCGTGTATTATGAATTTTGATCCATTCTTTTGGTGTTGTATGATAAACAGCGGGTACAGGTGCTGCTATACAGGACTATCTTCTTGTATAATCTCCAGAAACAGGAATTGTTATTTCCATGTTTTCCAAAGATACCATCGCAAATTACTTTTTGAACAGAGTGGTAGATCTTATGTCGCTCCTGTAGAATGTGGTGACGATGATGACTGTCCGAGGCTACCTTGAACATCACACTGATTTAGTGGTTCGTGTTAGAGATATAGTATGTTGTATTTGTATTGGTATAAGAGTCTATATTTTCTTGTACTCCAAGTCATCTTGTACTATATATGCCCATTGGGCCGTGCAATAGATCCAAGTTGCATATCTCCTAACATGGTATCAGAGCAAATTAGGGTTTAGATTTTTTTGCTACTTTTGATCCACCGGCGTGTCGCAACTCGCGCTCCTCTCCTCCCCACCCGATCCGCCGGCCGTCGGCCTCCTCTCCTGAGCCGCCGGCCTCCCCACCCGAGCCCCTGGTCGCCGGCTCCCCGCCCCGCTCGCCCGACCGTGCCGCTCCGCCGGCTTCCCCGCCCGGCCCGAGCTGCTCCGCCGGCCTCCCCGCCCGGCCTCCCGAGCCGCCGCTCCGTCGGCCTCCCCACCCGGCCGCCCGAGCCGCTGGCCTGCGCGCCCGAGCTGCCGGCCTCCCGTGCCGCCGCCGCTCCGGCCCGCCGGTCTCCCGCCCGCGTGCCCCCTCTCCGCCAACCGGTCTACTGGCTTGCTCTGTTTTGAGCAGCCGGCAGATCTGGTTCGTTTGAGAAGAAAAAAAAGAGGAAAAAAACAGAAAAAAGAAAAAAAAAGAAAAAAACAGGTACTATGTCTTCGGGCACCGTTTCTCTCCCTCGCTGCTCGGTGATTTTTGATGGGGTCAATTTCACCGACTTCATCTCTCATATGCGCATCCACATGCGTGGACTTCGTCTCTGGGGCATCCTCTCCGGCAATGTTCCGTGTCCGGCCTGTCCTGTGGCGCCGGTTGAGCCTAAGCTTGGTGCTCGACCTACTGATGCTGACCGCGCTGCCTATGATGCTACCGTCACCGCTTATCAGGAGGCTCTGGATTCCTACGGTGCTCTGCTGACTGAGTACACTCAGTGGTGTGATGATGATGCTCGTGCTGCTGCTGTTCTTGTCGCCAGTCTCCAGCCTCAGTTTTCTTCTGAGGTTGTGGGATTCTCTACGGCCTCCCAGATGTGGACTCACCTTCGTCAGCGTTATGAGCCCTCTGGCGACGCTTTGTTCCTGTCCGTGGTTCGCCAGGAGCACTCTCTCCAGCAGGGTGATGCCGCGGTTGATGAGTTCTATGCTCAGAGTTCTGCTGTCTGGCGCCAGCTGGATTCCCTTCGCCGTCCTGGTTGTGGCTCTTGTCAGTGCTGTCTGGATGCTCGTGCTGACCGCGAGTTCTTGCACGTGTACGAGTTCTTAACGCGGCTTCGTCCTGAGTTTGAGTCGCGTCGTGCCCAGCTTCTTGCTCGTCAGCCTTGCGTCTCTCTTCTGGAGGTGCTTACAGAGATCCGTGCGGAGGAGACTCGCCTGCGTGGCTCTGGTCTACTGCCACTTCCCTCCGTGCTTGCTATTCGTCCACCGGCTACATCGACTACTGCTCCCCGCCTCAGCGGCTCGTTTCCCCCAGCGGCCTCCACAGGTGGTGGTGGTCGTTCCTCGTCGGGTGGTGGCCGTCCTCATTGCACCTACTGTGATAAGGATGGCCACATTGAGTCTACTTGCTTTCGGAAGAAGCGTCACCTTGCACGTCGCTCTTCACCGGGCACTGGAGCTTCTTCCTCGACTACTTCCTCGACTCCTTCAGCTGCTTCGACTACTTCCGCCACCTCATTCACTGAGCAGGAGATCGCACGCCTTCGACGTCTACTCGCTGCGACAGGTTCTGCAGGTTCTGCTACTCCCTCTTCCAGCAATGAGAAACCACCCTCTACACAGTCAGGTACTTCCCCATGGATTCTTGATTCTGGAGCATCTTTTCCACATGACTTCTAATTCTTCCGCTCTATCCTCTCTTAGACCTCTAGATTCTCCTGTTCATGTTCTCACTGCTGATGGTACTCCTCTGTGCTAGTCGAGGCACTCTTAGCACTTCTTTGTTTCATGTTCCTTCTGTTGCTCATGTGCCTCGCCTTACCATGCAGCTTCTTTCTGCTGGACAGATTACTGATCTTGGTTGTCGGGTTATTCTCGACTCTGACTCTTGTTGTGTTCAGGACCGTCAGACGGGCACTCTGGTTGGTTTTGGCCCTCGCCGCCTTGATTCTCAGCGTCTCTGGGAGCTTGACTGGCTTCACCTTCCCTCCGCTGCCGCTGCCAGTCTCTCCGCTTCTGTCAGCTCGTCCACCGGCTCCTTCCAGCAGTGGCATCACCGTCTTGGTCATCTGTGTGGATCTCGTCTATCGTCGTTAGTTCGTCGTGGTCTTCTGGGGTCTGTCTCAGGAGACGTGTCTTTAGATTGTCAGGGTTGTAAACTGGGTAAGCAAATTCAGTTACCTTATCCTCATAGTGAGTCTGTGTCTCAGCGTCCTCTTGATCTTGTACACTCGGATGTGTGGGGTCCGGCCCCCTTCGTTTCGAAAGGGGGTCATCGATACTATATTATCTTTATAGATGATTTTTCTCGCCACACTTGGATATACTTTATGTCTGCTCGTAGTGAGGTTCTCTCCATCTATAGACAGTTTGCCACCATGGTTCGTACCCAGTTCTCCACTCCCATTCGTGTCTTTCGTGCTGATTCTGCTGGCGAGTATCTTTCTCGTCATCTTCGTGGTTTTCTTGCTGAGCAGGGCACTCTTGCTCAGTTCTCTTGTCCTGGTGCTCATGCTCAGAATGGTGTTGCTGAGCGTAAGCATCGTCACCTTCTTGAGACTGCTCGTGCGCTTATGATCACCGCTTCTATTCCACCTCACTTTTGGGCTGAGGCTGTCTCTACTGCCACATATCTTGTTAATATTCAGCCCTCTTCTGCCCTTCAGGGTGGGATTCCTGTTGAGCACCTTTCTGGTTCTCTTCCTGACTACTCTACTCTTCGTCTGTTTGGTTGCGTTTGCTATGTTCTTTTAGCTCCCCGTGAACGCACCAAACTGACTGCTCAGTCTGTTGAGTGTATCTTTCTAGGCTATAGTCCGGAGCATAAGGGCTATTGCTGTTGGGATCCCACTGCTCGTCGTATGCGGGTTTCTCGGGATGTGACCTTCGACGAGTCCCGTCCTTTCTTTCCGCGTCCAGCTTCTCCTTCGCCTTCCCCTGTTGAGCCTCTGTCTTTTCTGACCTTTCCTGATACACTGATCACTGTTGTGCCCTCTTCCACTCGTCCTATCGAGTCTCCACCTCCCCCTGAGTCTCCACCTACTCCTGTTGTCGACTCTTCTCCACTATCATCTCCTACAGCTCCACCTGCACCTTCTCCTATTTCGTCCTATCTTTTCGTCTACACACGTCGACCTCGTGTTGCGTCTCCTTCTGATGTGCCTTCCTCTTCTTTTGGGCCATCTCCGTCTGATGAGTCACCTTCTCTGGGTGTCTCATCTTCTCCGGATTCGCCACCCCCTCCTAGGTATGGCCTCCGCGCTCGTCCGCTTCCGCCTCTAGACCGCTTTGGATTTGTTGGTGCTACTCTTGCTGAGCCTACTTCTTACCGCGATGCTGTTGTTCATCCCGAATGGCAGCATGCGATGGCCGAGGAGCTTGCTGCTCTTGAGCGCACCGGCACGTGGGATCTTGTCTCTCTTCCTCCACGTGTTCGTCCCATCACCTGTAAGTGGATCTATAAAGTTAAGACCCGCTCCGATGGTTCTCTTGAGCGCTACAAGACTCGTCTTGTGGCGCGTGGCTTTCAGCAGGAGCATGGCCGTGACTATGACGAGACATTTGCTCCTGTCGCGTATATGACCACTGTTCACACTCTTCTTGCCGTGGCCTCTGCTCGCCACTGGTCTATTTCTCAGCTTGATGTCAAGAATGCCTTTCTTAATGGTGAGTTGCGTGAGGAGGTCTACATGCACCCCCACCTGGGTATTCTGTTCCTGAGGGCATAGTTTATCGCCTTCATCGCTCTCTTTATGACCTTAAGCAAGCCCCTCGTGCTTGGTTCGAGCGCTTCGCCTCTGTGTCTCCTAACAACTCGTACTTGTACTATTCTTGATGAGTTGCCGCACGCTCAAGCACTCAAGAATACATGCTTTGAGGGAATATTTCTTTGTGGACTTTGTATATATTTTCTACAGTTGAACTTGCGTAACGGTATTGTGATCTGAAACGTCAGCTGGAGCGTTCATTGGATACCCGAGTATTTTGACACGTTTTTGTTGGGTGATTCGTGTACAGCTGCTTTTCTGGTTTTCGCTGTTTTACATCGTTTTCTGGCTTACATGTGGTTTTCTCGTGTGTTGATGATTGACGTGGACTCCTAACCTTCATCTCTGTCTAGTGCTGAAACTCGTGCATACCTGGCTAATATGATTTCATTATCCATCACTCCATCCGCTACAGTTTCTCTATTATTTATTCAAGATTCGGCCATTGCGGGCATGTTCTACCTGTATTCGCATTTATCTTACATTATTGTTCGCACATGTTGGAGGCTCGAGATCCGCCTCCAGGAGCCAGCAGCCGCGGATGGACGCCATGGTTTTATGTTTTCCCTTCGAGCGGGACCTACACGGCTACACCCTACACACCACCGGCTCATGTGGTGATCCCTTTTTTTGCGACTCGACTCGACTCAGGAATGGGAGAAGCCACAACGTTATCCTCCTGGATTGTGGCCACTGGTTTGCAGCTTGCCGGAGCTGGTTTATCGCCCACCTACCTATTAACACGTCTCCTGTAACCTTACGAATGGAGCAGCTGAAGAGGCCCTGCCGCCCTGTGACTGAGTCCGTTGTCTAGCCTGCCATGGCAGCTTCCACCCTTTTGCCCCTGGCTCCTCAGTGTCGCTGCATTACGAGCACGCTGGCACCGACGGCTACGAGGGGAAGTGGCGTGTTCTTGCACTGCCTCCCTGTTCCGCTGCGCTGCCGGCCACTGCGGGGCGCGGCGCTGGTGGTAAGAGGCGCCGCTGTGCCTTCCAAGCATAGCTTGCCTCAGTATGAGACTCTGGGCGACGCTAAAGCTGCGCTATATCAAGCTCTGCAAGGTTTGCCTTTGTTGCTGCCATTTGGTGCTGGTTTGATGATGGTTCTGAACTCTGATTCATGTCTGTATGTTTGAAAAAGGTCTTAACAGAGGGATATTTGGCATAACCTCTGCTAAGAGGTCGGAGATTCATGGTCTGGTGGAGCTCCTCGAGTCCCGGAATCCTACACCGGATCCCACCGACAAACTGCAGGAGAAGGTACAAAATATTAGTACCAAGTTTTCAAACACTTCAGCTGTATTTTTTCTTATGAGAGATGCGAATAAGGTATTTCCGCCATGGTAACTTGAAGCGTTAGTCATCTTGGATTCTTATAGTATCATTAAGCATAAGTCTGACTGCAGATTTGGTAGCTGATACTAAACTAGTTAGCTACTATAACTTTTCTCGAGAAAACAGCTTGATGACTACTAATTACAAAGAAGAAATTGTTATACTATCTTTGTCAGAGATATATGCATTTTATTTTTTGAAACAAGAGAATTATACGCAATTACTTCTTTAGTAATTACTGATAGTGGGGTGTTGAGAGATGGAAGGTAGATGGATGCTGGAAGCTCGTCTATAGCACGATTTCAATACTGGGAAAAAAGAGAACCAAGTTAGGCCTGCGAGATTTCATCAGCTTAGGGGATTTCTTCCAGATAATTGATGTCAAAGAGGTAAGTGAACGTTACCCATGAAATTTCGGCAAGCCAATTATTGTCAATTTGTTCTAATCTTCCTGTATGTCTGTTGTCTGTAGCTCGACCTGTATATGTCTTTCATCAGTACATTTTCCAGTACTGAACATTTCAAACTTCTGTACCTCTGCTGCCTGCTGAGTAGATTTTGGAATATTTCGAACTTTGGAACCTCTGCTGACTGCTGAGTAGATTCTGAATAGTGAAATGTAAGATGATAGATCCTGTGTGCTAGACTCAATTTTGAATGTGGTGAAACTAGCTGAGTGGCGCTAAATTTGTAGGAGTAATTATCTATGAGATTGTTACTACACTTCCTATTAATCTACATCGTTATAATCTGATCTCACCAAAATAAGCAGGGTAGGTTTTTCTTTTTCTCTTGAACTAATCTACACCATGTAATCTGGTCCCACCAAATATGCGATGTAAATATTTATTTTCCTTTACAACTAATTTGCACTATTATAATCTGGCTCCACCAAAATAGGTGTGTATATTTTTTCCCTCTTTCTCTCGAAACACAAGAATTTTTATATTTTTATATTAATGTAAGGAATTTCTAGCCTCAAAACGAATGTGATGAGTTTCACCTTTTGTATATATTTATATATATATACACACATATACACAAACACACACACACACATATATATAAATTTATCAAACACATCAAATTTATATGTTAACAAAATAAGAAATTCTTGAAACTGAGTGCTATTCTAAAGATTCTACTTGCCAACCAAGTAAGTTTTGATTTTTGTTACATCTTGAAATAAATGGAGATTTAGCGTCACTTCTGTACACCCAAAGGAAAAGGCGGTGAATATCATAAAGTTCAGCGCAAGAGCATTGAAGATATTGTCGGGCCAACTTGCTATTGAGGCATCATACAATATCACTACGAAAACAGTAAGGACTTTTGTGATATCATTTCTGATGTTTAAAATTTTCCACAGTCTGACTTCTGATTGCTGAAAGCCTGTAATTTCCTCACAGCTTGTAGTGTCTTGTTTCAGAGAGTGGGTATCAAGCTTGAGAGTTCGACAATTATTCCAGATCAGGTAAAATGTATGATCTTTCTAGCACCAAAACCATACATACTTCTCCTATTACACTGCAAAATGAGAAAACTTGTAAATGTTAATGTAACGCTCCTAAACTCTTGAGGCAACTTGGAGAGCCAAATTTCTGGATTTCATGACAGTGTAAAATTCAGGTAAAGCACTTTCCTAAAAAAAGTAAAATAAAATTGAGGCAGAATTTACCGATAATATTTCAAAAAGACTTGGATTGGACAGAGACACAATCTTATATGTGGGCGGAACAAGAATGATACCTTGGACTATGTTTATTTGTGGAACAAGAATGATACATTGAACTTCAACTTGTCTAATGTTTATTTTGTCCATTTGCCACATTGGGCTATGCAGCTGATGAATATCTTCCAGAAGAACTACGACATGCTCCTCGCTACATTCAATCCGGAAGGTTGGCTCGAGATAACGTATCCTTTTGGCATCGCAGACTGCTATTGCTACACTATTTTGTTCTTTTCTATTCTTCTACTTTTATATGTTGCAGCGGAGTTACCGAGTTTGCATACAGAATCTTCCTCCTCAAATTTTGATTAGATATGTTGATGAATCTCTGCGGATTGGCAGAGATGACAAGGCAAACATCTTTGTGCTGGAAAGGACAGAACCATCAGAAGTTTGAGAAGATTTACGAAGCAAAATGTCTGCAAATATTCGTAGTTTCTGACAGCGAGTGCATCGACACTCAGAGAAGATAACCTGCACATATCCTGCGGCGCAAATGGTTGTTAACAGCTCGGTGCAGATCATCTACTCAACTGCTCATTTGTCTTAAAAAAGCTAAGGGTATGTTTGGTTTGTGTCAAAAACTTACCCTACCAATGTTTTGGTCATAACCAAAACTTTAGTTCTTATTTAGATGGTTGCCAAAATATTGGCATGCCAATCCTTTAGTACGCTCTATTTTATATTGGCCAATTATGGGCAAGCAAAATCTTCACCAAAATTTTGGCTAGCCAAATATTTGTTAGGGTAGACTTGGGCTCAAACCAAACACATTCTAAGCAACAATCCTTTTTTTACGAGCATAGAAACATTCAATTTTACGGATAAATTTGCAAGCTGGGAAATGTCATGTAAGTATGTAACTATGACAGTTCAATTACATAGAGAGTCGGCCAATCTTATGGACTAATTAAACAACTGTCAAGTTTTGAAACGCATCATTGTTCGAGTATTCTTCCCTGCAAGACCAGACAGGTATTCTTTCCTTTGAAGCGATCATCTCTGCGTGATCCCGTGAAGAAGCTTAAGCAGAGGAGAAAAAGAAGCAGCAAACCTCCAAAATTTCCAGCTTTGGACAAAGCCAACCACGTACACCGTGACGCACCAGCTCATACAGCGCAGCAGTAGCACACCCGGGATGTCAGCCTGTCCTTGTCGCCACTCATCCGTACGTACACACAGCACAAATCCAACGGTTCCTGCAAAACCTGTGTACGGATACACGACACACTCCTCGATCACACCAACACAACAAAAAAGAGCGCGCTTGGCGAACACCGCTAGGCCTGGATCCCAGGCGCCTGCATCCCACGACCACAGTACATATCTGTACATAAATCCACCGTCTGATCATTGCTAGCTCGATCTCGTGCTGGTCTCACGTACGCATGCTAATACATAGTTCCAAGGAATTAAGCGCGAGTTGTTTCTGAGTCGATATCGAGAGCATGGGGATCGGTGGAGGCGCAGCTGCGGTGGTGGAGGCCGCCAGGCCGGCGGCTGCGATGGTGGTGGTGGAGTTCATCTTCTCGGCGCTGCAGATCTTCATCAAGCTAGCGCTCGACGACGGCATGGACGTCCGCGTCCTCGTCGCCTACAGGCTCATGTTCGGTGCCGCCTTCCTCTGCCCCCTCGCCTTCCTCATTGAGAGGTACCTCGACTGTTTAGACTATCTCACTTATATATATATCTCACTGCTCACAAGCATTAGTATTGAGACTACCACTTTATTTTTCACTACGTTGAAGAACTAACGTGTGTTGCGTGATTCTAGGAAGAAACGGCCACCACTGACCATGAAGGTGGTGACAGGGTTGTTCCTGTGTGGACTCTTCGGGCAAGTTCCCTCTGGTCACCTTGCTAACTAATGCTCCTGAGTCCTGACTTACTGGATTTCTTTTACAACTCTCTGATCGAAGAAACACTGGGTGTGGCTTGTCACTAGTATGTGGATGTACTTACTATTTTTCTGTTCACACACATGCAGAATTACTATAAACCAGAACCTGTTAGTGCTTTCCATGAAGTTGACGAACTCAACAACCATCGTTACAGCGCTCAGCAACCTCACCCCTCAATCCACCTTCATCGTTGCAATCTTGAGCAGGTCACAACATTTCAATGGGAATTTCACTCCGTCTTAGTTGCCAAAAACATACAAAAAAAACTCTGTTCCAAAATCGAATCTTTTGTATGAATATGTAGGTAAAAGATTACAATTTTTTAATATTATGTAACTATTTCATAATAAAATTTAGTGATACTATTTTCACCAAACTAACCTAAGTAGTTTTTATTAATTACTTGTTGAAGGTAGAAAAATTTGACAGCATATTTTCTAAAATGTCATCTATTTTAGAACGAAGATATCACTAGCTGTATCTCGACAGGATGGAGACTCTGAAACTTAAGAAAGCCAGTGGACAAGCGAAACTGACGGGAACCCTGGTAGGCCTTGGTGGCGCAATGCTGCTTACGTTCTACAAAGGACCAGAGATGAAATTCCTCCATCATCTGGCACAGACCGGGCTCAGCCATGCCAACGGAGATCACCAGCTCCCGCCACCGCCACCCTCCGGCTCTCTAATTCTAGGCTCGTTTCTCGCCATCACCAGCTGTTTCAGCTACGCGATCTGGCTCACCATCCAGGTCCGATCCTGCCCTATGTTGGCTGTGTTTCAGCTATGCAAGTGCAACATTGGTAGTTAACGTTTCTTCTTGTCGTCATGTGTGTGTGCGCGCGCGTGTGTAGGCGAAAGTAGGCCAGGTTTATCCGTGCCACTACTCGATTGCTGCTATGGTGTGCCTCTTCGGCGCGATCCAGTCCACGCTGCTCGCGCTCTGCATGCACAGGGACATGGAGCACTGGAGGCTGGGGCTCAACATCAGATTGTACTCGTCAGCTTACGCGGTAATCAAGTGATCACTGCTTCCTGCATGTATATTTTGTCATGCTACTTTCCGGGTATGATCTCATCAGAGAAGGTAGCATGCATATACGTGCATTTCTTGATTCATCCAGGGTATCGTGGCGTCCGGATCGGCCTTCCCGCTGATGTCGTGGTGCCTGCGGAAGAAAGGGCCCCTCTACGTCTCCATGTTCGGACCTCTCATCATCGTCTTCGTCGCTGTCATGAGCTCCATCGTTCTTGACGAGACCCTGCACCTCGGAATGTGATGCCCTATTTAACTCACATGCCTTTGAAAGTTTGAATACATACATCAGTACATCACGCGTTGCATGCATATATGCGGACTCTGTTTGAGTTTCTCACGGTGAGTCGTATGCATGCCGTCCGTGCGTGCCATTTTTTGCAGCGTGCTTGGTGCTGCCCTGATTGTGGCTGGGCTGTACATGGTGCTATGGGGCAAGGCGAGAGAAGAAGCAGAAGCAGATGCGCCAAAACTTGTTAGTCAAGACGAAGAGGTGGGCAATGGGTCCATGCCTCCGGCTGATAATGGTGAAACATAATGAGGATAATAAGACCTACGTACATTTTGCCCAACCCAAAGTTTATTTCTTCTTCTTATAAACCAATGGGGCCGTGAGAAATCGAGGGTCCTGTGCTAAATATGAAACTAATTAGGCCCCTGCATCTAGGAAATCCGTGGTTCGTTCCCGGTGGTTAGAAATTTCCACAAAACAAACTATTATTTTGGTTGGCCTATGTTGTAACGGTACGGATTAATCAAATATATATTAGATCCGTTACACTCGTATAAGAAATTCAGCTATAATTCCAATATAAGCACTACTTAGCATATACAACTCTATTTTTAAATATAGATATATGCATTGTAATATATAGCCGCTCAATTGCGTGTAAATCCTGCTTGTTAAGAAAATAAGAACACTAGAGTGACATGAAGAATTTTGTTCTTAAGTCACAAAGAAACATGTAATAAAAATACGAGAGTGAGTAGACTGATTCATGGAAAATGAGATACATCTATATCCAACTTTGGTAAGAAGAGTTTTCATTGTATAAAGAAAATGTTTCCATTGCATGAAGTTTGTCACATCGAAATATCTCAGAAAATGTTGCAATAGTACAATTCTTATGTTGCATATGTAGAAAAACAATGTTGTTGATAGTTTATTCTTTATGTTTTCGTGGTAATCCAATCATATGCTAACAGTAGACTAGCGATCCCTAGTTGTTCCCTTGATTCCTTTGCATACTCGATCTATTAATCATCAATTGATACGAGACCATGCCAATGCCAAAATTAATTAATACTTCTAATTGATTGAGTCCGTGACAGATGACATACCTCAGGTTATCGAGGAAGAGAATTCCATTCTTACAACATACTTTATTGAAAAAGAGGTTAAAGGTGCGGTATTCCAGATGGAGCATAATAAAGCTTTGAGTCCTGACGGTTTTCCCGGCTGATTGTTACCAAGTCTTTTGGGAAGTCAAAAAAGGGATCTATTGGCTCTGCTTAGGGATTTGCACACTACTGTTCTGCCCCTTTTCAGTGTAAATTTTGGAATTATTACGCTCCTTCCTAAAGGTACATATGCCAAGTAGATACAACAATAAAGGACGATTTGTCTGCTGGATGTGAGTTTTAAAATCTTCACGAAGATTGCCACCAATCGCGTTATGGCTATTGCACATAAGGTTGTCTGTCCAACTCAAACATTATTTCTACAGAGGCGTAATATTTTGGAAGGAGTGGTTATTCTTCACGGAAACATTCATGAGCTACATTTGAAGAAGCTTGACGGAGTTATTTTAAGATAGGTTTGAAAAGACTTATGATAAAGTTAAGTAGTCCTTCCTACAACGAGCTCTACACATGAAGGGGTTTTCCCTGAAATGGTGCTCCTAGATTAATTGTTTGTCCAGGGTTATAGTGTAGCCATCAAGGTCAATGATGATGTTGGACCTTATTTCCAGACTAAGAAAGGACTTCATCAAGAGGATCCATTGTCCCTTGTTTTATTTAATATTGTGGAGGACATGTTGGCCATTTTCGTTTCCTACGAAAAGGATTGTGGAATGATTAGAGGGGTCACCCCCCATTTGGTCAACGAGGGTCTATCTGTGTTGTAATATGCCGATGACACAGTCTTGTTTACTGATCACGACTTAGATCAGGCTATTGATGTGAAATTGTTATTTGAGTACCTTGAACAGCTTTCAGGGTTAAAGATTAATTTTCATAAGAGCAAACTCTACTGTTCTATCAGGGCCAAAGAGTTCGACTCCCATTATACCAAACTTTTTGGTTGTGATGTGGGTATATTTCCATTCAAATATCTCGGCATTCCGATTCACTATAGTAAACTACTTAACCGAGATTAAGGGGGTGGAAGATAGATTCGAGAAAAAGTTGAGTTGCTGGAAGGGCAGGAATTTGTCATTAAGTGGGCGTTGGCCCTAATAAACTCTGTTTTAAGCAGCATGCCTATTTTTATGGTGTCATTTTTTGAGTTGCCCATAAGGGTGCGTAAACAATTAGGTCTCCACCATTCTCTTTTTTTTTGCAAAGTGATTCTCATAGACATAAATACATGCTTAATACATGCTTGGCAAGTGGGATATTCTTTGTCAACCAAAGACCAAGGGGGCCTTGGTATTTAGAATTTAGAGCAAAAAAAATTTGATTATTAAGTGAGTTTTTAAGCTTTTGAGTGAGGAGGGGGTATGGCAGGACTTACTTTAAAACCAATATTTGCGTAATAAACCTCTGTCACATGCGCATGCTCAACCACCGATTCCCATTTTGGAAAGGATAATGAAAGTTAAGGATCGATTCTTCCAAATGAGCTCTTTTCAAGTTAATTCTACTTCAGAAGTGAGATTCTGGGAAACTACTTGGTTAGATAGTACTTCTTATGCATATCATTCCCCTGGTTGTATAACATAGCTCGGAAGAAACATGCCACAATAGCTGAAGTAATGAGTTTAGTACCGCTAAATGTCTCATTTCGGAGAACTCTGATAGGTCACCATTTGACGCCCTGGAATGATATAGTTTAGAAGGACACCGATATTGCTCAATTAGGAACGAGATATCTTTAGGCGATTACATCAATCTGGTTTATTTTTGGTCCATTCAATGTATTTGGAATTGATCAAATCACCTTTACGACCCAGGTGCATGCATTTATGTAATTTAAAATAACCCCTCAACATAAAGATTTTCTTATGGTACCTTAGTAGATGAGTGATTCTAAATAAGGACAACCTAGCTAAACATAATTATTAAGCAGATAAGTGGTGCTATTTTTGCAACCAGGATGAGACAATTGAACATCTATTTTTTAATTGTCCCTTAGCACATGTTACTTGTAACTCTGTCCAACTAATTTTTCAACACCACCTCCACGCAGTGTTGCACATATCTTTGGGGATTGGCTAGGCAATTTGTGTAAGTCTTTATGTTCACTTATTTATGTCGACATTGCCATATTTTGCTGGTCGATTTGGCTATGTAAGAATGTCTTGATTTTTGGCAATAAGAAACTCTCTAATCCTCTATAGTTTGTTTTTTATGTATCAACTGGCTGTGATCTTGGTTTTGTCTACAATGTTTGCATGACAGGGCCGATGAAAGTTGGTGCCAAGAGATGGAAGTTGCTTATCAAGGAGTTTATGTCCTGATTTAGATGACGTGCATATAATAGGTTATGTAATAGTTGATTTTACTATTTGTGACTGTCACGTCTTTTTTGCTTATTTTTTTAATAACTTTATAATAAATTTAGGATTATGTATATCCCGTAATACAAAGACCAGGAACTTAATCTTTTATTATTAAAAAAATAAGGTTGAGATAAAAATTGGACCCTGAAGATTTGGTGGGGAGGGGGGGCATGGAGCCGCACATGCTCCACATACCCGTGATATGGGCCTGGAAACCAAATATATATGCTCAAGTGCATGCATTTCGCTGCAGTTATTCTTATGGATTATAGCCGCTCTTATGCTCAGCAATATTTCCCGTAACTATCTAGAATTTACAGTTACAGATAGAATAAGTATCATGCCTGCTTAAGTATAATAAAAAAGAGTTAACAGATGGTCTTTGACAACTAATGAGCTTTAAAGTCCAAAATTTTACCTACAATCAGAAGATCAAATGGAAGCTCACAGAAAAGGCTTGAGTACAATCGTATAACCCTAACGCATGGATAGTCGATCTTCGTCATGTATATATTTCCTGAGATTGTTGGTTAGCAGTGAATACACAGTCTACTCAGCAAGCCACATTGGGAATTTCTATTTAACTACCATGCAAGAGATTCCAAAGAAAGGGTATATGATTTGTATATCATTTGGTGGATTCATTGTCTTAATCTCTATTTGAACAATAAAACATTTAATCAATCATTTGAACAAATTTACTAACCCTTCCGGTTTATCGCCACAATTAATTAACCATGAGAAAAATTCTACTTATAACTTGTATAAGTAATCACCTTTAGACGCAACTTGATTAGCTAAAAGATTCGAACACAATTTTATTATGACTCTACATGTTGCTTAGCTTTACCCACAAGATATCTACACCTCTTATTGTTTATGGTAACATTACACACTCCCATCGGTGTGTCAACAGAGGTGAGACAACACGATATTTTATTTGCTCTATCTTTAAGTTTCCACCTAGGAAAACCAGATCACTCATCTCCCGAGTACTAACCGGGTCAAGGGTTAACTAGCAGGTCCGGGATTTGAGCATTCCTATTGTGATTCCACAAAACATGGCTTATCACTTAGTCACTTTTGCTGGCCTTCCAGAGAATAGGAAATGCAAGCTAGTCTGTAATTGTTGACCAGATTTGTGTTTATCACTTGGCATAATGGTTATTATCCTTATGTGCCCTGAGTAAGGTAATGCAACACATCATCCTTACTCTAGTGAAGGGATATGGGTGCACAACCAACAAATAAAAGGTCTCATCTTCTCTATCTCCAATTGTCAGCAACTTAATTTCAAATCTCCTCACTCTAGCATTTTGCCTAATGTTACCAACATTTTTTAGACACAACCCTATCAGGCCTATAATAATGGTGAAGGATACTGATATTAAATTCATACTAGGTTTTTAAGGTGAATATGGCTTACAAAATTAACAAGGGCATATCGTGGTAGGAAATAACTAATCATCATGTCAATGACAAGTATTGCGGTAATTAAATAGCAATGCAAGAAATTATTAACTAAAATAAGTACATAAAATATAAGGCATATGGATTCAACATGGACAATGAAATGTGACTTTCAGTTGGGCCCACGTCTTCTATACCTTTTCCTTCTTTGTGGCATGTGCATAATACCCATTTTCTAACGCAAAAGAACTAAATTAAAATAAGTCCTGGCTTAGCAAACACGAGCAAAGAGCAAAATGCGAATGAACTCGGAGAAGAATATTACTAAGAATGGTGGTTTGGAGAACAATGCTAAATTAGGTTGAATGAAGTGGAGAAGTTGATTCATGGCATTGAACAATCAAAATGTGTATATAATTGTATTTTTGGGTTTTAGTGAACAGTAACAGGTCTGGTTGCTACTCACTGTGGGTCGAGTTGGTGAAAAGTACAAAACCCGTTATGCATGGCATTAGGTCGGGTTGAACAGTGCTGAATAGTGACGGGCTGTTATTGGGTAGGTTTGATGAACAGCACAGGGCTCTATTTGATTTTCGGGCTTTGAATAGGATTTGTGGGCTAATGGGGCCAAGCAGCTGTGGCTGAAGTAGCCTCTGCTTCGTTCTCATGAACGAGCAGATGCTCTGTTTCATTGCGACCAACACAAAGACGGCCGCTGTTGGCGATTTCGTTGCCAGTGGTGGTGCGGTGCAGAAAAAGACGACATTGGGAGCATCAGTAGGATGTAGAGGTTCCATTTTTGCAGAGAAAGGTTAGGCGTTGGTGGTGGATTTGGGTGGGCCGTGGAGGTGGCAGAGAAGAACAGGGGAGCTCGACTCCAACGCTCGGGCGATGCTCCGGCAAAATTGGTTAGGGATTCAGGGTTGTGGGGCTTACAGGAGCTTAGTAGTGGGATCAGTTGGATGGATTTGTGGGCGGTGGCGAGAAACCAAAATTTGAATCCGGCAGTGCTTGGGGAAGAACACGGCGGTCACGACGCTTCCGCTCGGGTGAGCACGACGCGATGGTTCTGGGGAGTGGTGTGGAGTGCTGCAATATGCGAAGGTGTGGTCGTGTGTGTACTCGCGCGCCATTATAATCAGGTGTTCGGGTTTAGTCTCAAATTGAAACAAAATCTGACAGACTCAAACTTTCGAAATTTTCGGGTCCTCATAGACGTCCGTGTGATATCCGTACGTGCATGTAATGGTGACTCTTCGCCAAAAGAATTTTTCAAATCCATCAATTTTTTATCGTATAATTCCTCCTGTTTTGTAAAATACCTCCGACTCCACATTTTTCAATCAACAGTACTTATCTAAATCATTTATACTCTCTCTCTCTCTCCATTTAAATGTTCAGATCAGTGAATCACCAACTAAAAAAAAGATCTCTTCGTGAACCCAAAAATCACAAGCATATTTGTTCACCATTTCAGATCACCAACTAAAATTCACAAGTATATTTCTTCACCATTTCAGATTAGTATTACCAATCAGGTAAAAAAAAACATTTCTCACTTAATCAAACAAAATATCCATGCATACTTTTTCGGCATTTCAGATCATGGACAAAAAGGTTTCATGATGCTTCAACTACTCGACAAACATGTATGATTTGGATTACTAGCATGAACAATGATGAATTGATCTGAGGCTAGCATCTACAATTCAACAAATTCATTCATGAATGAAGAATGGATCTGAAGCTAAAATGGAACATGGGAGAGACAAAATTTGGATAAAGATTAACATGATATATTACGGATTAAAAAGTTCAATACTGCGGTCCGGGTGTGTGAACATACCAATCCCAATTAAACTCGTCCACCATTATCACGTTGTGCATCTGAGGATTGTACTTGAACTCCGTAGCATGCAGGTACATTTTCAACCCAAGTTGAAGGGCGCCGTAGCACGTACTTACCGAGCACATCGCCTTCCTTGAAGAGCTTGAAGTTGGGCCATGGCATGACGCCAAAGGTCCAACCATTGATGTCTTCGCCGACGTACCACTCCCTCGGCTGCACCGCCACCACCTCGACACCACCCTGCAGCATCAAGAAAACCAGAAGCAGCCCAAGGCGACTGTACCCAGCCATGTCGCTGCTGCTGCTGCTTCTCTATGCACTTCTAGCTACCCAAAAACTATTTTCTTAGCAGAAGACGAGAGGCTGGTTGACTTTTTTTAGTTGATGCACTCAGTGGCGGACCCAGGATTTTATGTTACCCGGGGCGAGATTTTCACTTAAAAAATTAGAAGACATAACACACTTAACGTTCAACATAAATAATGGTCCAAACTAAAACAGATTTAAATTTAGAAGATCTAGGTACAACAATCAAGACAAAATAAGTATTGTAATTTATACCACTAAGTTGTAGTTACAAGATGAGGAGGTCCAGGTAGATGACCCCTACGATTCTTCTTGCCATGAAAATGTTTAGCAATCTCTTTGTCATCAGTTTGTGCAAATATGTCTCGCTCAACATAGCAGATCATCATGTCATTCAACCATCCATCATTCATCTTATTACGCAAATTTGTCTTTATAATGTTCATTGCTGAGAAAACTCTTTCAACTGATGCTGTTGCCACAGGTAATATCAATGCAAGTGTGATGAGGCGATAAACCCATGCATAAGTCGCATGTTCTCCAGTTTCAACCATCTTGATGGCAAGACCACTGAGACTATTACAACTCAAGAAATCAGGACTTTTTCTCATGACATCAATGTATAGCAGAAGTTGATCATTCAGCAAATGGAGTTCTTCAGGACAGAAGTCATGAGGGTACATACTTGCAAGCTCAACTAGCTTCTGACGATCAAAGCTTTTAAATGACTCCCTAGGATCTAGACATGCAACACATCTCAATAATTGTGTAGAAGTTTCACTAAACCGATGGTTCATCTCACCTAAGTTTCTGTCAATGACCTCATTGAATATTTGTACCTTGTAATAATGTAAGCAAGTAACCACTTTGCGTGAGCTTCTTGCATAACCCCTAGCTGTGATATTATCATTCATATCTGGCACTGGAATCTCTTTTGCAACACAAAAGGTAGTGACTTCCTCCAAAAGTGGCTCCCATCCGTAATCTCTCAATTGTTGCAATAGACTTTTCATAGACTCAATCATATTCATGGCACTGACTATATTCTGATCCTTTAGTTGCAATGCTTGTGACAAGTCATTAGTTAAACCAAGCACCCGAAGCATCACATGTAAGATAAAAACAAATTCGAAGACATCCATTGTTTTTATCAAACCTGAAGCTTTGCCTCTTTCATCCGCATCCCCTCCATCTTCAGAAATAGATTGTAGCACTTCAATCACTGAATCCCACATTTGCAAGAAACGTATCAGAGTTCTATGATGTGTTCCCCAACGTGTGTCACCTGGTCTTGCTAAGCTTGTCTCTTGATGCTTGCCTCTTCCTGCAAATATCTGTCCAGTCTCTAATTGCAACACAAGGTTATCATGATGTTTCTGCAGCAAGTCATCATTTCTTTTACAAGAAACACTAACCATGTTTACAATCCTCTTTGCATAATCAAAGAAATCACTAACACCCAGAACTCCTTTCACCACAGCAACAACCACCAATTGAAGTTGGTGGGCAAAGCAATGCACATAAAAAGCTTGAGGGTTGTCATCTAGGACCAACTTCTTTAAGCCATTCAGTTCTCCACGCATATTTGAAGCACCATCGTAACCTTGTCCTCTCAATCTTGACATGGATAAGTTGTGTGTAGCAAATAACTTATCTAAAGACCTTTTCAGTGAAGCAGATGTGGTATCTTTAACGTGCTCAACACCAAGTAATCTCTCTACAACTCCCCCTTTTTGGTTCATAAACCTACACAAGTACACAACAAGTACAATGGAATATAATGTTAGAATTTGCATGATGGCTGAATAATTAAGATATGAGTTGTGTGTTGGCTGCCTTATCATCACAGCCATTTGCTCTTTAACTGATGCATCACGAGACTCATCAACAAGTAGAGAGAAATGACCATCCCCAAGCTCATTCATGATGACTTTAGTAACTTTTTCAGAACATGCTTCGACCAACAGTTTTTGGATATTAGGACAAGTCAATTGATGATTTCCAGGAGCATTTTCATTGATCACATCAGCTACTTCCTGACATCTCAGAGCAAGCCAATCCAATAACTCACGGAAATTACCCTTACTTGCTGAATTCTTAGACTCATCGTGCCCACGGAAATCAAGTCCCTGCCTAAGAAGGAACCTTACAACACCTAGAACAGCCAGCAATCGATCTTGATATTGAATATGCGACTTCTCGGTATGAGAAGTGACCACATATGTTACACTTTGCTTTTGATTTCTGAAAGCTTCACAATTTCTTTTTGCAATGTTGTGAGCACTGTTTTTTGCACCAACATGAGTTCTAAAATTTTCAACTGCTTTCTTCCAATTTGTATACCCTGACTTCGTGTAGACCTCACTGCCAAACTTTTCTTTAATTGTTGGCTTGCTGAAAAGAAAGCAGTAGAAACAATAGGCAGCATTCTTATTTACACTATACTCCACCCAATTGAACTCCTTAAACCATGTATCTCTGAATATCCTGCCAGTGACTCCATTTACTTCTTCATCACGAGGGAAACCATGACCAAATGGCTGGCATGGACCTTTTCCCAAATACGCTCTTCTCATTTCATCTCTAATTCCAAGGGTAGCATACTCGTCAATTTGTTTCCGGGGGCCCGGATCAGCTTCGACGTCAGCTGGGTTAAACATTGGTCTTTCAACAGCTTGAGGCTCATGCTCATCTACTGCCGCAGCAGTTCCAAAATAAAAATTCAGTGGTTTTGTTTTCTTATGAAGATCCTACAGCATCAAATTTAAATGGGTTCAGCATTCATGTATAAAAAACGTAGACAAACGATGCCATGAAATAGAAATCAAAAGGGATTGAGGAACCTGTTGCTTGCCGGCGTTGCCGCCTCTGTCAGCTGCTCTCTTGCGGTTTGGAGCAGAGCCGGCGCTGCTGCCTCCCATGACACTTCCTTGCTCGGTGGTTCCTCCCTCCATTACCATTTACCAACTCGCCCGTCTCGCCGTGCCGGGCTGCCGGCGCCGCCACGCCGCAGGCTTCAACCTCCGCCAGTCCACCACTGCTTGTCGTTAGGGATTTCCGATTTGGGGGAGATTGGGAGAATTGGGTAACGCAAGAAGACGGAGCAGAGCAGATGCCTCGTTACTTCATATTGGTCATTGAATCGTTGTGGGCTTGTGGAGACGTGGGCCTTTTCTTATTTCCACTTGCTGGCCCAAGTTGCTTTCTTCTTCAACAATCGATAGAAACTGCGAGAGCTTCACTCCCAGCGCTTCCATGGCAGATTGGCAGGGCAGAATACTGCATATCCAGGGGGAGGGGGGCAGCCGGGCAGGGGTACCCTTGGTAGCAGCAGGAGACCTGGGGCGGCCGCCCCCCTCGCCCCCCTGCTGGGTCCGCCGCTGGATGCACTGGGCTCTCCTTTTGATAGGCACAACGAACGGGCTTAGACTTAGCCTAGCTGTATCTGTGGTTACAATTTAATATGAGTAGGATCAGGATCTAGAAATTAAGTTTGGATGTAGTTACATGCTCTTGAGGAAGATAGTAAATGCATCTCTTAAAATGTAGGAGGAAACAATATGTCTCCAACTAGGGGTTTGAAACTGGAAGGGCAGGGGTGGATATTGCTCTTCCCATATTTTATTATATATCCTTTTTTACAGGTTTGGAGTGGGATATGAATACGAGTCGAATAACAGGACCAGAAACAGATACATCGACAGACAATGCGTGCATGAGAAAAAGGACACGACTACGCTACAACCGTCGTTAGTTAGTCTAAACTAGTGACGCTCCAACACAGCCTGTCTGTTCTATAATTTTTTTGAAGCTGTGTCCCCTGAGTGAGGTAGCAAGCGGCACAGATGATGTCTTATGCATGCATGCAGAACAAGTTGAACTAGATGACATCAATAAAATATTCCTTTATTTTGAAAATATAAAATAATTTATCTAAACCGGACATATAATCCATTTTCATTGTTGGATGGATTTGTTTTGACGAGTGGTTCAAAACAATATCCAATTTGGATATGTTCTAACGACATTTTCTTCTGGACCAATAGTTATCAAGCCATTAATACAAGAGTTACCATATTAAGTGAGCAGAGTTATCAGGCCATAACTTATGAGTTATCAAAATATTGGTAGCAGGCTATCTAAGACAATTTTTAGAAAATAGTTTCTGTCTTCTATGTGTTTTCAATTTAGTTGTCAGACTATTTTCTTATTGTTATCAACACATAATAATACTTTTCTTGCATATATCTAAAGTCATCTTAGGAAAAATTGTGTCGGTGTATACTTATTCTACCGTTTTACTGCAATTATTAGACTACTTATTTGTAGTTTTGAACACATAATAATTTATTCTTTGCATATTCCTAAACCCGTCTTTGTGTTGAGTATACTCATTAGACCAGTTCATTATACTTGTCAAATAATTTATCTTTGGTTATAACACGTAATATCACATTTTATCTTATATTTTTAAATCTGTTAAGGAAAAATAAAACCTCACATATTTCAGCTTATCTCTGTGTCAGAGGGGAATTGGAAAACATAACACATCACCATCATCTATTTTAAGTATAGTGAAAAAGTGTAGAACACATCTAGGAAACTCTATCATATTCGCTAGGTGTGGAATAGGAGGTTTAACTACCTGATAACTCGTTACTAACTGGGATGTAACTAATGTATTACTACGTGATAATTAATGAGGTCAAAAATATTATAGAAATATACCAAGTGAGATACAGTTTTGAAACTCTCGTGCAGACGAATCGGATAGTAAAAATAGATTGTGAATACATTATCCAATTAGATAACTAAAAGAATTGAATTTAAGATTTAGAAATTAATACGTTTATATGAGTAGCTTTATCTGTTTATTGTTTGGAAAAAAAGACATGCAGTACACTTGCATGCAACTCCCCCACGGTTTCAAATCCCATTATCACATCTCCATCCAACAGTGTGGAGGTCCATAGCTCCATAAGACAAAAAAACAACACGTCTATAATTTAGATTTTCTGTAAGAAAAAACATAACTTCATTAACAAAAGACTCAACTATACAACAAGCTAGATAACATTTGTCATAATTAACTACATCTACATAAATAAATACAAAGAAAAAGTTCATCTCTCACCCATCAACTCGTGTAGATTTCATTTCTCAACATAAATACTAGACAAATCACATCCCAACTCTCAAAATAATTTGGATCACCCTTAGAGCCTTTTTAGATAATGGAAGGGCTAGCCTCCTGGTCTTACATCATAAGATACACATATCTATAATTTATTGCAACATATGGTTGGTGTTAAGGCTGAATATGTGGGCTTACAAATTAAAATAGAAAAAGAATAATTGTCAACCTGAAGCCAGCATTTGTGGAAGTATCCACCACCGGCTTCACGCCTTTAAGAAGAGAACGTCGCTCGTACACCGTTGTTTCTCGTTCCAACAAACAAAGGTCAGATGTAAGATTTTTAAACCCCAAGAGGGGTACCGCCAAGACAACACCTTCAATAAGGGAACGATGTATGTTCGTCAACACTGCCCAATCTAGCTAGTGAAGTCCAGATCATGGGCTTTCAACCCGGAGAAAACACCTCAAAACTCGTCGCTGAATTCAACTAAAGAGGTTAGATCGGCACTACCAATGCCGCCATCCACCATCTCTATCGGTTGGCGCCCCCTCACACAGAACACCATGCTAGCCGGCTCTCGACGCAACCAGGAAAATCAAGGCGCCACCGCCAAAAACCGGATCCCACACGAGAAGGCCATATGGCCACTGGCGTCGAAATCACATGAGAAGTTTGCCGGAAGCAGGATGAACATGTCGGTTCGTGGCCCATACTACACTAGTCCACTACAACACCACCATCTGGGAGTGCTGTCCTGGTATCCTAGGCTGCATCAAGCCATCATCCCCTTAGATGAGCCAATGACCCTTAAAAGCATCTGACCACCTGGAGCATAGCTAGTCATGCCAATAGGCGTGGACCGCGCAAAACACCTAAGCTGCCGATGGCGTCCCTTGAGCCTGACACCCTACCACCCTTGGTCATTCATTGCTTGTCCAACAACTTTCCCGATCCGGTCGCCCAGATCCAAAAAAGCTGTGGTGTACGAGGCATAACTACCAGTGAAGGGAAGGAACTGAGAAGCCCTACTGCCACTAGCAGCCAGCGGACGACCTGCAATGGCAGTGATGGGGGGAGATCGATGAAGATTGTGGCTGAGTTTTGGGGGAGAGAGAGAGGTTTCGGCCTCTCTTGTCAGCCGTTCCACCTCTCGAGTAGCTTTTCCATAATCCAAATACAACCCATCATACATTACTTCCGCAGAGACAATGTGGTTGACAGTCTCTAGCTCAGTCTCTTCTTCGTCGTCGCTTGGCGCTGGTACCATAATATTGTTGCCTCCATTACTTGCCTGGGGAATGAGACGGAACGGGGAGAATAGGAGGATCTCATCAAAGTGATGCCGTACATGGAGGACTGCTTTCCTAGCTGCTTCAAGTCGGGCATCATTATCACTAGCTCTGGGTGCCGTAAAAGTCTGATCCAAATTGGAGGCTCTCACTGTGACCCAACCCATCCAAAAGTGAGCCTTCCCGTGAACCTCATAGGTCTTGGCGTGGAAAGCGGGGAGGTCTTCCTGGGGCACGCCAAGGTATTCCAACATTCTCCATAACAGGGTGGCCCAACTTCCCAGCTGGCTTGGGTCGGTCACAATGTTGTACACCATCCTATACAATTTTAGGGTTAGAGAGGGTAAAGTTAGTCACACAAAGAAAAGCAAATGCGATAGAGGAGAAAATTCAGAACTAAGAGTGATGAGTGTAAGGAATAAAAAGCAATCTACTTATTAATTTTAAACATAGGGTTTAACTTTTTAAATAGTTTTCTCGGCAACGCCAAGTCCTATCTAACGACCACCTGCAATTGGCTTCCTACGGTCAGCTCGGCTCTGATACCAAGCTGTCACGGACCCGGAATTTCATATGACTAAGGGAACGAGTGGTCGCCAAGGGCCGAAGGACCAGTCGACCTGGTGGCACGGTACCTGCGCCGTACTCACCGAGGTGGAGTGATCCGACACCTGACCAACACAAGCCGGCCGGAAGCGACCAAACTGCCCAGAGCCACATACGATTCCCTGACCCGGTGAAGATTCAGAGTCGTTCCCGAATCCTACCACGACAAACAAGATCGGAGGAGCCCGGCGATTCTACCCACACCCTAACCTAGCTCGGAAGCCAGTGGGTCGCTCAAAAGCCCGGTAGAACACGCCCACACCCTGCCTGGCCGGCACAGCATCTCAGCCAGCGGGTCACTCAACCAATTCCTGCTCGACTTAGTAGAAAGAGGAACGGCTTAGACCCTTCACGACATACCCATACACTTCATATCATTCACGCACTGTGTATGAGCAGCCTGAATAACAACTTGTATACCACAACAAAGCTCTACAATACGATATCACTAGTAGCTGTCCACATCGGACTATAAGATTACATCAGTCGGTCATAACCGGAAACATATCCGAGTACGGAGTAAGTAAACAACAGCGGAAGAACAGTAAGTGAGTCCCACAATGGCACATTAACCGCTGACCAAAAGTCACAACCTATTCCACGAGTCGATTAGCTAACCAAGGAAAACCATACACTAGGCGTCGTCGAAGAATTCCTCGACCGCTGGCTCACCTGCAATGATCTAGGAATATCCTAGGTGAGTACGGGGTACTCGCAAGACTTATTCGTGCTGGATTAGATGTCCTACACATACTAGTATAAACGAAAGTAAACATGGTGCAATTCTAGTTAGCAAGGCATAATAATACCAACAATTTACTAACAGGGGAACAATACATCAAAACAGACCACTGCCAAATCCGATCCCATACAACTTAATGGAGGAACGTGATGGTACTCGCTAGTCACAGGGGTAACTCAAAATATAATTACGGTGGCTCTCACTTGCCATCCGTCTCCCAACTACTTGGGGCAGAACATATCTCAAATTGACAATGAACCATCACGACCACACATTCATTTTATCTCTCGGACCATTACCGGCACCGATCACCCTGAGTGCAAAGAGTGCCTTAACCCTTGGAGGTTGCAAGGCTCCAAGGGTCTCAGTCTTACCTCAACTACACCCCAGCCCCGATGCCGCTAATGTCCACGCGTGACAAGGGGAGTAATCACGATGGAGTTACGTCAGGGTTGGTATCGCGACAACTTCTTCCTCCGGTCGCAACAATCTGGGTCCAAATGATACCAACTTTATCCATCGGACACTTTCCCTTCAGCTCTCACATCTCACCTTAGTGGGTTCAAATAATTAGTGCATCAGGTTAATTCGACCATAGCTAGACATAACTTACAGCACCCCCTAATCATGCTAGTTGAACCGAACTCAATCACAAGGTACAAGTGACGATACAAACATCAACATATGGATAAATAAAAACAGATACTGAACAATTAAAAGATGCAACAAGCTCTGCTTGCCTTGCTCGAACTGCTCCTGATCTGGTGTGGAGTCGTGAGCCTGGAGGTCTCCTTCTTCGAGCTCTAGTGTAAGCAATGCGAATACCGGAAATAAACGATAAAGGAAATATTAAGATTCAGCATGTATGCATGATAAGGGATGGTAACTACATGTGTCCATGGTAATGATGTGATGCCGAGGAACTAGAACTAGATGCACAGTTTGAGGTTGAATTGTTGTGGTTACGGGAAATGCAAATCAGGCATGCATGTCATGTTAATGGGTCTCGATGAGTTAGGGTTAAATATGGATAGGGTGCAATTCTATCCGAAGTTGTACGTGAACATCGTGCTAATACTCTGAGATACAATACTGACGTAATGGAAATTTCTCGGCTTGGAGCTAGGGTTGCCAAGTTAGGGTTTATCGACGAACTGCGATAACAGGGGCTACAACTCATACGGTAAGATGACCTATGGTGCATGTGCCAATGTTAGGCATCTAACTGAACCAGGTCGTAGGAAATCTCATAAGATCTCCGAGTATACAAACTTCGTCGAAATTGGAGCTATGGTCGCAGAACTAGGGTTTACAGACTCTCGACCGTAGCAAAATAACAACCCTAGATATCATCTTGTGCATGTGCTCAAAATTGAGTTTTGATTCAGCCAGATTGTAGAGAATTTCATAAGCTTTCCAAATATATAAAATTTACCAAATTTGGACGTGTGGTTTGAAAGTTATGGAGGTTTGAAATTTTGAATCAAATCTAACCCTAACAGATCGAACCCTAAATGCTAGATCTACCCGAACCATCCTCTCTCTCTCTCTGCGTTCCAGATCTACTCGCTAAACCCACCCGAGAGACTACCCAGGGATTCCTACCCTTAAACCACCTCAGCTGACGCGTGGGACCCCACTGGCAGTGGCTCGGGTGGTCGAGATCCAACCCGAGCGCGCCACGCGTCCTGGCCCTTCCCTCACTCACTCTCTCTCTCATCTCTCTCCACTAGACCCGACCGGAGACGCAACCCGGCGGCGGTGCCCTCGCCGGAGCACTCGCCGGAGTTGGCTCCGGGCTCGGCTGGGCTCGGGAAGAAGGCCAAAGGGGCCGGGAGCTCACCCTGAGGTTGGTTTCCTGCTTGGCTGGGGCGGAGGAGCTCGGGGAGGTTGCTGGCGACGGCGAGGAGCGGCGGAGAGCTCGGGTCGTTGGCGTCGAGGGTCTCCGAGGGCAGATCTGCAACGAGGAGCACTCGGGGAGGTTAGTGGAGAGGAGAGGAAGCTCAGGGCGTAGAAAATGGGGGAAGAGGACCACTGGAACCGCAAGAAGAGCTCGCCGGAGATGGTGACCGGGGTTGAGGAAGATGGTGGTGGAACTTGCTCCCGGGACTCGGACTGAGGAAATGGGGAGAGGGGGAGGTGCGGGATGTGGCAAGCAAACTCGGGAGCTTGGGGATGGAGCCTCGGGTGCACTGGCTGGCCGGCGATTGCTCGCCGGAGCAATCCCGAGCTCGAAGAAAATTGGGGGCGGTAGGGGAGGAAGCTAGGGTTCTCGGTGGGAAGGAGAAGAAGGGAGAGGGGAGAGCCGGCGTGCTCGGACAGGGAGCTTAAATAGGGCGGCGGGTTCGGACAGGGGCGGGGCACCGCCCACGGCGGCGAACCGGCGTCGGGGACGTGGCCGACGCGCCCTGACAGGTGGGGCCGCGCGACGGGTGAGGAGAGAGGGGGATGACAGGCGGGGCCGGGCGGTCAGAGAGAGAAGGGGGAGGGCGTGCGCGCGGGGCTGGCGGGCTGGCCAATTGGGCCAGCCGAGCGGGCTTTCGGCCCAAGTAGAGTTAGGGTTTTTCTTTTTCTTTTTAATTTCTGTGATCAGTGTTACTCCTGTCGTCATTTTATGTGTAAATCTTGCTCCAAATATTTTGAAATTTTTACAGGGCCCTCCTAACATTATTTGGGACCTACTGTAGAAGTTTGAATTGATTTGGAGGGGATTTAATCTGGTTGCTAGCTCAAACCCTAATTTTGACCTAGTTCGGAGTTTGAACTAGAACTAGGTCCTAGATTTCTCCAAAAATTCTGGAATTTGGCATAGAGCTAAGGTTTTCACTTTTGGAGCTATTTGTGAATTTTGAGAACTTTTCATCTACTAGAAATCGTTATATCCTCTCAACCCTAATTCTAGCTCTTTTTAGGGTTTGAAGTTAGGGACGGGAACTCATCGAAGAGTTCGATGACTTCCCCCTACTTTTATTGATGACATTGTCAATTCGGATATTTCGAATAAGTTGATTGGTGTTTGTAAGACTTTCCACCGAGGATGAGATATGTACATATTCTATAAAGTACAACTATATCATATTCAGGTTTAAACGAGATGGTGCGGGGATGATGACATGTATGCATGAATGCAAAGCAAATACTTATTTATCGTAAAGTGGGTATTACAAAACCTACCCCCCTTAAAAAGATCTCGACCCGAGATCTCTAACGATCGACAAACAAGGTTGGAAACTCGGTCTTGAGCCATTCTTCGCGTTCCCACGTAGCTTCATCTTCAGTATGATTACTCCACTGAACCTTGAGGAACTTGATGGTGCGACTCCGGGTTTTGCGCTCGGTCTCATCGAGAATACACACTGGATGTTCCCGATAAGAGAGATCTTCGTGTAGTACGTCTATTCCGGGGTTGGTCTTTGTTTCGGGGACACGATGGCAAGCTTTCAGCTGAGACACATGGAAGACATCATGCAATCGAGACAGCTCAGGAGGTAGTTCCAACTGATAAGCCACGGTCCCTCGTTTGGCTAGGATTCGATAAGGACCGATATAACGAGGAGCTAGCTTTCCTTTCATGGCAAAACGGCGGACACCTTTGAATGGAGTGACCTTGAGATACACACTATCTCCAATCTGATATGTAACTTCTCGGCGATGAGGATCGGCATAGCTTTTCTGCCTTGACTGGGCTTCACGAAGACATTCTCGGATGAGTTGAACTAAATCTTCGGCTTCTTCAATCGGATTAGGTCCAAAGAATTGTCTCTCGCTGGTCTCGGACCAGTTCAATGGAGTCCTACATTTCCTCCCATAGAGTACTTCAAAGGGTGCCATACCGAGACTGGCTTGATAGCTATTATTGTAGGCAAACTCAGCATACGGCAAGCAATCTTCCCAATTGGAACCCAGTGTTAGCGCACACGACCTCAACATGTCTTCAAGAATCTGATTTGTCCGCTCAGCTTGACCTCACTCCTTGAGTTTTATACCTCCTAGTGGGCTCTCGCACAAGTACAGTGTGTGCTGTCCAGAAATTTCAGCAAAACTCCTAAATGCTTCTTTGCCTTGTGAGCTAAGTTCCTCCCTCTAAAAGTTGGCTAAGAGGTTAAACCTTTTCATATGAACATCATGGCTGCCCACTATTCTTGCATATTGTGTTGAAATGTCTCACTCGAAGGTGTTGACAATTTCATCTGTATGCAAGGATATTGCGTGCCATTCATATAAAACATGTTAATTCCTAGCTCTTGTGCAATTTGTAAACATGTATTCCTGCTGCACATACACGTTTAGTTTCGTTGCACAAGTCACTTCTAACCCATCTTATTGCAATTCATGCCCCTCGTGACTATATGTCAAGAATTCATTTCCATCTCAAAATTTCGTATAAGTGTAATGAAGAGGCCACAACTTAGCTAACAACTCCCAATTAAATCCGAACAAACCTCAAGCCCTAATCCATCCTAGATTAAATACGAGGAATCTCAAAATTTAGATGTTTGGGGCTGCATATCTCACAACCTTCACCATGGTCAAAATCAGCGAAGATTGGTATCCAAATGTGCTAAATTGTTATGTCGCCCAACCATTTTCTCCACAAACCTTAATCTCAAATGACACCTCGTAATCTTTTGTGAGTTGGTTTTCATCTTCAGGACAGGTGAGTATACAACCCCTATTTTGTCCATTTCAGTGCAAAGTGGACAGTAAACTCAATCAATCAATTGTTTAAGCTCTAGTTCAGTCTCTCCCTCCTCCCTTCTTGGCCGGATAGAAGGAAGTTCTAGACCCATCTTATAATATCTGGCCTTGCCCCAAGAATATGAATCTGCACATGGTAGGCTAACCGGAATTGATGCCCAAGCACTCGGTATCATGGAATGCTATCGTGCCCATGTTAGAACGTCAATAAGGAGCCTGATCACCTCCTCGTTGGTGGTACTACATGCGGTACGGGATTATTCCTTGGTCCTGACAATTTTGATCTATCACATGTACAAAGCGATACATCTAAACCATTTTCATCTAATAAACCTTGCTAGCAAGATTAAACGGGGTCTCGGACTAATCTTAAAGATGTTTTGTTCCACTTTAAATCTCTGAAGTATTGGAAGATCTGGAATTGCCCTCGTACATGCCATGTATATACCTATTCGGTGAATAATTCGAAATATATGAGTGTGTACTCGGTACCCCAGAATGCGTTCGTGCTCACCTAGAACACCAATCGGGAGTCTGGCCAACCCCTCGTTGATGGCACTATGTGTAGTACGAGACTATTCTTCGGTCACGACAGTTCCTGGATTAATCCCTCTCTAAGCGGTATCTTCGACTATTTAATTCATATCACCTTGTTTCCTTCTTTATCCAATAGAAGCATAGCTATCCAAGAATAGCACCTAATCTGTCCGCAAGAAAAGGACATCTCAAACTCCTCCGTCCTCAAGCAAGGGACATCTCAGTTGATCTCCTAGAAGGAATTGTTCTTAAGATAATCAAGGCAATTACCATGATATGTGACCAATTCCCACCTTCGTTATTCTTTCTTCCAATCTGAGGTAAGCATGACCATGCATTTCTTTTACTTCGGAATCATATTTCTATCCTTTCCTCAGTTCCACACTTGGGCTAAGATCATTTGTTCATACCAGTTCCTTTCACTCAAACCAACAATCTTGAATTCTGAATTTGCAAGACCAGTAATCGTCGCAACACCTCTTAGTTGCTCCTGCTCCTTCCACCTTCGTCTCTTCTTCTCTCCTCTTAATTGAGTGTAGAGCCTATTAAAGCTGAAACACTGTAGAAGGAGTCATTTCCAAGAAAATAATAATTTGATCTGGTTTCCTCTTTCTAGAACTAGTGTAAAAGTCGATAAGTGATTTTACTTTCCCACTATCGAAAGCCTGGTATCTCATCAAAGCCCTGCTGCAAGTTGAAGACCTCTTCTTCTCTTCCTTACCGTAGGAATCTCGGGACGAGATTCTTTTAAGGGGGGTAGGTCTTGTAATGACCTAAATCTTAAGACACGAGATCAGTGAAGATCATCGTGAATTAATTGGAGTTCTTCTTTTCCATGCATGCATTTAGGTCGGTAGAAAACGACCCGATTAAAAGATCCTAGATTTAAGACATGAATTAAAACTGCAAACCCATAAGAATCAACTTAAATAAAGCTTTTGACCCCAACCCTGCCAGACACTCACTTTGATAATTTTCATGAACTCAAAGCTTCAGGATCATCAGAGTTTATATGAATAAGTTAATAAGAATTTCTCTAGCATCTCTTTTCAGACAGAAATAAGGAAGTATAAAGTTCATGGATTTTCTCTTATCCAAATTCTGTAAGATTTCATATTCGAGATTTCCTTATCGGGTAAGATCGAACATAAATTTCTGAAAACTATTTAAGTTACTAGAAGTTCAACTTCTAGTTTAGACCATACCACAATAATATGATTTTGGACAGCTCAAAGTTCGGTAAATCAACTTCATAAAATTTGAAGAATACCACTAAGTTATATTGGTGTCCTGCAGCCATTTGCATATCTATACCATCAAAATTGAACTTAGGCTATTCAGCCTTAGTTCCAAATTGGCAATAGATTTAAAAATAAAAGAAAAGAAGAAATACCTACCCGTGGGACCCACCTGCAAATGCCCCCCTCTTTTCTCATCTCCTCCACGCAGCACACCAGCAGCCCATCTTCTTCCTCCTCCTGCCATTTCTAATTCTCTCAACACAAAGAGCAAAACCAGCCACCATGCTTTCTTCTTCCCTCCAAGATCCCACCAAAAATCAAGAATCTGTTCATGCATGTTGTACCATTGGATTCCCCATCTCCTAATCGTCCCATCCATCCAAAAAACACTTGCATGCAGGACCTCTCCACCTCTCCACCGCGCCACCACGTCCCTGCTCCCCCATTGCTGCATGCTGATGAGCAGCCATGAGCAGCCAGGAGAAAGAGAGAAAGAAGAAGAGATTAGAGAAGAGAAGAAAAGAGAGGGGATTTCGTGGTTCTTATCGGGCTCATCTCAAATTGAAGTTCAAGCTGTTAAGGTATGCCCCAATTAGTTCCTAGATGAGTGTGAATTGAAGAAATTTTGAAATTTTCAGATTGGGGATTAGTTGCATGTTTGAAACTAGGTCAGCGAGTTTAATCTGAAAACTGCTACCAAACCGTGCAGAATTCTGAGTTGGTCCAATGGAAGAAGTTGTGGGTTTCATCCTCAGCTTTCCAATGCCACCAGAATTGCTCCAATCGAAGTTGTACTCTAAAAGTTATGACCAAAATACTGCTGCAGCTATGAGTGTTCTCCCAGGGTTGAGATCTGTCGAGTTTCGTTCTAATTCTGGGATTAAACTGTTGGGAATCTGGTGTCATCCCCAAAAGATGGAAGATAGGTATCGTTGATAGCTTTCCAACACCACTGAATTTGCTCACATTGGATTTGTTGATCAAAAGTTATGGGCGAAATACTGCTACTGGTAATCTGATTTTCGGGGCTAAGAGTTGAGTTTCTGAACACTAGTTGGAGAACATGCTCGGTTGATATATGCTAAACCTGAACCAATTAGTGTAGGATAACCCTTAGCGACACAACTAATTCACCCATTACATATGTATCTGATTGACGCAGGTTTTGCGTAATTAAAGTGTTTAGTAACTAATGCCATAATACTTCGGTTATGAACTAGGAAATCACTGCCTAGCACTACTGCCCCACTGCCCTGATGATCACAATTATTTTCCCCTAAGATTAATTTGATGATATAGTTTGCTTAACTGATATTTTTCTTCCAGCGTGAGTAAAGCCGAGCTAATTAGCTAATATCTGGATAACAAATTAGTTGCATTGATAACCGGAACTACCATGCTCAACTGCTCCTGCTAATTGATGCCAAGCCGAGCTAATCATTGTTGACATAGTTCATACGTAGTTGTCACATAATTAGCTACTCACTAGTCCTAAGTAAGTAATGACCAACATAATTCAAGTACAAAGATTCCCTAGCCAATGATTACCCCTTAAATAAACACTCTAGTGGGATCATGGTGTCGGTTCACTGAATTAATAAACTCAACGATCGGTCCGCTAATTTGATTTATGAACATGGCATTTCTAACTCGGTTCAGACAGTTTAAATCTATTACGGTTGCCCTAATGCTGTTCAGATGCTTTAATAACGTTAGCTTAGAATTAATCCCTGCCCAGACTTGATTAATAAATAAAATGGATTGGTTTAGCATTTCATCAATACTTATCGACAAGTTAATAACAATAACAGTGGGATTGTTGATGAAAGAACTATTGTGTTAACTATAATTAGCAATCCAGGTTTAGCATGCCTAGCTGATCCATGAACTAAAAGTGCGGGTGAAACCAACAACTAGCTTACGATCGACTGTTGGGACACAATGTATGTACCAATAGGTAAAGCATTGTTGTCCACTTATTTTCATAACATGAGGAACCAGATAACTTTGACATTAAGGTTATAACAATTAGGAGTAGGACTTGTGGACCCAATGGTCTATGAACTGATCAATGTTGACTAAATCAAACTTAGGTCAACACGGAACCCCTTGTCATCCGCTAACCCCAACCACCCAGCTAATTGTGAAATTAGTTAAATTCTTTTCTTTACTGAGAAAATACAAAAAAAAGATATATCCTAGAGAATCTAGCTTAACAGTCAAACTTAAAATGATTAGTGTTACAATTTGCCTAATGGCTAGAATATAATCATGTCCCCATGCTCTCATCTACCACAACTACGAATTAATCGAATGAACCCTAATCCTAATTATACATTCAAGATTCTTCTCCCTAACTGCATATCCTACCCCATGCATGCATCCATATTCTAGGTTCATCCGTGATTAAAGCAAAACCACAACTAAAACCCAACCTAACATTTGGAATGAATATAGACCTGCTTATGTAATTGGATACTTCATTTAATTTTAATCCACCGTAGTTGCATCCATATCAATTGCATCCATGCATCTTCGCCATTTTCAAATTAGCTTCTTAGGCTTGCTTTTCCCTTTTTAGAGGTCACTCGCTTCTTACCGGTGTTTTGAATATTCTGGAGCTCTCGCGCATGCTCCCCGTACTTCCCCGAGCAACCAGGCAAGCTCCATTGCTTGTTGATTAATCATTACATTGTGTCTTAATCTTGTTTGGCATACTTAATTGGACTGATTTGGTGCTTGCGTGAATGCTTACTTAGCCTGTGCTTGATGTCGTACTAGTATGTGTAGGCCTTGTTATTATGCAGCAGCTATGGCTGAGAATAAACTTGGTTGCCCTTTCAACTTGAACTTGTTAAGTGAGCTGTGAGAGCCGAGGGTTTTGCACGGTGAATATGGTTAGGTATGATTTGAGCACCTCGTTGAGAGGTGGATGAGCACCTTGTTGAGAGGTGGATAAGTGAGCTGTGAGAGCCGAGGGGTTTGCACGATGAATACGGTTAGGTATGATTTGAGCACCTCGTTGAGATGTGGATGAGCACCTCGCTGAGAGGTAGGTGAGCACCTCGTTGAGAGGTGGATGAGCACCTTGTTGAGAGGTGGATTCATATTACTGTGTTTGTGTGGGTGTGTGCTTGTAAGTTGCTATTATTTCCCTATGGCTATTCTAATCTATGCGTAGATGATACCCCATGGTTATACCCTGGTTAAGATGTTTTCCTGTGGTTATTAATTTGTTGCTAATGTTCTTTGAATCTGAAATTAAAATGAGGTAGCCCATGTTCATTTTATCCCTTGTATGTAACTTGAACTTGATAAGTCAAACATGGTTAATACCATGTTTTAATTAATTGATGAGCAATGTCTTGCGAGTACGGTGGTTGTACTCACCTAGGTTTATTCTAGGCAGGTTTGTGGAGCATCAAGTTTTGTAATACCCACTTTACGATAAATAAGTATTTGCTTTGCATTCATGCATACATGTCATCATCCCCGCACCATCTCGTTTAAACCTGAATATGATATAGTTGTACTTTATAGAATATGTACATATCTCATCCTCGGTGGAAAGTCTTACAAACACCAATCAACTTATTCGAAATATCCGAATTGACAATGTCATCAATAAAAGTAGGGGGAAGTCATCGAACTCTTCGATGAGTTCCCGTCCCTAACTTCAAACCCTAAAAAGAGCTAGAATTAGGGTTGAGAGGATATAACGATTTCTAGTAGATGAAAAGTTCTCAAAATTCACAAATAGCTTCAAAAGTGAAAACCTTAGCTCTATGCCAAATTCCAGAATTTTTGGAGAAATCTAGGACCTAGTTCTAGTTCAAACGCCGAACTAGGTCAAAATTAGGGTTTGAGCTAGCAACCAGATTAAATTCCCTCCAAATCAATTCAAACTTCTACAGTAGGTCCCAAATAATGTTAGGAGGGCCCTGTAAAAATTTCAAAATATTTGGAGCAAGATTTACACATAAAATGACGACAGGAGTAACACTGATCACAGAAATTAAAAAGAAAAAGAAAAACCCTAACTCTACTTGGGCCGAAAGCCTGCTCGGCCGGCCCAATTGGCCAGCCCGCCAGCCCCGCATGCGCGCGCCCTCCCCCTTCTCTCTCTGACCGCCCGGCCCCGCCTGTCATCCCCCCTCTCTCCTCACCCGTCGCGCGGCCCCCGCCTGTCAGGGCGCGTCGGCCACGTCCCCGACGCCGGTTCGCCGCCGTGGGCGGTGCCCCCGCCCCTGTCCGAACCCGCCGCCCTATTTAAGCTCCCTGTCCGAGCACGCCGGCTCTCCCCTCTCCCTTCTTCTCCTTCCCACCGAGAACCCTAGCTTCCTCCCCTACCGCTCCCAATTTTCTTCGAGCTCGGGATTGCTCCGGCGAGCAATCGCCGGCCAGCCAGTGCACCCGAGGCTCCATCCCCAAGCTCCCGAGTTTGCTTGCCACATCCCGCACCTCCCCCTCTCCCCATTTCCTCAGTCCGAGTCCCGGGAGCAAGTTCCACCACCATCTTCCTCAACTCCGGTCACCATCTCCGGCGAGCTCTTCTTGCGGTTCCAGTGGTCCTCTTCCCCCATTTTCTACGCCCTGAGCTTCCTCTCGTCTCCACTAACCTCCCCGAGTGCTCCTCGTTGCAGATCTGCCCTCGGAGACCCTCGACGCCGATGACCCGAGCTCTCCGCCGCTCCTCGCCGTCGCCAGCAACCTCCCCGAGCTCCTCCGCCCCAGCCAAGCAGGAAACCAACCTCAGGGTGAGCTCCCGGCCCCTTTGGCCTTCTTCCCGAGCCCAGCCGAGCCCGGAGCCAACTCCGGCGAGTGCTCCGGCGAGGGCTCCGCCGCCGGGCTGCGTCTCCGGTCGGGTCCAGTGGAGAGAGATGAGAGAGAGAGTGAGTGAGGGAAGGGCCAGGACGCGTGGCGCGCTCGGGTTGGATCTCGACCACCCGAGCCACTGCCAGTGGGGTCCCACGCGTCAGCTGAGGTGGTTTAAGGGTAGGAATCCCTGGGTAGTCTCTCGGGTGGGTTTAGCGAGTAGATCTGGAACGCAGAGAGAGAGAGAGGATGGTTCGGGTAGATCTAGCATTTAGGGTTCGATCTGTTAGGGTTAGATTTGATTCAAAATTTCAAACCTCCATAACTTTCAAACCACACGTCCAAATTTGGTAAATTTTATATATTTGGAAAGCTTATGAAATTCTCTACAATCTGGCTGAATCAAAACTCAATTTTGAGCACATGCACAAGATGATATCTAGGGTTGTTATTTTGCTACGGTCGAGAGTCTGTAAACCCTAGTTCTGCGACCATAGCTCCGATTTCGACAAAGTTTGTATACTCAGAGATCTTATGAGATTTCCTACGACCTGGTTAAGTTAGATGCCTAACATTGGCACATGCACCATAGGTCATCTTACCGTATGAGTTGTAGCCCCTGTTATCGCAGTTCGTCGATAAACCCTAACTTGGCAACCCTAGCTCCAAGCCGAGAAATTTCCATTACGTCAGTATTGTATCTCAGAGTATTAGCACGATGTTCACGTACAACTTCGGATAGAATTGCACCCTATCCATATTTAACCCTAACTCATCGAGACCCATTAACATGACATGCATGCCTGATTTGCATTTCCCGTAACCACAACAATTCAACCTCAAACTGTGCATGTAGTTCTAGTTCCTCGGCATCACATCATTACCATGGACACATGTAGTTACCATCCCTTATCATGCATACATGCTAAATCTTAATATTTCCTTTATCGTTTATTTCCGGTATTCGCATTGCTTACACTAGAGCTCGAAGAAGGAGACCTCCAGGCTCACGACTCCACACCAGATCAGGAGCAGTTCGAGCAAGGCAAGCAGAGCTTGTTGCATCTTTTAATTGTTCAGTATCTGTTTTTATTTATCCATATGTTGATGTTTGTATCGTCACTTGTACCTTGTGATTGAGTTCGGTTCAACTAGCATGATTTGGGGGTGCTCTAAGTTATGTCTAGCTATGGTCGAATTAACCTGATGCACTAATTATTTGAACCCACTAAGGTGAGATGTGAGACCGAAGGGAAAGTGTCCGATGGATAAAGTTGGTATCATTTGGACCCAGATTGTTGCGACCGGAGGAAGAAGTTGTCGCGATACCAACCCTGACGTAACTCCATCGTGATTACTCCCCTTGTCACGCGTGGACATTAGCTGCATCGAGGCTGGGGTGTAGTTGAGGTAAGACTGAGACCCTTGGAGCCTTGCAACCTCCAAGGGTTAAGGCACTCTTTGCACTCAGGGTGATCGGTGCCGGTAATGGTCCGAGAGATAAAATGAATGTGTGGTCGTGATGGTTCATTGTCAATTTGAGATATGTTCTGCCCCAAGTAGTTGGGAGACGGATGGCAAGTGAGAGCCACCGTAATTATATTTTGAGTTACCCCTGTGACTAGCGAGTACCATCACGTTCCTCCATTAAGTTGTATGGGATCGGATTTGGCAGTGGTCTGTTTTGATGTATTGTTCCCCTGTCAGTAAATTGTTGGTATTATTATGCCTTGCTAACTAGAATTGCACCATGTTTACTTTCGTTTATACTAGTATGTGTAGGACATCTAATCAAGCACGAATAAGTCTTGCGAGTACCCCGTACTCACCTAGGATATTCCTAGATCATTGCAGGTGAGCCAGCGGTCGAGGAATTCTTCGACGACGCCTAGTGTATGGTTTTCCTTGGTTAGCTAATCGACTCGTGGAATAGGTTGTGACTTTTGGTCAGCGGTTAATGTGCCGCTGTGGGACTCACTTACTGTTCTTCCGTTGTTGTTTACTTACTCCGTACTCGGATATGTTTCCGGTTATGACCGACTGATGTAATCTTATAGTCCGATGTGGACAGCTACTAGTGATATCGTATTGTAGAGCTTTGTTGTGGTATACAAGTTGTTATTCAGGCTGCTCATACACAGTGCGTGAATGATATGAAGTGTATGGGTATGTCGTGAAGGGTCTAAGCCGTTCCTCTTTCTACTAAGTCGAGCAGGAATTGGTTGAGTGACCCGCTGGCTGAGATGCTGTGCCGGCCAGGCAGGGTGTGGGCGTGTTCTACCGGGCTTTTGAGCGACTCACTGGCTTCCGAGCTAGGTTAGGGTGTGGGTAGAATCGCCGGGCTCCTCTGATCTTGTTTGTTGTGGTAGGATTCGGGAACGACTCTGAATCTTCACCGGGTCAGGGAATCGTATGTGGCTCTGGGCAGTTTGGTCGCTTCCGGCCGGCTTGTGTTGGTCAGGTGTCGGATCACTCCACCTCGGTGAGTACGGCGCAGGTACCGTGCCACCAGGTCGACTGGTCCTTCGGCCCTTGGCGACCACTCGTTCCCTTAGTCATATGAAATTCCGGGTCCGTGACAGCTTGGTATCAGAGCCGAGCTGACCGTAGGAAGCCAATTGCAGGTGGTCGTTAGATAGGACTTGGCATTGCCGAGAAAACTATTTAAAAAGTTAAACCCTATGTTTAAAATTAATAAGTAGATTGCTTTTTATTCCTTACCCTCATCACTCGTAGTTCTGAATTTTCTCCTCTATCGCATTTGTTTTTCTTTGTGTGACTAACTTTACCCTCTCTAACCCTAAAATTGTATAGGATGGTGTACAACATTGTGACCGACCCAAGCCAGCTGGGAAGTTGGGCCACCCTGTTATGGAGAATGTTGGAATACCTTGGCGTGCCCCAGGAAGACCTCCCCGCTTTTCACGCCAAGACCTATGAGGTTCACGGGAAGGCTCACTTTTGGATGGGTTGGGTCACAGTGAGAGCCTCCGATTTGGATCAGACTTTTACGGCACCCAGAGCTAGTGATAATGATGCCCGACTTGAAGCAGCTAGGAAAGCAGTCCTCCATGTACGGCATCACTTTGATGAGATCCTCCTATTCTCCCCGTTCCGTCTCATTCCCCAGGCAAGTAATGGAGGCAACAATATTATGGTACCAGCGCCAAGCGACGACGAAGAAGAGACTGAGCTGGAGACTGTCAACCACATTGTCTCTGCGGAAGTAATGTATGATGGGTTGTATTTGGATTATGGAAAAGCTACTCGAGAGGTGGAACGGCTGACAAGAGTTAACCGCAAGCTTCGTTCTGAATTGCGTCGGAGATGTCATGTGGTGAATGAAGATGAGTCATGGGGCGAGAGCCCTTATGTTCCAGTACAAGAGCCGACCCCAACTCCGCCCTGTGAGACCAATCAACCCCAGAGCTCTGGAACGAAGCCACGCAAGAGGATGACATCCCGTGAGTATCTGCGACTCTTCACCCCAAAACCCTCACAAGGAGGTACCTCGACACCAGCCGCTCCAGCCCCTACCTATGAAGCCGCTGCAGAAGAAGAAGAAGAAGAGGACCCGTCGATTCGTGTGTGGTACACCACCAGCAACCCACTGACCGACGAGGAGTAGGATGAGTGGTTAAAGGATAGGATTCGGAAGTATCTAGCGCTAGTAGTTAGTCGTCGTAGTGCTGATTGGATTTTAGTGCCAAGATGTTGGTCTCTTTTGTGGTGTAAGCTGAACCAAATTCTAGGCTTAAGGCATCTTTTGGAACCATGTAACTGGGTATTGGTGGCTGCCATTTTGACACATTGTTGATGTTTATTTCGCCATAAGGGTGATTTAAACCGTAGCCCCACGCATGAACTCCGACAATCATATCAATGTATTCGGGTGTTAGCGTCAACTTTCCTTGCCATTGTTTTGTGCCTCATTTTCTCGTGAAAGTGCGTATGAAATGATATGCCGTATCCTTGGTTACCTTGTCCTACTCCTGTGGAAATGTCCTTGATTTCCCAAGTTTTCAACTCCTTTAACTCATCCGGTGTCTTCTGATTTCAGCAGCATGGCATCTGGAACCCGTGGAGCCGCTCGCGGGCGTCGTGAGCGTGAAGAAGAAGTGCCACCTCCCCCTCAACAGCCCAGCGTAGCAGACTTGCTGGCAAACCAGAACCGAATCCTAGAGCAGCTATTGCGCAATCAAGGCGCAGGAGGTGGTCAAGGCAGAGGTAGTCTGTCTGATTTTCAGAGGACCCAACGAGCCACTTTTGATCGGACCGATGATCCCCTAGCGGCGGATAACTGGATCCGCATGATCGAAAGGAAACTTCAGCTGGCCCAGTGTGCCGAAGAAGATAAGGTTAATTTCGCCTCCCATTATCTGGAAGGAGCTGCCGCAGACTGGTGGGAGAACTTCTTGGCCTTACAAGCTCCCGGCCATGTGGTCACTTGGGCCGAGTTTCGAACCGGCTTTCGTGCATTCCATATCCCCGATGGCATCATGGCCCTGAAGAAGGGAGAATTCCGTGACCTTCGACAAGGAAAGAAGTCATTGTTAGAGTTTCTCCACGACTTCAACCACCTAGCCCGATACGCACCTCGAGAAATCTCCACCGATGAGGACAAGGTGGAGAAATTCATGGAAAGTTGAATGAAGAGATGCAAGCCAAGTTGGCCGCTGTGGATGTGCAAGACTTTCAGCAGCTTGTGAACAAGGCAATCAAGATAGAGGCGAAGGAAGCAGTGCTCAGTCAGTCCCGCAAGCGTGAGAGGGAGGCGCTGAGGTCTGCCGCAAGCAGTTCGCAAAAGCCGCGGGTGTGGCAGCAGCAACCACCCCGTCCCGCCGGACAATATCCTCCAAGGCCGCAAGGTTTTGCTCCTCATTCCCAGCAGCAAGGATATCAGCCCCGTCTCCAGGGAGGACAGCCGCGGTCGTCCCTTGACCTAAGTAAGGTGCGGTGCTTTAACTGCGGAAATATGGGGCACTTCGCGAGCAGTTGTCGCCAACCGCGCACTGGACATTCCTTTGCCCCCAAGGCGCAGCAAGGACAGCAGAGTGGAGGCCATCAAGTCAGGGGTCCAGCCCACAACAAGCCTCAAGCTGCCGATCGTGGCACAGTGAACCACATCACAGCCGAGGAAGCACAGGATGCGCCAGAAGTGGTGCTGGGTACGCTCTCCGTTCACTCAACTCCCACAACTGTTCTGTTTGATTCTAGAGCATCTCATTCCTTTATCTCCAGCAGGTTTGTGCATGATAACCATGTCCCATCATCAGCATTGCATCATCCCCTTATTGTTGCAACACCCGGCTCGGAAATGAAAACCGAGCTGGTTTGCGAGGGTGTTAAGGTAGAGATTGGTGGGAGATGTTTCTGGCCAACATGGTAGTTCTGGGATCAGCTGGGTTAGATGTTATATTGGGCATGAATTGGTTGATCCAGCATAAAGCCAAGATAGACTGTGTCAGAAGATTAGTGTCCCTTACCTCTGATTCTGGTAAAGAAGTGATGTTCGTGTCCTCGTCCCCATCAAGGGTGTCTCTTTGCTCTGAGTGGTTCCCAGGAACAGGGAATTGAGCTCGTTCCAATAGTATGCGAGTACCCGGACGTCTTCCCCGATGAATTGCCTGGTATGCCCCCAGATCGTGCAGTGGAGTTCGTCATCGACCTTCCCCCTGGAACCGCCCCTGTCTCGAAGCGACCATACCGGATATCCCCAAATGAGTTGCTGGAGATGAAGAAGCAACTTAAGGAGCTCGAAGGCAAGGGTTTCATTAGGCCTAGTTCCTCGCCATGGGGTTGTCCAGCCATGTTTGTGAAGAAAAAGGATGCAAGCCGAAGGATGGTAGTTGACTACCGCCCATTGAACGAACTCACAGTGAAGAACAAATACCCTCTTCCCAGGATTGATGACCTATTTGATCAGTTGACCGGAGCATGTGTCTTCTCCAAGATTGACCTCAGGTTAGATTACCACCAAATAAAAGTCAGCTCCGAAGACATCCCCAAAACAGCCTTCACCACCCGCTATGGATCATATGAGTATACGATTATGTCCTTCGGTCTGACCAATGCCCCTTCCACCTTCATGCAACTCATGAATTCCGTATTTATGGAGTATCTTGACCGTTTCGTGGTCATCTTCATCGATGACATCCTCATCTACTCCAAATCTGAACCTGAGCATGAAGACCACTTGAGGTTGGTGCTCGACAAGCTCTGTGAGCACCGTCTCTATGCAAAATTCTCGAAGTGTGAATTTTGGAAGCACCAAGTGGAATTCTTGGGACATGTGCTCTCAGTTGAAGGTGTTGCTGTCGACCCAACTAAGGTGCAAGCCGTCCAAGAGTGGAAACAACCTAAGTCGGTTACCCAAATCCACAGTTTCCTAGGGTTGGCAGAATATTACCGTCGGTTCATTGAAGGCTTTTCTTCCATAGCGAAGCCAATGACAGAGTTGTTGAAGAAGGACAAGAAGTGTGTGTGGTCCGATAAATGTGAACAGAGTTTCCAAGAGCTCAAGAAGAGGTTAACCTCAGCCCCAGTGCTTATCCTTCCGGACACCCACAAGGACTTCGAGATCTACTGCGATGCTTCTCGGAATGAGTTAGGATGTGTGCTCATGAGGGAGGGTCGCGTGGTGGCCTATGCCTCACGTCAATTGCGTCCTCATGAAGTCAATTACCCTACCCACGACTTGGAATTGGCCGTCGTGGTGCATGCCCTGAAGATTTGGCGCCATTACCTCATCGGTAATCGCTGCGAAATCTATTCTGACCATAAGAGTTTGAAATATCTGTTCACCCAACCAGATTTGAACCTTCGCCAAAGAAGATGGCTTGAGCTCATAAGGACTACGATTTGGGTCTGAACTATACCCCCTGGCAAGGCGAATGTCGTAGCAGATGCTCTTAGCCGGAAGGCCTATTGCAACAATGAAGCCTACCACAAAATCCATACCAATTTCTTCCCATTTCCACTCAGGGACAGGGAGTGGCTGAAGCAGGCCTGCTGGTCTTTGGTGCTCGGCCTTCACACGGCGGCACACATCACATTCAGCAACAAATCGCGCGATTTCCCTCTTCATTCTGGTCCACCAAAATCGGCGATGAATGTCTTGGTACATCTTTGTGCTACCGGGATGGATGGACAACGGGGAGTTATGTGCTTCGTGAAGGATTAAATCCTTTAATGGCTGATCCTTGGGTACTACAAGACGCTTCCCAAACCATAGAATTCCTTCTTCATCTTCGGTGAAACACGGGGTTGTACCATTCTTCACCTTTTTCCTGATTTTCTGCATACCGACATTCTGAATTTGGGCAGCCTTGATTTGGTCTTCCAGGGTTGGTTTTACTGCTAGGGTGGCAAGGGTACCATGCTCAACTATCCCGAGGTTGAGCCGCTGAAACTCTTCATGGAGGGGTGGTTGCTGCGCTTGGATCATTGCATTGTTGCAATAGGCCTTCCGGCTGAGAGCATCTGCTACGACATTCGCCTTACCAGGGGTATAGTTCAGACCCAAATCGTAGTCCTTAATGAGCTCAAGCCATATTCTTTGGCGAAGGTTCAAATCTGGTTGGGTGAACAGATATTTCAAACTCTTATGGTCAGAATAGATTTCGCAGCGATTACCGATGAGGTAATGGCGCCAAATCTTCAGGGCATGCACCACGACGGCCAATTCCAAGTCGTGGGTAGGGTAATTGACTTCATGAGGACGCAATTGACGTGAGGCATAGGCCACCACGCGACCCTCCCTCTCACGCTTGTGGGACTGACTGAGCGCTGCTTCCTTCGCCTCTATCTTGATTGCCTTGTTCACAAGCTGCTGAAAGTCTTGCACATCCACAGCGGCCAACTTGGCTTGCATCTCTTCATTCAACTTTTCCATGAATTTCTCCACCTTGTCCTCATCGGTGGAGACTTCTCGAGGTGCGTATCGGGCTAGGTGGTTGAAGTCGTGGAGAAACTCTAACAATGACTTCTTTCCTTGCCGGAGGTCACGGAATTCTCCCTTCTTCAGGGCCATGATGCCATCGGGAATATGGAATGCACGAAAGCCGGTTCGAAACTCGGCCCAAGTGACCACATGGCCGGGAGCTTGTAAGGCCAAGAAGTTCTCCCACCAGTCTGCGGCAGCTCCTTCCAGACAATGGGAGGCGAAATTAACCTTATCTTCTTCGGCACACTGGGCCAGCTGAAGTTTCCTTTCGATCGTGCGGATCCAGTTATCCACTGCTAGGGGATCATCGGTCCGATCAAAAGTGGCTGGTTGGGTCCTCTGAAAATCAGACAGACTACCTCTGCCTTGACCACCTCCTGCGCCTTGATTGCGCACTAGCTGCTCTAGGATTCGGTTCTGGTTTGCCAGCAAGTCTGCTACGCTGGGCTGTTGAGGGGGAGGTGGCACTTCTTCTTCACGCTCACGACGCCCGCGAGCGGCTCCACGGGTTCCAGATGCCATGCTGCTGAAATCAGAAGACACCGGATGAGTTAAAGGAGTTGAAAACTTGGGAAATCAAGGACATTTCCACAGGAGTAGGACAAGGTAACCAAGGATACGGCACATCATTTCATATGCACTTTCACGAGAAAATGAGGCACAAAACAATGGCAAGGAAAGTTGACGCTAACACCCGAATACATTGATATGATTGTCGAAGTTCATGCGTGGGGCTACGGTTTAAATCACCCTTATGGTGAAATAAACATCAACAATGTGTCAAAATGGCAGCCACCAATACCCAGTTACATGGTTCCAAAAGATGCCTTAAGCCTAGAATTTGGTTAAGCTTACACCACAAAAGAGACCAACATCTTGGCACTAAAATCCAATCAGCACTACGACGACTAACTACTAGCGCTAGATACTTCCGAATCCTATCCTTTAACCACTCATCCTACTCCTCGTCGGTCAGTGGGTTGCTGGTGGTGTACCACACACGAATCGACGGGTCCTCTTCTTCTTCTTCTTCTGCAGCGGCTTCATAGGTAGGGGCTGGAGCGGCTGGTGTCGAGGTACCTCCTTGTGAGGGTTTTGGGGTGAAGAGTCGCAGATACTCACGGGATGTCATCCTCTTGCGTGGCTTCGTTCCAGAGCTCTGGGGTTGATTGGTCTCACAGGGCGGAGTTGGGGTCGGCTCTTGTACTGGAACATAAGGGCTCTCGCCCCATGACTCATCTTCATTCACCACATGACATCTCCGACGCAATTCAGAACGAAGCTTGCGGTTAACTCTTGTCAGCCGTTCCACCTCTCGAGTAGCTTTTCCATAATCCAAATACAACCCATCATACATTACTTCCGCAGAGACAATGTGTTTGACAGTCTCCAGCTCAGTCTCTTCTTCGTCGTCGCTTGGCGCTGGTACCATAATATTGTTGCCTCCATTACTTGCCTGGGGAATGAGACGGAACGGGGAGAATAGGAGGATCTCATCAAAGTGATGCCGTACATGGAGGACTGCTTTCCTAGCTGCTTCAAGTCGGGCATCATTATCACTAGCTCTGGGTGCCATAAAAGTCTGATCCAAATCGGAGGCTCTCACTGTGACCCAACCCATCCAAAAGTGAGCCTTCCCGTGAACCTCATAGGTCTTGGCGTGGAAAGCGGGGAGGTCTTCCTGGGGCACGCCAAGGTATTCCAACATTCTCCATAACAGGGTGGCCCAACTTCCCAGCTGGCTTGGGTCGGTCACAATGTTGTACACCATCCTATACAATTTTAGGGTTAGAGAGGGTAAAGTTAGTCACACAAAGAAAAACAAATGCGATAGAGGAGAAAATTCAGAACTAAGAGTGACGAGTGTAAGGAATAAAAAGCAATCTACTTATTAATTTTAAACATAGGGTTTAACTTTTTAAATAGTTTTCTCGGCAACGCCAAGTCCTATCTAACGACCACCTGCAATTGGCTTCCTACGGTCAGCTCGGCTCTGATACCAAGCTGTCACGGACCCGGAATTTCATATGACTAAGGGAACGAGTGGTCGCCAAGGGCCGAAGGACCAGTCGACCTGGTGGCACGGTACCTGCGCCGTACTCACCGAGGTGGAGTGATCCGACACCTGACCAACACAAGCCGGCCGGAAGCGACCAAACTGCCCAGAGCCACATACGATTCCCTGACCCGCTGAAGATTCAGAGTCGTTCCCGAATCCTACCACGACAAACAAGATCGGAGGAGCCCGGCGATTCTACCCACACCCTAACCTAGCTCGGAAGCCAGTGGGTCGCTCAAAAGCCCGGTAGAACACGCCCACACCCTGCCTGGCCGGCACAGCATCTCAGCCAGCGGGTCACTCAACCAATTCCTGCTCGACTTAGTAGAAAGAGGAACGGCTTAGACCCTTCACGACATACCCATACACTTCATATCATTCACGCACTGTGTATGAGCAGCCTGAATAACAACTTGTATACCACAACAAAGCTCTACAATACGATATCACTAGTAGCTGTCCACATCGGACTATAAGATTACATCAGTCGGTCATAACCGGAAACATATCCGAGTACGGAGTAAGTAAACAACAGCGGAAGAACAGTAAGTGAGTCCCACAACGGCACATTAACCGCTGACCAAAAGTCACAACCTATTCCACGAGTCGATTAGCTAACCAAGGAAAACCATACACTAGGCGTCGTCGAAGAATTCCTCGACCGCTGGCTCACCTGCAATGATCTAGGAATATCCTAGGTGAGTACGGGGTACTCGCAAGACTTATTCGTGCTTGATTAGATGTCCTACACATACTAGTATAAACGAAAGTAAACATGGTGCAATTCTAGTTAGCAAGGCATAATAATACCAACAATTTACTGACAGGGGAACAATACATCAAAACAGACCACTGCCAAATCCGATCCCATACAACTTAATGGAGGAACGTGATGGTACTCGCTAGTCACAGGGGTAACTCAAAATATAATTACGGTGGCTCTCACTTGCCATCCGTCTCCCAACTACTTGGGGCAGAACATATCTCAAATTGACAATGAACCATCACGACCACACATTCATTTTATCTCTCGGACCATTACCGGCACCGATCACCCTGAGTGCAAAGAGTGCCTTAACCCTTGGAGGTTGCAAGGCTCCAAGGGTCTCAGTCTTACCTCAACTACACCCCAGCCTCGATGCCGCTAATGTCCACGCGTGACAAGGGGAGTAATCACGATGGAGTTACGTCAGGGTTGGTATCGTGACAACTTCTTCCTCCGGTCGCAACAATCTGGGTCCAAATGATACCAACTTTATCCATCGGACACTTTCCCTTCGGCTCTCACATCTCATCTTAGTGGGTTCAAATAATTAGTGCATCAGGTTAATTCGACCATAGCTAGACATAACTTACAGCACCCCCTAATCATGCTAGTTGAACCGAACTCAATCACAAGGTACAAGTGACGATACAAACATCAACATATGGATAAATAAAAACAGATACTGAACAATTAAAAGATGCAACAAGCTCTGCTTGCCTTGCTCAAACTGCTCCTGATCTGGTGTGGAGTCGTGAGCCTGGAGGTCTCCTTCTTCGAGCTCTAGTGTAAGCAATGCGAATACCGGAAATAAACGATAAAGGAAATATTAAGATTCAGCATGTATGCATGATAAGGGATGGTAACTACATGTGTCCATGGTAATGATGTGATGCCGAGGAACTAGAACTACATGCACAGTTTGAGGTTGAATTGTTGTGGTTACGGGAAATGCAAATTAGGCATGCATGTCATGTTAATGGGTCTCGATGAGTTAGGGTTAAATATGGATAGGGTGCAATTCTATCCGAAGTGTACGTGAACATCGTGCTAATACTCTGAGATACAATACTGACGTAATGGAAATTTCTCGGCTTGGAGCTAGGGTTGCCAAGTTAGGGTTTATCGACGAACTGCGATAACAGGGGCTACAACTCATACGGTAAGATGACCTATGGTGCATGTGCCAATGTTAGGCATCTAACTTAACCGGGTCGTAGGAAATCTCATAAGATCTCTGAGTATACAAACTTTGTCGAAATCGGAGCTATGGTCGCAGAACTAGGGTTTACAGACTCTCGACCGTAGCAAAATAACAACCCTAGATATCATCTTGTGCATGTGCTCAAAATTGAGTTTTGATTCAGCCAGATTGTAGAGAATTTCATAAGCTTTCCAAATATATAAAATTTACCAAATTTGGACGTGTGGTTTGAAAGTTATGGAGGTTTGAAATTTTGAATCAAATCTAACCCTAACAGATCGAACCCTAAATGCTAGATCTACCCGAACCATCCTCTCTCTCTCTCTCTCTGCGTTCCAGATCTACTCGCTAAACCCACCCGAGAGACTACCCAGGGATTCCTACCCTTAAACCACCTCAGCTGACGCGTGGGACCCCACTGGCAGTGGCTCGGGTGGTCGAGATCCAACCCGAGCGCGCCACGCGTCCTGGCCCTTCCCTCACTCACTCTCTCTCTCATCTCTCTCCACTGGACCCGACCGGAGACGCAGCCCGGCGGCGGAGCCCTCGCTGGAGCACTCGCCGGAGTTGGCTCCGGGCTCGGCTGGGCTCGGGAAGAAGGCCAAAGGGGCCGGGAGCTCACCCTGAGGTTGGTTTCCTGCTTGGCTGGGGCGGAGGAGCTCGGGGAGGTTGCTGGCGACGGCGAGGAGCGGCGGAGAGCTCGGGTCGTTGGCGTCGAGGGTCTCCGAGGGCAGATCTGCAACGAGGAGCACTCGGGGAGGTTAGTGGAGACGAGAGGAAGCTCAGGGCGTAGAAAATGGGGGAAGAGGACCACTAGAACCGCAAGAAGAGCTCGCCGGAGATGGTGACCGGAGTTGAGGAAGATGGTGGTGGAACTTGCTCCCGGGACTCGGACTGAGGAAATGGGGAGAGGGGGAGGTGCGGGATGTGGCAAGCAAACTCGGGAGCTTGGGGATGGAGCCTCGGGTGCACTGGCTGGCCGGCGATTGCTCGCCGGAGCAATCCCGAGCTCGAAGAAAATTGGGAGTGGTAGGGGAGGAAGCTAGGGTTCTCGGTGGGAAGGAGAAGAAGGGAGAGGGGAGAGCCGGCGTGCTCGGACAGGGAGCTTAAATAGGGCGGCGGGTTCGGACAGGGGCGGGGGCACCGCCCACGGCGGCGAACCGGCGTCGGGGACGTGGCCGACGCGCCCTGACAGGCGGGGCCGCGCGACGGGTGAGGAGAGAGGGGGATGACAGGCGGGGCCGGGCGGTCAGAGAGAGAAGGGGGAGGGCGCGCGCGCGGGGCTGGCCAATTGGGCCAGCCGAGCAGGCTTTCGGCCCAAGTAGAGTTAGGGTTTTTCTTTTTCTTTTTAATTTCTGTGATCAGTGTTACTCCTGTCGTCATTTTATGTGTAAATCTTGCTCCAAATATTTTGAAATTTTACAGGGCCCTCCTAACATTATTTGGGACCTACTGTAGAAGTTTGAATTGATTTGGGGGGGGATTAATCTGGTTGCTAGCTCAAACCCTAATTTTGACCTAGTTCGGAGTTTGAACTAGAACTAGGTCCTAGATTTCTCCAAAAATTCTGGAATTTGGCATAGAGCTAAAATTTTCACTTTTGGAGCTATTTGTGAATTTTGAGAACTTTTCATCTACTAGAAATCGTTATATCCTCTCAACCCTAATTCTAGCTCTTTTTAGGGTTTGAAGTTAGGGACGGGAACTCATCGAAGAGTTCGATGACTTCCCCCTACTTTTATTGATGACATTGTCAATTCGGATATTTCGAATAAGTTGATTGATGTTTGTAAGACTTTCCACCGAGGATGAGATATGTACATATTCTATAAAGTACAACTATATCATATTCAGGTTTAAACGAGATGGTGCGGGGATGATGACATGTATGCATGAATGCAAAGCAAATACTTATTTATCGTAAAGTGGGTATTACACTAAGTCCACTCTATTTTTCGTTGATAGCAGGAAGCTCCAAATTTGAAGCTTCCTGAGTCTCTCCTCTTCCCACACTTTACCTCTTCCAACCTTATCCTTGGTGTTTATGATATTTACAGGAAAACTGTCATCCCGAAAACCCCCTGCTCTTTCCCCATCCGGACCGCACATGCCACTCCCTTTCGCCCTCCCCCGCCAGATCCCGTTGCCTCCCCTGCGCCATCCTTTGCACTGTCCTCCCCCTTCGGATCTCGCCGCCCGCTCATCTCCGTCCACAACATCGGCTCAGCTCCCTCTGCGCCGCCCTCCCCCGCTGGATCTTGCCGCCTTCCCCTCGTCGTCCTCCCCCGCTGAATCCCGCTACCCACTCGCCTTCCTCCACAGCACTGGCTCACCATTGGAGCAGGTCATCGCCCAGCATCGGTCTGTCAGGCCTCTGCTATTTCTTCAGTTACGCGGCATCGCCAACTTCTCCTTGCTGGGCGGGAGCTAATGAAGATCCAACGATCAGAAATGTAATAAGTAGCTTAAACTCCTCTTAGCACCTGAGTGTGATTATTATACTAAACTTTGAACTCGTGGCCCCTGTGATTCAGTATAAATCATGGAGAGTGGGTGGCTGGGCGGCACGAGATATCAAAAACTCCTTTTTACCTGTTCCTTGTCCTGTTTTCAGCTTTCCCCATTTTTACTCATATCGCTGTAGCGCATCCAAAAAATCCCAATCCAGTGCAACAATCACTCATTCTTGCTTGTTTCTACATTTGGATTCCGTCCAATTCTGCATCGTATGCTTAGGAGCCTGACAATTGGTATCAGAGCATCGTTCCTTTTCCCCAAAATTTTGTTTTCAGTTTGAGACAGTGGGGTTTTGTTCATCTCCGTCCGTGCTGGGGCAAGCTTCAATATTTTTTCCGTCGCCGCTCATGAGACCTTGAATCGATTCCAGCTCTGCCAATCGCGTGGCATTTCTTCTGATTCATCATGTCCCAGCCCCATCGCCGTACTCGTTCCCAAGAATGTATGGCGGCGGCAGCGGAAGAAGCGACTCTTCTGGAGCAGGCGCAGGCTCAATCCCAAGCTGAGGAGGCCATCCGTGGCCGTCTTTCCCTTGAAGTGTTGGCCCTCAATCGCCGTTTGGACCACCAACAACTTTCGGTCGACAACCTCCAAGGTGATATCTCCAAACTCACTGAAATGGTTTCTCAGATTGCAGTGTCGCTCAATCGACCCCCCGGGCTCAGTCGGGCACAGTCCGTCTTTGACTGAGCAGAGTGCGATTCAGCACAGCCCCCTCCTCCTACGGTGCCTCCTTTGAGTCCAATTCAGGAGGGCAACACGCCGGCCAGCGCGCCAGACACCTATCAGCCTACTCATCAGCGAGTTCGTGCGCCGGGGAACAACATCCAATTTGGTAATTTGAGTCCTCAGTAGATGCCACATCCTTACTACCCTCCCACTTCCTATCCCATCCAACACCACCCACCTATGTATTCTGCTCCCCAAGCAGCACATGTCAGTCTTCCGCCCTTACTTCCATCGTCTTCAGCTGCCCACACTTCTGGTAATCCCATTCATCATACCTCGCAGGCTCACACCAACACATCTTATACCCCACACACAATTGCTCCATCCTCCTATTCCTATCCTCCTCATTACAACCCACCTTATCCCACACCAGTCTTCCCACCCCACTCCTCACCTCCATACCAGCACTTTCAACCACAGTATTACCCATATTACACTCATACACCCATTCAGCCTACCATTACACAAACAACCCCAGTGGGCCAACAACACACTACTCATGAACCATATATTTGATCACCCACTGTGGATTTGCCATTATTCTTTGGTGAGAATGCTATGGGCTGGTTACAGGAATGTGAGAGTGTCTTTGCATTGGCTGGGATTGCTAATGAATCAAAAGTCAAATGGGCCAACGCGCACATCAGAGGCAAAGCCAAAACATGGCTATCCAGCAGTGACTTTAACATCTACCTGATGAATTGGCAGCAGTTTTGTGAGCTCTTATGTGACAGATTTCCGGCACCAGGGGATTTTGAGTCTATGGATCAATGTCAGCAGCTGAAACAATTGACATCAGTCACCTTATACATTGACACCTTTGAAGATTGGATGATTCAAATGAAGCGTGACCACAATTACTTGCCTGAACGTTTCTTTCTTCTCCGATTTCTCAGTGGTCTCAAAGATACTATCAAGCACGCCGTCAAATGTCATAAACCTGCCACTCTTCGTTCAGCTTACTGGTTTGCCCGGCAACAGGAAGCTTCTTATCTCTCCAACACCAAGAAGACCATGGCCGCCAGTACTCCGAACAAAAATTTGCCTTCCACTCCTGCTGCTAGACAACCGGTTCCCAGAGAATTTCATCATCGTCCGATACCTGATCGATCAAAAGAGAAGGGTAAATGCTGGTATTGTCCAGAACCATGGGTTTATGGACATAAATGTGCTAATGTCACAAGTATACTCCATGCCATCCAAATGCAAGGCCATAGTGATGGTGAGGATCAGCAATTTCCGGAGGAAACCTACCAGGATGCGCAATCCAGTCTGCACCCAGCTTCAGATCTCATAGCTGATCCTATTTCACAAGAGCTCCTTTCCCACCGCCCGGATGAATTAATGCATATTTCCGCTGAGGCTCTTCATGGTATTCCGGGTGAAACTACACTGTCAGTCTTGGTAAATCTCTATGGTTATCAGGCTGTTGCTCTGGTTGATAGCGGCAGTACCAATACCTTTTTGGACTCCGATTTTGCTTTGCACTCCAAGCTCCAAGTACAGCCTACTGCTGCCCGGAAAGTTTCAGCCGCTGGAGGAGGTGAACTGATTTCCACGGGCTCTGTTCCTCACTGCAAGTTTGTTATTCAACATCATTCTTTTCAGCATGATTGCAAAATTATGTCACTCCAAGGATATGATATGGTATTGGGGGTGAATTGGCTTAAAAAGCATAGTCCAAATTACACTGATTGGGACAATCGTAGTATCTCTATCACTGTTGATGGCAAATGGTGTACCTTATATGATCGAGCAGTCCCTCTTACCGATTGTGTGATCTCTGCCAAGGCCTATTCCAACATGGTCAACCAAGGCGCTCCGGCCTATCTTTTACTCATGACCTTATCTTCAGTTGACACTCCTACAGCTAGTCCTACCACCGACTCCAGTAATAACCCTGTTCAGGATATCTTGGCACAATTTCCAGATATCTTTGAAGAACCAATTGGCCTTCCTCCCCAATGCTCTTGTGATCATGCTATTCCATTACAAGAAGGGGCTACCCCACCTAATACAGGATGCCCCACAAACAAAAGAATATTGTGGAAGAGTTGGTTCACACTATGCTCAAGAACTCTGAAATCAGACCCAGCAGTAGTCCCTACTCTTCTCCTGCCATACTTGTCAGAAAAAAGGATAAAAGCTGGAGGCTTTGTGTGGATTATCGGCAACTCAATGCCTTAACCATCAAAAACAAATACCCTATTCCTGTTATTGAGGATCTCTTGGACGAATTGCAAGGGGCTGTAGTCTTCTCCAAACTGGACTTGCGATCAGGTTACCACCAGATTTGCATGAAAACAGCAGACATTGCTAAGACGGCGTTCACAACTCACTTGGGCCACTATGAATACTTGGTCATGCCTTTCGGCTTGACAAATGCTCCAGCCACATTTCAAGAATTAATGAATAACATCTTCTCTCAGCATTTGCGTCAATTTGTCCTCGTCTTCTTCGACGATATTCTCATATATAGCAAGAGTATGCACCAGCACCGAAGGCATCTTTTCATGGTTTTACAGATCCTTAGATTGCATAACTTAAAAGCCAAGTTGTCTAAATGCACCTTTGCTACGTCCTCTGTTGATTATTTGGGCCATGTCATTTCTGGGGACGGGGTGGCAACTGATCCGACAAAAATCATCGATATTACTTCTTGGCAAACACCTAAGACACTCACTCAATTGAGAAGGTTTCTTGGTCTGACAGGCTATTACCGCAGATTTGTCAAAGGGTATGCCTCTATTTGTCGACCATTACATGATGCCCTTAAGAAGCATGCATTCCAGTGGGGTCCCCCACAGGATCAGGCCTTTCAAGCACTGAAGATCGCCATGACAACTCCACCAGTCCTATCCTTGCCCAATTTTGATCTCCCATTTGTTTTGGAAACTGATGCTTGTGCTACTGGTTTGGGTGCTGTATTAATGCAACAGGGTAGACCCATTGCATACTTCAGCAAAAGTCTGGGTCCTAAAGCAGCTGGACAATCTATCTATGAAAAAGAGGCTCTTGCTATCTTGGAATCCTTGCGCAAATGGCGCCATTATCTTCTTGGGAATAAATTGGTGATTAAAACAGATCAGCGCAGTCTGAAATATTTGTCTAGTCAGCGTTTGTTAGAAGGAATTCAGCATAAGCTAATGCTCAAACTATTAGAATTTGACTACTGCATTAATACAAACAAGACAAGGATAACACTGCCGCTGATGCCCTCTCCAGGAAAGATCAAAAGCCACATGCAGATTCTTGTTTGGCCATTTCTGTAGCTATTCCCACTTGGATGCATGATGTGGAAGCTACCTACAAAGAGGATGCTAAATGCACACAATTGCTGCAAGAATTAGCAACCAATGCTGCTAGTAACCCCAAATACACTCTTGAGTCTGGAATTTTGAGGTATAAAAACAGAATTGTCATTGGAACCTCTACTGACTTAAAGGATAAACTATTTCAATCTTTCCACTCCTCAGCTTTTGGTGGTCATTCAGGACAACGTGTTACATATCATCGCCTCAAGCACATCTTTTATTGGCCTCACATGAAGCAATTCATCGCTGAACGAGTCTCTCAGTGTCCAGTTTATCAGATTTCCAAAACAGAACGAGTCCACTATCCTGGCCTTTTGGACCCCCTTCGTGTCCCAAACATGAAATGGGTTGAAATAAGTATGGACTTCATAGAGGGATTGCCCAAATCAAAAGGAAAAGATGTCATTTTGGTGGTTGTGGACAGACTAACCAAATATGCTCACTTCTTGACATTGTCTCACCCTTATACTGCTCATCAAGTGGTTACTCTATTTCTAGACAATATAGCCAAGCTCCATGGAATGCCTGAGATCATTGTGAGTGACAGGGACAGAATCTTCACCTCTAAACTGTGGCAAGAGCTCTTCCATGCTCTAAAGACTGATCTGAGCTTCACATCAGCATATCATCTTGAATTAGATGGGCAAACGGAACGCGTTAACCAATGCCTTGAACAATACTTGCGCAGCATGGCCTTTAAAGAACCAAAAAAGTGGTGCGAGTGGATTCCTGCGGCTGAATGGTGGTATAATTGCTCTTACCACACCGCAATCAAAACCTCCCCATTTGAAGCTCTATATGGGTATCATCCTCCACAGATTCATGAAATCTCTGTGCCTTGTGATGTTTCTCCTGAAGTCCAAGTTACCTTACAGGACAAGGACCACATGATCAAATTTTTGCAGCACAATCTGCGTCAGGCTCAACACAAGATGAAAAAGTATGCCGACCTCAAGCGTATAGAGCGTACCTTTGATGAAGGGGACATGGTCCATTTGAAAATGCAGCCGTACCGTGAAACAGCCTTGGGTTTGCGCAACTCTTTGAAGCTTACCTCCAAGTGGTATGGCCCATTCCGCATTTTGAAAAAAATCGGCCGTGTCACTTACAGGTTACAGCTTCCTGAAGGAACCCAACTCCATGATGTGTTCCATGTCAACCAACTCAAGAAGCATTTGGGGCCATCTGCAGTACCTAATCCTCACCTCCCTCTACTCACTCCTAACGGCAAAATCAAGACTGCTCCCCTAGCAATATTGCAGCGCCGTCAAGTTCCTCGCAATACTGGCGAGTTTGATATTCCAGTCACTCAATGGTTAATATACTGGGAGAACCTTTCTACAGAAGAGGCGACATGGGAGGATGCCAAATTCATCACAGCAACTTTTCCTTCTTTCCATCCTTGAAGTTTGGTCTTCTGGCAGGGAGTAATGTCAGGCCTCTGCTATTTCTTCAGTTACGCGGCATCGCCAACTTCTCCTTGCTGGACGGGAGCTAATGAAGATCCAACGATCAGAAATGTAATAAGTAGCTTAAACTCCTCTTAGCACCTGAGTGTGATTATTGTACTAAACTCTGAACTCGTGGCTCCTGTGATTCAGTATAAATCATGGAGAGTGGGTGGCTGGGCGGCACGAGATATCAAAAACTCCTTTTTACCTGTTCCTTGTCCTATTTTCAGCTTTCCCCATTTTTACTCATATCGCTGTAGCGCATCCAAAAATCCCAATCCAGTGCAACAATCACTCATTCTTGCTTGTTTCTACATCTGGATTCCGCCCGATTCTGCGTCGTATGCTTAGGAGCCTGACACGGTCGCCGCCTTCCCTGCGCAGAAGGAGATGAAGGATGACGGGAGGAGAAAGGAGAGATGGCAGCGTAGTCCAAAGCGCAGAAACGGGCCGCCACGTTCGGCATCTCCGTGAACGAGTGGCTGCAGGAAGATCTAGGTTGGTTAGTTGGTTGGTTTGCTGCTCTGCGCGTGTGAGTTGATTGATTTTTCTTTTTCTTTCTCTCAGGTGCGGAAGGTGACGGCTAAGATGCAGGTGGAGGCCAGGAAGAAGCAGCTCACGGACTGACGATTACTTGCATGTTGCAGAGTAGCTCGATTGCCTGCTTCATCAAGCCTTTGTTCAAACAGAATGTTTAAGCACATGTATATGTAATTATGTATGGATGGTGTAGATTCTGGGGTTTTCATTCCATTTGATCTTTGCAACAAGATCCAGCGGCAACTTTATACAAAATTAAACTGTTTGTAGCTTGCTAAACTAGTTAAGCGAGCCTTTGCTTGTTCGGAGCCTCGAAGTCGCCCGAGTCCTGACATGCGTTTTACAGCTATTAAAAAAAGTTGTTAAAGAATCAAGCTGTTACTTGAGTGGTTAGTGTAGGTGGCTTGTACCTCCTATCTACCAGGGATCAAACCCTTAGTTTTGAGATCATGCGTGACTCATAAGACGAATTGTTCTTTCAGTGATAGATGACGTACAATCTCTGTGATTGTAGTTTTCTACAGGTGTTGTGTAAGTATGTCTTGTGGTGGTGTGCGTGTGTTTCTCAAAAAATATGGCACTAAACTTTGAAGCAAATGTGGACACGAATACAAATACTATATCCGAGTAAAATAGATTAGCAATTCTAGCCTCTCAGTTCAATTATAACCGAACAAGTGGTCAAGTTTTCTTTTATTTTTGTACTATGTAAGTATTTATGTTTGTGGAACGTATTAATATCATCTACAGGTCTATTCGTTGATTCATTATATGTCATTAGTCTTTCATCATATGTCATGTAGTTGTCTAGTCATTGGTTTTTATCTATTTTTTTGTTAAAGGTGTACGATATTTATATCAACACCTAATTAAGCAAATATCTGACTGTATCTGTGTTCAAGTAACATCTGATCTATATCTATATTCGACAACATCCGTATTTATATTTGTATTTGCTTTAAAAGTATGGAAACAGAAATGGTAAAAATCTGTTTTCACACCCAACAGTATAGATATGATATTCCCTTGCAGCATGATTCTTATTCATACGCTCGACATGGATTTTCCTAATTGTTGACGAGCAGAACCATCCGTGCAATTGCTCAGCCCACTTGGCTACCTTGCTTGACAATCCCAACAATGCTTCAAAGTGGATAAATCCATTGAATATGTGTCTATATTACTTACTTGATATTTCCTATAATCATATCTGTTATTCGTAAACTATGGCCACTAATCGAAACATATGTTGTGTATGTACGTACGGACTAATTAATCAGAAAAATATATATTTCTAATAAAAGGTGAACAACCGGTCATTAATTTAATTCGGTGGAGTCTCTTTTTGTTAGTATACCACGACTAATAAATTATATCTAAAAATATCAAATAAATCATCATAATTATACCTAGACAAATCACAATCATCATATCTTCATAACTATGCCTCAACGAATCATAGCCGATAGATCATCATTATTGACTTAAACTTATCACAATCGATAGATCTTCATAATTATATCTAAACAGATCACATCTGCTATATCTTCATAACTATACCTAAACATATCACAACTAATTTAAATTTTATAACTGCACCTAAACATCATTTGGCCATTAATATGGTGGACCTTCATTATTAATGGACCACAACTGATAGGTCTCTACAACTGTACCGAAACATTATTCTTCATTTATCCGGTGTATTGTAATTATCAATGGCCCACAATTGATAGATATTCATAATTTTATAACTCATAAGAACTTAACTCCATAATATCAACGACCCATAATTTGAATCTTAACTCCATGATCTAATATCACATACAGACAATCGACTAATCGTGATCCGAACTTTAATTCCAAGTGATCTAATATCGTGACTAAACAATCTATCGACTCAGTACAAACAAACATCTCAATATACTTCTGTACTTCTGAGCTTTGAACTCATTAGTTCTGCATACTGATCTAATATCACGTACAAACTACTAACAAGCTAGTGATCTATACTTTAATTCCACGTATTAATATCACATACAAACAACCAACCGGCTAATTGATAAAGTATTAAGGAAAATTTAATTGCTTTCACTGTACTGTGATCCTTAAGTTTAGGATCTAACGGACGCCTCCACATCATGCAATCTCTACAAAGCATCCTTCGATTTCCCTCTTGTTTCCCCCCACCTCCACCGACATACCTCTATATTTCCTCATGTACAATGAGTCCACCGGCCGTATGTTCAAGAGTCAAACTTCCAAATTTCATAGAACCAAAGCTTCCAACTAAAAGGAATATCTTTCAACCGAAGAAATTCCAATTTTCATCTAAAAAAATTAAACATTCAATTGAAAAGCCAAAAATTTGATCAAGAAAAAAAAATATTCCCAACTCAAACAAATTATCATTAATCTAGAAGAATTGGACTTCCAACTTTTTTTTTCAAGTTTTTAAACTTGAACTAGAAAAATCCAACTACGATTTAACACACTGAAATGGGAAATTTTCAACTTTTACCTCAAAATTTCACAAACCTCAAAATCCGCCGTCCTCAAAAGAACGATGATGGCGACTAACACCAGAGCTGGATTCCGTCCAGGACATGATTTGCACAGTTTTGAATCTTCAAGCGCAGAATTGGGCTGCTTTCAATCTAGAGGTGTGATTTCATGGTTTTTGATGATAAACAGTGTATTTGTACGTAGTTTGTACCTGTCTGTATTGTACCCCTTTGTACCCCTTTGTAACTCTACCCATATATATATGAGATACCTGGCCGGCCTGAGAGGTACGAGCCTTACCGCTATGAACTAATCTACTCTACCGATTAATACTTCTATTATGGTATCAGAGCGCAGGCGATTACCCTAGCCTGCTCCCGTCGACTTCCGCGTACCGCCACCGCCCGCGATCTACATCAATCGATCGCTGATCAGGCGCCCGTCTACCAGATCGCATAGCTCCCGATGGCTACCTCGGGGCTCTCGGTCTCAAACTCACGTACCTCTACTGCTTCAGCCGCCAAGTCGATCTCCGCTGGATCTTCGATGAGCCGAGGCAGTGCTCGCGTCATGGCATCGCGGATCCCGGATTCGCCTATTACCCTGACCAATCAGATCACCATCTGTCTCACAGCGGATAATTACCTCTACTAGCGTACTCAGGTTGATCCAATACTGAGGAGCAACCTCCTGTACGGCTTCGTCGACAGCAGTTTACCCTGCCCCTCTGAGGAGATCGCAGTCCCGGCGTCTGAAGGTGTCGCCGCCTCTACCATCGCCAATCCCAAGTATGCTGCATGGCACCAGCAGGATCAGGCGATTCTCTCCGCTCTTGTGTCTTCGCTTACCGAGAGCGTCATCGGCATGGTGATGATGACCCCCACGTCGCAGGAGGCATGGGAAACTCTGGAAGCAAGCTTCGCGTCGCAATCTACGGCGCGTGTCATGCAAATCCGCACCGCGCTGTCCAAGGTCAAGAAGCATGACTACCCCAACGCCACCGCCTTCTTCAACAAAGTCAAATCCCTGGCGGATGTGCTCTCTTCGATCGGGCAGCCACTACGTCCCGAGGAATTCAATGCTTTTCTCCTCGGTGGACTGGACGGTGACTACGACGCCCTCACCGATCGCGTTTCAGCCCGACCAGTTCATGATCCTATGCCCGTCCGTGACGTCTACGCGCAGATGCTGAATACTGAGCAGCGCGTTGACGCCAGACGTGCCGAGCTCGGCGCGGATATTCACCACGCCAACTACACCTCACGTCCAGTAGCTGGAGGCCGTACTCCCTCATACCAGCAGCGCCCAGCTCAGCAATGGGCTGGACAGGGCAAGGCCCAGTACTCCACGCCTCCTAGTGGTTCGCGTCCACAGGGCCAGCCGACCAGTTGTCCTGCTGGTGGCCCAGGTGGCTCTCGGCCTATCTGCCAAATATGCTCCAAAGTCGGCCACGTCGCATCCTGCTGCTTCAAGAGGTTCCAGAAAGATTTTCTCGGTGCCGGTAATGATGGTCGCAACATGGACCGTCAACTCGCTGCTCTCTCCGCCACGCACACCGGTACTACATCCTCATACCCAGTTGATCCCAACTGGTATGTGGACACGGCAGCGACGGACCACCTCACCAACGACCTCGACAGGCTGACTACAAAGGAGCAATACCACGGCAAGGACAATGTCCAAACTGCCAATGGTACAGGTATGCGCATTACACATATTGGTCAATCCATAATTCCTACATCATCACACTCATTACATCTCAAAAATATTCTCCATGTGCCCTCAGTTACACGTAATTTCCTCTCCGTTAAGCAGTTTGCGTATGATAATAACGTTTTCTTTGAATTCCATCCTTGGTATTTTCTTGTCAAGGATCGGGTTTCCAGGGAGGTTCTTCTTAGAGGGGGATGTCGTGGAGGTCTCTATAATCTTGATGTTTCATCCATAAAGCAAGTTTTCAGCAGTGTCAAGGTGTCACGTGATCAGTGGCACTCGCGTCTAGGACATCCAGCCACTCCTATTGTTCAGCATATTTTACATCGTCATGAGCTTCCTTCTGTGTCAGTTACTAAAGCTGTAGTTTGTGATGCCTGTCAGCAAGGCAAGAGTCATCAGTTACCTTTCTCTTTGTCTACTCGTGTTACCACCGCCCCTCTTGAGATTATATATTCTGATGTATGGGGTCCTGCCCAAACTTCAGTTAGTGGACATCAGTTTTATGTGAGTTTTATTGATGCTTATAGTCGTTTTACGTGGCTTTATCTTCTGAAACATAAATCTGATGTCTTCCATGTTTTTCTTCAGTTTCAACAGCATGTTGAACGCTTACTCAATAAGAAAATCATACATGTCCAAAGTGACTGGGGTGGCGAGTATCTTAAATTGAATAAATTTTTTGCTGACATTGGTATATCCCATCGTGTCTCATGCCCTCATACTCACCAACAAAACGGTACTGCTGAACGCAAACACCGTCATATTGTTGAAACAGGGCTCACACTTCTAGCTCATGCGTGTGTCCCTTACCGGTTTTGGAGTGATGCTTTCTCTACTGCTTGCTTTCTCATAAATCGCTTACCAAGTCGTGTTATTGATATGCAAACACCTCTAGAGCGTCTCCTCGGTGAAACTCCTGACTATACCTTCTTTAAGGTGTTCGGTTGTGCATGTTGGCCACATCTTAGACCATACAACAATCGTAAACTCCAATTTCGTTCGAAACAGTGTGTTTTCCTAGGCTATAGCTCTCTACACAAAGGCTACAAGTGTCTTCATGTTCCTACCAATCGAGTCTATATTTCCCGGGATGTTGTGTTTGATGAGACTGTTTTTCCTTTCTCTCACACATCCTCGGCCTCCACTACACCACTGTCATCCAACTTACCTATACCCTCTGACCAATTTGTTGATGCCGCATATACTCCCTTGTTGTTAGCTAATCATGGTGCAGGTTTGGGGCGCGGTGCTCGCCTTGAGTTGCTGGATGAAGAACCGGGGACTCCTCACGTTGATCGCAACGTCGACGCTGATCATCTGCATGGCCATGATGGCCACCATGCAGCCCCGGGCTCCACCAGCGCGGCTGACTCGCTCGGCACGTGCACGCCCCGCTCTCCCGTCTCAGCGTCGCGCGCAGTTTCCTCTTCCGCGGCCCAGGAGCCGACCGCAGTCTCGCCCGCTACTTCTTCGTCCGCGGCTCCCTTGCCTGCGGCCCACCCGCATGGCTTGCCTGGTTCCGCGTCGTCGACCACAGACGCGACCAGCGACTTTGCATCGCCTACTGCGTCGTCTACTCCGCCCCCGTCGGACGCTGGGATAGTCCAGCCTCTGCCGGCCCGCCCTGGCATGACCACACGCCTCCAGCGCGGCATTCGTCAGGTGAAAACACGTACCGATGGTACTATTGCCTGGACTACTACCAGGTCTGCTGATCCTACTCTACTGCATACCGAGCCTGCTGATTTTCGCACAGCTCTTTCATCTCCCCATTGGCGTACTGCAATGGAACTTGAGTTTACAGCCCTTCAGCAGAATCAGACATGGCGACTGGTTCCCCCTCGTTCTGGAGTGAATCTTATTGACTACAAGTGGGTTTTTAAAATTAAAAGAAAGGCCGATGGATCTATTGACAGATACAAGGCTCGTCTTGTGGCAAAAGGATTCAAGCAGCGATATGGACTTGATTATGAGGATACGTTCAGTCCCGTTGTCAAACCCACTACCATTCGTTTGTTACTATCTATGGCTATCACTCAGGGGTGGCACCTTCGTCAGCTTGACATTCAGAATGCTTTCTTACATGGGGTTCTTGAGGAGGAGGTTTTTATGCGACAACCACCTGGTTTTGAGGATCCCAGTCACTCAGGTTACCTGTGCAGGCTTGATAAAGCTCTCTACGGGCTCAAACAAGCCCCTCGTGCCTGGCATGCTAGACTCAGTTCTGTGCTTACTGGTCTTGGTTTTACACCGTCTACAGCTGATACATCACTGTTTATACTGCGGCGTCCGGACGTCACCCTTTACCTGCTTGTCTATGTGGATGACATCAGTGTGGTGAGCTCGTCGCCTGCAGCTGCTGATCGCCTTATTCATCAGCTTGGTTCTTCTTTTGCTCTCAAGGATCTTGGCCAGCTTCATTATTTTCTTGGTATTGAGGTACATACACAGAGTTCTGGTGGTCTCCTTTTGAGTCAACGCAAATATGCGTCTGAACTATTGCTGCGAGCTGGACTTCAGAAGTGCACTCCCATGTCTACTCCTATGGCTGCTTCTGATAAGCTCTCAGTTACAGATGGTACTCCTCTTTCTGCTGAGGATTCTACTCGCTATCGCAGCATTGTTGGGGGACTACAGTATCTCACTATGACACGACCAAACTTGTCCTTTGTGGTCAACAAGGTGTGTCAGTATCTCCATGCTCCTCGGTGTCCTCATTGGTCGGCAGTCAAGCGCATCCTACGCTACGTGAAGGGTACTCTGTCACATGGTCTACTACTGCGCCCATTCTCCACTACTGCCATGCCTCTCTTGTCTGCCTTTTCGGATGCCGACTGGGCTGGCAATCCTGATGACCAGCGATCAACGGGGGGATTTGCTATCTTCTATGGAGGTAATCTAGTTTCGTGGAGTGCCAGAAAACAGGCTACTGTGTCTCGCTCCAGTACAGAGTCTGAATACAAGGCACTTGCAAATGCTACTGCTGAGTTAATTTGGGTACAAGCCCTCCTTGGTGAACTTGGAGTGATACAGAAGAATCCACCTGTCCTATGGTGTGATAATATTGGGGCTACATATCTTTCTTCCAACCCGGTGTTTCACGCCCGTACTAAGCACATTGAGATTGATTTCCATTTTGTTCGTGAACGGGTTGCTCAGAAGCTACTTGAGATCAGGTTCATTTCCTCCAAGGATCAGCTAGCTGACATCTTCACCAAGCCTCTGCCACTACCTCTATTTACTATGTGCAGACGCAATCTCAACCTTCATGGACCCGTTGAGATTGAGGGAGGGTGATAAACAGTGTATTTGTACGTAGTTTGTACCTGTCTGTATTGTACCCCTTTGTACCCCTTTGTAACTCTACCCATATATATATGAGATACCTGGCCGGCCTGAGAGGTACGAGCCTTACCGCTATGAACTAATCTACTCTACCGATTAATACTTCTATTATTTGACACTCCGAGTGCGTAAGGTAAATATTTTTAGAGCGTGGGATCAAAATTGAACCCGCGGTAGAGTCGAGGGACTGAAAGTGGATATTTTACTGCAATATCAACGTTGTGGCTTTTCTAACACGAGAGCGCATGTCGATGCCATCCAAAAAACTTCTGTAACTTAATTTTATTTTTACTGATACAGACTGACTAATATTATTGGTAAAAACTGCACCTCGCAAAGTCAAAATAGGTATATAAAAAAAGGATTCTCATTGGACCAGAGGAAGTATAAGCCACTGTGAGCAGAGCGATTCAGAATCAGAAGTGCCTAAATTTCTCCAAGAACAGGAAAAGCGACCATTCATGGCTCCAAGACCATATTTTCCGCCTCATTTCTAATGGACTCGAAGAGAAACGATGACAGGTAGCGCTCGCCGAAGCTCGCGAACACAACCTGCAACGAACAAAAAAAAAGAAGGTGAATATACTGGCAGCAAGCAAACAATCTGATGACCGGTGAAGCAGATCCCTGACGGCACTTACAACGATGAGTTTCCCTCTGTTCTCCACCCTCCGCGCTATCCTGATGGCAGCCGCCGCAGCTGCGCCGGACGATATCCCAACCTGCAGAATCGACAATAAACCATGCATCATAATTAAGCGACGAATCATATAGAGGATGTTACAAGAGCAGAAGAGAGACTGCTGAATTAAAAAGAGTAAAATGCACGTAACAGTCCTTTGACTTGCACGGTGCATTCAGTTTAGTCCATATACTCTTAAAACACACATACAACAGTCTAAAGTTGTTAAATAGGTCCACTCTAGTCTATAACATTCTTCGCTGGCATGCTTTGACATCCTAGCATTCTCTCTCTCTTCTCCATCCCCCTCTCCTCTGAAACCGAGTCCATGATCGACGCGTGCGCAAGAGCATACACGAGATAGAACAGAGCAAGCACTAACCAGCAGACGATTCTATCTAGAGGCATATTCCAGGAGCCAAGAACACAGCGAGCTTTTCACAGGTGGCTCGCCTCGTCGGCCCTCGAGCTGAGCCCGTTCCGCTGCAGCAGGTGGCCGTGGCGGACTCGAGGTCCCAGTCCGCGAGGCTGCCGCTCGCGCTCTTCTCGCTCTTGTCCCACGCAGACATGTTGTACTGGGACTCGGTGAAGGGGCTCACGCCGTCCACGGTCCACCCGCCGCTTCGGCGCGCTGACGTCGCTGGCCGCACGCTGGAGCGCCGAGGAAAGCCGGAAACGATGACGCGCAGCACGAGGGACGAGCCTGATAGGTTGTCGCCAGCGCCGTCCTTCCTCCGATGCCCACAAGCGCGTCCTCAGGGAGCGAGGTGACGGATCCGGAGTGGTTCTTCCTCGTCTCCATGACGCATAACTTCCCGAAAGGCCTAGGGCTGCCTGGGCTTGCGCCCTTTGCAGGCAGCCAACGAGGATCGCCACGGGGCTCGCGAGCCGCCGTGCGAGCGCGTGCGACAGGCGTACACGTTCGTGCTGCGCAACATGGTCCGTGTTTCCATCGGCACCGGTGTGCTCGAGCTCCGCGCCACCGAGGTCATCTTCCAGACTGCCGATAGCTTGGCCAGGATCCACTCCCTCTTCAAGATCGGTGGCGGAGGGCCCGCTGGATCCTTGGCTCATGGCCGCCCGCGCCACCGCAAGGAGGGGACCAGCCGGAGACGGATCGGTCCGTGCTCTGGCTCACCAATGTTGGAAATCAGACCCAAAGATCACGGACGTGCCCTGCCGCAACTCGACGAACTCGAGAACTCAGCTTATGAACTCACGCACACGAGAAGTTTTCTCTTCCCGATGTCTTAGCCTTTGCGTCTTTCTTTCTTGGACAGCGCTACTTAGCGACGTAAACTGTTACTTTATTCTTTATTCTACTATATTTAAACTGTTACTTTATTTAAAAGATGTTATTAATTATAAGAATTCAAAACATTTCTCCCAAATCATATATCAGATCGATGATCCGTTTTCACTGTTAGTTTCCTTGCGATGAGACCTTTAAATCTAGATCTCATATTGATACGTTGTGATGACTATTTTTTCGACGTCAGTAGCTACCAGGTTTAATGAATGAGTTATCAAGTGTTACTTCCGAGCTACCAGGTTTAATGAATGAGTTATCAAGTATTATGTCCGAGCTACCAGATTATATTATATGAAGTTATTAGGTTAGTGAACATCACTGCTACACCACTTAACTTGTATTTCAGTGCTTCAATGGTATATCATCAAATACTACCTAATAACACTTCATTATCCCTTCTCTATACTTGCATAACAGTGCATAATGGCTAATGACAAATCAATTACTACCTCTAGTTGTTCACTAGTAACATAGTAATTATTTACTTTTAACTTGGTATCTATAACCTGGTAGTCGGTGATGACAAAAAAATATTCGTCGAAACATATCAATATGAGATCTAGTTTTGAAGCTCTTGTCGACATTAGTCGAACGGTGAAAACGGATCACAAATCGTATTAATGATTTGAGAGATAAATTATTTTTAATTTTATGTGTCACATTAAATACGTTGATGTCATCAAATCTGGAGCACATGTAATCTCTATAAACCCATCAAAAATCTCATCTGTCCTTCATAGGAAACACATTTTGATTAGATTGCTTTTCTTTAAGATAAACGGGGGCACATGCCTCGTTTTCTTTCTTTTCGTTTTTCTTTTTCTCATCATGTGTTGGATTGCTACAACCTGCTCCTTATAAAGAAGCCAGGGACTCGTTTTGGACAGGACTGGCATGAATTCAAAATAGAAACGGAGTCCGAATAAGAAACAGACTCGTACTAGCCTCTTATCGTGCAATTTTCTAACTTGGCATCCAATCAGTTATAGACATTGTTAGGAATTGGCTCCCGAGGTGGTTGCTGTAACTACCCACACTATGAGGACCTACGCACACTCTCTACACTGATTAATCTTTTCTTTTATACTTAGTACTTTGCTTTTAGGTGGTTACACCACTCATGATTAAAGCACTGTTGTGATTTCGGACGACCAAACCGCTCACGTCGAATCACAACTCAACAAACACTAAGTACTAGAAGTATGTGGCTTGCTAGGGAGACTACACTTACATAAGGGAACTCCTTTATTTACTACAAGAAACTAGTAGTGGTAGCTTTCCCTTAGTTACATGGAGGGAGGGGGTGCACGCCCTTTTTTATAGTTACACAAGCTCATTGAATTAGTGCCAAGTGGCACATATCTAAACCCCATACTATAAATATCTCTTCTCTAGAATTCTCTTCTAAAATATATACCTATTTAATATTTCCTAATTCTAGAGCACTCCTTTAAAATATCTCTACCATACTTATCCATTATTTCTTTTAGAATCTTCTTCTCAAATATCTTCCTCTTATAATCATCTAATGTATTATAGGAGCTTCTCACTTTGCCATGAAGAATTATCTGTAATATCTCCCATGATAAATATCTAACTATTCATGAGAGCTCACCAATCTTTTAGAATGTTCCCAAGTATGTATTACTTATTCTCAATAGATATTATTACAAAGATTAACTTCAACAACCGATGCACCGGTCGTGGACATGAAGAAGCCTTACATCCCGCCGCCATCCACATAAGAGGAGGAGGCTAGGGTGGGAGGGATGGGAAGGCACGGCGGTGAGGGAGCCGTCAGGGGATACAGCTTTGGACCGGAAGAGGGGAGCACAAGGGAAGGCCGCTGAGGTGGCCTGGGAGCAGAGGAGCTAGGCACCGCTCTTGGGCAGCATGGGAAGAGAAAGCGAGAAGAGATAACGGGCGAAGAAAAAATAAGTTAACTACTATGTAGCCTCGCTACTGACTGGGACGCCACATTGGCGTAGCATCAGCGGTCATAGCCAATGAATCATATTTTAGAATAGAGTGAATTTGTTTAACAAAATTAGTGGTAGGGATTAAACTGGACGCAACGCATAAATCGAAGCACTATGAGTGTATTTTACTCAACGAAAAATGAGCTTGCTCACCAAAAGCCCTTCTTTCAAGGCGATATGCTTCGCCATGCTCGCGGCTTCCTCGTTCGAGATCTGTCCGATCCAGTAAACGCAACGGAAGATGATGAGGACAATCATATCAAGAAAAATGTTGCAGACGAGGGACATGCTACAACAAGTGTTTACTTACTGGGAAGACTTCATCAAGGATGTTGACATCAAGGACGCCAGGAACGAAACCGGCACCGAGGCCTTGGATTTTGTGCGGACCTGAAATTGAAAACCAGAACGCATCAGTACGTAAGATGATGGAGATAGAGCTGTTAGAAATATGCCCTAGTGGCAATCATATGAATGATCATATTTTATTGTATCCATTTTGTCGACGATTGGTGAACCGGCAATCTTACGGTACTCGCGAGATAATGATTACTGGGGGGTAGGGACCTCTAGGGCCCAAGCGCCAAGAGATCTGACAACAGGGGACAGCCGTTTTTATACAGGTTCGGGCCTCCCTCAGGATAATAACCCTACGTCCTGTTGCTATATATTGACCGGGAATACGCTTTACAATGGGGGTGTGTGTTAGTGACTATCCTAGGCCCAATCATAGACTAATCCTAGCTAATCCTCCGGGCTCGACTCCTTCGAGACTGCGGGTCTTCTAGAGCTTCGCCTGCTGGATCTGCGACTAGATTGACTTGTTAGACCTAGCTTGACCTAACTGGATCTGCTGCGACCTTTCCTCCCCTATGGGATTGCTGATCCTTATATAGGGGGTTTCCAGGGGTCGTACTGGACGTGGACTCACGCCCGAGTAGGACTCCGGCCTCCTTAGATGTCGGGATTGACTTCCTAATCTAAGGGGAGTCTTCCCTCCTCTAGAGGGGTTACCTTATCTCCCGAGGATCCTTAGTCGGATACGTTGTACCTTTCTAAACTCTCGGGAAACTGTACACGGATACCCCTAATACGCGGGATACCCTACTATTCATCATCAAGCCCCCCATCAATACGTGAAGAGAGGTCGTGATGGTTCTGTTTGAAAATCTGCCCTTGTCGGCGAAAGAAACTCCGAGTAGGCGATCCGAGTAGGTATGGCTAATGACTTCTCCGAGTAGGCTCAGTTCCTACCGAGTAGTCGCGAAAACCTTATCGGAACAATCCTTGGGAAAAACCCAGAATACTTTCTGATTCGATCTGATCCGTTGATCACGGACACGCGTCCGCCAGGCATATTTTTAGGAAACGGAACCATCGGGGCGGAAAATTCGCGTGGTGATGAAGAATCTTTTCTCTCTCTGCGTCGCGGGGTCGTGGGTTGTCAGACCCTCTTTTTCCCGCGACGTGCTCTGTGCGCGAAAAAAGCAACTGCCCGCATTAAATGCGATGGAACTGATAGTGCCGAAAACCGCGCTCGACTTCGGCGAAGGTTTAAATCGTTAGGGGTCCAAGAATTGGGGTTTTGCACGCATTGTCTTTCCGCCTCCCGATTTTCTTGATCCCGTCGTCTTCTTCCTTGCGCCATGGCCGGGAGCCCATTGACTGAGAGCCTATGGCCACGTTCGGAGATGACCGAAACGAATCTCGTGTCTTCCTTGGAGCTGGCTCTCATCCGATCGACCCACCAAGCTGAATTCCACCATGTCCGAGGCGAGAGGATTCCCGAACCTGAACCTGACTGGCTGGTCATCTTCCCCGATTTTTTCCAATGCGGGTTCTTCTTGCCTCCTTCCACATTCCTAAAATCGATATTCCAATTCTATCGGGTTGAGGTGGTGAACCTTGATCCGGCATCATACATTCTCCTGAGTGTGTTTGCCCACCTGTGCGAAGCCTTCCTCGGAGTTCGGCCATCATTGGACTTATTCCGATACTACCATGAGGTGGAGAGGTCCCGGAGGGAGATAGTGGGAAGCGCGAGCATCCTCCTTCGAGAAGGCAGGATCACAGAGTACATTGATGCCACTGAAATTCAGTCCTTCCCGGGATGGGAGCACAGGTGGTGCTATTGTCGCCCTTCGTCTTCCTCGGGCATAAGGTACTGGGGAACCCCGCCCGAAGCCGCATCTTCTTGGACCGACGAGACCCTGCTCGACTCCTGTCTCCAGCATCTAGTCGGGGAAATCAAGGTTCTTCGAACCCAAGGCTTGACCTTCGCCGATGTGGCCGCTGACTTCATCAGGCGCGGAGTTTGCCCCTTACGGTTCAGGGAAACAGGCGCTTGGGACTTGTCGAGCGATCCATATCAGCGGTGGAAAAAACTGGGTAAGCTTCTTCCCTCACAACCTAGTAGGGATGACTTGTCGAAGTACCCTAACCCCCTTTTTGCCTCGAACAGCTCTCCTGGAGGCGGAGGCGTCCGAGAAGGTAAAAGCTCTTTTCCAGCGCGTACCTTCTCCTGACCGTCCGATGGTCCCTTCGTCGCTACCCCTTCGACCTGCACACGAGAAAGAAGAGGTTCTAGCGGTAATCATTTTTCTTTGTATGATTCCTGACTTCTCACGCCCAACTTACACTGGTCTGGTGGGACGAGCCCCCTATGCAGAAAGAAGGACGCGGGGTAGACGATCCCGAAGCTGGGCCCTCCATTCCTGTTCGGGGCCCGACCGCGGCTGATGGCCTGGGCGACGGGAATGCCGAATCCCCCGAGAAGACGGAAAAAGTCACGCGGGGTGGATCAAGCTCCATACCGCCGCCCTGTCTTCACAGAGATCCTTCGGATCGACGAAGACGCTTTGTTTCGCTAAAGAGGGCAAGGTACCATCCTCCTGCTTCCTGTTCTGCCAAACTTGCCGCTTCCATCCCCGAGGTCTGACATGCGAACTGCAGGGAAACTTCTCCACCAAAACCCGCCCCTCTCGCTGCTCGGAGGAAGTCGTCTATCAGATTACTCCCTGGTCGGCGCCCGGCTGGCGGGGCATCCTCCCCTTCGCCCGCTAAAGACCGGTCGGCGTCTGATTTTTCGGGCGGGGAAGCCTTGGCCGGAGATAATCCCATGGCGCTACTCGGACCCTTGGTGGAGGTAGGAGAAGCTTCTGTTTGCCATTGGTTTCGCCAGATGACTTCGCCATCCTGACTGACCCAGATGTCTTTTTTCTAGCGCGCTCGTGCTAAGTGGGACTCCGTTTGCAGCGAGGTCCACTCACTCCGTGGCGAGGTCCACTCACTCCGTGGCGAGGCCAAAACACTCCGAGACCAGTCAGCTCAACTTTCCAACACTCTTTCTCGGGACCAAGCGCGAGTTTCGTCCGCCGAGGAGAATTTGTTGAAGATGACGGATCGCCTGGAGCTGGTGCTTACCACAGTCGGCGCATCTATCCGAGCCACCGAAAGCTTCTCTGATCGTCTGGCGGAGCTGGATCGCGCCGCTCAGGAATTTTCCGGGCGCTTGCTTCTACCCGACTTGTAACTGCGTAGCTCTCGCGCATGCGCGTCAGACATGTATAAAACTTTGTTATTATATTATATGAATAACTTTCGTCTTTTGTGTCCGAGTCTTTGGACCAGCCCCCGATTGTTCACTCGAGAGATACCCTCGAGCGAACAGTCGACTAGCCTTTAAACGTAGAACTTCTGGAGTTGGTCAATGTTCCAGGAATTCGTTAGGACTCGGCCGTCTTCCATTGCTAGTCGGAAAGATCCTGGTCGAGTAGCTTCGACTATCGTGTATGGACCCTCCCATTTGGGGGAAAGCTTATTGCTATTGCTTTTGTTCTGTACGAGTCGTAGGACGAGGTCTCCGACTTGCAATGAGCGTTGTCGAACATGTCTGTTGTAATAGCGACGGAGCTTCTGCTAATATTGGGCGGCCCGGAACAGAGCCTGGGTCCGCTTCTCCTCGTTGAAGTTGAGGTCGTCCTCTCTCCGAGGGATTTCTTCCTTGTCGGAGTGTAATTCCACCCGTGGCGATTTTAGGGCAAGTTCACATGGCAGCATGGCCTCGGCTCCATATACCAAACCAAACGGTGTTTCTCCGGTGGCCCGATTGGAGGTTGTCCGTAAGGCCCAGAGGACGGAGGGCAACTCGCGAACCCAAGCCTTGGCGTGGGCGGTGAGTCTATCGAAGACGCGAGTTTTCATCCCCTGAAGTATAAGTCCGTTAGCGCGTTCGACCTGTCCATTGCTCTGTGGATGTGCAACTGAGGCATAACATATCTTGGTGCCGAGTTCGGTACAGTACTCGATGAAGTCGGAGCTGGAGAACTGAGTACCGTTGTCGGTTATGATTCTGCTCGGGACGCCAAACCTGGTCATAACGTTCCGCATTATAAACCGTTTGGCTGCCTCTGATGTGATCTGTGCGACAGGTTCGGCTTCGATCCATTTGGTGAATGTATCGATCGCGATGAAGAGGAACTTATAGCCCCCAGGTGCCACCGGGAACGGCCCTAAGATATCGAGACCCCACGCGGCGAATGGCCATGACAAGGGAATTGTTTGTAATGCCTGGGCGGGCTGGTGAATGCGTCTGCGGTGAAATTGACACTGACGGCATCGCTTCACTAACTCGCTCGCGTCATGTAGGGCTGTCGGCCAATAGAATCCTTGTCTAAAGGCCTTTCCGACCAGGGTTCGGAAAGATGCATGTGCCCCGCACACCCCCCCATGGATTTCTTCGAGTAATCTTATACCCTGCGTCTGAGGGATACACCGCATGAGCACTCCGTGCACCCCTCGTCGGTAGAGGGCCCCATCGACCAAGGAATACATCTTGGCGCGCCGGGCAATTTGCTCGAAAAGTGTATCATCCTCAGGTACTGTTCGATCGAGAAGGTACTTGCGGATGGGTTCTATCCACGAGTCTTCAAGATCGAGGGGGGCGACGAGACATCCCGCCACTCCCCTCGGAGCGTCAATACCTGGTGACACCCTTGAGCGGTGCTCAAACACCGCTCCTTCGTCCCCGGGTTCGGGAGAAGCCACGGACGGCGTGGAGATCCTTTCTACAAAGGCCCCGGGTGGGCATGGAGATCGTGAGGAAGCTAGGCGGGCTAGACTGTCGGCTTGGCAATTATCCTTTCGAGGGATGTATCGTACTTCAAAACCGACGAATTTCTTCTCTAGCTTTCTCACCTCCGCAAGGTAAGCCGCCATGTTCTGGTCTGTGGTCTGGTACTCCTTGGACACTTGTCTTGCCACCAACTGTGAATCTCCATTCACGAGGAGGCGGCGAATCCCGAGTGCGGTGGCGACTCTGAGACCGGCTAGCAAACCTTCGTACTCGGCCACGTTATTCGTGGCCGGGAAGTCGATCTGCAGTATCTACTGCAGGCGTTCTCCAGTTGGAGAGGTTAAGACTATTCCAGCCCCCGCGCCTTCGATGGTTAGTGAACCATCGAAGTGCAATGCCCAGATGTCGTCTTTTACTGCTGGTGACGCCGGGTTGTTGGGCTCCGTCCATTCGGTAACAAAGTCAGCGAGGACTTGTGATTTTATCGCCGTGCGCCGGACGAAGTGGATGTCGAACTCTTCGAGCTCGACAGCCCACTTGGCGATTCGGCCTATGGCCTCGCGGTTGCGGAGGATTTCTCCCAGAGGGTAGGTGGTTGGGACCGTGACCGTGTGAGCTTGGAAATAGTGTCGGAGCTTGCGAGATGTAGTGAGGACCGCGTATAGGAGCTTTTGCACTTGAGGATAACGCTCCTTGCGTCCGTGTAAAATCTCGCTGATGTAGTACACTGGTTTCTGGATCTTTTCACGGTGCTCGGGGGTTCCGCGTTCCACCGTCAGCACTCCATTGACCGCGGACGGCCCGGCTGCGATGTAGAGCAGTAGAGCTTCTTCGGGGTTGGGCGCGACCAGTACCGGGGGGGTGGTTAAGTATTCTTTGAGTTCTTGGAATGCTGCTTCAGACTCCGCTGTCCATTCGAAGCCGTTGTGTTGTCGCAGATGTTTGAAGAAAGGAATTCCACGGTCTCCTAGCCGGGATATGAATCGGCTCATTGCCGCCATGCAACCCGTGAGCCTTTGGACGTCTCGGACCGTTTTTGGGGATCTCATCTCAGCGATCGCCCGTATTTTATCGGGATTTGCCTCGATTCCTCGGTGCGATACCAAGAAACCGAGTAGTTTTCCAGCGCTGACTCCGAAGGTGCACTTTTCTGGGTTCAGCATGATTCTGTTTCTTCGGAGGTTGGAGAATGTTTCAAGCAGGTCCGAGATCAGGTCTTCTTTCTTCTTTGTCTTCACGACCAGGTCGTCGACGTATGCTTCGACGTTTCTACCAATTTGGTTGTGGAGGGCAAGCTGCATTCCGCGTTGGTACGTTGCTCCCGCGTTCTTTAATCCGAAGGGCATTTTTGAATAGCAAAAAACTCCGAATGGAGTTATGAAGGAGGTTTTCTCCTCGTCCTCCCGGCACATGCTTATTTGGTGATAGCCCGAATAGGCGTCGAGAAGGCTCAGGTAGTCGCACCCAGATGTTGAGTCCACTATCTGATCTATTCTGGGTAGGGGGAACGCGTCCTTAGGGCAGGCTTTGTTAAGGTCAGTGAAATCAACACACATCCGCCACTTCCCGTTGGCCTTTTTAACCATGACTGGATTGGCAAGCCACTCGGGATGTTCAACTTCTCGGATGAACCCGGCCCTTAAGAGTTTTTCGATTTCCACCTTGATGGCTTCCTTTTGATCTGGAGCGAATCGTCGTAGCTTTTGCTTTACTGGTGTGGTGTCTTGACGGACAGCCAGCCTGTGCTCAATCACTTCCCTGGGGATTCCGGGCATGTCGGATGGTTGCCATGCGAACACGTCCGAATTGCCTCGGAGGAAAACGACGAGCGACGATTCCAAGTCTGGATCGAGCGTTGACCCAATCCGAACTGTCTTGGAGGACTCTGCCGGGTCCAGAGGGATCACTTTTACTTCGCCATGGGTTTTTACGGCCGCGTGGGTTTTTGAGGGCATATGCTCTCCGTTCCCCGAGAGCGCGTGGTCGAGGCTGCGCTTGTCGCAGAGGAGTGCTTCTCTGGGGAAGCTCTTTATCGTGAGGGCACCTTTCGGGCCGGGCATTTTTATGCACCGGTGAGCGTAGTGCGTAGCTGCCATGAACTTGGCCAGAGTGGGGCGTCCCAAGATAGCATTGTAGGCTGTCTCGAAATTGACTACATCGAACAGGATTTTCTCTGTTCGGAAGTTCTCCGGTGTACCGAAGGTGACCGGGAGCGTGACTTGTCCTATCGGCGTGGCCGATGAACCCGGGATGATACCATGGAAAGCGTGCGTCACCGTCTGAACAGACGATCGTGGCACTTGCATTGCGTCGAGGGCGTTAGCGAATAGGATATTGAGGGAGCTCCCTCCATCTATTAACACGCGGCCCACTCGGCAGTTGTTGATTGTTGGCTCGACCACAATAGGGTATCGTCCTGGACGAGCACAATTCTCGGGGCAATCAGTCTGGTCGAAAGAGATCGTGACCTCGGACCACTTGACCGCTCGAGGAACTCGCGGTACATTCGCGAGAACTTCTCGGGCGATCGCCTTGTATTGCCTCTTGGACTCGTAAGAGGTGGAGCCCCCGAATATGTGCTCGATTGCTCTGACATGCCCCTGGAAAGGCTCAGGAGTGGAGTCACTGTCCTCGGAAGTTGTCTCCCGGCTGTTGTTAGCGACTTGAAGGTTTTCCTCGCGGAACCTCTCTCTTTCTTCCCGAAGGTACTTCTTGAAGATGCGACACTGTCGCAGATCATGCGAGTCCGTCTGGTGAAAGTCACACCAGGGCTTGGATGTCTTGTCGGAGGATGTTGTAGGTTTCTCCTTGGGGCGTGGCTTCCAGGTGCGTTTCTCGGAGACGTCGGCCATCACCTCGTCGGTTCTGGTCCTCTTCTCCTTGTTCCCTCCGGAGGGCTTCTTCTTGCGCTTAGACTTGCGCGAATCGCTCCTCGACTGGAGGGGGGAGCTGGTCGACTCACCCCGCTGTTGCTTGATATAACGCAGGGTTTCCTCCGCACAAGCAGCCTTTTCGGCCAGGTCCATGAGCTGCCTGGTGGTCTTCGGTGGCCGCATGATCAAATCGTGCGTGCACATCTCGTTCCTGCTGCCTCGAGTGAAGGCGCGGATGACGTCCGAGTCTGTTATCTCGGGTATAGTGTTGCGGATAGCACTAAACCTCTTCATGAACTCACGGAATGTCTCATCTGGTCGTTGGACGACAAGGAACAGGTCGTCCACCCGGCCAGGTCTTGGGAAGGTACCCTGGAAGTTCCCGAGTAACATGTCGCATAGCTGTCCCCAAGAACGGATCGTTCCTGGGGGTAGATTCGTCAACCATGTCCTAGCAGCTCCTCTGAGAGCAGTAGGAAGATAGTTGGCCATTACCTTCTCGTCGCCGCCGGCCGCCTCAATCGCGGTGGTGTAGATCTGGAGGAACTCCACGGGATTCGTGGTTCCATCGTATGATTCAAGCGAACCAGGCTTGAAACGAGAAGGCCAGCGTACCTGTCGGAGTTCCTGGGACAGCGCTTGACATCCACTGAAAGATCCCCGATAAGGTACGTTCTCGCTGCTATTCGGGGTCGAGGATCGGCCACGAGTGTTGGCGTGTTGCATGTGATCTCTCCGAGAAGGTTGTTGCTCTTGCTGGCGCCTTTGGCGACGGCGCTTGTCGAGCTGATCTCGGAGGTCGGCAGGCTGCTCCTCTTGAGGAGGCCTGTTTCTGGGGTGTCGTCCCTCCCAATCACGCTCTTCTGGCGGAGGAGGGGTATCAACCCGAGTGGAGCTACGGGCTACCGAATGGACTCGAGAAGATTCGGCCTGGTTCTGAGCCTCTTGGAGGTCAGCCCCCAGCCGTTGCAGCCACTGCACGCCCGCGGGTGTCGAGAGATCCGCCACGGGAGGCTGTGACAACATGTTGCGCACTTCCGCAAGTCTTCGAGCAGTTCGGGACACGTACTCCCTTGTCCCCGGGGGGGATCTGTCCACAACGGGAGGCAAATCTTCGTTCCGGCGGGGGGTCTTTTCCCCGTCGGCGGGTAGGCCTCCGTTCATGTGGGAGGCATCTGCGTGAGAGCCCCCGGGCAGGTCCTGATCTTCGAGGCCTTCTCGGCCGCCATCGATCGCGAGTACCATCCGAGGCCCTTGGCTGGATGACGTGTTCTCGTATTCCATCACGTTATCCTCGTCGGATGCGACGTGGGTATGCTCTTGATCGTCCTCACGATCAGAATTCGCAGGAGATATACCATCCATGGGGCTGGTCGTTCCCGCCGGGTCATCGTCATTCAAGACCAACTTCCCGCTGAAGGCCCTGGCGCACTCGGTTCTGAAGTGATCTGCTTCGCCATCCGAGTCCTCTCCAGGGGCGTATTCTCCAAAGTCAACTCGATCCGTCACCGGGTACGGGTCCATAGGGCCAAAGTTGTCGTAGAAGCCCCAGTCCGAGTACCCAGTGCGGGGCGAGATAGCGACCGGTTTTCCTGCCGTGCTTGCTACTTCCTCCTTGGTCGAAACCGGGGAGGGCTGTGCAAACGGCGCTGGGATCTGGTCGCGCCTAGTTGCGCGTCATGCCGACTTTGATCTTTCCTCGACGACTTGGTCCGGAGAGGTCCCCACGGTCGGCGCCATCTGTCGACGATTGGTGAACTGGCGATCTTACGGTACTCGCGAGATGATGATTACTGGGGGTAGGGACCTCTAGGGCCCAAGCGCCAAGAGATCTGACAACAGGGGACAGCCGTTTTTATACAGGTTCGGGCCTCCCTCAGGATAATAACCCTACGTCCTGTTGCTATATATTGACCGGGAATACGCTTTACAATGAGGGTGTGTGTTAGTGACTATCCTAGGCCTAATCGTAGACTAATCCTAGCTAATCCTCCGGGCTCGACTCCTTCGAGACTGCGGGTCTTCTAGAGCTTCGCCTGCTGGATCTGCGACTAGATTGACTTGTTAGACCTAGCTTGACCTAACTGGATCTGCTGCGACCTCTCCTCCCCTATGGGATTGCTGATCCTTATATAGGGGGTTTCCAGGGGTCGTATTGGACGTGGACTCACGCCCGAGTAGGACTCCGGCCTCCTTAGATGTCGGGATTGACTTCCTAATCTAAGGGGAGTCTTCCCTCCTCTAGAGGGGTTACCTTATCTCCCGAGGATCCTTAGTCGGATACGCTGTACCTTCCTAAACTCTCGGGGAACTGTACACGGATACCCCTAATACGCGGGATACCCTACTATTCATCATCACATTTATCAATTGTTCCTTAAATAATGTCATTTGTATTGATTGGCAAGTATGTGACTTGTTTGTGAAACTTCGTACTATGCTTGAATGATTATTCTAAATTGGTCCTTAATCAGAATTCATGTGAGGACACATATGAATAATAGACTAGCATATGTATTGGTTGATGACCATGTTTCACGGGTCATGGACACAGAGATGTCGAACAATTATATGAGCATATGTTAGGGAATATGAGGTTAGACAGACCCAACTTGAGACACAATGTGTGTGCTATGTCCTTTGACCTGAGATTGTCGTATGTACTTGATATGTGTAATGACTTACTTAGAGGTTGCCAAACGCTACTCCGTAACTAGGTAGTATAAAGGTTGCTTTCTTGTTCGTCATAAAGCATGATGCGAGGCATGGTCAATCGAGATGGAATTTGTCCCTCTCTATCATGAGAGAGATATCTCATGGCCCCTCGAGTGATTGGATCCAGAAATGCATAGCCGTGCTACTTAAAGATAAAGAGTTAACTTAGTAAAGGATTCCGAAGCACGTGATCGAGAAAGAGCGGTCAAGCTCGAGCTTGAGCTTGACAAATATCGTGAGGCAAAGAGAGTTGCATATATAACATTGTGAAGGTTTGTCTGATAGGATTTTTACAACGTTTGGGAGTTGGCATGTCCTGCTAGGGGCCGCTACCAATTAGTGCTCGAGTAGGAGTATTCGAGTCATGTCTAAATGTGCGTGAATCTATAGGATCGCACACTTAAGAGGCAGGAGTCTAATTAGAATCCGAATTAAACTAGACACTGAGTCCTAATGGGCCTCTAATGTAGAAGCTCATTATGAGGACGTCTATATAAGGAGAAAGGACGGACGTGTTAGGGTTAAGCCAACTCAGAGTTCCCGAAACCCTGGCCGTCACCCCTCCCACGCTTAAAGTTGCCCGCTCGGATCTAGGAATCCGGACGAGCGACGTTCCTCCCTGAACATGTGGATACTTTGGAGGTGTTACGGCTGTGACGCTTGGACAATCTGTTCGAGTGAACCGCGAGGAGGAGAAGGTAGTACGACTACAGCTGCTTCCACTGCATCGACTCTACTTCCTCTACGGTTCTGCGCAATAAGTGGTAATCTCGTGATCTACTGCTACAGTAATTCCTATTCTACGCGGTAGAAAATTTTATTTTGTGCTAGTGCAGCCTACCCGTATCCCTTCAAGAACAAGATTCCTAATTACGGTATGTTTATGTTACCAGGTTTCCCTCCAGACAAGACGGCACTTTCTGACGGCTCCACACCGTAGATCTTCAGGTAAAAATCAACACCATAATTAAGCCACAGTTGCATTGCAGACAGAGAGAATTGCAAAATGAACATAAGTCGGTCGGATCACCTTGATTTCAGGGTTCATCTCCTTGAGGTACTTCCCTGCTCCCGTAATCGTGCCCCCGGTTCCTATGCCAGCCACGAGGATATCCACTTTGCCTGCAGTCGCACTCCAAATCTCCGGTCCCGTTGTCTCGTAATGGACCTGCACATTCGTATTTCATCAGCACAAAGTGACCGTTAAGTTCATGCATGTTCTCCCCGCGCAAAGCTTTTGCGTGTTCTCGAAAGAAAAAAAAAGTTCAAACAGTTGCAACCAGCAACTCACTTTGCAAGGCTGAATTTTTTTAACGAAGTAAACTCGAAGATTATATATGGTACCTTGGGATTTGCAGGGTTCTCAAACTGCTGGAGAACATAGGAGTTGGGTGTCTTGGCGGCGATCGCCTCCGCCCTCTGCACCACGTCGTCCATGCCGAGGAGCGGGTCGGTCAGCACCACCTCGGCGCCGAAGGCCTTGAGCACGGTCCTCCTCTCCGTGCTCACCGACGCAGGCATCGTCACGATGAGCTTGTAGCCCTTGGCAGCAGCCATGAAGGCGAGACCTATGCCGGTGTTGCCACCCGTAGGCTCGATCAGAACACTCTAAAAAGAATAAGAAGAACACGCAGGGAGTTGAGATGGTTTCCTTCACATTCACACTGAATCAGGCAGGAGTCATGACCCTGATGATCAACGTGTGGTTCTCACACTGATCACCTTTCCTGGAGCGATGAGACCCTTCTCCTCTGCATCAGCGATCATGCTGTAGCCAATCCTGCAAAATCAACATTATTCTCAGAATGACAACACTGATAATTAATCCTGATAAGTATAAACTATATTTACTTAATAGATAGTTTGATACCTATCCTTGACACTGGAGCAGGGCCCCATGATCTCAAGCTTGGCGGCGATGCGTGCCTCGCATCCGGTTACCACCTTGTTCAGGTACACCAATGGAGTCCTGCCAATCAACTGGCATCGAAACGGGATCAAAATTGCATAACTTGCAGTGCAGGTCCGTCGCAAATGTGTATAGTTGTGCAGAATAGTTACGTACTTCGGTGACATCTTTCGCAATAGTTGAGCTTGGGCACCATTCACCCATTGATCAGTCTGTGACCTAGAAGAAGGCAAGATCTTGATGAGGCATAATACTTGTTTCTTTGAGACGTGATGAGGCATAATACTATCTTTTGGAGAATCACTTAGAGGTAGCTTGATCAAGATCTTGAGTGACTTGGAATTGGACGGGTTGGACTGTGTTGAGCACTTGAGCTGGATTGCTTTGGATCATCCCAGTCTTGGGCCGGGTTGGATCTAAATCGGTCTTGGGTTGGGCCAAACTTAGCTGGGCTTGGTTGGACGCGAAGGCTCTATTGTCGTATCTATTATTGGGATTGCATCAATGGATCACCTCAGGGAAATCTAACTCCCAAGTCCCATGCGCACCCAAGATACATACAACAAAATTTAGCGTTAAAAGAACTTTATTTAATAGAATTCATAGCAATTTAACAGTAAACTTTCACCTCAGGTTCAGAAAAGAAAAACAGTAAACTTTCACCTCAAATTTTTCTAGTTAACTTAAAAGGATTTAGACAATGTTGCAAGCGCCAATTTGGCAAAATTATCAAGTAAACTAGAGTTAGGCATCAGAAGCCAATGTAGAATTACTCAACGAGAGCTAGGCTGAGCCAAGAACGGGTAGAGAGAAGCAGCAGCAGCAGCAGATCAAGGTTTCGGGGTGGCGTGGGGGTGGGGAGGGGGGCACTCACCACGGGTGGACGCGAGAGAATATAGAGAAAGGCTCAAACTAAGAATTCCGAGTCTCGATCTTAACCCTGGGAAGCAAATGATGTGTACACATGCAGCAATTTATAGTGCAGCTCGGAGCAGATGGCATATGTTGTTGGATTACGCGTGATGCCGAATATATATTTCATTGTGCTTTCCCTAGATTGTCATTTGTGTTCTCGCTGTTCTTGGTTTTTGATTTGGCATATCGATGCAGTTGTCCAACGCTATCGCCGAGAGTTACAAAATGTGCTGATACTTACAATGTCGCCGTATAGAGCAGTCTATGCTGCAAACAGGAGTTTTTCTGTTTGTTTATCTGGGAAATAGAAACCAGTGGAGATCTACCGTCATCCCTCACTCCACTTCACGGGAATGAGTACGTACTGCGGGACGACATGGATGACATCTACTTTCATAATGTAAAACAACTCTCTCCCTAAAACATAATAATAACCTAAAACAACTCCATCTGTTTATATATATATATATATAAAGTTTATCTTTAATTCAAAACTATTGACCGAATCTAATTTTGGTCCCAAAATGTTAAAATCAAACAAACTTGACTCTTAACTTTTAAAATTGGACATATTTGGTCTCACTTCACTCAAAATGGTTTGACCGATAATGTGGCGGTGGTTTTGCACATACAGCAACCTAGTCAGCAAAAAAGAAAACAATCATGAAAAAAAATAGATTTTTTGAACAGCACAATGAAATTATAAAAAAAGTAATTTTCAAATATTAAAACATCTATTTTTTTTAAATCAGGAAAAAAGTCAGAAAAATAAAATATTCCATAAATAAATAAAATAATCTAGAAATTAAAATTTAAGAGAAAATAAAAAATTCAGAAGTATATATTCTAGAAAAACCATGGAATTTGAGAGAACACACAAGTAATTTTTGAATATTCATAAAAGATTAGAAAAAGGAAAAAGAAATACTATGAACATGCTAGGAAATTTTAGAAAACTATTGGTTTTTTTTCTTGGTTTTTCCCTTTTTCTAATTTTTTATTTTTTATTTAATAAATTTCTGTATTTTCCAATAAGTTTTGTTCAATTTTTTCTGATTTCGTGAAACTTTTTTCATATTTAAAAAAAATTAATTTCAGCTTTCCTAAATTAAGATTATTTCTTGATTATTTTAATAATTTTTTTAATTTTTTTTGTGTTGGTTAGACTGCCGCATGTGCATCGCCACATCATCGGTTAAATCGTTTTGAGTGGGACAAGGGACCAACCGGTTTTAAATTAAAAGTTTGCCTAGATTTAGAGTTAGACCAAAACTAGATTCGACCAAAAGTTGAGGACAAAAAATGTACTCTTTTATTTATATATTATATCCTTTGAATGTAGTTGGAGTTTGTTTTCACAAGATTGCAAATTTTTGGAGTCCGTTGTTCAGTAGTGGCGATTATATCTGCTTCTTATTTTTTCTTTCTTGCCTATGGAGCAATAATTTTAGATTTCTCTAATTTTATTTGTTATTTACTCCTAGATCATTCTTTTTAGGTTTGTTCTTCTCTCACGAGTTATTTGCTGGATTTTAGTTACCTCTATGCATTTATTATCAGATCGACTCACCTGGCGACGACGATCGACATCTACACCAGAAATTGACACTAGGCCAAGTTGAGTATAAATAAATCACCTCTAATTTTGTTTTATTGAAATACACTGCTATTGAGGTGTAGGTCCTACACATCAACGAAGATCATTGACAATCTACTTCCTACTCTCGTTTTCATTGGTATTCAAGACTCAGGTGCAAACTGCAGTCTCAATAGCAAGATCAAAATAAATTGAAAAGTATCTTATCTTCCTTTCTTGCTTGCACTGCATCTTCCGTGGCCATCCATTTTGAAAGAGCAGAAGGTGGAAAATGCTGCAAAGGTCCAAAATTCCAGCTCAAGTATGAACCAAGAAATCCTAAAACTAAACCAGCCAAAGCTGCATATGTGTCAGCATTTGGTAAAGGCTTGCACCTTTCAGGTGCAATTCATGTGAGGGAAACAAGAGATTTTGTACTTTTGACTCAAAAGTTTTCAGCTGCCATCTGAGTGAAGTGAAGAGCACTCAACCACCAATTCATTCGAGTGCACCTGGCCCTCGTATCCAATTTGCGATCATACAGCCACCGCCACTTCACCTTGAGACCTCAGCCCCATCACAATATGCTTCCGCCCGCCGCAGATCCGTCGGCGCCCGACTCGGGAGTCGCAAAGCGCTCGGGGAGCGACGACGACGATCCGACGGCAGGCGCGTCGTCACCGCAGGGGCACCAGGACACCAGCAAGGGCGCTCAGACGGCCGTGGTCCCTGGCAAGGGCAAGGATACCGATGCTCAAGACCACGACGACGACAGCGTTGCACCTCACGGCGCCAAGAAGCTGAAGCAGCAAGAAGGTCACGGCATCGACATCAATAAGGCGCTCCACCATGACGACGGCCTCGCCAGCCCTCCCGCCGGCGGCGGCGGGAAGGGCTCCTCGCCGGCGCCGCACCGTCCCGCTTTCGCTCGAGATCAAGAAAAGGGAGCTGGAAATCGACGCTGAGATGCTGGAGCTGGAACGGCAGCGCATGAGGTGGGCCGATGCGAGCAGGAGGAAGGACATGGAGCTGGAGGAGATGCGGTTGGAGAACGACAGGATGAAGCTGGACAACGAGAGGCTGTGGGTGCAGCTCAAGCGCAGGGAACGGGAGCTCGAGTGTCAAGTCTTAGAAGGTTTAGGGCACGTGTACGTGCTGTTGCAGTGGTTGTTCCGTTCATGGACTTCAGGCCCGGGAGGAGATGGTGCAGCAGAGATGAAGGGAGAAACGAAGCCTGTCCTCTAATTTATATGTGGCATTGCTGGTTTAGGGGTGGGTTTCACTTCTTTTTTTTGACATGGAGGTTCCACAATTCTGCTACATATAAAACACGCTGCAGGTTTTCTGGTTTTTTATTTTTTGGCGTGCCCCTGTGTTACGTGAGGACATGGTATGGGGGATATATTTCGTGCCTTGTTCATGTTTAATTTTGCTTCGTTCAAATTGCGTCTTTTTCCTCGAGAATGTTCACATCGCGTTTGACACAACCGTGACTTTTTGTAATTAAAAATTCATGCATAATTATTGAACCTAGCTTACTACAGAATCATCGAGATTGGAAGCTTTCGAAGTAAATTGTGATAGACGATACTGCTTGATGGGTATAAATATAGAAGCTCCAGATTGGTTGTTAGTCCGTTTACATATGGTGAGGACAAAAATGACGGCGAAGTTAGGAGTTGAGCACACCTCGAGCTGGGCCAACTGTTCTTGGGCTGAGGGCTCTATATTTCTGATTTCTTATAGGTCATGAATGAGACATTCTTGGACTTATGGTCTTTTGCCCAGGGAAGAAGCCCTGGTAGTCCTAGGCCTGAATCCGCTCCTGAATTGTATGTGTCGTGGACCTGTTTACACTGGACTAGATGTTGAGCGAATGTTTTGGCCCATCGTGTTACAAGAAGTCGATCGAATGTAAACCAAAACCATAAGAATGTAAACATATTTGTATCTTGTTCTGGAACGTAGAACGTATAAGAAATGGCTGACCAAGAGAGTACAATAAGAAATAGTAGATACTTCCTCCGATTGAAAATGTATAGAGTAGTTTGAATATCCAAGTTTTAAGTTGTTGAGTTTGTGTCGAATATGTATTCGGAGTAGGTTACAGGTAAGACTTGGAGTTGTAGTAGGGATAGGGCGGAGTTCGTGTCAAACTCCGGTAACCCGGGCCTCCAATAAATAGAGGCACCCTATGTAGCCAACACAATGTAACTTGAAAGACAGTTAACAGATGGGGAAGAGTGCCCGTAGTCAAGTCCTGTGGAAGTAGGCCTCGTGGCTGAACCACGTTAAAAACGTCGGTGTCTCTCATTGCCAATTATGCGGTGTCTCGGTTTAGATCTACGCTTCCGCGTGTGGCCTCGTGGTTTTCGCAACAAGTGGTATCAGAGCGCGAGGTTTAGGTAGATCTTGAGGCGGTGCAGAATCCGGCGGGTACGAGATGAAGAACGGCGGCGCGTGTATAAGGCAAGGTGGAGCCTGGAGTGGGTCATGAAAATTCGCTTCAAAAGGCACGGGAATTTGTACAAGTTTTGTGTGGGAGAAATTCTGGCGCGAGGTGGAGCGAGAAAGAAAATAAGAATAAGAAAAAAGGTGTGTTGGCGGCACACGGAGGCGCGGCGCACGGCGGCGGCACGGCAGCATCGGCCGTGCACGGTGCGGTGGCCACGCGCACCGGCCAGGCAGTCACGGAGGGGCGCGGCCCGGTGGCACCGGCCTAGCCAGGCGGCAGCCTACGGAGAGGCGGCGGCGGCCCGAGCCGGGCGGGTGGCCTGGCGACGGCCAGGCCGGCAGGGCGACCTGGTGCGCTGGCGCGGCCCGGCCAGCAGGACGGCCCAGGTGGGGCGGGGCGCCAGCCCAAGCGGCCGAGGCCGGCCCAGCCGCGGGCACCGCAGCCCAGGCGGCGGCAGGCCGGCCCAGCCGGGAGCGGGCAGCCCAGGCGGGGCGCGGCGCCGGCCTAGTTGCGGGGCAGCCGGCCCAGGCGGCACGTGGCTAGCCTAGGAACGGCCCGGGGGGCGCGGCCGGCCCGGAGGGAGCTCGGGCGGGCCCAAGAGGGGTCCGGCGGGGCCCAGGAATGGCCCAGGTGGGGCTGGATGGGCTCGGGAGGCCCAGGAGGGGCCCAAAACGCGTGGGGGAGGCCCAGGACGCGTTTTGGAAGTTTTTTCAGCCAAATTTCAGGATTAAATCTGTTTTTTGCTCCAAGTTGAAGTGGATTATGAATTTTGGAAGGAAGGGACTCGGAATAGGAGTCCGGCTTAGATTTGAGGGTCCAAGGACTGCTATAAAAGTAGGGGTTGGGGGGAGGCTTCAAGGCACGAGATCTCAAAAGTTGAAGCCTACAAGCAACCTGGAGAGCACAAGTTCTAAAGAGAAGAAGAGCTCGGGTTTAGAAGAGCAGTGCTTGAAGGAGGAGATCGGTGCGACATCGATCGAGCAAGGAGCGGGCGATCAGGTCGGATTCGCGGATCTGTTCGGGAAAGGCGACATGTCGTTGTCAACAAGGTTCGAGATCGCGAAGTTTGACGGCTCTAACAATTTCGTCTTGTGGCAGACAAGGGTCAAAGATTTGTTGGCGCAATAAGGTTGCTCAAAAGTCTTGCAGGATGTCAAGCCAAACAAGATGGAGGATGATACGTGGGAGGAGCTAAAAGTCAGGGCAGCCGGGATCATACGGCTGAGTCTGTCGGATACGGTGATGTATCACGTGATGGATGAGGTTTCGTCAAAGTGAATATGGGAAAGCTGGGGACTCAATATATATCCAAGTCTTTGACCAACAAGCTGTATCTGAAGCAAAAGTTATACATACTAAAGATGCAGGAAGGGTCGAATCTTGCGGAGCACGTGAACGTCTTCAATCAAGTGGTGACGGATCTAGCATGACTAGAGGTAAAACTTGATGATGAAGACAAGACCATGATTCTTCTGTGTTCTCTACCCCATCTTATGAGCATTTGGTCACTACTCTGACGTACGGCAAGGAAACCATCAAGATTGCTAAGATTACTGCAACGTTACTGGCTCAAGATTTGAGAAGGAAAAACAATGCAGTAGAGTCTCATGCTCATGCTGAGGGTTTGCTGGTCAAAGGTGATCGAAGTCGGAAAGGACATGAAGCGGGTAGGTCATCAAAGAACAAGAAATAGAAGGGGCTGCAGTGCTACAAGTGCAAGGAGTGGGGACATATGAAGAGAGATTGTCCAGAATACAAGGACAAAGCAAGCGCCAATATGGTTGTGAGAGGTGATAACAGTGGAGAAGATATTTGTGAGGTCTCATGCTTTCAGATGATCAGTCTACACCAGCGTGGATATTGGATTAAGCAAGTTCCTTTCATGTGACACCAAACAGGGAGTGGTTCAGCACTTACAAGTCTGTGATTTTGGGAGAGTCTACCAAGGTGATGACACAGGCCATAGTGTTGTCGGGATTGGTGATATCAAGATCAAGAATAGTAATGGTGGAGAGCAACTACTCAGAGGTGTGAGACATGTACCAAGGTACAAGAGGAATACGATTTCGCTAGGGTCCCTACATGATGATGGGTTTGTCTACGAAGTTGACAAGGACAAGAAAATCATGAGGATCAAGAAGGACAAGGAGACTGTGATGGAGAGAAGGAGGACTACAAAGAATCTTTATGAGATGCAAGGATACATTATTGCAGGTGGAGTCACTAAGGAACCAGGCATGACGACTTTTGCAGTGGAGGATGACAAGTCTGAGGTCAATTCAGACATGTTGGGTGGCTCCGGTCGGTGAGCTACAAAGGAAGAAACCCAAGTCCTACGGGAGCACGGAAGTTCGCGCAAAGACGACTTCAAGGTGGTGAATGACATATTCGCCAAGGTGGAGTTTGTTGAGTTTTTGTCGAATATGTGTTCGGAGTAGGTTACAGGTAGGACTTGGAGTTGTAGTAGAGATAGGGCGGAGTTCGTGTCAAACTCCGGTAACCCGGGCCTCCTATAAATAGAGGCACCTTGTGTAGCCAACACAATATAACTTGAAAGACAGTTAACAGATGGGGAGGAGCACCCATCGTCAATCCCCGTGGACGTAGGCCTCGTGGCCGAACCACGTTAAAAAAGTCGGTATCTCTCATTGCCAATTATGCGGTGTCTCAGTTTAGATCTATGCTTCCGCGTGTGGCCTCGTGGTTTTTGCAACATAAGTTTTAACCAACAATTAATTAAATAACATGTAGTTTATGCTAGACAAAATTGATACCATTAGATTTATATTTAAAAGTATATTTTTATTATGTTAACTGTAACTATAAAAAAATATTATACAAAATCTTTACAATTGAAGTTCAAACTTGAACAATCAAACTACACTCTATATTATTCAAACAGAGGGAGTAAAAGATTGGAAAGGCCCAATCCATTGGTTTTGAATTAACATGGGATCCTTGTTGAGTTGTGGGCCATGGACGACAGCTAGGAACATAGGAATATATACTTTTATTTTTTAGCACGACTCTATTGGTTAAAATAAAGACATTACAATAGATCAAAGGATCTAAACTAAATACAAACAACAAAGACTCATGATAAAAACAAAAGTAATATTAAGATCTTCTAAAGTCATCGTCTCTAGCTCCCCCCTTCACATCTCGGTCTCCAATATAGAGATTTATGCAGATGACATGAAATTTACAGAAAATTTTGTCATATAAAATTGACCATTGTACCGTCCTTGTATTGGCGCAAGGAGATGTGCGGAATCTTACTACCCCTCTGCCACTATAGTTAGGACCTTACAGTAGCTCAAGGAGGCATAATATTGATGAATATGGGATGAGTCCACATTTTCTACTATGTGGCACTACTACAGAATAGCTTATCAAAGACTTCACGTCACATGCGGTTCCTAAAAAACCGCCGCTAATGTATAAGATCATAGGCAATTCGCAATAAAGACTGGCTGGGTTAATTCCCAGAGACACGAACCGCCTATGATAACCAGATATCATAGGCAGTTTCTACTAAGAACCGCCCGTGATATGGGTAACATATCGCAGGCGGGTCTTAATAAGAACCGCCTGCGAAAAAGGGGATTATCACATGCGGTTTTATTTGATAAGACGCCCGAGACTTGAATATAGCCACAGCGTCGTTTCATCTCCTCTTCATTAACGTTTCATCTCCTCTTCATTAATGTTTCATCTCCCGACCCCCTCTTCGCCCCCTCATCTTCTTCGTCCTCATCACCCCCAAGTCCTACATAGCAACCGCGTGCACCGGCCACTCCTTTCTTCCCTCCGCACCATCGTCACCGGCCTCCTCTCCTCCTCCACCGTTGTCGCTGGCCTCCGATCTACTCCTCCACCATCGCCGCCGGCCTCTCCTCTTCCACCGAGTGGTACATACATCGATGCCGCCTCCTCTCCTCCTCTTGCCTGGTCTCAACTCTCTCGCCACAGAGGTAAGCCGCCCTTGCCCTCGCCCTCTCCCTAGATCTTCCTCTCCTCTAGATAGCTAGCTGTGCTAGATTAAGTGATCCTACTGCTTGTTAACATTATATCCCTGGTGCTAGCTTGTCGCAGCGGTACACATGCACCATGCATGTATTATAAGTTGCGATGTTGAATGTATGCCCTGGGTGTGATGGATCAAGAGGTACCTATCATGGAGGGGCATAGATTAACGTTGTGGAGTTAGGATTTTTAGGGTTTCAAGAAGCATGTCCTCATATAGCTCTTAATTAAGATTTTGTTTCTATATTGTGATAGTACATGATCTAGGTTTTCTTGTTATTTATGTTGTATGGGTGGATCACAAGATTAGATGGAATGAATTTAGCACACTCTCTCGAGATTTATCAGCAAAACTTATAAATGATATGGCTTTGATCAATTGATCAATTTGGCAATTGTTGGAGGCATAGAGAGCTCATTAATCTGGCAATTGTTTAACTATGTTGAGTTGGGTTTATTTTTAAGCTGTTGTGAAAATAAATTATGAGAAGTCTATCATTATGTTTGATGATTTAGATTCAAGTTAATTAGAACATCTCTGAACACAAAAGTGCAAGTGTAGTTTATATTTCAATGTCTAGTTTTAAAAGAATTATTACGATACTAGTTAGTCTCAAAAGAATTATTTCAATGTACTCTCTCATAATTTATACGATATCATTAATTACACACACACACACACACCCACACCCACACACACACACACACACACACACACACACACATATATATAGATGGACAAGTCATTTCAATCGAAGAAACGCAACATGGACTCCGAAGCTGGCAGCTCTTCTTCAGCCAAGAAGGTTAATATTTTTTTAACCAAATAATATTGTGTGTTGGAGGAGTATGGCCCGGTCGTCCGGACGAGGTACCCCCTGTTTTATCTTTCCATCTTCACATCTGTTGATCATCCCGTACCCCTTGTAGATTCTCAGGAACATTTGGCAAGGCGCTCTGGGCGAGGTCCGGGCACGTTGCCTGCCCTGAGCAAGGTCGAGGTCAACCCCCCTGACCCACCGACCAGGGCGATGTGTGCTACTATCCGCTCCCCTAAGGACGATGAACAACACCAGGTGCCCAAGAGGCGACGTGCCCCGACCCTGTCAAGTGGCATCTCGTCCCGATGCTCCCTTGCTAAGGACAAAATTCCCTCGCTCCCTCTCAGCGGCGAAGTGCTCAGGTGGACGACGCACTCCTGCGACTCAACCCAAGACGCCTCAACACGTTAGAACGTTTGTGCCGCGCCATAAGTTGTGTCGCCCGCGATTGGAATCCGACGACATGCTACTCAACGAACCGAGGAAAGAACGGTAAAAAAAGATGAGATTGCACTAAGTTTGCAACACAAATGAATTGAGCACTCAAACACACCAGTTTACAAACGAACCAGGGCGACCACGAATACTTCGTGGTTGCCAATTATTTTGGTGGGGGGATAATACCCCCGCGCTAAGTTACAACAATCGCAATCTACGCGATGATAAAATTAACTAAGTCCCAGCTTTCTGAGACATGCGAGCTACATCAGACGACATGGAAGGGCCGGTCGACTAAAGCTCCTACGTCTCGGCATCTTCGGCTAGGTCGGCGGCGAGGGCCAGGAGAAACAAGTCACTCCCACTGCCCTGAGCCGTCACCAGGACGACGCCTTCCACAACCCCCTCGCCAACCACAAGAGATAGGTCGCCCCCGCGAGCTTTGACCATCGCTAGGGCGACGTCTTCTGTGATCTTCTCCCCGACTACACAAGTCCCCCTTTCCATGATTGACAGGCCAGACGAGCAATGCTTGTGCGACATGGCCACAAGGGGACGAGTCCCACGCCGCCCGGCGGGCAGCTTATATTGCGAAGGCGGCCTCTGTAAACAAGCACGATAGAGAATGAACTTCGCAACCTTAACATAAATGAAAGTGTAATATCATGCCACAGGGCGAGTTCACAAAAAGCCACATGTGGCGAGGTTACGTCGACGCAGCGACGGTGGGGTAAAACTTCAAAAAAAAATATAAGGCTGGCGGCCGAGGTGGGCTTTAAACCTTTGGCTGCTGAGACGACGCGGCGGGGACCCCGCCCGAAGCGCCTTTGTGCTCCTCGAGCTTCTCTCGACGGCCGGACTCTTTCGGGATTTTTGGATGCCTTCGACGTATTTGAGCCCTTTCTTGCAGGAGCTCCAGACCGAGGTCGTGAAGGCATCGGCTTCGCCCTTGAACTTGTCCCGGACCGCGACCACCTCGGAAGTCTTCGGGGCGACGTAGCCCAGGGCCAAGAAGACCGACGGCTCAGAGCGGGTCGCCAAGTAGGTGCAGCCGAGCGAGAGCTCCGCAGAGGCCCGGGCGTTGTCCTGGGCGAAGACAAAGCTGGCGAGGTATACGTCATCGCAGACCCAAGTCGCCCACTTGATGCCATCCACGATCACCGTCTCTGGTCCGAGGATTCGAAGGCACCGACGTCGAGTCCGACTCCGCCAACCGCCAAACCCGCCGCATGGCACAGAGGCGTAGCGAGTCTGTAGGCCTTGCTGTCTCGCTCGGTGAAACGTCCGAGCCTCTCGTGGACCATCAAAAGGTCATCTTGGAGCTTGGCGACCTCTTTCTGGGCCGAAGCAGATTTACCTTCCTCCTCGGTGAGTAGTGCCGCTATAGCCTCGGCCTTCCCTCGCTCGGAGGTGAGCACCTCCTCTGCCTCAGCGGCACGCTTCCTCGCAGCCTCAGCCTTCTCTCTCTCGGTAGCGAGCCCCTCCTCGGCGCGAGCCGTTTTCGCCTCAAGTTTGGCCTTGAGGACTTCAACCTCAGAAGTCCTGTCCTTGAGGTGCTTGGAGAGCTCGGCCGTCCTCCTCGTCTCGGCGCCAAGAACCTCCAAGATGTTGGCTATATGAGCCCGTTCCTCGGCCAACGGTCCTTCGACATCGGCCGTGCACGCCTCCAGGAGAGAGAGCCTCTCCGCGACGAGCACGCACTGGAACAGAAGACCCGGTCAGTAAGTTATAGATGGTCGAGCGAAAAGGCGAGTCAGGATTACCTTCAGTGCGGTGCCTCGAGCAGCCGCTCCGACTTGGGAGGCCGTCATCTCGGTGAAACTCGATGTCACGTCCTCCTCGGATAACCTCGCCCCAGGATGGCTCACGAGCTCGAGCTCCAATGGCGAGGCGGCGAGGAGGTCCGGTCCAAGCCGCCCGGAGAGCGTCATCCGGGGGCGAGGAGGCTGGAGGGTCGAGTCGAGGGAACCCTGATCCTTGGCCTTTTCTCTCTGGGTTGAGGAAGAGGACAGGACCGTCACCAGCGCACCCGAAGGGCGAGAAATGGGAGCTCCCTCCGCAGCCGCGGCTGGGGAGGGGAACGTCCTGGCGCCATGTCGCCGCCCGATACCCGGGCGCTCGCGGGACGTGGCGAGGCCTCTCTCACGGTCGACGTGGGAGAAAGGGGGCACTGTTCTGGCGCCTTATCTCCCCCGGCCGAGGCTTCTCTCGGACAGGTCTTCTCGAGAGGCGAAGTCGCCTCATTAGCCGGGGTGTCCTTCGGGAGACTCTCGCCCGCGACATCTTCGCCGATGACGTCGACCGCCTCGTCGATGTTCACATCGGACGAGCAGGAGGAGGATGTATCCCAGCAGAACCTCTCTTGGGTCACAGCCGTCGAATGGACGCGAACAGGCTGCCTATCAGCCCTTTGCCCGCGCCTGGTCCTGGTTTTACGGGCGCCTCGTTCCGCTTCTTCGCGGGAGGGTGCTCGTCGCTCCCGACGCGCGACCCCACTTCAGACTCCTCCTCGTCTGAGTCCTCGGTGTGCACCCCGCCCGGAGCAAACGACTCACGACGATCGTTATTCGCGTCGTCCTCCCAGTCCACCAGCTCCTAGGCAAGGCTCTTTTGCTTTCCCTTCTTCGAAGACGGGGCGGCCGCTTCCTCTTCTCGCCCGCCTTGGCGTCTCCAGCAGGCGCGATGCCCGGGCGAGGAGGGACCTCCCACTTGAAGAGTTTGCAGGCCCTGTTCCGGCACCCTGCGATCATCTTCGCTATGGCCTTTGCCTCGAACGGCAGATACCGGCCGAGGAGGAGGTTTGCCTCCCTCTCCGCTCGGGTCGTACCCTTCGGTGGGCTCGTACCCATAGAAGGCGCACGGACCGAGAGGCCTCCCCTCGTCGACAGGGAGGCACTTCATCCACCAGTCGGTGGCGGGTGGGCGAATCCTCAGCAAGATGAACTCCTCGACGAGGTCTGGCGACGAGAGCTGGTGGTTCATCTCACCTAAGGCGTCGCATCTCGCCATGTCGGTGGAGGTGACGACGAGCTGGTGAGTCAAATAGCCAGGGGCGGTCTTGTCGTCAGTAAAGCCGAGGTCGCCTACCCGGTAGTAGAACCACTCGTTGCGCCAATTCTTCCACTTGTTCTTCAGCGCCATCACCGGGTAGGGAGCGTCGGTCTGGTGATTGCCTCGGAACCCGATCGTCCCGAAGAGGGAGTGGGCGCCATTGTGGATGGGAGACGTGGTCATTACGGGCTCGTGGAACATGGCGAGACAGAGTGGTCTCGGACGCCTGAGTCACTCTGAGCCACCGCGTGTAGGTGATCTTCTCCGCTGCCTTCTTTCCCTTCTGTCTTGTAGCAGCAACAGCCTTGCTGGTTGACATGGTCGTTCTCCTCTCTTCCTCAAATGCTAAGTCGTCCTGAAGGCGTTTGAGGGCGATCCAGGACGAGCGGCGAATTGTGCTAGAGATGGAAGCTGGGCGCGAGGAGATGGAGGATTGAGCGCGAGGAGCGGCGAGATGCAAGCGATGGAGGCAGGAGCGCAAGTGGACGGACACGGAGGGGAGGCCCATGGGTATTTATAGGCCCCGGGACGGTCCGTGAATCAAGGCAGCGTAACGGGTGGTAGTGGATGAGGCGAAGCCGACGATTACGAGCTGTAAGTGAAGGCGGGGTTTCTGGAGAGACCTGGGTGGAAAGAGAAGTTCGGAGCACGGGGGCACCTCGTCCTGAACTCCCCGTCCTCCCTCTCCTGGCCAAGGCTAGGTGCAGCTCCGAGCGACTTCGCTCCCCTCATCGATCGCATCAGCAAGGGGCTACTATTGGAGGAGTACGGCTCGGTCGTCCGGACGAGGTACCCCCTGTTTTATCTTTCCATCTTTACATTGTTGATCATCCCGTACCCCTCGTAGATTCTCAAGAACATTCGGCGAGGCGCTCTGGGTGAGGTCTAAGCACGTCGCCTGCCCTGAGCAAGGTCGAGGTCAACCCCCCCCCCAGGACGAGGCCGAGGCAGTCCTCGCCTGGTCCGAGATCCCAGGGACATTCGACGAGATGTCCTAGCGAGGACACTCTGCCTGCCCCAAGCAAGGCCGAGGTCAACCTCTCTCCAGAACGAGACGAAGGTGGTGCGCGCCCGGTCCGAGGTAGAAGGCAGCACCTCGCCTGGGCGCCCGAACCTGAAGAAATGCGCCCTCAGCCAAGCTCAACGGAAAAGGGGCGAGCACGGTGGCGATCCGTTCCGGTGAGGCGCGTCGAGGATATGCCGGTGCATATTGTAGGTAGCGGCGAGGAGGAGAATACCGTTCCGTTTGACGTACGGTGATGCAGACCAGGGTAAAACTGTAATCTGCCTAGGGGCAGCGATGTATATTCACTTGCAAGTCAGTTTTGCCTATATAAGGGCGAAGCGGCACCCCAGATGAACCCAAGTTTTCTCTCCATTGAGCTCTCGACTCATTTTCCACTGCAATTTCCGTATTAATCTTTGGCCGTAATTCGGGGTAGTTCTAGTGGTCGCTAGGCGTCGTTCCCCAAGTCGTCCTCTTAGCACCTCT